>CM067376.1:190450450-191124125 GCA_034510155.1 Eucriotettix oculatus
ATTGAGAAATTTGCTGGTCTTAGTAAACGTTTATTGTGATTTATAAGAAAGTGGGCGGGAGTATTTTTGGAAATACTTGTATTGTACAGCGGACCGATGAACAATATCTATTTTAATCTTTTGTTTTCATATACGTGACAGATATTTATTATTTATTCGCGTCTTGCGTGCGTTTAGCAATTTGAAAGACATCTTCAAATATATTCTACGTCGCTGAAGGAAAATTTTCGACCAGTGTAATTATAATTGATTAATTTATGTATTATTAAGCAAATATTAGTGATATTTTCTGACCGAATTCTGAACGAATTGGGGTACGAAAATCACTATTAAATGTAAAGTAAAGCTAAAGAAGATAAAAACTAAACAATACTCTGTATCCATCAATTAGATTATAATTCTATCCACGACTGGAAAATAAACAATGCTGCTTTGTAATTTTTTTTTACATTGTCGGGGAAATTCTTCGTCCACATTTCCATAAAATATATATAGTCAGGTTTTAAAAATTATTTATTGATATATCCAATGTTTTTTCACTCTTCGTTTTAGATTTTCGTAAATATGAATTTTAAGAGTCTACTCAAGAGTGTTAATAAATCTCGTAAAAAATCAAGTTAAGGAATAAAATTTTAAAACTGCCTCCTCGTCAAAAGAAATCGAGTACCCATTCCAGTGTGCAACACGCAACAAATTATCTCTTCCGAGTGTTTGTGCAAATAAAATTCGTTAGGATACAGAATATCAGCTCGAAATTAAGGTGTCCAACAATTACGGAATTTTTCGCAAAATTTCTCATGTCTAATATTCATGCATCTATTGCAAAGAAATAACCGGAAAATAGGTTCATTACGTGAGAGTCTCCATAACGTAAATTTAGAACGTGCTAACAATTACTGTCTCAAATAACAGATTGTGAGGATGGCTACATTCATATATTATATAAAAGTCTGAAATATAGGTATTATAGAATTTGGCTGTTATATTTTTCATATTGTTAAGGAGATTATATTTCCTTCAAATGTAGTACCATAGATATTGATATTTTCCGGAATGAGTCTTAAAATAATATTTAAACCCAATACGAAAAACCCATAAATTTGTAAATATTCATTACCTATTGAGGTTAAGGCTAAAATGTATTTTTCTACTAGTTTAGTAGAAAATTCTCCTTGAAGTTAATTCACTTTTGTTACATAAAGTGCCACTGTGAATTTATACATACATTTAAAACGTACCCTCACATCTGAAAAGAGTTAAATATTTAAAAAATGAGCACATTTATGGAATAATATAAATAGAACTGTGCATCATGCATGAAATATTAATTCTCCCCGGTATTCATGAAAATATTCTCGAAAATATTTTTGTTTGGATATATTATAGAACCATTAATAAAGTTTATTTTTAGGCATTCAGAAGCATAATAAATGTTAACTGTTACTGAAAGTTTCTATTTAATTACTCTCATATCCGTTAACGAATTACATTGAATTTTTTTCTCTTAAATAATATTTTCTTACACAAATAAACCGAAAAATTTTTTCTCTGACACACAAATAATTTTCTTCTTTGTTTTCTCTATACTAATAGAAATTCGCCGCGGAAGAAAGAGAAAAGTTACGACTCAGTAAACAACTTCATCTACTGTCTTTCTATATCATGTTCATTCCTTTTCGTTTCAACTGTCACATTTAGCTTACGACTGGTTCGATCAGGTACGTCATTGAATAGCACTGCAAATATCTCTGAAGCTCGAAGTAAAAGTCCTTTCACCCATCAAACACACAACTTTTCTGAAGTAAATGATATCGCTGCAGAGGTTACTTTGGAACTTCTTAGAGATTTTTATTAACAAACTTCAATAGTTTCAGAAAACATTCTTCGCTGCTGCCCTCTTCTCTTCTTTTAGTGTTTAAACACACACACCAATACGACCAGGAATACATGAAATACTATTTGATTCATAATGTGGGCAATAAGCTCGCAATGCGTAGAAAGTCATTTATACAGATTAAGATATCTGATCTTAACGCAATTAAAATGGTATTTTACAAAACAGTTACTTTATTTTCAATATTTTAGCACCAATGCGCACGTTCCATGGTATTTAACTGGCTTGAACACTTCATAGACAAATTAAAATTCTGATGACTATATTTAAACATTTCTTATTTGCAACAAATAAAAATATTTTGCGTCACATATATGTTACTCTAATTTTCTTGTGTGCGTTTTGGTTTTGCAGTGATAATTTGTTTAAAATTAAATTTTTATGGTACATCAATAAACATATTGCTCACTGTGCGGCTTAACTACATACGTTCGATAGTAAATACAATGAGTGATATAGAATGTAATAGAAACAAATTATAGAATTAATACAACCAGGATAATAAGAAAATACTAAAATTTATTATTTCAATAATGGCCTCGTGTTATAAAATTAGAGCCGATCGATGTTGAAATGAAATGGAACAATCTTTGTCTGAGGCATTAACGTTTTTTTTTTAAATTTGAAAGCTCCATGTATGCCATTATGTACGGAATATAACATCGCTCAAATGTCCGCTGCGGATTATCATTGTGGTACGGATCAAAGTGGTCCAATTTTCAATTACTATGTCACATAGATCCTGCTGAATTTCAGCAACGGCCTGGTTATGTTTACTTTAAGTGTATAGGTTAATTACGGCTTATTGGAATATACCTGCGACTTCAGAAATCCCTACAAGAAAAGTTATAGTGGCGTAAAATCGCATGATCTTGTTGTCCAAATCACGTCACCATGCAAGAGATAGCCATACCCGCAAATAATTGATGCAGAATGTCCATCGTGGCGTCCACTTTATGGCACGTCGTTCCATCATGATGGAACCATATAATTCATTTTGGGCCGAAATAAATTGTTTATCATTGTTCTGTAGCGCTCGCCGTTGACGGTGATGGCCTCACCAACTTCAAAAAAAGAAAGTAAGACCGCCATGGTGGTTTTCTCGGACAATCTGGCGCTTCTTTGACGTAGAGGGTTGACTAATTGTTTATCAAACCGGTCGTCTCGAATTTGGCAACCAATCGTCGGAAAGTTGGCTTAGAACGGCCAACGCGGTCTGCCGTAAAATGGCGCGTAACGTTTGTACTAACGAACACTCAATTGGATAATGAAGTTTTATCATTTGGACGAGCAGTTCAATTGTATAACCTGCCATGGTGATTTGGTGTCAGTGACTGAAAAATAAACAATAGATGAGGCAGACTTCCAATATAGACCAACCCCAATTGAAAAACCCTTTAGTAGATCTATTTTTACAAATGTAAATTATAAAGTAACATATTGAATGTAATTTTTAAAAATCTTATTAATTTAACGTGATATTTAAGCGGATTTTTCTTCGTCATTAAAATAGCACATCAATCATGTCAGATGCGGTACAAATCAAAACCTCGTAGTTTGAACATATTTGAAATTTGTTAAATACATTTACACTACGAGATCTATGTTTTGTATACCTGAAGTTCACCTGCAATTTACTTATTCACATTCTTCACAACGTAAGAAAGTGTTCTGGGATCGAGTCCCGGTCTCTTCGATTTTTTTTTCACTCTCTGGCAATTGGCTGGGCTTCAGTGAGATTGAAACCAATTTAATATTTTATTTACATTAAAATAAGACTCGTATTTTTCTCATTATTGTTGCCAAGAAATGTCACACACGAGAGAAGTCACACAGCATTTATTAAATTTTTGAAGTGTGATACTGGAAAATCATTCATTGTTAAACTGTTTAAGAATATTCTACCTGAAGAATATTATATGCTTAATTTAATAACGATTCTCTGAAAAACGATATTTTAAAAATTACTTCCTACTTTCATTTCAGGATATTGTCAAATTTTTGTTTTGAAACTCTCATGTTCCTCATTATGATTCCTTTGTGGCTGGGATGAATGTCAGTTTATAGTGGATTTAAAATTTGTTCTGCACGTTCTTATTGTAATTTTGTTTGTCGGATAAATCGTTGTGGATTTAAAAGTAATAGGTTTTAATTACACGAAAGTAAGTTGCGCGTAGCGGAATGCGGGCTGCTTGAGATGCGTGTACCCGCTTGCTTTGTTGTTTACTCTCGCGATCTCTGTGGGAATGTAAATAGGTCCTTCAGTTTCGCTGTGTGTTTACTCGCAAGGACTAGCGGAGCTGGATACATGGGCCTGGCTGGGCGCGGGTAATTACCCACGAAAGCTTTGTAGCTCCTTCTTTCAACTAATGCAGATTTTTCCTGCTCATGGTAGAGCGAGCAGTTTTGTTGTGAAAATGACTCGTTGAAGGTCATTTCTCATGAATAATTTCACATGTCACGTCGTTTGTCATTACCGATGATTTGTGGGATGGAGGAACATTGTATATGTGAGTGGGGAAAATCCTGTCGGAAGACGATTACCATTTGGTACTATATACATACATATAGCAAAAAATGTGAATGAATATTTACCAGTAATAATTACCTGAATCGTGACCAAAATTGAAGAATAAATAAACACAAGCAAGGAGGTATATATTTGTGTTGAAGTAAATTTAAATTTAGCGTAATGTCTCCTACTACTCTGTTTGCAACAATTAAAAACAAGTTGATTGAAATAAATTATCGACCAGAAAAAGACAAAAATTTTATTTAGTTCAATTGGCGTTTCATCATATTTGGAACTTCATCAAGTATTGTTAAATTTTGATGAAAGAAATAACATGTTAGCTGGAGCTACCCTTGGATGCAGTGAAATTTAGTTTTTTAGTAGCTGAAGTACCCTTGCGTTCCTCGGGTTTCCCGTAATTAATAAAGCATGAATGTAATTGAAAGTAAGTTTATTACAGTACTTGAGGTTGCACTACTGCTTTCAAATAGAACCTATTTTCAATGCTAGGGGTTATAAATGGTGAAAAATCGTTAAAATGATAGGTGTTTTACAGTGTCATTTTGAGAATAAACAATGATATGACCAAAATTGAAAAGAATCTAATTTAAAATCGATTATGTGCCCTAAAAATATTTCTAAAACCTCCAGTTCCCGAACTACCTCAAGGAGAGGGCTTTTAGTCCACCTTGGAAATGAAAATATCTATTGATAGGTTTGTGTGAGAAAAGGAAAATAAACGTTTACCCTCAAAGTTGAGATAGACAAAGAAATAACTGTAAAACACCTTCAAAACTGGAAAAAAGGAGGTTTGTCGACGTCTTTTACTTTTTCCACATATATGCAGTATTGTTGTAATTAAAGTTTATTTAATTTAATGCTTTTACCTGTGATAAATGTCGCTATTAAATGCATAAAAATTCGCTTGATTTTACACATGAATAATTTCTAAATATTGAAATTTACCTGACGCGACAAATGTAACTAATTTACGTATACGTCCTAACATCGATCAAAATATAGGTTGATTCAAAAAATATATAGTATTACAGATCAAGAATATAGGCAACCCGATTTCAATTCAGGAGATATCTTGATGTGCGTATGGTATACAAAATTTTTATGTAAACATTTTTCAATTTTTTTTACATATATATATATATATATATATATTGTGATAAAAAGGGGGATTTTGTAAGGTTGTGGCGTTACGAGGCGCAGTTCGGCCAACAACAATGGCTAGTCAGCCGAAAGATGGTGGTTCCCCGCGGGAGAGGCCCGCCGAGCGTGTATAAAAAATGACGACGGTGAGCCCCCGCGGGAAAAATGAGGGCGGGGAACCCCGAAATGTTGAGAAATAGGGGAATTCCCGTCGGAAGGTTTAAAAGGGAAGCCGATGGGTGGCTCGAGAGCAGACCCGAGAAGACAGGCGAGTGGAGGATAGGAGAAGGCAGGCGAGTGGAGCAGACCCGAGAAGACAGGCGAGTGGAGCAGAGCGCAGAAGGCAGGCGAGTGAACCAGAGAGCAGATATCCAGAGCGCAGAAGGCAGGCGAGTGAACCAGAGAGCAGATATCCAGACCCCAGAAGAGAAGTGAAACAAGGAGAGGAGAGGACGTGGCTCGACCCCAGAAGGCAGGCGAGTGGACGGACGTGAGCAGACGTGATCGAATCCTGCAAGACGCCAGAGAGACGCACAAACATTCGAGAGGTGGATGTTTGTTGGCCTAGTAATTGTGGGTAAGCGATAAAAAAATTGTGAAACTTGCTCATTGCTCTGGATGAATAACATTCAATGATTTTTTTTTCTATTTTCTGCTAATGCATACTCCATCTCTTGAGAGACCCAAAATCCCCTGAGAGTAAGCCCGTGTCTTCACTTAAATTAATAAACAAAAATATTAAAATTGATCATATTTGTACTTTAAATTAATAAATGTTTTTATATACAAAAAAGTATATTACAATATATATATATATATAACTTCAGTATATTTTAAAAATAAACGGTATTAGACAGCGTCGGGTCTTGGGGAACACATGTGTCAAATTTGGTCAAATTAGTACCAGTAGTTTGGAAACCTAAAATTGGGACATACTTAATTGCGCACTGAAAAAGGGTATTTTCCCCTCCAAATTTATTATTACGTCATGAAGCCCAAATGTGGCGACGAAACGTCGATTCAACTAAATACAAACTTTTTCAGCTTTAGGTCCATAATATATTTCGTTCACGTGAGAAACAGACGTTATATGATTTAAAATACAATTAATGGCCAAACGTCTTTCCGGATTTCCTCCGTTCGTTCTACAAAAATAATAATTGAATATAAATTAAATAAATAAATTTTGTATTTTTTGTGTGATTACAATTAAAATATTACAAAATTTCATGTTGAACACTATGGCAAGGAAACATGTCGCAAATCTCACATTTTTGTAACAGAATAATTTTAAAATACTAGATTTAATTTTTAAGGATTCCAGAATGCACAAGTAAATCACAATAATAATGAGTCACCATGTAATGTACCAATTGATGGTTTAGAAAATAGATTGCGCAAAATTTTCTAAATTAACAAATGTTCTTCTATGTGAAATTCAATTTACATAAACTTAATTTTGAATTCTTTAAAATTTAATACTGAGATTTACAATCAGATAAATTGTTTCCGAATGGATAACACGCTTTCCCCATTTTTTTTCTGGAAAATGTGATGTGAAAATGGGTAATTTTAGTATTAGCACTGCAAATCTTGTTATATTGACCAATAAAACGAAGTTCTGAGTACGATCTTAAACAAGTGGAGCAATTTTGACAAAATTTGATGCAGTTGCTACTTACGACACAAGAACAAAGACTGTTTGGATGAAACACCCCTAACGCCCTCAGAGAAGCAGTTGAGGGTATTACATTTTATAACATTATAAAACGGTAATTTTTAGTTTCGAATCAAAAGCTTTTGGTATTGTCAGTTTGATGTTGTCATCTTAGGAGCTGTGAAAGCTTTATTTCAACGCCTTATAACAATGGAGCTGTTTTTGGGGTAGAAGGGGAAAAGCGTTACATAGAAATAATGCAGATATTCAGATCATTGCTGTGTTATGGAAGATGCCGAGTATATTTCTAACATGAACAATCCGCCATTAAGTTCCAGTTCAACCCCTAGGTTTACGGTAAGGTGGATATATGCTGGAGTCCTCACCAAACACGATAATAACCGATTATAACATTCCGCATGCCCGTTATTCTGTGGTTGAGCCTGTGGTACTGGGACTCAACAAAGATGCACGTAAATTTGGATCAATTTCTACTGAAATCTGTGCACGCCACGACCCAGAAACAAACGCTTTCTAGCACCTACAAGGAGTAGTTTTCACTCTCCTATAGTAGACAGCATCTTATGTTACTATGAGTATTTTTGTGTCTATTAATGCATAGAGATTATTTTTCACAATCTCAAGGTTCCGGTGTATAATTGACAAGTATAAGGAAGCAGGAGTTTTTTTACTTTATTTTCAGGTATCAAGACTTATTTTTGACTATTTTTTGGATTATGTAATTTTTTGTCTCTATTAGTGAATCACTGAATCACAAGTTATTCGTAAGAGTTGCGATCTTTGATTGATTTTAATCGGAAGACACTGCAGATGGTACAAAAAATAAATTAATTATAGCTATTGAGTGTACTCTGAGCTCTTACAGGTATTTTCTCCCCAAAGCGATGGTGGAGATTACTTTAAGGCATACCTCGTCCTCTATCTGATTTTAAAGTTCCTCAAATGCTCAGGAACATTGTTCATTTATTAAATGTTTTTGGGTCACAGACGTTGGGCATATTATTGGATAGTTGCCCAGCTGTCTCCTAAACTGATCAAGGCATGGAGAAGTGAATGCTCCGACACCACAGCAAACTTCTCCACCGTTATTCGGGGTGGATTCGAGACAAGTACCCAAAAACCTTACTCACTTGTTCAAGGTTTACAAAGGAATTTTTCTGCATCTCTTTTATATGAATACCGGTAAGATCCTTAAACTATTTTCGGGCGGCTCTAGTCATCTTCTGCTCACATTAACGGATCTGACGTTACATCTTACGTTTCAAAGTGTTAAACCTATAGAACATGAAAGAATTGTTTACGTGTATCTTTGCACGTTTTTACATCCTTATACAGATTTAAATGCGCTGATGAATTTTGAATAAATTCTATAAACGTGTTGCTTTCGATCGGCGGAGTTACAGGCAAATAGCGCACCCAGAGTTGAAGTAGAGGGAGTGAAAATTTAAAGAAATGCATAAACGGCCGACATTTGAGTCAAATAAAGTTTTCTCGGGTCAGTGAAATTGATAGCGTTCCTCCTGATGTTGTTTGTTTGTAATTCCAACCCCTTTTAATATTGAAGGGGAGATTCATAGAGAATTTAAAGCTACCATTAAAGTAATGTTTAAATGAGGCCAAAAACAGACAATTAGTGAAACAAAGCCAAAATAATTTAATGCAACTACATAATCCGGATCTGGACCCTCTTCAGGTTGAAGTAAAGTTAACAATACACAAAATTCTTACATTACAAAGATATAAAAGTATAGATAAGGAATGTAATAACCACAGAATATTAAAATTTAAGAAACAAAGAAAATAAGTTTGTTTTGAAATATTATACTTCATGAATTGAGACATTATATATACTACTGAGCAAATCCGTGTCCATTTTTTTACATTCAGTGTATTTGTATTTCTTTTAATATGAATCATTTCAGAAACTAAACTAACTTTTAATTACTGTCTTTGTCTAAAATTTAAAATATAATATAATTTCTTAATTGTTTGTTTTTGGCCCTTTAAACATTATTGTTAACTTACAGACGTCCATAAATATTATGGTAGCATTAAACATTTAGAATGACTTGCAATGGCAATTTCCGCGGAGTTCGGGGCTATATTTGAGAGTCCCAGGAGTTTTCAGAGAATGAGTCATCAAGGCTCCGAGATTTATATTCGATTGCGGAGTGAGAAGAATATAAAATATGAGCACTATGTTTATTCGGTGCCTTAACAACGAAATAATAAATGCATTTTAATAGAATCGTCATATATTTTATTCCCAAATCGTGGGCGTATCAAAGCACATACTAACTGCGCGGTTTGAGGGTATCACTTAAAATATTGTTGCCGCAGCATTGTACAAGTCTGAAGTCAGTATGAGAGGCGTGAAATAAAGTATTTAATACTTGATACCCAACCGTATATATATTAGCAAGGAGACGATTTTCAAACGTCAGGGTTACTTATACGGTAACGAAGTGCAGCAGATATTTTGTTCACTTGACGAAACTTTTTTATCTTCATTCTTCTCTCGTCGCAGTTACTAGGCGACCGGAACTTCATTTTCCTTTGGGTTGAGTTGTAGATTTTTTCTCTGCCGGTGGAAAGTAGGATAAACCTGGGACTGCCGCTGATTGAGGTAAACCTAGTTTTCCCTACTTTTTCCCAGGGTTCTTCAATGTTCGCAATAACTTCTCAGTTAAGAGCAACAATTCACTTTCAACTCTTGTTGTACTCTCCAGCTTTCTCCTCCCTTCCACATCCTGATCAACTCTCCTCCTTTCCACCTCACCTTCTCAACGTCTTGAACAGCTCTGAATATTTTCCGGCTTCTCTCCTCCCAGCTAAACTCATTTATCCCTTCTCCAAGGGAAAACGCTATCCCACGTGATGTTTGTTCCGTCAATCCTCATGAATCCTCCGTCCAGCGCGGTAATTATTCCATGACGAAGGGAACAGTTTCCTTCGGAAAATTTTATGAGTGAATGTTCATTCAGCAAAACAAGCTGACAGTCACGCCTCCCGTCCGGCAGCCTGGCACAGGGAAATATTATTTCTACCTGCTTGCCGCCAGTAGGAATGTTCTTGCTGAATTTTTAGATCCTTTGGAATTCTAAAAGTTTGATCAAAATTAGGTAGGGGTTCTTCTGCGCTACAGTTTAGAAAAAAAGGTCTGTAAGAGAATATGTATTATATTTTTATTTTAACCTAAATAAAGTTCATTGTAGATTTAGGAAGTTAAAAAAACATTCTTTTACAGTTACATTGAGGAAGGAAGAGATCTCTAATTAAATTTCTAAATGTCTTTGGTGTTACGTGTAAATATTTGATAATAATTAATTAATGACAAAATAGTTCCATTTTCCTTTTCGTTAAACTGCCTCAGGGGTGAGTTATACTCAGCTCGTTACGTGAGCAGCTAAATTCTCGTCAAATTGATTCTGGCACAGCGCAACAGATAACGGGCCCCATGGGCCTTCAGGCCAGACCGTTAATTGGACACGATCTTACGAGGAAAGTACGTAAGCAAAAATATCGACGGCGCCAATTTTCTTGGCTGGAGCGTTAGCAGAAATTGAACAGGCGAGAGGAACGTGTCTATACATATCGCCAGTCTTTATCAGGCACCGCGACGTCATTTACAATAAATTTGCCTCGTATTAGTTTTCCTTTATAGCAATAGCTAATGTTTAATTTATAACGGTACAGTTGAATACATTTAACGGTTCTGTACAAATTCCATTGGTACTAATTATCCTTTCTCTGGTGCAAGTGCTTCTAATTAGTTTCAAAAATAGATGTTAACTTTCAACTTTTGTGCCATAAATAATATTTATATTATTTAGCATGTATTTCCGAGCATTATAAAAACAAAAGAATACATTATAAATTATTTTAAAAATCGTTTTTATTGTTGTAAATACAAATTGTCTGTGTTAAAAGTATATTAACTTGACAATTATATGAGCAATTTGCAGTATATAAATTTTCTGCATTCCTTGTAACTTCTGTTAGGTGATTAAAAGCTGCTGAATCCGCAAGAACGACTAACCGCGGAAACAATACGACGAACATTAAATACACTTTTAAATATGAGATCGTCACCTTGATTTTTTGAGGCAATCACATTTTTTAAACTCCTTACGAAAGAAACAAAAATTTCAGAGACGTTATGTTGTATATTATCTCTATTGTTTGCACTTCAGCTACTTCTTTGCCTAATATGAACACTAGAATCAGTAAATAATACACCCTCGTCTATTTTATATCGCATTGTATAAAAAAATCAATGAAATTTATGTCACGGAGAGAGAAATTTAGTTTGAGTATAATGTTTTCGCACGAGCAATTTCCCGATGATTCATGCAATTTTGAGAGAAATAACATTGTGTTGAGGGGGTGGTTTTAATTTCGTCAATCAATGTTTAGTACATAGACAGCACTAAAGGGCATTTATTTTTGAATTTATAATTGCGTTCATGCTTTTGGTTGGCATACACATATACTTAATTCAAAAAAATGATGGATTCAAATTGTGAGTCAAGTTACAGTATAATAAGCCAAGGATTAAGTTGTGCTCAAAGATTGAAACTTATTATTGAGTTGTTCTGACACATTTTTCAGGTCTAAGGTTTCAGAAGCTTAAGCAGAATAGACTCTTCCCTCTTCAACCAGGATTTTCGAACATATACTTTTACTTAACTGGAATAAATTTTAATATAATAGTAAAATTAATTTCGAATTTTTGATTACTTGTTTATTGCAACCATGAAAGTTTGTAAACGCCAGTTTCAATATTTGTAAGATGACCTTCTGTGATTTAGTGGTCATCTTCGCTTCCTAGCGTCACAGAAGTCCTGGTTTCGAATCCTGACAAGATTAGGGATGTTGTGTGAATGTTTTCACAACGTGATGCCATTAAAATTAAAAAGAAAAAAGTTGCCGTATAATTTTCATAATTTCTGATGCGAGTTTACATAAGAATGTGTAAAAAAATGGAAACATAGAAAATGACGCGCGGACGCGGATGATGAATGCAAGTCGAATACCTAAAACACCCGGATGATTTCCCTGAAGTAATCTCAAAAATTTTACTTTTCGGATGAACATTGCATGAATAAAACGAAGTGTTTAGCAGCAAGAGGAGACTGTTGAGAAAACACAAATGAGAACAGGTGGAGTTGAAAAAGTAATGAGAAGAGCAAAGTTATAGGATGCAACCGAGAAACATTTACGAAGCATTATCACTCAAGACGAGGAAGTTCAGCTTACGAGAACCAGCCGACAATGAATAAATACGGCTGGGAAACAAATTCATGCTGGCAAAGCGATATCTAAAAACGTATAAATATTTTGTGAGAGACGTTACTTGTCTTAATACTTACTGAAGCCGTAAAAAAGAAAAAATAACTATCGTAACTACAACTAAGTTATAATTAAGTACTCAAGATCAAATTGACGCAGACATACTTATAATATGTTCTTGTGTTATAACTTTAAATTTATAATCGCATTTATCAGTTGAGTTGAAACAGTCTTTCTATTTAAAATTTTAATTGGGAACGATATTCTTGGAAAGTTTAAAAACAAATATTTAATAAACTTCTCCGGGATCATTACATAGAATAATGTTGAAATGAAAATTTTGGACTGTTTTAAGGCTCAAGTTTTAATTTACTTTTTACATTCGTCTTGATTAATTTGAAGTTCAGTTAATTACCATTTACGACATTTTAATGAGAATTTTCATTTTTTCTGGGAAACGAGCAACTTAAAAATTTTAACTTTCTATATTTTATTATATATTAAAACTACTCATATTTTACGTGATACGTCTAGATTTTAAAAGAATACAGCTGCTACTGTTTATAAGAACGGTTATTATATTACATTTTGTTCACTGAAAATTGGGACGCATAATTTTTAATCAGGTGTTTTCAGTCTTGAAAGACATATGCAATTTTCCTGCAGTTCTTTTTCTCATTTATTACCTTACCACAAAACATGATTTACCTATATTACGTGGCAAAGCTTGCTTATAAATTTTAATGTATGAAATTCAACGTGCTAACCAATATTATTATAAACTTTGAACTGTCTTCGTTTAAATAATTAAATTAATCAGAATTTTTGAGTTTCAACAGCTATGTTTCAGTGTGTTACAATCCATGCACGCAACGTATTGCAATACAGTTTCGAGAACATTCGAGATCTGTACCAGTTCCCTGGGTATTGGAAGGACATATTTCTGATCGAGAGAACGGCGACATATTTATGACCATGAAAAATTATCGGGGCTACAGTTTGTCTTTCGCGATTAAGTTTGAGAAAGAGTTCCAGTGGACAAAAACAATTGTTTTTTAGTTCAGAACCCACACAAATGTGAAAGTCAGTCGCCAATGAGCGCATAAATCGATCAGAGGAGAGAAAATTCAGCATTGATGGAGTATTCATGGAATGAGACGAGATGTTTTTCAGAGGTTATTATTATTATTACAGTCTCGGTTGACAAAGGGTGAAGGCTACATTCCTTGAACGACTGAAAAAGATTCCGATAATGTATTCCTTTTTAAATTCAGGTTCTTATAGTCGCACCAACCAACGAGGTCACTTTCTCTTCAGGAATCTAATTTTAGATTTCTCTGCCGGGTAAAGTCAGTAAGGGTACTTGAAAATACACACAAACACCCAGACTCTAGCCAGAAATCGAACCCTGGACCTCTGTAATGTGATACTATGACGTTAGACACTGGAGCACAGAGGCGGCCAACGTATTTTGAAATCTGCGGAGCTTCAAGAGTGCAGTCGCGAATCCTTCATGAGCTGGGATTTTCTCAATAGCCTGCTCCACAATCTTGCGATCACTAGTACGGAAAGTTACATACTTTCATATCTCGCAATTTCAAGGTCGAAATCATCTAAAAATTTATTGTTAAGCGTTCTGACTTGCTACCACAGAACCACAATAAAAATTAGGTTGTATTAGTGTGTGTGAGTGAGGTAACGACTAAAACAAAATACTTCATTCAAAAATTGTGTTGTGTTATTCAGTCGCAAGACTGGTCTGATTCAACCTGCCATGCTAACCTGTCCTTTCAATAACACATAGTTAGTACATCCCACATCCTCCGTAATCTGCTTAGCGTATTCTATCCTTTGTCTCCCTCCTCTGTTCTTACCCCATACACGTCCCTATTATGCTAATTTTTCAAGACCACCTTGTCTCAAAACGTGGCCTATTATTCTATCCCTTCTCTTGGTCAAAGTCCTTCAAATTGTTCTCTCTTCCTTAATTCTGCTTAGAACTTCCTGGTTAGTTACTCTATCCACCCATCTGATTTTCAGCATTCAAAAATTAATTTTCCCAAAATATCGTCCCATACTTCAATATTTGGTTTTACTGAAAGAAATTTGAAGAATATACTGAAGTCCGACTGATCACTTTATATTCCTTTACAACAGTTCATAGTTATCTTAATTGCAGCTGTCATGGAAATGTAGGCACAAGATTAATTAGAGTAAAACTATATTGTGAGTATAGTTTTTCGAATCACAGGCAAAAACGTATATTTAATCAAATACAAAGTGCTTCAGCTGTGAGGCAGTCTCATAGACGCTCCCCCCACATCTCTCTCTCTCTCTCTCTCACACACACACAACAACTACAAACAAAATAATTAATTAAAAAAATTATTTTTTCCCTGTCACTAAACTTTTCGAGCGTTATGAAAGTTCAGTGATGTGGCAATATTATTATTTATTTTTAACACATACAATGTATATATAATTGAATTGACCCGTATGTGCAACTGAAATGTGTGGTTCTATATTTGTTTCGAAGAATCCAGTTAGGTTATAGCAGGCAAGCACGAGAAAACACGAAGATGTAACGGCGTGAGAAAATGAAGTATTGGGTTGAAGAGGGGAAGTAAGATTTATTCCATAGCAGAGAGACTTACAGGCCATTAAATGCTGGTGGCGAGAAATGTTACAGAGCAAGTGAATGCTCCGCTAGATAATCTACAAATGTGAAGGTGGCGGCAGGCTGACAGCGAGGATGATATAGCTCCGAGGCTGCCGATAGGACATCGATCGCATCCCCCAACCCTCTGCACGCATTTATATATTCCATCTCGCGGCCCGTGCATCACCAGTTCTCTGGAGCTCAATTCGGCTTCCAGCCTTGGAGCCAGCTTCGCACTCTCCATCTCCTCGGCTCAAATGTATGCGATACGCCCGAGGACATGCGCCAGTTGCCACAGCGGCCAGCGTATTAATCCCCGTGCAATGCCTTTCAAAGGTTTCTCGTTAAATGGCTTGGGGTTTTCACGGGCGGCTCTGAATATACATGGGACTTTTCAAATGCAATCGAGCGCGACTCTAACATCAACGACCCTTCTGTCTCTACTTGACAAAAGCACAGTCACATTGATTGCGGTGATTAACCTTAATTGAAAAATAAACTGTTTCTGGAAAGTTATGTGAAAGATCAGATGTTTAATTTTGTGAATACTATTTATTGCGAAATATGTAATTATATATGGAAGATGGTATCATATATAACATTAATTAAATGGAGGTTAGAGATAATATATTAAGGTAGTATAGATAATAATAATTGATACGTAATATTGATAAAGAAGATTCAGAACATTAGACTGGTAATGTTCATACTATGTCAGAATCGGAATAATAGTGATAGGAAGAAAAGAACAAGGCGATAAACACACGACAAAATAATGAAGTTCTAATGAAAATAAAGAAAGTAAATGAGAAAGAATTTATAAAGAAGTTTAAATAAATTGTAATTTCATCTTATCTGAAGCATAAATTATGTATTTAGTACAAAGGGGATATCTTACGTGTAGTAGTTGTGGTATTCAGTCCTAAGACTGATCTGATACAACCTTCTATGTTAAAATAAATTGCGCAAACATTTTCATTATCACATAACTGACACATTCCACACGCTACCTAATCTGCTTAGCGTATTCCATCCCCATCCTCCCTATTATGTTCTTATTCCACATATTTCCCTCTAATGCTAATTTTGAAAGATCCTCAAAACGTGGCCTATCCCTTTTCTTGGTCAACGTTCTCCATAATTTTCGCTATTCCCCTATTTTGTTTAGAACTTCCTCTGAGTTTTAGCGATCTCCATTAGCACCACATTTTAAAGGCTTCTATTCTTTTCCTTTCCGAAACTCTTATCGTCCACGTTTCGAACACAAACAACGCCACGCTCCATACGAACATTTTTAGCAACGATTTACTAATATTCACACTTATATTGTCTACTATGCCTCTACCACCCCTAGTTATTACGCTCCCTAAGTAGCATAATTCCTTTACTTCCTTCAAAATATCCCTACCCAATCTTACACACTTCGTTATTCCACTGTTTCCATACTACATTCCATTACCTTGGTTTTCCCTCTATTAATCCTCATTTTGAACTCCTTCCGCAGGACTATGTTAATGCCATTTATTATGGTTTCCAAGTCTTCTTCTGACTCCCCTAATACTAGAATATCGTCGGCAAACCGTAGGTTTTTTTCTTCTCCTTGCAGTATTGTCTTTTCTATATTCTGTTCTAACGTTCTTCATGTTACATGTACCATCGTCAAATTCAGTAAATTATGCCTATACATATTTCGAATCTTCAAAAAACGTAATTATACCACTGTACGAGTTTCAGTAAATGTTAATGTCTCAGGAACAAAGACAAAATATCAGTGCCATGACCATATATATATGAAGAACACCTGTAATACGGTAATAGAAATTTTGTTCGAAAAGAACAATTACATGTCACTTTTTTCTCCTGATTTTCGGTAATTACGGAGCTAAATTCATGTCCATCTAATAAGGTAATACAACACTGATGCATAATTATTTTCACCTCTACGCGATTTAAAATGGGACCCATAGTAACTTCAAAAGCATAATCAAAACTTCTGAAAGTGATGTAGAGATTTCTCTTTTAATATCTGCTGAGTTTCGTCTTTCATATTACGTGTATATTTACACAGACATTCCTTTTTTTAGTGTCTATTGAAGGATGACCGTTGGATATTTGCTCTCTGCCGAGATCCTAGTGTGTACTCGTATTTCTCATCGAGGAACAGGTGTCGATTTTCTCCACCCTTTCCTCCCTCGAGTTTTCTCTCTCACGCACACAATTCATTGTTGTCCTTGTTGTTACATTTTGAACAGATCATAAGAATTTAATATTTAATCAAATGAAAAGACATAATAAATTGTACCTTGGCTTTCTTTAATGAAACATTAAAAATTAATTCTCTTTAGAGTACATTATAACTCATTTGTTACTAATTTCAAATATATCATTAAATTGTGCGAATGTAACTTAAGTATTATGCCAATATTTCGTCAATTTTCTCAGGTTTCTGGGTGGGAGTTTACCGGAAACTCCACTATTATTTTCCCTTTGTATTACACAAAGACGCCATGTAAGCACGTCAACTTTCATTTTCATTGTGTTTGATGTCACTGGACATCCCGCTCATTGCTTATGCGGAGAATCGGTCCATTAAACCCTTGGAATTTCTAATATCACCTACTTATTTTTGGGGATAAATTACAATCTCTGCCGTTGAACGTGACGTAGGAAAAAAATAAACTCCCCGATTTTTATTTTCCAGTTTTCCGCTTTTCTGAAACTCAAAAGATGTTTACAAGTATTATTTCTTTTAAATAAGATTAATATATTAAAATAATTCAACTGTCAAGCCGTAAAATTATACATTACTCTTCATTAATTCACAATCTCAAAATCAATCTTAACAAACTTGTAATTCCAAAGCTCCATTTGGAATCGTTTTTTCTGTATTTGAACTGTCTTTCCTATCATAATCGTTCCTGCATCTGACTTCTTAATAACTTTCCTGCGTAATGTGATTTCTCGATCTTCTTTACTATTATTCCCCTATTCCAAGTTGATCTAACCCAGATACCTTAATATACACGAGTGGCAAAATTATTATGACCACCTTACAGTGTCACAGTATTGCCGCCAGAGCGCGAGATAGCCAAAAATTGAAATTCGGGAGATGTAAATCATCAGTTATACCGACTTATCTGCGAAGATATGGGCCAAGAGACGTTATTTAACTGAGTTTGAACTCGGGATGATCATGGGCGCTCGGAACCAGTATCAATAAAACGTCTGCTTGTGAAGAAGTGTTTAAGAGAATCAGTTTTTAATGTCTACAGAGAGTGGGCTAACAGTTTTAAAAACGGGTCTCATTTGTCAGGCTTCTAGTCGTCATAGGCTACTCAATACTCGATAGCATTACTGTTGGGTGACTCAATAGAGATAGATAATGCGATCATCTACTTCTAGGCGTAGTATGCCTGCGATACTAATCGTCACATATAGTTTCAAAGAGTGAACAGTTCAAAGGAAATTTTATGACATTAATAAGGCAACGCACAGATATTATGAAAGGCAACAGACAGACATTATGAAAGAAAACACGTAAACGTAGCAAGGGCAACGCACAGACGTATAAAAATTTTCATTTGCTAATAGATCAATACGCAATTGGAATTCCTTGCCTACAGAAAGACTGACGACTTTTCCTGGTAGCGCTCATCGGTTTAGGAGTAGGCTAAAAAATTAAAGTGAGAATTTATACATATACATATATATACATATGTATTGTCACGTTTCTCAAGGATCGTGAGATACAGTCTGGTTATATACGTTCATTTAACACGAAGTGCTGCACAAAGTCCCGTACTGCGAAAGACTGCCTCCACTTCGATATACAATTTATACATGCGTGAATTATTCCAAAAACAGAACATTCTTGAAACCGAAAATTATAGAAACTACAGGCAAATATTCTAAACCATTAAAAAATAATTGCGTTGATTTTTACTCGAAGCAGAGTCCTCATTTCTGCAGTCCATTTCTCAACCCCTGAGCTATGACTGCTGGTTCACAGATGTTACAAAGTATATTTAATCCTTTATTAAAATTACTGAATTTTTAGATTTTATTCTAAATAAAGTATTAAAATAGTTAAGAACAATGAAATGGGTTCAAAAATTTTCCTGACATCTCTTTTCTTTCATGCCATAATTTCATAAGTTAATACACAATTTTTTGTTCGTGTAAATGTTATTAAAAATTTATTGTATTTGTATTTTATTGTACTTACTTTGTATATAACTGTCAGCGGGAAACGCCCAATAAAAGTAATTTTGTTCTTGTTGTTGTGATATTCAACCCTAACACTGGTCTGATGCAACCCTCCATGCTAACCTATTCTGTGCAAGCCTTACATTTCTATATCCTTTATAATCTCCATACCGTATTCCATCCTTCTTCCCCTACACACTTTTCCCTAATACAAATTTTCAAGGTCTTCCTGTCTAATAATAGATATTTTTATATACATATGGACTCATACTCATGAAATCTTAGTGTCCCTGGAACCTCATTCATCATCATCATATACATACATATATATAATTTTAAATTATTCTTTAAGTACCACAGTAGAATTATTTGTATTGGGTTTAGTTCCCTTGATGTCAGGTATGCTTATAAATATCAGTATTGGTATTTTTATTCTCATTTGTTTTAGGGCACATTAAATGTATATTTACTAATCAACTCCAAACCTGTGAATTTATTGGCAATATAGTGAAATATCTCACCTGAAACACTGAGAGACAATGCAGTTAGCGTAATTGTATCTGCAAGCTTACTAATTCCGGTCCAACCAAATTGTGTTACTAGTTTTATTTATGTAATCTTTTCAAAACTCTTTTCATACATGCTTACGTTTATACAGTTACATTTGGGTAAATCGCAATCCATTTTAAAATGGTCAGTAGAAATAAAAAATAAAAAAGGTGCACAAGGCTACGGCGAGTGGTTTTTAGATTAGGTTTTTCAGTCATGCCCTGATAGTTTTAACGAAGTGACTGCCGAGATTTTTGGCGACGAAGCAGCAGCCTACCTCAGGCATGCGCATGTTATTGCTTAACAAGACGCCGGCGTCGACATCAAAGCAGCGAGTAATAAGATTCTTCTTGCACATATTCACGGCGGTCGTACGTGCCGCGCCGTCAATTGTATTAAATTGTGCAGCGAGGGAAGCTCCACGTTCAGCCTCACAAAAAAATAAATATTCTTCTGCTTTTATAACAAGTATAAGGCGTGAATTCTCATAATAACCTCTGACTTAATGATCTTATAACTTAATAGAACGCGGAGTAATGTAAGATGAAATGCGCGTTTCTGAACAGATTTTTCATGCTGTGCTGAAGTGCTAGAGAGCCGTACCTCGCCGACAACTCTCAAATACAAATAAAATAACAGTGTGGCGTCTCACTACAAAGAGTTCTGGTAGCTTGTTTGAGACCCGACACCTCCTCCTCCAGCTGCGTCCCGTCACGAACCCACTAAACAAACGTATACGACCATCGCTAGCTGTGCACCGTTTCCGCCTCGCGGAATATCACAATATACTGGCCAATTGTTTCAAAGTCATCGCCTCAATATATATATATATATATATATATATATATATATATATATATATTGCACGCAGGCGACGGGTTTCGCCGCTTTTCGACTAGGCATCGCTTCCACCTTCGATATTTTATTCCTCTTATAGTTAGGCCGTCAGATAATTTTTCCAAATTAAAAATAACAAAATATTTGTAATTTAAACAACAGTTCATTTATTCGAGCATTGTGAACATAATCAATCCAAAGGGCGTGGTCGTCAATATAGTACTTTATCATCCGCTCACGACGGCACCTCTCCGGGAACTGCTTTGGATTACTCCGTGCTGTATTCACCCTCCCGGTAGAGCGGTACGCAACAATACAACCCTTTGTCGGCGGAATACTGATATTCCGACGACATATCTCCCTCCCTCCCTCTATTGCTTCCAAAATTACGCGTATAATAACACGGTAAGTGGAATGAATGGTATACGAACGCTTAATAGGACTTTTAACTCGCAGTTAGTTGTCACGCCGCCTTTCGCACGTCAATGCAGTGGATTTATAAATATTTACATTATCTTTTAAACAATTTAAGGTATCCATATGAAAAATAAAAGAAATCCTGTTTCAACCTCCTGAAATTTTCATTGAAATCCGTTTAGCCGTTTCGGAGCACAAACAGATGAATAGTATAGGCAACACGCATACACTTCAGGAGATTTTAACGCACGCATCCCAATAAACCTTCCCGTAGAATTAATATTTATATCCTATAATATTAATATCATTATCGAAATGAAATGTGCACTAATATTTAAGTTAAATTTCCTTTTTGAAACCCTCAAATTTTTATTGAAATCCGTTGAACCTTTTCGGAGTCTATTGCAGACAAACAAACAGTCAGTCAGACAGACAGTTCAATTTTATTTATTGGTATGGATACAAAACTAATGCAATGCTAACGTTCATAATATTTTGAGGGAAGGGACGTAATAAATGCAATATTTACTAATGATTAAAAATAAAATTACAAACAGGAAGTGCAAATTTGTATCTTTCCTAGTCGTGCATTAACAAGCGGATTCAGTATGTAAAACCAAATAATTCTGAGAGGAAATGTTAAAGATTGAAACTATATTATTTCTAGTCTTTCTAAATGACTTAGCATCAGGCATTAATTCTCAGGTGCGTCTTTTTGCTGACGACTGCGTAATATATCGGAAAATAAAAACTGTGATCGATGAAGAACTTCTACAAAAAGATTTAGACACAATAATAGATTGGGCACTTGTTAATAAAATGAAAATAAATTGTAACAAAATCAAGGCAATAAGATTTTGTAGGCGTCGCGTAGAAATAGTACTTAATTATAAGCTCAGCGGTAATGAATAAAGTAACTGTATTTGGATATATACTTGAGCAGTAATACGGGTTGGGAATATCAAATAGACCATGTGACTAGGAAAGCATGGAAGGCACTTCATTTCGTCATGCGGATTTAAAAAAAAGCAAACTGTGAAACACGGGAACTTTCATACAAATCTGTCGTGCGTCCAGTACTAGAATAGGGCTGTATTTGTTGGGATCCGTTCCGAAAATATCAGATCGTGGCACTGGAAAGGGTACAGAGGCGGTGTCCTGGTCACGGAAACGAGAAGGTTCATCAATTAGGGTGGGATATGTTAGAAAAACGACGACAAAATTTACGTCTCGGGGCTCTTTTTAAAGCGTACACAGGCCAACAATCCTGGGAAGATATTGCATCAAAGGTTGTAGAAGGAATTTATTTCAGTAGAGGGGATCATCTTTGTAAAATTGGGCAGTGTAGCTTTAAAACTGACGTTGGGAAATTTTCATTTTGAAATTGGACTGTAGGGGATTGGAGCAATTTAACTGCAGAAGTTTTCGAAACATTCCCTGCCAATAGTAACGTGTTTCAGGGACCACAGGGAAGAATTAGGAAGTGTAGTGAAGTGCAAGTGTAGTGTAGTGCGACGAAACAATATATGAATAATGGGTACTTTTTATCTTTTTTTGTTAGGATTTAATTTAATTTATATTATATTAGTGTAATTATTATTTGTAACATATTTTATTTTTAAGTTTATTTTTTGTAACTGCCACCGAGTGCTACTCAATTGCAGTATTAATAAATTCAAAATTCAATTCAATGTCATCTATTTCCTTCAATAATTGTCGTTTTCCGTAGACCGCCTCTTTGGTTGTGGATAGTGTGTAAGGCAAGCCCAAACAAAACTAGGCGGGGCATGTTTTGAAACAATGGTAAAGGAGACGAGTAAAACTGCAAATCAATATTTATGGACGTAAATTTGGAGAACTGATAGTCGGACCGCAGCATGGTGTTTAAGAGAAATCGATTGTAGGTCGGTTCTCTGTTCGCCCGAGTCAGCAGAGGGGCGGTCTAACTGCACCCCAGCGGTCGGATCTCTTCTGTGATAAGAACTTCTATTCCACGACAGGACAAATGGAGGACAAGTTACAGTCGACTTTGTGTGTGGGCCTACGCCTTGCATAATGTGTTGCGGGGCAGGGCGGCGTTTCCCCGGAATGATTACGTTTTTTTTCTGAAAGTCCAGGGAGGGTGCATCGTTCACACTTATACTAGTTTATTATCGCAACAGGTGGCGAGCGGCTGCGTGTACTTTCACGCAATTCATACAAAGCAAAATGTGTTCCCTTTAATATTTTGGGACGAAAATCTGCTTTTCGCATTTACTTGTCTGACCTTTTCTAATACGAAACATTAAACGAGAAATAAACACATTCTAATAGTCAGTTAAAAGGGAATAATACATATTCACAATAATACTTAGTCGTGTACTCATAATACCACCCTTTTTGCATAAACTGTAGAACTGCGTATAGGTACAAGAAATGTAAGTATTTCTAATTTATGTGGTATATTACCTTATCAGAGTATAAAGATCGATGTTTTATTTTTATTCATATTTGAAGGCAACTTCAGTTTCATTAGTTACAATCCGATTTGAGCACTAGTTCAGAGTTACGCGTGACTGAATGCTACACCAAAACATATAAAGCAACGTCATTACGGACCAAATGTCTTTTTAACTAAATTAGTATGCGTTAGGCATTGACAATAAAGTATAACACACAAGACTAAGAAACATTGTGCAACTATACAAAAGTTGGAATTTGTCTAATGACACAGTATTATCCGTTAGAAACAGACTTACTCATTCGTAATTCTAATATTATCATAAAACTTTAAAGAAGAATTTCACAATAAATAAATTTTGAAAGGCGTATTAATGATATATTATTATCAAAAAACATATAGTTGCCAGTTTATCAGATCATATTTTTTCTCACATCAACAGCTAGAGATAATATTGTTATCATCATCATTGTTGCGTCATATAAGAATATATTTAATAATTATGTCAAAAAATGTAAAGAAAAATAAGTGTTTGGCGATTGTTTTACAGATTAAACTATATTATTGGATTAGACTGTAGTCTACATATTTTCGCAGCATTATAAAAATGTAGGTACGGAGTGTGGCGTTATAAGGATGTGAAACATGGACGATAAGTCTTGCAGAGAGTAAAATAATAGAGGTTTTCAAAATATGATGCTATAAAAGAATGCTGTAAATCATATGGGTGGATAGGGTAACTAATCAGGATGTTCTGTGCACGATAGGACAAGGGAGAACAATTTGGAGAAGTTTGACCAAGAGAAGGAATTTATTAATATGCCACGTTTTGAGACATGAGGGTCTTGTAAAATTCACATTAGAGGGAAGTGTGTGGGGTGAGAAAAGAAGAGGCAGTAAAGGATGTAAACGCTAAGCAGATTAGGGAGGATGTGGGATGTACTAGCTATGTAGTAATAAGGTTGCGCAAGGCAGGTTAGCATGGAGGATTGCATCAGACCAGTCTAAGGACTAAATACCACAGCACACACAAAAATTATGTTTCCACAATGTTATTAGTGAACAATAATTATTATTAACTATGCAATGCGTTTCTTAAAACAATACAATTGTGTAAAACGTATTCGTCTGTGTGAAAGTAAAATATTAGGTCTCTTAATTAAAAAGTTTGGATGTAAATAAATGTTGAAAACCTTAGAGTAATATGTTTGTTGAGTCATTTGCATTACCTTACAGATGCTCAGATAAAGAGAAAACGTAAAATGAAAATGCTACATATTTACAGGTAAGTTTCTGAATATCTACCTCATTTTTAAGGGACTCCTCAAGTTTTAATGACAGATATAACACAGGCAATAAAAGGTAAATTAATATAACTATGCTCTTAAGCGGCACACGTAAGTGTTATTTCAGCTTTCCGGGCAAAGTTGTACAGTGGTGTGCCTATAAAATTAATGTTAAATAATAATATTAATATCTATACTAGTGGACTGACTCTTCAAGAGTGTAAATCAAATTTAAAGTATGTGTTTCGTTGATATTTATGAATTATTGAGAATTCTTTAAACATAGAATGTAAGTCACGCTGTATTTTCATTTCTGCAATTAAAATTTTTTTGACTTTATCTAAACAAAATAACTATATACCATGCAATATAGCGTGTAAAAATTTAATAACTGTTTTAAACGGTTTGGAATTACTTAATTATGATTAGCAAAGGCTTCACTATTCTTATGTCAAAACGTCTTTTCTGCAAAAATGTAGTTAAAGAAATTGTAATTTTCTCATCAATTTTTACTCTTCTTAATTAAGTTGTTAATAATATTTAAGTAGAACTTGATGAATATCAAACTAGTATAACTGTTCCCGTAAACCTAACAATACTTTCAAATCTATCCTTATTTGAAGATTAGTTTATCAAATAATTTGGAATGTATATTATTGTGTGCTGGATTTACCAAAACCAGATATTTCTATGCGTGAAATACACCAAATCCCTCTACCTTAGTCAACAACCTTCAAAATAACGAAAAACAATCGTTTTTATGAGGACGTTATTTCTTTAGATTTATCTATATTTTAATAAGTAGTGAGAAAAATTCTCTTCAAGAAGAAAGAAGATTCATTCATTTGTAGGTTCAATTTTATCAAACACATTTTATTAAATAAGACACTTCATATAGTATAGAGAACGATCTTTAATTTCTTTCAGTACGGACATTCAAAGAAAACCAAAAACATTGTTGAGGCTTAGAGGGAAACTACATGTCATGTTAACAAACAGTTGATTTAGAAATATAAGATATATGTTCACGAAAGTAATAATCAAGTGGGTTTTTTTGTTATAGGAACGTAAGTAAATCTGTTTAATTGGATGTTTTTTTATTTAAAATTCATTCTTATGAGGAAACGAAGAACCTTTCAAAACATTTGGAGAAATTCACTCATCAACAGCATTTAAGATATTTTTGATAAACTGACGTAATTTATATTTAATTCAAAGAGGTAAAGAGTTAGTAAACACCTGAAACAACGTGTCACTTCTTACTTAATAAGGAATCCAATGAAAAATTATTATTATTTTTGCTATAAACTTACACTTGGTACAATAAAAATAAATATATATAACTAACGAGGAAAAACGAACTTTTGTGTAGTTGTGTGTTTTCATATTATTCAAAGAAATTTAATTACGTGGAAAATAGCAACAAAAATATTACAAAAATTCTTAAAATCACAGCAGAATTCGCAATGCATGTGAGGAGAAATTTCAGTTAAAAATAAGCAAAGGCGCGCGCAGGTCTGTGGAGAATGAAAAAATACAAGTTGAGCCCTTGCAATATTAGAGGGGCCTCGGGGGCCCTAGTCAACCCTTGGCTACCTTGCTCTACCTTCAGCTTCCCCCCTTTTCAATTCCCTTCCTATGCTATTAAAGGGGAGTTGCCTGTTTCAGGATCACCCTCATGTAGCCTGTTAACCAAAAAAAAAATAGAGGGGCCTTAAATACAAGGAATACCACGCCATTTAATGGCAGCCAATATGACGACTATTAGTTTACATTCTGCTAGGCCGCATCCAAGAGATAACCGACGAGTTAATTACTTTAGGGACAAATATTCATATCGTCGGGCATTCAGCTGTTATCAAATAGAAAAAAACTCAACATATTTCAACATATAAAATGTATGTATTAATGTAAGTAGGCACAGTTTCTCGAAACGTGTTTCAATGTCTTTTCCTGTGACAATACTAAGTTTAAAACAGAATTATTAAGGGCCAGTGATAAAATTCTAAAACTAACCAAAACGAAAACAATAATTAAAATTTAATAATAACAAAAATAGTTCTAGTTAAACTGTTTTACTGTTGATGTAAAATTCAAGACACGTATAAGAAATACAAGCCATGATTTATTCCATTTATGGTATATCGTTTTATGCTTGCTCCTAAATTAAATTTCTTCAAACATCTAAGGGGTCAGATATGCCTACGGACAAAGTTCTGTTGATTAATGAAATTATATAACAATAATTTTTATAATTATGGACAATCGCGTACTTGGAGTCCGGGTAAAAAACCTACACGCACGCCAGTGTAGGTCTGCCGACAATTATCTTACGATCGAGATCTGTGCAGATTCTCGTATGCCCGATACATTTGTCCTATGCGTCTGTTTACTATATTAGCTAATTATCTCCAATTATGAAATAAACAAGTCAAAGGACTACTTGATTATTATAATTATCAGAAATTACCAACACAATAATATTAAGAAGATAATTTTTTAATGATTCAGTGGAACATTTTAAATAATATTTTATATTTCTTGGTTGACATCAAGCTATATTATATTTTATAATTGTAATACTAACAATAACAACCTATTGTCGCTGGTAGAGAACAAATGTATTGCGCATACCTGAATTTGCACAGATCTGGATCGGAACGTGTAAACGACCTTCAGATTTCCCGGCAGATTTGTTAAATCTACCAGATATCTGCCGCAATATCTGCTCGTGTGTGGTGACCCAATGGAAAGAATTTAATAAGATGATAATAAATCCAAGAGTAAAACAATTATTTCTACTAAAATGAAAATGGTCAATCCCGGGGAATATAATATAGGAAACGAAAAAGTGCCGCTTGTTGAAATGTGTAAATAAGTTGGTGTAACTTTTAATAAAAAATTAAACTAGGGTGAACACGTAAACTTCATAAACAGGATATTAAAGAAAAGTACAAGACAGGCCAAGGCAGCTGCTTCCACTTCTCTAGTTAGACCTATAATAGAATACGGGGCAACAAGTTGGGATCCTTACAGAGCGGAACACATCAATGTCCTGAATAAAATTCAGACACGGGCTGGATTTTTGTGTGGGGACGAAACTAAATGGGAACCACTCAGTGATAGGAGGAAAAAGGCTAGACTTAGGGTACTCTACAAAGCTTACAGGGGGGAACCAGCATGGGCAGGAATAAGGGAGCGGCCAAGTATACCAAAAGTTTTCACTAAAAGCGGCCATAGTTACAAATAAATGAAAGGAACCAAAAAACGGATGTGGGAAAATATTCCTTCGTAAACAGGGTGATATGGGACTGGAATGCTTTACCTGCAAGTCTACGAAAGGCTTTCCCTAATAATACAAATGTTTTCAAAACGAAAATAGAAACACTGAAAATTTACTTTCTTATTTTCTAAAAAATAGGACTTGAAATATTTTAAAATTGTATTTTAATATTTTTTCTCTACTTTACCTTTGTTCTTTTAGTTTATCAACAATTTATATTTGTACTTTAATTTTATCAACAAACTACTACCGGGCAAACGCCCACCTGTAGTAATAATAAATTAACTACCTGCGCTTCAAATCATTTTATTATGCTTTATTTGTTTCCTTCTTCGATGTACGACTTCACTATGCTAAGTGATAAAAGTGTTGCACTATCAAATACAGATACTGTAATCGGCACTGAGAACGTTTGAGGAAGAAAAAATGTTTTAATTTGCATAAACTTTTTCACATAACGATTATGTTAGTATATTTTAAATTGTGCAATTCACTCTTCATTATTTCACCTAGAATATGATTATATGATAGTGACCATTAATTATCTGTCAATAATTAGTTTAAAATATTTGCACGTTATAAAAATGAGCTTTCAAACTTGAACTTGTTGCATTTTGTGCTGCGTAAATTATATCGGGAAAAAATCTAGGACCATTATTTAATGCTCTTGTAGCGAAAAATGTCACACATCAGCGCTGCACGCTCATGAATTAGCTGGTGAATAAAATGAATTGATAAGTACTCGGCGAGCTAATCCATCGTTTAGCCATACAAGGGCCGAACGAAAAAAAAAAGTATTATTACGGCACAGGACACGGTTTTAGGTTGTACTAATCATGAATGCCAGATCACTTAGGTTTAGAATATTGGGCTAAATTTCCAGTAGATATTAAGTTAAATAAACAATGAATAATTTTTTAATTTTTAACCACAAAATAATATCGATTTAATTACTCTTCCATAGTATTGTTATTATACTTATCCTTCTCGGAAGTGCATTCCTTCAGTTATAATGAAATTGTTATAACGCAATATATAAGGTAATGTTTAATTAATACCAAAATTATCTTTTAATGGATTCAATTAACGTGCTCTATGATATATTTTGTATTTCACTTACACGACAGTATGTAAATCTGAATATGATGTCTAGGTTATTACCATTATGCTAATGCTATTTTCATTAACCTGTGTACAAAATTAGAGTTTCAAGGATGGGTTCGGTTACTCCTTTACACGTCAGTGGTGGTGTCAAACTTGTCGTAACAACTGTACATACAGTGTGGCTGTCTTTCATAATCCCTTATAAAATAAATGTAGCTTTTTGTCACATAATTCTTCACCACATACATTTTTTTACTTATATTAATATTTATTCCATAAAACAGGGCAATAATAACTTGTTGAGCGCCAGTCTCGTTTCTTAATTTGTCAGACCAACAAGGCAAACCTACTGCGGCAATTTATCATCAAATTCTTAACGATTCTTAAACTTTGCTACATTAATTTCTCTTGCAAGATATTTCCTCGTTAACGAAATAGCTCTACTAAAATATATTAAATTTAAAACTAGATTTAGACTTTATTTATATAAACGTGCTAAACTCACGGCTGCTATCTTTCTGGTTCTCATTCATAAATCTGAGGAGATTCAATATTTAAAAATTCAATTCATTTACTTTGAATAAATAATATTTTATATGATAATAATATTTTTCCTATGTTTATCAGTCACATCAATTAATTAACTAAAACTATAGTTTAATTTTCATTTCAAATTTATTCAATTTTTCAGGAACTTTCGTCATTGCCATAGTCATCTACAAAATTCAAATAATTTCTTTTGAAACATTACAAAAATTTTTTATGGAATATTCTTTTTTTTATATTTTATATTGTTATATATATATATATATATATTGCATTGAGTCCCACCCGACGCAACAATTTTTATTTGTTCACTTTATTTAGTTTGTTCGCCTTTAAGTTCTAGTATTTTCTGTTTCGAGAATGTTATACTTCTGGAATTTTCCATGTATGTATAAATGGGACTGGATTCCAAATCGCAGTCATTCTTACGCAGTACAGCACTTCGCAGTTGAATAAACGCATATAACCTCTACCTGTTTCTGTTATTGAATTTCACGACAATATATATACATTTCTGAAGTCCAGCTTGATACCCCTCAGACTGCAGGTCTTGAGGTGTGGCATTGCTCCCTCCTTTGGAAAAACAACGTCCCACTATTCTGAGCTGCCCTGAGTCCTCTAGATCTCGTCGTTGATCCGATGTAAGGTGATCCAGTTGTTCCTGGCCTTGGGCTGGCAGTCGTCATTGCTACATCTTCGTCCCCGTAAAATTCCGCATCGTCGTCGAATCGCTCTTTGTCTTGAACCTCCCTTTGAGCGTCTTCATCCCCAGTACGTGGACGGGGACATGGCTCTTTCTGCGCCTCGAATTAGGATCATAATCCTCGACATTATAGGTGACGTAGGATAAACGTTGTAGCACACGGTATGGGCCAAAGTACCATTTCAGGAGCTTTTCCGAAAGGCTGACTTTGCGAATAGAAGTAAATATCCAGACTAGATCCCCTAGCTGGTACAAAACCGGACGATGTCTAAAGTCGTATCGTTGTCGGTCCTTTTCTTGAGCTTGGAGCGTACGAATGCGGGCTAGCTGTCGGGATTCTTCGGCCCTTGTTACAAAGTGACAAGGGTCATTCACATATTAGGGATTGAAAGGTAATATCGTGTCCATTGTCGTTTCTGCCTCGCGACGTCGGTGTACATGGACATGGCCAATGTTTTGTTTAACCTCTCGGTATGCCCGTTTGTTAGAGGATATATTTAATATATTAGTCTAGACTGAAATAACGTCCCCCAGTTTGTGATTATGGTTCTTGGAGCTCCATGCCTAAGTATTATTTCTTCCATGACGTAGGTGGCAATCTCGAAAGCTTCTGCCGATGCTACGGCTTTTGTGACGGCAAACCGAGTTAAGTAATAAGGGCAGACAATAATCCACTTGTTTCCCCGGGATGATGGAAATCTTCCGAGCAGGTCAATTCCGATGCGTTGAAATGGTGCGTCGGCTGGAGGAATCGGCAGTAGTCGCCCAGGTGGTTGTTGGGGAATCGTCTTTCTTCTCTGAGACTCTCTGTATTAGCTTACATAGTGAATGACGTCCTTAAGTTGTCGCGGCCAATAAAATCGCCGACGGACATTATCATACGTCCTGACGACTTCTAGATGACCAGCGATGGGTGCGTCGTGGAATTGCCGCAGAATTTCTAGAGACAGTTACTTGGGGATGACTAGCAACCATCTTCCCGATGAGTCGTAATTTTTCTCGTGTATTAATTATTATAAAGTCCCCTTTCACATCATGGGAAGAGTTTAAAGCTCGTATAATCTCATTTAGCCTCGGGTCCTTTCTCTGTTCCACAGGAATATCTGTCAAAGAGTTAAGATAATCAAGGATCTCAGTATTCGGTTCTTCGTCGTCGACAGGGTTTCGGGAGAGACAGTGTGCATCCTGATGTTTTCGTCCACTCTTGTACTTTATCGTGACGTCATATTCCGTCCAGAGGAATCCTTGAGCCTGGCCAGTCAGCAGAGGGAACGGTGGTCCGTCACAACCGTGAAGGGTTTACCAAAGAGATGCGGCCGGAATTTATTTATGGCCCAAACAACAGAAAGGCATTCTCTCTCTGTCGTCGAATAATTCCTCTCTGCTTTGCTAAGTGTTCTCGACGCGTAGGATATCACCTTCTCTTTTTTTCCGAATATCTGAACGAGTACAGCACCAAGTCCGTGGCCGCTGATGTCAGTATGCAATTCCGGTGGGGCATTATGGTCGAACAACCCTAGAATGGGGTCGGAAACAAGGGCTCGTCGCTGCGTGTCGAAAGACTCCTGTTATTCGGCGTCCCCTTGCAACAGCTTGTGTAATGGCCTTGTCTTTCCACTTAAATCACGGGCAAATCACCTGTAATAAGAGCAGAGCCCAAGAAAATTCTTGTCGTGTAGATTTCTTGGCCGGGGAAGTTTGTTATCGACCTGACTTTCTCAGGATTGGGGCGTACGCCTTCTCGTGAGACAAGGTGGCAGAGAATCTTTATTTCCTTGGCACCGAATAGACACTTCTTTGGTCTTGAGATGTGGCTATATGTATATATATATATATATATACGTTAACAAACGTGAAAAAATGTTTTTGAATTTTTTATATATAACAATACAATTATTTGATTGTTTTGAGTTGAAATGGAGTAGTGAAAAGGCAGTATTTGTTTTTAAAGATTGCTCTTAACTTTATGGTTTTATATTCCAGTATTTAGATTAGTTCCTGTGTTCGCAATATAATTTTAGTTACAATCATTTTAATTAATTTTATATACTACATTATTTTGTTCTTTTACAGGAAATCTATGTTTTAGTTTAGTTAAATAATTACTTATCCTTTCTTCTGGCTTTAATCCAAATTTTATTTCTTTAATACCTTTATTTTTAAAAGCTCTCTTTATTGGGTGTTAAGGTTTCAATGTATGTTAAGGAACAATACCTTGTATTGTTATTTGTTCATCTACTATCAACAATATTATTTAACTCAGGCATTGCAGGAACGACGCTTTCTCTACTGTATATATATATATATATATATATATATATATATATACTCAATTATATGTCTAATGAGGGTATGTACAATATTTTGACGATTGAAATCATGAAAAAACCATATTTGTTTTTATTTTGTTGTACATAAAGATTCCATAAAAAGTTTTTCTAATGTTTCAAAAAAATCCTATTTGAATTTTGTAGATTACTATGGCAATGTCGAAAGCTCCTGAAGAAATTAATTAATTTGAAATCAAAATTAAACTATAGTTTTGGTTAATTGATTGATGCACATAGGGAAATTACTATTATCATACACAGTAAAAAATATTTGACGTTATTATATGTGTATGAAATGTGATTAGTGTAAGACATTACTTCATTTCTTCATCATATTCATTGCAATGATTAAAAGTAGGGCTTGAAATTGAAGTAACAAACTTAAAATCATTGATTAACATACGCTTAACTCTGTCAATCGAGTGTTTCATGCTTAACGAACGATTAGAATTTTTAACCATAATTTATTTTTGTAAGTTTTGTTAAATACTAAAACAACTCACTGAGGCGAGACAATTTGTAGGCGTCTGCTGTGTTTATAACATCAACGTAGGCCTGGAGCTCAAATCTTCTCGCTGTGACGTTCTGGTTATGCGCCAACATGGCGAACTTGAATGCTGCCTGAACTTCATCCGTGCCTTGCTCGAAGATCGCTCCTGTAACAGAGGAATTCCAGTAAATATTTTGAAAAATTGCATGGAATCCAATATATATAATTTCTGTTCCGTTTAATAATTATTATACGTCGCGTATAAGAGACTAGAATTAATTGCATTTGAACTTGGAATAGTGCAATTATAATTGCAATTGTTTAATGACAATTATAAGCGTGGCTTATATAATAGCATAATTTGTGTAAATGAAAAGTAAATATATGTATAACTTTCATAATTGAATTATTGACTAAAGACCTTTTTTATGATTATTACAATCACGGACCGTCTACACACACTCAGCCAAATATTGGAGAAACCAATAGAATAGAATATTAGCACGTACCATTTATTTATTGAATATAAATGTGCCTATGATAGCATTTTAAGAGTAAAACTGTACATGGCCTTAAATGATCCCAGCTAAAATTGGTAAGACTGGTAAAGGCTACAATAAGAAAGGTTAAAAGTAAAATCAAAGTTGGAAATCAACTTACGGAAGAGGTAAATAGTGGGAAATGACTAAAAAAAGGTGATGCGTCAGCATGCCAACTCTTTAATATTGCCCTAGAATGGACCATCATAAAATCCAATATAGATACCAGAGGCACCATTTTTAATAAATCGATACAATAACGGCTTATGTAGATGATATAATTATCATGGTTGAAATACTAGAGAACTAATAAAGGCATTCCAAAATTTGGAAGTGGCTGCTAAAGAAATTGTATTAACTGTTAATTAGGAAAAAATCAAATACATGGAAGTAACGGACCAACCAAAAAAAGACAGATCCTTGGAAATTAATGATCACAGTTTTGAAAGGATAACTAAATTTAAATATTTTGGAAGCCTAATAACAAAATAATGATATATCAGCATAAATTAGTAGTCGAATTACAATGGCAAATAAGTGTTAACCTGGGCAACTGCAATCCCACCACCTAAGCATTAAGACCAAAATGAAGTTTTACATCAGACCTGTTCTAATACTTGGACCCGAAAGCAGGACATTATCTAAGGGAACGGAAAACAAACTACAGATTTTTGAAAGAAAGGTCCTAAGAAAAATATATGGACATACTCAGGATTGATGAATTTGGAGAAATGTATGATCAATATAAAGAACCTGAGATAAAAAAATAATTATATCTGAAAGGATTAGATGGCTGGGCCACATATACAGAATGGAGGAGGGAAATATATGTAAACGAATAACTTTCTGCAAGATGATTGGTACGACGAAGAGAGGAAGATGGTAGCTATGGATAGACGTATGCGGAAGAAAGAATTGAAGACGGACTTAGCCTGAATCGGGCTGTTGTGCCAGAGAAGAAAAAAGAATTGAATTATTCACTAAAGACCTTTTTATGACTATTACAAGAAACTAAGGGATTTCAAAATTAAATTAATTATGGAAGATGAGAAAAAGGTATATTTCATTCTCAAAGTTGATTATGATAGAACTCTTGTAGGTACAGAAAACAATTCGTATATAAAACATACTATCTCAATATAGCTGCCCAGTATATTGTCATGTATTGATACAATGTAATTGGCTATTAACTTTACAACGTATACACAATGTTATTTACAACAATAAATATTTGCGATGTTTAAATTAATATATCTACGTATAATGGGAGGGTACTGGATCGGAAGAGTATGTAATATAAATAAAGTGATTTGAGGAAAACATTAATAAATCATAAGGTTCATAAATAAATTGACGTGTAAAAAGATTAGACAGATAGAATGAAACATTCAGCTAATACGTTTCGTGACTATGTACTGTAAACCTCATATAAATTTTAAACGCTATGAATTACGTTAGGGTGCGTTTCCCTCTTCAAAAATATTTTCTACATTTTGTATACAACCTTTCATCATTTTGTGGTTCAATAACTTGATTCATTAGGAACTAAGTACGTGGGAATTCGATTGAAAAGCAAGAACCTTTCATTATATGGAATGAAGCGTACACGAAGGAAATTAGTGTAGTATTAATTTAGCGAGGAGTAAGCTCTTATTGTAAATGAATTAAGGGAGTAGTAGAGACGCCTGGAAAGCCAGGTGAGACTAAGAACGTTACTAATTTATACATGGAACGTGGCGGAATTGCACAAAATCGGCATGAATGAAGAAATACGGAATCCGAATTCAAATGAGCAAGCATACACTCTTATTCATAAAAAAGAAAAGCGTTAGTTCATTTGTGTATGCTACACATAAATCAACTTTCCTCGGATTGTTTAGACGATAATTGCTGGCTACAAATTTTATTTTATGTGCACAATTATATACCTGCCATATTATTTCTTATTTTAGTCATTTGAATAATCAGTATTCAAATTTTTTTATTTTGCAAAATTTATATAAAACCAGTTAAGAAGTGATTACAAAATATAATTAAAACAAACTGCTGATAATTGAATCCTCCAAGGAAACTGTCATAATTGGCAGCTAAATTCTTAACTGAGAAATATTTATTCCAAGAGAAATTTAGAGGTGCCATAGACATGACTTAAGCTCAGTATAGACATATTACAACAAATATTACATCAGCAAATGATGGTAACCAGACAATATATCATCCTAGTATAATGGAATAAGTATTAATTAAGAATATACAGGGTGAAGCGGAAAATGTTTAAAGCTGTACGTAGTGACGTGGGAGATACTGAGACAAGTAATTAGATATAGGTAACTAAAGATCCAAACGGATAGTAAATGTCCTAAAAGTGAACCTCAAGTTACAATGAATTAACGTCTACTCCACACTACTTGTGCCGGTGATGGGTCCCTGATGGTCACATAAGTAACTTATTTATAACCCAGGGATAACGTGTCCTCCATGAAGTGTGACTGTCCTATCGAATAAATTTTATCTGTGGGTAATCAATGGTTCATATCAGAGATTAATCACTTAAGTTTACACTTTCATACTTCTTTTGTTTACATTACTTTCAGGTTTCTTTGTTTTACTTAAAATTAACGCACTTAACAAATACGTCAATTTGTTTAGTTTGCTTTTTTCCTGACAATGTTTGTTTTAATTGTTCTTCACCAAAAAAAGATCACGGGGAAAGAAGAAATATTTTTAAACAAGGGATCAGAGTACCGCTACATTGTTTGCTAATTAAATTAATTAGTAGGCCAAAATGTACAACCTGCGTACTACATAAGTAATTAAATCAGCAGAAGCTTTAAAGTAATGTAAACAGTATAAATAAAATGATTTTACGAATCTCGGACTTGAAATTTCCACCATTTAAATTCAGACACAGGCACAAAGCCATACATCACGGAGAAGATGCTATCCCATGATTATTTGTGCTTATGCTCCTAGTATTGACCCACCACTTGGACAATTGATGAGGAGTCGATGTGACGTGGGGGAAGCTTGTGGTTCAATTTACGGCATTTCTTGACCATTTATCTTTCATTGACTTATTTGTCTCAGTCTCCACCACGTCACTACAAACTGTCACAGTCACCGTCCTCACCCTGTATAAGGACAAAATGTTTCAAAAATGTGTGATAATTAATAAAATTTATTTCGAATGTTGAAAAATGGGACACTGATAGGTCAAAATGAACCTCAGAACTTCTCTTTTCTAGTGGACACTACCATCTGAGCTGTCCGAGTAAACTGACACCAAGTGCGAGGTTTCTCCGTCCCATGGACCTGAAGTTCGTTGCAAACAACTTTATCTGACAATAAATCAAGTTCAAATTTTATTACAGACTGTGTGTTTGTCAAATGGTGTTCGAAACATACGGTGCTGTTTTCCGTTTCTGAGTTCTACTAAATGCCAATTATTTATAATTTATCAGAAAGTGATGGATTTTCTTCTGTGTTGAGAATGTAATTAACAAATATTTTGAAATATCTTAACCATAGAAGAGATTAGTCAGCAATGAATGTTTATATATATAGCAAAAAACTCTCCTCATGCCTTGTCATCGTCCTACTTCAGTTCATATCTCTCGGGTTGGCACGTGGCACTTCAGGAAAAAGCGAAAGCCAAAATCACAAAACAGAAATTAACAAAGATTCATTCACACGATTAAAGAAAGAAAAGAATCATTTAAAAGTTAATGGAAACTAGTACAAAGTTAGTACACTATTCTAGGTTCACACCACCGTTCGCTTCCGAGGGCAGCCCTGGAACCAAAAGCTGCCCTCGACTGTCCAAGCCAACGTCCAAAACCAGAAGAAGGTTGTCGTAGTTAAAGTGCTAACACACCACCTGGCTCCCCTCCACTTTTCTTCCTTCGTCACCATGGTTTTCCAGGTGCATTCCCCGTGCAATATCGTGACGTCTTACTAGATTATTCAAGATTCGTAGGAAGTAACAAAACGGTAATCGTGTCTAACATCTCATGAGGTTGACATGGTGGTATCTGAATGGGCCTAAACTAAATACTACAGATTACACTTTTAGTTGTTTGACGCAAAATATAACTATCAATGAACTGAATTCCCATGATTGATCATGGTAAACATAAAATCTCACAAGTTAAAGAAATTCTGTTGGTTATTAAAAATTTGTAGATAAAATAATACGCCACAAATTAATACATAATTTTATTAAAAAATTATTTAATGGAAAGAAAGATTTAAATTTTTTGTTATTTCCATTAGTCCTCGATTGACAAATAAGATATGTCATACGTTACTAATAACAAATAATGTAACGATAAAATAAAATAGGCTAAAGTCATAAAAAAAGCACTACACGCACACAAGAAAGCACAAACACACGCAATGGAGGTTTCACTACTTAGAGCTGCGCAACCAGGAAACTGGACTTCTGTAGTAGCTCCAGGCAATACATTAAACAAACAAAAGAGCATAAGAAACTGTACAGAAAGGAGCTCAGACTTTAGAATCTCTAATCATAAAGCTAGGCGCCTCAGTGTCGGCGGAGGAATTAATAACGATGGATTAACAGTGTGTCTGAGAAAGTTTTGGCTAGATCGGCGGCAACAACTCCGCAGTTTCCTAACGTCATCTCCCCCACCGGGACCAAAATCTGGCCTCCTAGGGAATGTAAAATCACAAGTGATTGGCAGAGAAAGATGTGACTTAATTTTTACTCCTTCGATGGGGAAGAAAGATCGAGTAAATGGGAGGTGGACTAGACTTCAAGAGGGTAGGTGAAAGACGCTTTTTGGAGGGCCTATTTCTTGGAGGATATAGTAGGAAATGTATTGTCAGAATGGGCAGTCAACTGTCAGACTTATTTCCGTAATTTCGACGACTCATCACGCAGTCGCCGTTTACCTGCAACCCAGAGGATGGTCCGAGATGCAGACCACAACAGAAAAAGGTATGTGTTTCTCTGCACTGGGACGACTATGGCAAATTTCTTTATACTATTTAAAAAAAATTAAAATCCAATTAAAATGCTCTAAGTAAAGTAAATGACCCTTATTATAATTAACGGAAAAAATATATAATTAATCGAGAACAATTTTAATCTAAATTTTCAGAACACGATTATTAAATTAAATTTAGCTGAATTGATTTTCATTGCCTTCAATAACACGGACCCATTTACACACTTATAAAATTTCCCTGATGTGACGTAACGTTCCCCATCACAAATCCTATTTACTTAAGAAGTGCACATCGTGTATTTATACTTCGTTTGGCATTAAATATGTTTTCCATTCTCACAGAGCTAAAATGAACCACCGTCACAAGTCGCTGCTTCACCCCAGAGTGACTGCGGGGCTCACCTGATTATGTCGGGAATGTCTCGTACTCTCTCTCTCTCTCTCAGTGTTTTCTCAAAGTTCTCTCCTGCCGATACACCTTCACATATTTCGGGAGGTATATGTACTGGGGCCGAAGACCTTGGGCATAAGGCAAAAGTTGTCTGCTGATCCCATTGGATAAGTCGGGCCAACAGCCTCCTGAAACACCCAACCTACCTGATGCAGATTTTCTAGGCTTTTCCCTGCATATCTTTAGCTGAAACACCGGGTAGGATCCTTAAACTGTAACCCATAACCCTAGTCAACCTTTGGCTAAAGGGGAGTTTCCTGTTTCACGTTCACCCTCATGTAGCCTGTTAACCAAAAAAATAAGTGGCTTCTAAATATTCTTTTAGAGTTACAGAACTTCTTAATTAATTGGATCTTATCCATTCGATTTTATATACGGCAAATTTATAAATATTTTTATAAAGTACTTATAAATTATTTCAAAAATTTTATTATTCAGGTCATGTAATAGTATTCATTTAAAAATGGTATCCATCAATCTCTTGAATTTGCATATACTTGCAACTCCTTATAAATATGAAAAACTGAACAGCTATTAGAAAGCGAATTGTAAGTTGAATATTGGTGTTCTTATATTTCATTATTAGGTATTAATTAATAATAATTTAAATATTTTTCAATTTAGTGTTACAAATTTATTTTATATTATTAACATTATAATTTACAATTTTTTTTCAGGACCTGATTTTCGTGGGAATACATTTGGCGTAAAGATACATATTTACATCTACATTCGTTTAAGAAAAAACTTTCCTCCCACGCAGTGATCAATACTCGTTTCAGCGAATGCGAAAATCTTTATCTGCTATTCTTATACCAAGATTGCATCTCCAAAGTAGTCTCGTTGTCCAACTACAACTTTTATTGCAACCAAAATACCCTCATTTAATCTTATTCTCTTCGTTCGCTCTGCAGCCCATTCAGGACCTTGGCCTACCGGATTGACAGCGGACTGTCGTCTTGCATGACATATTCCTATTTCTTTCGGAGTAATACGTGGTACCAATTCTCCATCAGTCTTAATTCCAGTCTTCGTGTACATGATGGTACAAACATCCTAGTCCATGGCAGGATTCGAACCCGGGACAACTGTGTTGCGAGGCACCGACATAGACCATTTCATTTAAAATGATAGCAAGTCTTATACACGGCGAATCCAATATACCAGTGGGACATTCCAAAATTAAAAAATGTATGAAAATAAACAATTTTTAGGTTGTTTTTGATACTTAAATAACGTAAGTTTGTGATCATGCGTCGAGCTGAAAATATGTCAGTTAAAAAACGTTCTCTTATTTTCATTTAACAATGGCGTGATCGCTTGAAGTTTAAACATTAGTTGGACGCGACTTTTGCTTTCTGAAGGTGAATACCCAGCCTAAAATATTTTCTTGAATGACGTTTCAGTATGCTGAACGTCGTATAGACAGTGGGTATATTATAAATGTGTGGAACATTTAAGCAATGGTCCAACCTCAATGACTGATGCTCAACGTCCTGGTCGGCCATTTGAAGCATCAACATCTTCGCTTGAAACCTTCTTTGATATTATTCGTGAAAACCGACGCATTACTGTTACAAAAAAAGTTGCATTAAGTGATGGAATAGATCATGACGATGAAAGTAACTAGATCAAGTGCATCAAAACACGTGCAAGTTGGTGCCCGACAGATTTAACGCAAAAACACAAAGAGAAATAATTCAAAATGTGTACACACTTAAAAGAACACTATAAAAAGAGGCATTATTCTTTTTCAAACAAGATATTAACGTGTGATGAAACTTGGGTTCGTCATTTTGAATCATATTTCAGAAGACATAGAATGAAAATAAACCAGCTTAGCTGTCCGAAAGAAATTCTAATTGCAAGTATCAACTAGAAAAGTTAATTGGACGGCTTTTAGGATTTCTTGTGATTACTTGGAAGAAAAGCGTGCAAAAAACAGTGCGTACTTCTCATAATGCTGACGAGCAAAGTAAACCCATAATTGAGAGACACTTGTCACGAATCCCCTCCACCCAATAAAAGGATTTGCTGCAGGACAGTGTTCACCCTCACATCACCGAGTCGACTCAAGGAACCTTAAAAATTATGGGTTGGATAATATTACTTCATCCTTCTTACAGCCAAGATTCGGTTCCCTCCGATTTTAAATTTTCTGGTCCACACAAGAAGACATTACTTTAACACAAGTACGGCGACAGCAAGAAATAATTAGTGGTAAACTTGAGAAAGCCTACTTTACATCCGATATAGAAAACGGTAGGAGTTAGGTAAAAGAAAAGAACAGAAGCCTTTGAAATGTGGTGTTATAGGCGAATGGTGAAATTCAGATGGGTGGATAGAATCACAAGCGAGGAAGTTCTTAACAGAATAGGGGAAAAGCGAACAATATGGAGGAGGTTGACAAAGAGAAGGGAGAGATTAATAGTCCACGTTTTAACACTAGGGTCTTGTAAAATTAGCATTAGAGGGAAGTGAGTGGGGTAAGAACAGAAGAGGGAGGCCAAGGCGACACTGAATGCAATCCAGACAGTGGTTGGCGACGCGGGGCCAAAAAGTACTGCGCAATTGTCACGTTGGATGTGAAAAACACATTAAATAGCGCAAGATGGGACAGGATACTGGAGGCGCTGAGACGTGCGGAAGTCCCCGAGTACCGAAGGGGCATAACCACAGTCTACTTCCGGAATAGAAAACTGGTGTATGAGACAGATAGAGGCCCCAAGACCTACATCATCAGCGGAGGCGTTTCTCAGGGGTCGTCCCCCTTCTGTGGAACGCAATGTATGATGCGGTGCTGAAGCTGCAGGTGCCAGTTGGCGTAAAGCTGGATTTACGGACGACTTTGCGGTAGTGTGCGTAGCCAAACATTTGGAAGAGGTGACGCAGAAGGTAAACCAAAGCGGTCGGAAGCGGAAGGCAGTGGTTAGTGGACAACGGGTTGAAACTAGCGGACTATAAAACAGTGGCCGTCTTAATATCGAGTAGAAAGAAAAATGAAGGCGCAATATTTAGAATAGGGAACCAGAAGATCCGATCCCAGCATTGCCTAAAGTATTTGGGCGTTTGGATTGACGAGCGCCTGAATTTTGAAGAACATTTGAAGATGACAAGTGCAAAGGCAAGCAATGAGTAGGGTTCTGATGAATATCAGAGGAGCGGGACAAACCCGGAGGCGACTCCTGGCATCAGTCTGTAGGTTCATAATGCCATACGCTGCGCCCATAAGGGAGGAAGCGGCTGGTAGGAAAACCTATCAGCATGCTTAAGGCGGTTTACCGAAGATTCGCACTCAGAGTATGGTACAGTATCGTACGATGCAGCGTGCCTGATCACCAGCATGACTCCGGTAGAAATACTGGTGGCGGAGCGGAAAAGGTTGCTCCAGCGTCGTTAAGAAAACACGCAAGATGACGGGTCACGTGGGATGGAAGAGGAAAGCTGGGTAGCCATCTGTTGTTGGCAAGACAACTGGAATAGTTCCACTGCGGGAGGGTGGACCCACCTGCTCATCCCTGACCTCAAATCCTGGACGAGACGAAAGCACGGAGAGGTGAACTACCATCTCACACAGATGTTGGCGGGGCACAGGTGCTTCAAATATTATCAGACGCGCTTCAAAATAATTGAAAACCCAATGTGCCCAGCATGCCCGGATCAAACTGAGGACGCAGAGCGTGTGTTCTTTGACGCTTCAGTGGAATCCGGACAGAACTGTAGGAAAGCCTCCAAAATGAAGTCACCCAGGACAAAATAGCAGCACCGAAGGTGGAGTCACCAGAAAAATGGAGTGGTGTCACAAGTTTTGCAACCAGCGTCGTCGAGAAGCTCTGTCTCGAGGAAAAGGAACGTGCGTGGGACACCGATTGTGACGAGGACTAATACAATAAGTACACACACTTGGACGAATTAATATTATTTATTTAGATTTTGGTGTAAATATAAAAATGTTATATGAATCTAGGATAAGACTTGGAGTGTATATATTTGTAAATAATTAAACTTAGTTATAAAATAAGAAGAGAGTGCCCAACCACAGACAGTTAAGTTAACATCTGGAGTGTATACATTTGTAGATAATTAACCTAGTTGTAAATGTAAGACGAAAGTTCCCAGCCACAGACAGTACAAAGGCTATGTGCAAAGGACAGGACGATATTGTGCGGTACCTGAATAAAGGACAAATCCCCTCGAGAAGTGGTGCCACTGGGCGAGAATAGGAAATGTTTTAGGTGGGTAAGAATCCCACACTACCATGCAGTACAAAAAAATCGCATCAGACCAGTCTTAGGATTGAACACCACAGCTACAAAAACAACTATTGAATGTCCCACATAAATCATCTCACGCCCTTATATCCATATGCATCATATAAGCTCAACAGCTCAGCCCATTAATAATTCAATATACTTCACCACATCAATCAAACCCGCAAACAACAGTAAATATTTTCTGTCTCAGACGTCAGCAATGATCATCCCAACATACCTGAAATCATGACGGATTGTAAAGTCACTGGTTCTGATTGAGTTTGGGCCTTTGTCAACTTACTACTGTCCAATTTTTCCAGGAAGGAAGGCATTTCAAATTATGACTAACTTCAACTATTTTAATATCTTTTTGTTTCATTGAGAACAATAATCGCTTTCAGATTCCACATTTCCGAAACAGAACCAAACGTTTTTAAGTTTATTTCCACCTTTCTTCGAAGTACAGCACATGCAAAATATAGAATTTGTTTACGAACAAATGATTGCATTGGTGTTTATTAGAACCGTTAATGCTTATTTTTCCTTTATTTCCTTTTATTCGTGTTTAAATAACATATTTCCGGAATGTTTTGAAAACTCCTGCTTATTCCTGTATTGTGTGTTGTTTATCCGGGAGTACGCTCGTGGCAGTGTTTTGAATCCATCGTTTCCGCGTCATTCGTACACCCTCGGCAAAACCCGCAGTATAAATACACATCGAACATACGCAATTTCTGAGTCCTTTATCGAGCCAAGAGGTCGATATTCGATTAGCTCACTCAGTTGTTACGGAATTCATTGTTTCCTGTTTGAATTAAAATCAAACTAGGGCTGCGGAAAAAAGGAGAAAGCTTAGGTGAACCTTACCCTCTGTAAACGGGGGACAATTCTACCAGTGAAAAATAAATATAAACCAACAACAAGCGTTTGGATAAGCCTCTATGCTCCAGAAAATAGTTTTACTGTGTGCGCATACTGAATATTCAATTTTACATTTTAAAGTAAAAGTGGCAACAACTGTTAAAAGTACAACGTAAAGTTGTGCTATTTACACATCAAAAAACTAACCTATTAATATAAAAATACCGCGTATCCGCATATTTGGTGTACAAATTTGTACACATGGAGAGGTTTTGACGAAAGTATGTGTATTTTGAGACTCTGAAACAAACACTATTGGTGTAAGAAGTGACGAGGGGTGGAGGCGGGGAAGGCGGAAAATTATAAACATGTACAAACATCCTACTGCATAAAATAAATTTTTTACAGGTTTAATGACATAGTTTTTTTCCATTGGTGTGTTGTGGATAATTTCAACCACATTTATCATGGGAGGGAACATCCTTAGGAGTGGGTTTTCATAGTCTTCATAGAAAATTAACGCGAATATCGAGATTTTTATTGACTACAATGTTAATGTAGCCGATGTGTTCAATTTTGTCATCCAATATGGCGCTGAAGTTGTACTTAAACCCCTAATAGGGGAATTGGAATTTCATAAGACAAATCTTTGTTCATAGTCCCAAAAAGGTGGAGCACTTTCGACTAAACACCCTAGGGGTGGGAGTGAAGGGGGCGGGAATGCACAATTACAAAGCCAATATTTGCGTCAATAGGGCAACAAAATTATTACTATTGTTGCTTGTGACTAATTTCGGCCGAATTTGCTTTTTAAAAGGAGTTCCTGTCCCACAGAGGGAATAATGTGATATACGATGTACGAAAAAACAACTAAGATTGGTGTAGAATCCGGAGTTATGGAAGTCGCTGAGTTTAAAATAATAAATAAGTTAATAATGTAGAATTAAGGATACAAATAGAATTCGCAAAATTTGTTAAGCCTTGTTCTACTCCCGGAAATGGAAAGGTTCCACAATTAGGATGAAACATGTTAGAAAACGACGGAACAATTTACGTCTAAGATTTACTCCAATAGGATTCTTAAGATAAAGAAACCAATATAATTCAAAAATGTATTTATTATTATGTCAGGAGTTTAAGAAAGCAATTGTGTTAATAATAGTACTATAAGAAAATATTCAATACTTTGCGTGGGAGTCAAAAAGACGATGGCGCTGATAACCTTCCAAACGTCTCTCTTTAACAATACCCGGGTGGAAACCCGCGAAGCGTTTTTAATAGTACGAATGTTTGTTTATTCTTACAAATTTAAACAGGTTGTGGCCAGATTGCAACAAAATATTCTTGAAAACTTGAGGGAAAATACTGGGGAGAAGAGGGAAAATGATCGTTTGAAAATACCACGTATGTGTAGGGTATAAAAAATAATATGACGTCACCGACCTCTAACACGGAATACTAGAATATATACCAAATTGCAATCTGCGCTCTATAGCTGCAATGTTTATTTTCTTCTACTTTAAGATTTAGTAAAATTAGATGCAAACACCATAAACACACGGTAATAGAAAAAAACAATACGAAAGACTATTTAAATACGTAATTATTAATATTTACGTTTGCCTCTTAACGTTCCAAAAATATACTTGAAGCACGGGATAATTAAACTTGCAATTTTGATAAAATATGTATATATTGCATTACAAACCTTGGACAATATTGACGTGTAACAGAAACGCTGGATAAAATTTTTAATTAATATATGTTAATAGATTTGAAATTAATTACATAAATGAGAAACGTCAAGAATTTTAGATTGTGTTTACAGTTTTATTTTTGCTTATTTTCTAATTGCGAAGCCTGACCAAATTTTTCCAGGTGAGAGTTTCAAAGAATTACACTATTACCAAAAATTAATATTTTTTTCTATTGAAGAGTTGGCGGATATAGTGTTTTCTTATATTTGTTGTCTGAAGTGGCCGTATTTAATATTTTAAGCAACATTCGAATGCTCCTAATTTGTGACGTATTTTTTCTGTAATAAGAGATATTAAAGAGGTTTAGTGGCAAGTTTTTATTATTGCAACATACTTTTACCACATGTTAATAAAATTGACAATAATCAAAACAAAATTATAAGTTGAAGATTAGGTTTTCAAAATGTGTAAGCTTATGTTCCGGTTAAAGTTCAATACAATTCATTGAAATACAACAATATTGTTTTGTACTAATCATGCTTATTTAAAAGCTTTTGGAGTTTATTTTATTATAATAACTAATTTAACATACCTTTATTTTCTAACAGACTTTTAATTAATATAATAGATGTTTTCCGGGGTTTGAGCTAAAATTTGAGGTTGCGGTAACAGATTCAACTGCAAATGTGAATATATTTGTATAGCAAATGTTATTATTCTAAATACACCTCTTCGTTGAAGGATCTACAAGATTCTAATATATTCCCCATTAAAAAATTTGTAATTACTTTATTTAATTACCAGCGATATTTTTCAGTCTGGTAAAGCACCGCAATATTTTAGATCTCTAAAGAAACTTAATTAAATTACCAGAGACATTTTTCAGTCTGTTAAAGCGTCGCGATATTTTAGACCTCTTAAGAAAATGTTCTTATTTAACTCTACTGAACAGTTCTCCATACCTGAGCAACGCCGACCATCCAGATAGTAAGAAATAAAATATTTGGAAGGAAAATAATTTTAGTAAATAGTCTTCAACTTAGAATAAATATTTCAATATCGTTTTTATGGGCTTATTATATAAAATAGAGCAGGGTCTTCCAAATTTTATAAAATAAAGAAGAAATATGGGTTTCATAAATATAAGAAGTCACTTTATTCTAAAGTAACATTTTAATTTATTTTCCGTTTAAATAATGCTTTCTATAACTAGCTAGTTGTCTTAAAACACAACGCGCAGTCAATCACTCAACTGGGGTTGTGGAAAACATTTCGCAATAATATATTTTGAGTTAAGTTGTGGTAAAAATTCCTTGCTGTTTTCTGTATATCCTTTTATTAAAAATAGTATGAACGATTTGAAGAATTTGTTTTAGTAGCGTTTCGCCAGCTTTCCGTCGAACGACATCCTGACGACAATACTACTCTCCTCTTCTACCTCATATTACTGTGCATCTCACATCATTTGTTGCTTTGCACGGTTTATTTAAATAAAATAACTCGGATAATGACTTGAACATTACTTAATATCACACACACTATACGAATTGCCATTTAAACAGGAAAAATCAAAACTTTTTAAAATGATCATTAAAAACGTTACCTCAGTTAGTAGTTTTATTTTACTAGTGTAAAAAAGTAAAAACACGGTTACTATTATTATCTAAAGTACTCAAATAACAGGCCTATTTCTCATCGTCGTTATGAAATTTAATTTATTATTCCATAGACGCATATTTTTGCCGGTTTAGTATCGTTTCACGACTATCACCCAAATAATCAATGGATTTCTTCTTATGCTTTTGGTTTGCAATTCAAACTAATTTCTTTGTTCAACACATGCGCAATGTTTATCCTGCATCAAATAAGTAGATTTTTTTTTCAAATTATTCGTATGTATCCTACTACAATGATAATGTCACAAAATTGTAATAATTACAGCTATGGCAATTTAAGAAACAAACTTTTTTGTGTTCATTGTTACCGTTGTAACAAATAATAGAATTTTTTTTTCAAAGTTTCACGATTATATAAGAAATAATTCTTTAAGTAGTAATATGTGTCACTTGACCGAAGGGACATAAAAAAATTAATTGTACTGTGTTATGAGTTGCTAACATGGCAAATTAATAATTCATAACACGACGGCAAAATTAATTCATCTCATAAAACAGCATCATTTATATTCTTCCCTCACCCTTCCCTCTATTCCCCGTAACAAGAACAGCGCGGTTGTCATCGGGATGTTAACATAACACGCAGACGACAAGAACCATCCTGCTGGACGATGTCAAAGTTGACCATGAATTCAAACCAGGCCTCGGAACGACCAGCAAATAATGTCGCGGTGTATTATTCGCAAGATAACTCGGCGAATTACTATTCGGTAGTAATTCGGCGTGTGATACAGCAGACTGTAATGGTGACAGTGTAAGCAGCACAACCTCTGTCTGGCGCCTGGCCAGGGTTGTGTGAGTGTGGGAGGGGTGCAAAGGGGGATGGTATGGTTGGTTATTTACTGCCCGCAACATGGCCGCTGGGCGCTGCAGTTGCGGCCGCTGGAAATGGGCTCCAGTGTCTGCATATGCTGCCGAAACGACGCACTTCCAGCAAATAATTTTCATGGAATTTCCTTCCTGTGCCGGCGTGTCTATTTGTTTTCGCTGAAATGAGGGCCTCGTTTACATCCGAATGAATTATTTACGGGGGAGGGTGGGATGTTTGACAGAGGGTCGTTGGCATTGGAAACGTTTGTCGGTGACAAATTACTGAGCCTAGAAAATAGGTGGGAATAATTCGAATCTACGGATGGACTGCAGCAGGCTTTAATTGCAATAGTAGTCCGGCCATCGTGTGTAGAAATAATTGTTAGCAGAAAATTGGAAACGTCGTCGACTGGACCATAAAAAGTGTTGTTTAAACGCTGGGTTAAATATCATTTGCCTTCGTTTGCCAAAAACTGAGATGAACCAAAATTAAACAGTACGTTTCAGTAAATTTATTAGAAAGCATTATAAAAAACACAAAACTTATTGTTCTGAAAGCGGAAGAAAGGATTGCACTCCATTTCCGGAATAACACTCGCATCACACAACGCGCTTTATATATACACTATCACTCATTACGAAGTATACGATCTGGCCCTTGAGCTACATCCAATATAATGAATAAATAATTTAGTCACACTTAGGAATTGGAACAAAAGTTTTACATCCCCTTTTTTGTTCTTTATTTTGTACACTGTGATAAAAAATAGAGCCTGCCTCTTCTAGTTTCAAAATAGTCATAATAAGACAGCGAAATTATTTGGGGTTGAATCCGAAGAAGTACGATGCAAAATATCAGTATTGAAATCTATAAATATTAAAATTTTTTGCAATCTAAAAAAATAAAATTGAATGTTTTCACTCTAAATAGATCCAAGAGGTAGTTCAACTATGTTTTTCTTATAATTATAAGAAACTTTATGAGTATATTTGAGGATGCCTAAAGTTTATGTATCTAAGTGTTTATGTTCCGCATAAATATAGTAACGCGAGAAGCAATTTTGACGAAATTATGTGTACGTGTTTCTTGCGAACCATAATAACACACTATAGGGGTAAGGCGTGACTAACACCACTACGGGAGGGGGGAGGCGATATTATAAAATATGCAAAATCGTCAGTATTTGAAGCCTATATAGAATTTCGGGAACAATAATATTGATATTGTTTCTCCCGATGTCGTTTCTGTATGATTTAAACAACATTCGGCATTGGAGGTTAAAAGCCATAAGGAGTACAGGTGGACGTGTGTTAGATAGAAATAACAAGAGAGGGTTATAGAATTCACTAATAACAATTCAGACGTACTATAAACTCAAGATGGGGAGACCGTGTCAATACAAATACATACCCGTGAAATGCCGGGCACCTAAGTAGTAATATATACAATTCAAAATTCTATGTTGTATTATCTTCGATCTTAAATTGAAAAACAACAGGAAAAGTTTATCGAATTTACGAATAATTTTATGCCTTGTTATAATCTTGTTCCCATAATTTATTAAATAACTTGCTTATTTTATTTGAAAGGCAAGTCAAAAGGTTAGTATATGATCTCAAGAGGACACCTTGCTAGTGGATGTATAATAACAAACCTGAGAAATGCCACTATCTCGGTCAATTGCGATCTCCACACGTCCACGTCGTGACGCCTGGATAACGCTCTAACGGCCAAGACGTGGAAGTCCCTGACGCTGTATCAGGCAAACTAGCCAACTGAGAATACCCTGATAGAGAATCGAGGTCCCCTAAGGTTCATAAGCCCAACTATTACAGAAATCAGGATTTTTAACCAGTTACAGAATAGAACAAGTACAAATATCAAAGTATAAGTCTAATTTCTTAAATTTTGTATCACGGAATGTAAATAACTTGCTGTACGCTATTAAATTAAAAATAATTCGAAGATCAGGGTTGTAAAACATAAATCGGAATAGTCGCATTCTAAGGAACAAGGTGGCCTCGAACTGACAGCGTCGGAAGTAAAGACATCACTTGCTATAGTGGTCCATGAAATTAGAACGGAGAAAGCTTGTACTGGCCGGAAACGTTCAATTTTTGGGAGAGGGGAGGGGGCGGCGGCGTTTAACAGGCGATCTGAGGATGATCCTGAATCAGGCAACTTCTCTTTAATAGCACCAAACTTCAAACCCGTCCGTTGACTTTCAGCAGGAGTGACTTAGAATATGTAAAACATACCAAAATCCTTGGCTTAAACTTTAAGATTTTAAAACATATAGAGAATCTATAAACGGAGGGAAAAAGGCAAGTCTACATTTTGAAATCTATTGCTGAAAATAACTGGGGAGTAAACGCAAGGCTAGTTGCAACCTCCTATAGCGCAATTGTATTATCATTAATTGACTCTGGATCACACATATATGACCCTGCACGTATATACACTCTAAGAAAACGATAAAATCCACAATGAAGCCATGAGAGTTATAACAGCATGTATAAGAACTACCCCGGTGGTTAGATTACCAAACGAGGGTAAAGAGATGTCACTCGCCTCAAGAAGAAAACTGTTGGTGTGGTATTCAGTCCTAAGACAAAATCAAACGAAAGCGGCGTTAGAGAAGTTGAAGAAGGCTACAGACACGGTAATAAATCTGGACACATGGCGCGGCATGGGTTCCTCTAAAACCTTTCAGATTCAGAGACATCGGATTTTGAGCGGGCTTTGTGTTTTCCCCAAAACATCTTTGGAGTAGGATGAATGGTTCCTCCCAAAGGTGAAAGATATTAATTTTGATTGGGTCCCGCCAAAGCTGGAAATGAAATAATGGAGTGTGGGGAGAAGGTATTAAAACACAGAAAAAATTATTTTCGAGTGGGAATAGTAGAATACTAAGAATTTGAAATATTGAGCATTAATACGGTAAATAATTTGGCTATAAAGCTGTGAGCAGTGGTCATTAAAGCAGTAAGGAATTGGGGATTGTACTGCTTATTCGTTTGGATAACAGGCGGAGGCTTGCTATAATCAGTGACTAAAAAGAAGAAAAATAAATGAGAAATGTGTTTATTGTTCAACGAGGAAGATTGGTTGGGCCCGTAACGGGACCGAACGTCATCTGACTCAAGCAGTAAGTTCCAGGTAAGCAAAAGGAACATCTAATTACAGTTTCTAACATTTTTCCGATTTCCACGTACTGCCAATTCCAATTAGAATTTGTGTATTATGTATTCTGCTATCACTAGGAGGCCCGCTAAACGACCTCTTGAATTGATCTTATGATTATAGTTAGTAAGAAATATAATGTGTGAATATTGTAAAGTATATATTGTTAATCGTTAAAAGAATAGAATTCGTAAATTAAAACTAACTCAATTTGAGTATATTTCGAGTAATAAATGTTAAATGTAATGTTTTTGCCTTTTTCATATAATATATATATTTTAAATATTGAAACCAATTTTATGATTCCGTATACATTAATTTCAAACAACACTGATCAAGGCTGTCCGAACATCAAAACTTAAAATTATTTTTGGTTATAATATAGTGTACAGAACGTTAGTAAATAATTCAATTACGTTGATTTCTTGTCATTATGTATGCAAATTTTCATATAAAAACTTGTTACATGATAACTTCTATAAATTATGCAAAATGACAGTCCATTAATTTTCATCAGAGTTTGAATCAAAAACAATTACGTAAAAAAACATAATTAACGCAATACATTGTTCGAATTATTTGTTACAATGGTATTATTTTAGCATTATTTACAGGCTCATCCACCTGTAAAGTTGAAATATTAGCGTTATATGAAATAATATAACAATAATTTAACCATATGGAAATATAGACACACGCATCTTGTAAAAAGTTTACGTTAAATGAAGATTTGACAATTAATAACATTTCAAAACCTATTGTTGGGCGGAGTCAATTTTACGCGTACAGGCAAAGAGATTGAACATTAAGATAAGACGGATCAGCCTTTAACTACAGTTTTATATTCTCTCTATTGTTATTAAACATTTAGGTTGTATGAGTTATTAAATATTTTTCTTCCAAGAGGCTATTGTAAGAAGAATAATCTACTTAGATTTAATGAAACTGGGTAATATTAAAATGAAAATATTGGGAGCCAAGAAGCCAAGGTGATTAATGACATGATTAATTACTTTAACATAATTCCTAAGGAATACGGTATGACGTATAACAAGGAACATTGATTAAATATTTCAGTTTTGTATATGAAATTTCATTTTGGGTCTTATATCAATCATTTTGAGCTGCTTTCCTTTGAGTTGAAAAAAATACCTGGAACCATATATGAGCGTTCTTTATGTTAATATTTAAATTACTGTTACTTTAAACTAATTAGTCATGCTCATTATATTATTGTAGAAGGAATGAATTGTTGGCTATGATAAACGAGTTTAAGAGTGTGTACTGTTAAAAGACAATTCTAATAGATTAATTAAAATTATTTGGACATTAGAGTCTAATAGTTTTGTCCTTCGTAATTATCATTCTGTTTTTCCATTGTTTCATCTGTAATTTCAATAAATAAAAGCTATAGGCTAATTTATTTTTCACCCATACAAGAATTGTATAAATTTATTTCAGCCCCTACATATTATGCTTCATAAATTTCCTTCTAATCATTTGGAATAAAACATTGTCTAATATTTATTTATAGATTAAATTTAATATCTCCTCTCCCATCAAGTCAACAGAAATTCTTGCATTCTTCTGAGAATTTTGGTGGGCGGGGGAAATATGTTTTTAAGAAGCTACATGAGAGTGTTCCAGTAACTACCAACGCCCCCTTTATAGCTTAGGAAGACAAATTGAAAGGAGGATACGGAAACGTGAGGAAGGCGGAAAATAATTAACAAGCGCCACCGGGCTATAGTTTAAGGTTGATACATAATATTCAGCTGTAAGAGATACAGAGGAAACACATCAGGTAGGTCGGGCTGTTAGGTACTAGTCTGACGTCTTTTCGAATGACGGAAGAAGAGGTTTCCGTGGGGTTGCAGCGTTCCCTTTTTCGTGCCTGAACCAGTTTATGAGGCAGCTGGTCGACTGCTCTAATAGAATTAGCCGATACCTCTTGTGCAAGGTCTGCGATCACAAAACATGGACCGAGATACTTTGGCTTGTGAAAACCTTAACAAACAACTTTGGAGAGGGTGCGGAGTAAGAGGCCAGATGACGGACTTCCAGAAAAAAGCAACTCCCTTTTAGTAGCATAGGAAGGGAATTGAAAAGAGCAAAGGGTCGACTAGAGCCTCCGGGCTACAATTTAAGATTCGCCTTAAGAAGATGCAGGGAAAACCCTATAAAACCTGCATCAGGGAGGGCGGGCTATTCTAACGCCCTCCCGAATGGCGGGAGATGAGTTTGATGTGGCGTATTCAACTCCCTCTGCCTCCACAACTGTTAGGAGGCAGCTGTTAACCCCATTACCCCTTCCAAAAAAGAAGGTGCCTCGGCATTTGAGAACCTTGAAATCAGAGAGAGAACGAGGCATCCCCGAAGGTAAGTCCATCATCATTGTCTGGAGAAATATCTGGAAGACAATGCACCCAAAGGTATCTTTAAGAACCAGACAGTGCGCTATTACATTTGATATAAATAAATTTAAAAATTACTGCGTGGTAATGTGGAAAAATTCAACATTTCTGAAGGATTTAATTTTCTTTCTCAATTTATTTCAGAGCCTTTACTAACTTATTATTTAGAAGAATTGTTTGGTAATTGCTATAATAATCACAAACTGTAAGCCATATGAATCTTAAAATTATACATTTAATTTCATAGTCAAACATTGATCCAAATGATATCGTCTTAAAAGACCTGTATGTTTTCCACTATTAAGGATTTTGGAGAACACTGGAATAAAATATCGAGAAAGGAGGCTTATACATAACCTGTACAGAAGACAGGCAGCAGTAATTAGAATAGAAGACCAAGAAAAGAAAGCTGTAATCAAGAAAGGGGTAAGACAAGGATGCAGTCTGTCACCCATACTGTTTAACTTATATATAGAAGAGACAATGAAGCAAGTTGGAACGAAATATGGAAAAGGAATCATACTGAAAGAACAAGAAATTAAAACCTTACGCTTTAGCGACGATAATGTAGTAATAGAGGAGTCTGAACAAGACTTCGAAATAATAATAAATAGCATGAACGTGGTCCTGGAGAAAGAGTTTAATATGAGGATTAATGGAGGGAAAATAAAGGTAATGGAGTATTGTCTGAGAAACAGTGGAATAACAAACGGTGTTAGTTTGGGAAGGGATAATTTGATGGAAGTTTAGGAATTCTGCTACTTGGGAAGCGTAATAACTATGTACGGTAAAAGTATAGTAGATATTAAGAGTCGAATAGCACAGACAAGTTGGCTTTCGCGAAAAAGAGGGATTTACTTACTAGTAATATAAGTGTGAATATTGGAAAATCGTTGCTAAAATGTTCGTATGGAGCTTGGCGTTGTATGGTTGCGAAACGTGGTCGATAGGAGTTGGGGAAACAAAAAGAATAGAAGCCTTTGAAATGTGGTGCTATAGGCGAATGCTGAAAATCAGATGGGTGGATAGAATCAAAAACGAGGAAGTTCTAAACAGTATAGGGGAAAAGCAAACAATATGGAGGACGCTGACTAAGAGAAGGGATAGATTCATAGGCCACGATTTAAGACACGTGGGTCTTGTGAAATTAGCATTAGAGGGAAGTGTGTGGGGTAAGAACAGAAGAGGGAGGAAAGGATAGAATAAGCAAGCAGATTAGGGAGGATGTGAGTTGTGCTAGTTACGAGGAAAAGAAAAGGTTTACGCAAGGTAGGTTAGGATGGAGGGTTGCATCAGACCAGCCTTAGGACTGAATACCACAACAAACAACAATGTTTTCCTGGATATACAGAGAGGTTTTTGGTTCATTGATACGTTCCTGATTAAAATTAAAGTTTAATAATTATACTACGATTTTTTAATTTCCGGATGCTGGTGTTGATTTCTATTACAGTAGTACTATTTAATTTAACACTAATTTCTTCCTTAAAACGTGATTCAACTCACATCAATGACGCCTTTTGCTGAACATTTACCTACCTGACGCAATGTATAACGCAGTGCCTCAAAATATTTTAATCTAGTTCCGAAATTTCCTTTTACAATAAGCAAGCGTGCTACCTCAAAGAGTGTGTAAACATATCGGAGCATTGAATGACTGAAAACAACTCCGGATGCCTACTGTAGTTAAAAATTTACCCGCTATACTAACGAAGTCAGGAATACACGCGGAGAAAAATATTTACCGTACATTAAGAAACTAAATATTTTTCCCGGTGCTTTATAGGTGACACAAAATCTCCCGGTACATGTCGTTATTTATTTAATCATCTCAAGCTCATCACGAAAAATATAAAATGTTAAATCAAAAGGCGTTTCTGAAAAATACGGAATTTACCGCCCCGTTGTTTTATTTAAACCGCGTTGCGTAACGTGGACTCTAAATTCCCGGAAGAGTAGAAGATTAAATTAGAGTCATAGTTCACAGTATAATAAAGTGTTACGAAAATAACGAAATGAGCGAACTCATCGATAAAAGAATATATTCAATATGTGTGACGTCTTTAATTGTACATAATCCTCACTTAAAATTGATTCATCTGTCTTAAAGTATCATTAAATCTATTAAGATATAATCATTTAATTTTTTTCGTACAAAGGCAGAAGAATTCCTTCAATTAAAGCTCGGCCATATGCCATGAAACTGAATTTAGAAGATAAGAATATTATTACATACACAATATTCAAAACGTAAGATTATCGAGAATTTTCACTTGAAATTGTTTACTCATATTTTTATAATTCACAAAATGCTATTAAATTGTTGTTGTTGTGGTGGTGGTAATCATTCCTATGACTGGTCTGACGCAACTCTCAATGCTATTCAATCCTGTGAAAGCCTTTTCATTTCTACATACCTACCACATCCTGCCAGTAACTGCTTAGCTTATTCCATCCTTGGGCTCCCTCTTCTTTCCCCTCACTCTTCCCCCACTAATGCTAATTTTAAATGACACTCGTGTCTCAAAACGTGGTCTATTAATAAATCATTTCTCTTGGTTAAAATCCTCGTAATTGTTCTCTTTTCCCCTATTCATCTTAGAACTTCCTGGTTAGTTACCCTATCACCCATCTGATTTTCAGCAGTCTCCTATAGCCCCACATTTCGAAAGCTTCTTATCTTTTCCTGTCTGCAACTCCTATCGTCCACGTTTCGCACCAATATAACACCACACTCCACACGAACATTTTTAATAATAATTTCCTTATATATATATATATATATATATATTTACATATATTTATATTATCCGTAACGATGTTCCTCTTTTTTACGAAACATTCTTTGGAAAATCGAGCTTAAAGATGTAATCATTTGTCTTGACTCCAAAAAGTTAAGATAGGTTCTAAATAAAATGGAAACGTACAAATTAAAGCATTTATAAAATATATTGCATTTTATTGAATTCCTTTTGTTAGATTTGCAGGAAATAATTAACAATATTCAAGAGTAGCCGAATGTAAACAAATACTCGCGCCATATTGCGCACAATTAATTATTGGTAATATCCCTATATTCTGACTTCCTGACGTTACAAACATACACATGTTGACAATCGCATATTTCTTTGAATTTTACTGCCCCACGCATTTTTCTGAGGGTTTATTGTACCCCGCTTCGTAAGTGTTATTATGATTTGTCAAACGAATGTATAACTATACAGCATTCATAACATTTTAGCTTACCGATTCCAACAAATATTGTACATCAAACGCAATATAGTATAATACTTGGCAATTTGAAGGCTTCAGGAATAGGTAGAATGATTCTGTGACGAGACCAGCTGATTATAACGGAGTTCAATGTACTGCGTATTACTAATTGGTCGCATTTCCCTTTATTAAATTCAGGCAATAAATCTAAAATACTTTAAGTGAGTGGGCTTGGAACTGGAACGGAGGATTGACCAATCTCAGTCACATTCCAACAGAGAAATTTCTACGCGTTTTTGTTGAGTACGAAACGACTGTTGAGATGATTTAAAATGCTATCGCCTAAAGACTGATTTTTCGCAAGAAAAATTTTTGTAATTAACTGATCCTTGACGTGCAGTATTATCACGCATAGCGTCACGGAGGGTTTAACACGTCATTCTAATGTTATGTTTGAGGATGTAAACCCGAGAGACCGACATCAACCAGATCATGAAGGACTTACGGTGCCAGGCGCACACGGAGATGATGGTTGTGGCAGAAGTTCACGTGGCTCTGAAGGCTGATGATCAAAAAACAACAAAAGAATAATAAGCTTCTGCTTCGTTTGTTAGTGCATGTTTCGCCAAAATTCCTTCACAAACATCTCCAATGTTATTGGAAATATAACTATAAATGTTTAAATTCATAATTCCCATTGTTCTGTCTCATTAATTTGCAAACGATTTTATCTTCAATTAGTTTTAGCGTTCGAAAACGATATATTTAAAAATAATTTAGTAGTTTGATGCACTGTATAAAGTAACCGCTACCCTTTAATAAATTAACCTCACTCACACCACATTTTTATAATCAATGCAAAAATTATTGTCCGTGTAAATAATAACAGATAAGAGATTAAATTAAGCGAAAAACCTTACAAAATAGTTTTTCTAGAATAGCTAAAAATATATATTAATAACAGAAATGATATTTTTTTAAAAATTCCAAATTCTTTTAATGATAATAAAATCGTCAGACTGAGTTTGACTGGAAAATTTTTCTCAATGCTATAAATACTTTCTCAGTATAACTTTGATGAATATAACTTGTTAGATTTGTGCAGTAACGGAATATTAAATTCCCGAAAGTATTACTTTAATTCAGACAAACAATACGATTTTATTAAAGTTAATAACTGAAAACTGTAAAAATTATACGGGGTAAGGGGAACAATACAATATTTCAAATTATAAAACTATATATAAAATGTAAATAAAAATTAAATATATAAAATAGGGAAGTAACAGCATTGTCTTGAGTCAATTTATTGAACTGCCATTAAAAAAATATTTTATAAAATTTATCCTGCTGCTGTTGTATTTGGTCTGTTCTCCATGTTAATCTATATTGCGCTCATCTTACCAAAATCTGCATAACTATTGCAGCCCATATCCACCCTTATTTGCCTAGCATGCTATAGTCTTGATTATAATATTCTATACATTCCTTAAAATGTGGGTAATTATCTCCTTTTTATTCAGTGCCCACCGTAATGTTCCTTCCTCACCAATTCTACTCAATATTGTCCGCTGTGTGACCCGATCCGACCATCTGACTTCCAGAACTACATTTCTAAAGATTCTTTCTGCACTGCAGACTGACCAAGTTTCGTTCTAATACAGGTTAACGATTTTCACAATTTTTTATTTATAAATTACTTCCAAGTCTTCCAACTTACAATTCACGAAAGAAAACTATTTTCTACGTATTGCTCACATCAAATAAATATTTTATTTACTTTATCTTATATATATAAAAGGGATAGATTAATAGGCCGGGTTTTAAGTCATGAGGGTCTTGTAAAATTAGCAATAGAACAGAAGAGGGAGGCCAAGGATGGAATACGCTAAGCAGTTAAGGGAGGATGTGGGTTGTGCTAGTTATAAGGAACTTAAAAAGCTTGCGCAAGATAGGTTAGCATGAAGGGTTACATCAAACCAGTTTTAGGACTGAATACCACAACATCATCTTATATATGATGCATTTTTATTCTAGTCAATATTCAATAATATTTTAATACTAAGCAAATATTCAATTACTAATCCATTTGACGTACTATCGGTGTACTTGTTGCTGTCATGTAAAATCTTAAATATAATTCACTACCCTTCGTATCCAAAAGTGACATCGGATTAATCCTATTTTTGTAGTAATCTTAAAAAGAAGTACAAAACACTGCCAAATAAGTTAAAAAGATAAATGAAAATGAATTATAGAAAAAAATAAGATTTGAAGACCATAAACCATCTTTCAGTTTTTAGAGACGGAAGTATGATTACTGGCATCTGCAATAACCTTCAAGGTATAGGCATTCTCAGTGCAGACTCAACCATTTTTTTTCCGGTAGACCCTACATTTACACAAAAAAGCAAAACATATGATTTAGAAATTGTAGCTTAACCTTTTTTTTCAGTTTATAATACTATGCTGTAACCATTTAAGAGATGGCCATATATATTTACCACATTCAATTAGAACAACTGGAAGTTGTTTTTCAATATTTAAATCCCTTCATAACGTAATAATCGTTATGCTGGTTTATATTGAGACCAATATTTTCTTTTTTTCTTATCTTTACGTATCCAAACATCTGTAAAATTCGATTGGTCAGCGGGATGCGTCTGTCTGAAAATAACGCCATGTCATCTTGTTTCAAGATGACATTTGCAAAATTAAGATCGCGTTCAGTTAGAATGTAAGCTTACATAAAATAGGATTTAAATAGTAAAGTAGGGGCCCCTCAATTCTAAATTTTACATTGTGATTATTTATTCACTCATTTTATTACATTGACAGGACGGGGAATAAGGGGTAGCCACCGAAATTTTTAAAAGTTATAAAGACGTCAGTCTAGGTTCTGCTTTCCTTTTGAAACATGGTTAAGCTCCTGGGCTCTCTTCGGCTCAGTACAATTTTTCTAATTTATTAAACTTAATCTTCAAAATCATTCTAGCGTCGTCGATTCCATTCAGGTTTGGACGGTTTATTAAAAGAACATCACCTACCGAATCTTTCCTGTCATCTGTCATGAATTATCCTTACTTCGATTGGCGAAGAAGAGACAACAATGAATATTTTCCTAAGTTCAACTGCCTTTTAGTTTGATCAATTCCTGCCTCTTGGCTAATAACACAAATTTCAATATCCAACATATTTTAGTTTTTTCAAATGGTTTTCAAATACTGTATTTGTTACTCACGGAAATATCTTCAACTACACAAATAATTTGGTTGCCTAATTTTTTGTGGAATTCTTGATGTTGCCAGTGTCGTTCAATTTGTATGAAGGCATGACGAATTGATGTTCCGTAACGATCGTAGAAAATGTGAGAATTTGATGAGACATATCAATTAAAAATATACATACTAGACTTAAACGTTTGACTATACACAACCGAAGAATGTCCTACGGGTCATATCCACGTTGTAATAACTAAAAGAAGTTTAAATTTGTGATTTTTAACGGTACCTGGCCCTTATTAGCAGCGTCGCTTGTGACTAATTTACAATCTCCATGGTGCTTCAAAATAACATATTTTGTGTATAGTGTGGCAACATTGTTATGGGAGCAATCTCTCGTAATTCGTTGACAAATAGGTGGAGTGAGTTGGTCTCTCCGGCCAGCGATTGGCAGTGACCGCTACAAAGGACCGCCTTGCTTTGACGTCGTTCCCTGGGCTGATGAACTTCATAATGACCGCTGATAATTCGGCTTGGATAATTACTATTCCGTTAAAAAAGGGCCTTTTAACGGGTTCACTAATTGTCTGCATATGCACAAACGCAATGCAAACAAGGTATTATTCATTAACCGAACAGAAAATTCATATCTATTGCAGTTCAATTTCGAGTAACGAATGATTAGTCAACAGGAAAGACATCATTCCTAAAGTGATGTTACAAATATTAGGAAAATTAAGTCTAAGAAATAAATTATGTACATTACACTGACTTTTCAGAAAATTCTCAATACTCCGACACTGTTTTTACATCAGCAATTTACAGTTTTCTGGTGCGTTTCTTTTATGTTATAAAATATTTATTTGATATCAGTTCTAAAGAAACCTGATTTTTATATATGATTTCGCCACTTAAAAATTAGTTGTTCCAATTTTAATTTCAAAAACGTGAAAAGCAAATTTCAGTAGTTCACCACGAGGAAAGCATAGAGAACTAGACATCTCAAAATTCTTCAATTCCAGCATTCTAAAAGGAAAGTACCATTTACCGATTCTGTAAGTATGAATTTTTTACAACCCGTCCTTCAAAGCAACTAATTAACTCTCCACTGCATGGCCCAATTACGTGTTAAAAGGGAGACAGTTAATTTACGTGAAATTTTTAATGATATATTTAGGGATAGTTGGGGCGAAACTGTAAAGCGGGGTAGAGCGGAATGCCCTATTTTTTCTGGATAGTTCAGGAGTTTAGTAAATAGGAACATTTTAACTGGTAAGGGAAGAAATCTTGGCAGCCGACTTGACCGAGTTTTGACTCCACCTTGTGCATGAACTCTTGTTTTGGCGTCTTGCATTCGTGACTTTATAATTATTGCAGCATTTAGAAAGAAGGAAATCTACAAAATTCCTCGCTTTTAACGATTTAATGTAATATATTCGTAAACTAGGTATCTTTAGCTGCATGTAAATTACCATAATGTAGACATGTTGATCAAATACTCTGTTTGATGAAGTAGAATCAGACAAAAAACCAGGACAGACTCATAAATTGTATTCATTGTATTTACAACATTTAATGAACTTTCGACTTTTTGTCATATTCATCAAGCTGAGAATATCATACAATAGTAGTTGACTTATATACAAACATATATTCTCATTTATTCATATATATATATATATATTGTAATGTAAAAACGCAGATTTTGGTTGTATAGTAGCATTGTGAGGCGCAGTTCGGCCTACAACGAAAGACGTTTTGTGCGCGACAAGCGAGGCCAACAACAATGTCGAATTGGCTGAAAGTGGGTGAACGCCCGATGGGGATTCCCCACGGGAAACTCCCTCGGGACGTTTGTAAAAAATGGTGATGTGTGAAAAAAACGATGGCGGGGAACCCAGAAATTTTGTCGGAATTGTGTGAGAAAACCGATGGCGGGGAACTCCCCGGCCGAGAACTTAAAAGGAAGCCGTTGAGAGGCTCAGATCAGATGAGTTGGGGAGAGGACGGACGACGGATCTGTCGGATGAGTCGAGGGAGAGAGAGGAGACGGATCAGTCAGTGAAGCGAGCAGTAATTTTAAAAAAATTGTTAAACTATGAGTGCCCCGTACCACCCAGACTTCCCCTATATTATAAATTTGTTTTTATTCGGTTCAACTTACGTAAACAAATTCATTCCATCATCCTTTACAGTTTTTAGAGTAGTTTTTACAATAATAAACGCAATTTTGAAACTTCATCCTTACTGTTTTCTAAAAGCCCGTAGTGTGAGCAGGTATAGAAAAAATGTGGAAGCCGCACATAGTGAAATAAACCAACTTTTAATCTCGTTATTAAAAAGAATTGTTTCTGTAAAGATGCCAATAGAATCTTGGGAGTGACACGTGGTCAGCGTATCGATCCTACAACAGTCTTAAACCCGGTCTTCTCGACCAGGACGACACAAACATCCAAGCCCATGCCAGGATTCAAATCTGGGACCTGTGGGTTGTGAGGCAGCAACGCTAGTCACTACACTACAGGTTTGAGCTATAGTGTTAATAAATATTGTAGAGTAAAGGTTTAAGAGGACGAATAAATATACTTATACGGAATACTCCGTTATAAGGCAGATTGATTTTCTCGTTCCTTTAAAATTACAATATAATTTCTCGCTCTCTTGTTCAAGCACTTTCTCTCTTTGTATTTCTCTGGCGCGCATTCCCGCTCATTCACTCCTTAGATCGCTGATATCTCAAGCAATCGCGTCTTAGCTCAGTCTCTCTCTCTCTCTCTCTCTCTCTCTCTCTCTCTCTCTCTCTGTGTGTGTGTTTGTGTGCCGGTTTCTTTATCGTTATCTTAGTAGCTCACTGTCTTCAATTCGCCCTCCTGCTATATCTTCTACTCCTATCAGAAATCTTCGCATTTATTGGTTTAAATCTCTCTTAACTCAGTTCTTGGGCAGACGATCCCTGATTAATTATTCTTCTTAAGGATAATTTTTCAATATTATTAAAACGTCTTTCTTTTTATTAGTTTATTTAACTTTTTGTACTAGGACTTTACAGTTTAGTTCATAAAGAATACAGTATACAAAAAGGTTTAATTGGCAAAAAATGTGTAATTCGGTATAATTTACTTACTGCACGAAACTAGTTCCGTTTTCTCTCACCACTATTCTTGTCTTTTGTCAGCTAATCGAATCATGGAGTCTCTTCCGCTTCAGTCTTCTACTTTGTCAAGGAACGATTGGAGCTTCCAAGATTGAAGTAATGATGAGGATTCAATGACCAAACATTTTCTTTTGTAGGGATTCGTACATCTGTTGGATCGTTGTTTGAACCGTGGGAATTTCCAAGTCGTTGTAAAGAGTAAAGATTCTGACGTACCAGGGTCCTCTACTCAGGAGTCGCATAATTCTGTTCTGAGTCTCCTTTATACGTCTGAAGTGACTTTCTGCAGCAGTTCCCCACAGTCCTCAAGACTAGTACCAAATTTGCCTTAATAGCGATAAATAAATTGGTATTTTTGTGTCCAGAGATAAGGGAGATTTTTACTGCAGATGAGGCTTGAGTTGACGGATTCTTTGCCTGATCCTTACAACGAGATATTTTATATTAGCTGTCCGTGTTAGGTGATGATCGAAGTGTAGACCCAATTATCTACTACAGTATTAGTTGGTATGTCCTGGTTATCGAGTAGTAGATTCTAGCTGCAAATTTTTCGACTTAGAGTGAACTACTAATGATTTTGACGATTGGCTTTCATTCTCCATTTATTGATCCAAATTTTGATTTTGTGTAATTTATAGTGACGTTTGTAGTGTGCATCTGCTAAATTAAGAATGGCCAGGTCATCTGTTGAGTTTTCAGGTAGCGGGATGTCAGCGGATACATCAGGTAAAACAGAGGGCCAAGGAAGCTGCCCTGAGTTACATCTGATTTTACTGGTTTAGAAGCGGAGACATAATCTTTGCATTTAACCGAGAACGTCCTTCCACTTAAGTTTGATTGTATTAGCCTATAGTAGGTGTCCGGGAGATGATTCTTTATTTTACTCAAGAGACCTTGATGATATACTTTGTCAAACGCTTTTTTGTGTCCAAGTATACTCCAAGACTTCTTTTGTTCAATACTTTCCAAGATAGTGTCGATTACGCACTGGAGCTGCTAATGCCATGAATGGGTGACCACACACGAACAGATATCATCGGCAGATCTTACCGGCCGACCAATCGCCGGATTGGAGCTCAGATATTTGTCTGAGTGATCGAATCTGCGTTGCGTCTTCGCGTATATATCAGATCTGAACAACTGACGGTCGTCAAGCGCTGAAAATTAGCCAGAATCGGATTTACGTGGATGTTCGAAATATTTCGTGTCAGGTTTGGAATAGCTACGCTATTTTAGCATAATGCAAGTTTTATAGTGTCAGTTGTTGGATACATGGTATTAAATGAGCCAGAATTTATTATTATAATTCTAAAACTTTGTTGTCAACAACCAAATTTTTATAATTTAAAGCAGTGATAAGCAACCCTGTTTCAACGAATGATGAAAAAGAATTATGTGGTCTGCATATAAGAAAATTTAAAATAATAACGGTGGCAGATACAAATGATGTATCTATTTACAAAATGAAAAAATTATGTTCATTATTTTTCACGTAACTCTGCTAATCGGTTTCCGGAAAACGGATTATGCCCAGAATATTGAGCCAAAAATGCATGAATTTTTTGCACTCGTATTTAAAAAATGATTCCATAAATGTATTACAAACCAATCTCTCTTTAATTTATTGACTCCTAATATGTCTCCATTAAATACTCGAATTTATCATGACACTTTATAAATATTACCTTTCTAATTCATTATTTTGGGACAGAGAGGTATAAAGTACTTAGTTTACTTAGTGAGCTTTATTTGAATTTTAAGTATCAATTACAATTAAATAAGATACAATGTATTAGTGAAGACAACTTGATATCTGGCAGAGGACAAATGTATTACGCAAAGAATCTGCAAAGATCTCGATCGTAAGATAAATGCCGGCAGACCTACACCAAAGTTTTAACGAACTTCAGATTTCGCGGATATCTGCCACAATATCTGCTCGTGTGTGATCACCCAAGGAAAGGATCTAAATCCGAACCGTGCGTCGGGAATGAAGTGAGACATTTTCAATGAGTTTTAGTAGAATTAGTCGTTCCAGTATATTAGAGAAGAGCAGAAGAAGGCTAATGGACCGCTAACTGCTAGGATCGTTCATAATAATGCAGGAGTGCGACCATTTGTAAGAAATGTGGATAGTGCGTAGAATTGAATAGTATATTTGTGTCAACCCTGGACCTCAAATATTTAATTCTACTCCTTCCAGTTTACATAAATATAATATGCATATGGAACCTTACTTTTCGCCTTTCCGTTTGACAATAATAACTTAAAATAGAAACGGGAAAGTATTCCTTTTCCGTGGTAGTTTGTAGTCTGAACTGCCCTGAGCTGTGGAGCTGCTACAAGTCGCAGCATCACAAGTGGCCCCTTAGCTTTGTAGCTGTCACCCGCAGACTCCCTGTGACGTCACATACCGAACAATACTAACACCAACAGCTTGATAATGCCCCGCTATCAGCAACATTGTTCCCCAATAGAATTACTCCTGAACCACTGGTGCGCATGCGGCCGCCGCATATCCTATGACATCATAGTTAATTTGATTTCCAAACACAACTGTAGCATATTCAACCACTATTAAATTTAAAAAATCTTTATAAATGAATATTTATTACCTACGTTGTAGCTAAAAACAATTAATAAAACGAAAGATAACACAATAAACCAACAGAAATGAATAATACCAAATAGGTTTAAATTAAAATGCATTCAACATGATCTATTATTATTATTATTATTGCAGTATGTCCTCCCATATATAAGTAAAATAACAAACAATACTAACACTAATTTTGTTCGTCAGTGACATATTTATTCTTCAATATAGTATTCGTTGACACTTTCTGCCCCCACTTATATCAAAATTTCAATTTTTTGGAATTAAAAATTTCGCAGTTCGTTGGTGCGTAGCTTTTTATCAGTTAATCACACAATCTCAATTTAAAATCACACAAAAATCTAATTTCTTCAGTGACGCTTTTGTTGCAGTTTTCAGTCCTTAGACTGGTCTGATACAACCTCCGTTGCTACCCTCTTCTGTTCAAGACTTTTCATTTCTACCTACCATATCCCGCATTCTCCCTAATCTGCTTACCCTATTCCACCCAACGCCTCCCTCTTCTGTTCTTACCCCACACACTTTCTGCTAATCTTAATTTTAAAAGACCCTCATGTCTCATATTAGGAAGATATAAATTAGTAATTATTTTTAAATGTAGATCTGTAACACAATATAAATAAATAAAGTACTTAGTGACTTTCATGATTTTAGGTCCTTGAATTGCTTATCTTATTCATACATTGAATTCTAATAACTTGTGTGGCGTCGGCGTGTTTCTGCACTCTGACTTCATTGTAGCATAATTAGAAAAATCCAGATTCGCATAGTTTGTTAGAAACGGAAGTAAAGGAATGAAAGGAATGTTAGCATGTTTTGAAATATTGGAGTTCTATTTTGAACTAGCCCAGTAATCACATAAGACTAATCATTGCAGTTTTCTTTCACTGATTAAATCAATTAGATTTTCATAGTCACAGTTGCAAAACTGTAGATTTCAAGTTATGTAGATGTTCTAATAGCATTCTGGAAACTTATTGATCTACTTTAAAACTTAATTAATTCAAACATTCATGTACGGCTGGAAACCAATTAAGATCGTTAGATTCAACTCATGAAATCCAAAATTGTACTTTTTTATCAAAAGATCCATTTTTATGTCTTGTATTAAAAATTATAATACTTTCCCCTTTAAATGTAAATTCATTTCACTTTGTATAAATATAAGACAGATATGCGAGTTTAATCAGCCATGAAGGACTTTGTAAAACTTCAACAAAATGTTGTCCGGAATTCGTTTGATCATACAAGAAGTTCAAAAAGTCTTAATAGTGCTTTTCCTCTGGATAGCCATCTCACTTCAGTATGTAAAGAAAGTGTTTTGTGTTCACTGTCGCACAAAATTTTAAATAATCTGGTTTGAAGTTGCTACTAAAATTTTCCTGCGGACCTTCGGTAGACAACCGCTGCACTGAATGGTCCTGACAGACTGCAATTTGTGCCGTTGAATTAAATTCCACAAACGAAGGATGGCTTACTTTTTGGTCACAGCTGCTCATTGTCATGTATAATTGTGGGCCATGACATCCCTATCTCACTCGTACAGAATTTTGGTTGACTTAACACGTCCACACTTTTCATGTTTCCTACTGTAGCGGGAAACAAGGAATAGGATTTCTTTGTTTCGCAACTTTGTGATTCGATTTTCTTCCGTTTGATGCAAACAGAGTTTTCGTCATACGAACTGATTAAGTGGTATTATAACATGATATTATAATCCACAGTATAGAGCGAATCACTTCAAATGTTTGCGGAACGCCTATTCAGGCCCCGCGGAACACAGTTTGGGAAACCTGGGATTATGGTATAATAGTTTAGTTATATTTAGATATTGAAGAAAGTGTTATATGCAATAGAAGAACGAGTGAAAGACTGACATTCCAAACGGCGTTCGCAACCCTTGAAAATGAAGATCCAATTGATAAAGACGACCCCAAGAGATCTGAATGATCCGGCATCCTACGTCTCAGTACTTTCTGGTAGGTTTGTTGAATTTCGTGTAAACATATTATCTGGCTATTTTACTGTCTGACAGGAGACGAAATATGTGTGAGTGTGGTAAGAAGAAGAAAAAAATTGATTTACGCGAAGGACAATAAATATTTCAGAGACTGAATTAAAGATTAGAACTTCTTTTTGAACAGTAAGAAACTTTGTACGTCTGCAGAAAATAATTAGGATTAGTCCTGAGCATATATGTTCCATTATAATGGCAGTTTTTCTCATTAGGAAGGTGTAATAATGCTTTTAGTTTCTCTCCAACTCGGGGTCCGTTTTTCAGAATTTGAGTATCTCAACACAATATTGGCATTAAATTACAAATCCTAACTGTCTTCATCATAACTCTCACCCACAAAACTCAATACATTTTCCAGTTTAGGAAATAGAAAATCGTAATGAGAGCAGCGAGATAAAGTAAATGAGACGCAGAAAATATTTTAACCGAATTTCATAATGTTATCTGAAACTGAGTAGAAATGAACAAGGCCGGAGATTGTCGTCCCGCTGTAATGTAATCTTTGGAGTGTAGAGTAATTATAGATTTCTGCAAGAAATTCGCCAAAGAACGGCGTAAATACCAGGTAGTGCGAAAAATATTATAGATCTGGTAAATAATTTTTGCAATCTGTATCTATATTTAATAAGAAAATCTAATTGGATCCCAAAAAAACCAATAGTTGAAGAGAACCAACACCTAATGAGAAGATAAGGATGAAAAGCAAAGTGATAGTATTTCGGTATACTGCAAGCGAAGAAAGGAGGAGCGAGCGAGCGAGGGAGCGAGAGAGAGAGAAGGGGGGGGGGGCTGTATCCGAGTTTTTGAGTGAGAAAGCCCCGAGATATTTTGAAATGTTAATTAATTTAAAAGGTTTAAATAATGTTTGTTTAAAATAACTTTTGTTTACTTAACTACGTTAATTAAAATTGGTATTAAAATTAGAAGAATGTATATATTTGCTTGAGCATTCACTTAAATAAATTCTTAACATCAGAAATAAACCGTCGAGTAAACTTGGTATGAAATGAAATAACCCCTCATTTATTACAGCTGCTTTATCAGTAGATGAAATTAATTTAGGTTTTAAAAACACCAGTTTCTAATATAACGAATATATAAGCTGTAATTCTTTCAAATTATACTGAACGATACAATACTGTGATAATTTCGTCAAAATTGTTACCAACAAAGAAGGAAAATTGCCTCACACCTAGTCATCATTCTATTTCCCTAGTCTAACTTACTTGATAAATTATGAATATCTGTTTCTAATTTACCATTCTTCTCAATGAAATGTTTGTTGCTATCAGCTTAATAATACCGTCTGGGTTAAATAAAATTTAAACGTTGTTTTTTCTATTCTCTTTATTAATGTGCTGCTTTTTTCAATTTATAATTTCAACGGATGCTACTACAGGGTGCTCTATAACAGTAACCAATATTTACCACCTTTAAAACTCATTTTGCGTAATTCCTATCCCATTTCGTTGGAGATACGTGCATATTGACCAATTTATGACCTTTTTAATGTACCTAATTGTCATTCTGCTTCCTATTTTCTCCATTCTGTTGCTGACTATGTTCAATTGAGCAAATTATAGGCCTATTTTACACAAACTTACTGCTGAATTTATTATATATTACCTGTGATTAAACATGTTTCATAATCTCATACAATTAACACTTTAAGATGTTGACAGTGGGAATCGACGAAACGTCTTATTTAATAACCGTCAGCCATTTAATAACCAGAGAACATTTACAACAATTTATGGTTTTAAATATTATTGCCTCATACACACAATTATTACTTTTCTTTACAAATTTTTCCACGCTTAACGATAATCGTAATATACACACCATGATAAGTGGTTTCGTGTCGTGGCATTTTATTGGCTCAAAAACGTATTTATTGCTCACACATCGCAATAATATACAATAATTGAAAGATCTTTAAAGCAGTATTAGAAATTTAAATAAATGGTCGGTAACATTGATCAAGACAAAATACCGTTCCAATAAGAATAATATAAAAAATTATAGTTAATTTCGGATGAAGTTGATTGACTTTATTAAATTATACTCTCAGTGAAACAATGTCTATTTTGTTTAATCAGTTACGCCTACAAACAACTTCCTACGCACTCACCACTATGCATACGCTGCAGTTGATAGATATACTAGCATAATTAATAGCAGGAGTCAATGGAAACATAAAACTTAGATCGAGCGCTCTTGGTATATTCAATTGAAATTGAAATCAACTTTGTAATTATAACTTAAACGGCAAGTATATGACTTGTGAATCATAAACATTGCTGAATGGTGCGTAAAATGATATTCTATACGATTTTCTAACAAGTTGGGGGGCACAGGAGGAGATACTATGAGAAATAATTCCGTCGAATATAGAAGAAGCGCATCATTATTCTTAAATCAGCGCAAATCATTTCTGTAAGATGATATAGTGATGAAAATAGATTATGAACTTATATTCCAATTGATAAAATGTAAGGAAATGTAACTAAAGTGACATTAAATTAGTTAAATGTTTAATGAATGCTGAAAATGAGATTGTTTATATTTATGATTGATGTTATTGATTAACTGAAAATACTGCTCAATAAACAAAAATGAAAACAACAATAAGTCTATATTGTTTATAGTATTCCTGATAACCAAAGAATTGTACAAATCAGGTCCTAAATACTGAGATTTGTTTCATGCAGATACAAATTCACAGGCACCATAGACATTCCTAACAAACTCCTTCATTTTATAAAAGACACCTGTCACTTTGCATTTCCGAACTTCAATTTCAGTTTCTAACTTATGTAGAGCCGATTATATTTCAGAATATTGAGTTTCTCAAATCAATAAGGAATGCGCATGTAAAGCTAGTGTCTGCAGCACTAAATTAGGGTTAAAAATTAACTACAATAAAACAAAAAACATGGAAACCTCCAATAATGGAAATATTTCCATGAATGATATTAACATAGAAAAAGTTAATAAATTCAAGTTCTTAGGAGAAATACTCACTTGTGACAACAACACTCCATAGAAATTAACTGAAGAACAAACCAAGGATACAAATGTTACTACAGCCTAAAAAAGTTAATGATGTCAAAAAGGATAAAACGATAGACAAAAATAAAAATGTATACAACCTTAATACGGCCTGTAGTGTTGCATGGGTGTGAGACGTAGACACTCAGAAAAAATGACGAGAAATTATAAATATTTGAAAGGACTATCTTGACAAAGATCTATGGCCCAAGCTGTGTTGAAGGTATGTGGAGAATAAAATACAATCCTGAGCTATACAACCTAAACATAATTAATACCTTGAAAATATGTAGACTTAAATGGCTAGGGCACGTGAGAAGGATGGGGGATATAAAACCCGTACAAAAAACTAGCCTTTACTCACCCTGACGGAAGTAGGAGATAATGAAGGCCCAGGCTAAGATGGATAGATAGGGTTTTGAAGGATTTACAAACCCTGAAAGTCAAACATGGTGGATGGAAGCTTTCACGCCATCAAGAAGAAGAAAAGTTTCTCATCAATTAATTTCGGGTCACTTTGAAAAAGTCAGCTCTTCTCATATTTCATAAATGTTTATGAGAGTATTTACTGAATCACTGAATTAATGGTAAGTTAAACGAATTTACTTTAAGATCAATAATGAATATTCTACAACGCCTCGAAACGATTATTCTAAGGTAAAAGTTCGTACCTCTAAAAATTCTGTTTCGTACCTCAAGTATCCAGTTTTTTGTTTCACATGTAAATATTTCATGACTAATTTTAGTTGGCCAAAACAAGGAAATAATAATTTGTTGGATCATCAAAGGCAACGAGATGGTAGACGTAGCAGCAAGCGATGCCATAGACGATGCATCACTCTGACCCCGGACAACATTTCAGCCGAGCAATAAAATGGGACCCAGAATGGACATAAAAATCAATTCCTATAAGACAACAGAAGAGGTCAGATTTTTTAAACACGTTTACGAATAGACCACTCCAAACTAACACATGAACAGATCTTACCCAAAAATACGCCAATACTTTTCCAATTCAGTAATAGCTCTATAACAATCAAACATATTGTCACGTTTCTCAAGGAACTTGGGATTCAATAACACACACGTAGAGGTTGTATACGTTTATTTAACAGTGAAGTGCCGTACAAAGCTCGTATTGCGTAAGACTAACTCCGATTAAGAATGAAGCACAATTTTTACTTACATAGATTATTCCAGAAGCAGAGAATTCTCCAAACAGAAAATACTAGAAATTAAAGGCAAACAAGGTAAATAAAGTAACAAATAAATATGGTTGCATCGGCTGGGACTCGAACCAGAGTCTACATCTCTCGGCTATCACTGCAGGTTCTGGGATGTGGCAATATATTCGAATGCAAATCAACACAAGTCCAGAGAAATATAAATATTGACAACAATAACCTAAATGTCTTACTCAACAATGCAAGTACAATACATCATACAATAAAATTCATTAATGACCTAAAGATCCATAACAAATTATGATAACCGATTAAGTTTAATCTATTTAAATTTTTTTTCTCCATGGCTCTACAGCCAATTGAGGGCCTGGGCCTACCGAGTCGACTGCGGACTGTCATCTTGCATGACACATTCCGAATTTGGAGTGACATGTGGTCAGCGTATCGATCCTCCAACAGTCTTAATCCCGGTCTTCTCGACCATGACAACACAAACGTCCAAGCCCATGCCGGGATTCGAACCCGGGACCTCTGGGTTGTGAGGCAGCAACGCTAGCCACGACACCACAGGTGGTTGACAATTTACTTAAATATGTGATGTAAAAATGTAACGGAGACTAATAAGTACAAGGTTTATGCGACTTAAAATAATAAAAAGTTTTAAACATTTGAAATATTTAACACTGTTTTGCTCTCTCTCACACACTAAAATGAACAAACGACCTTCAAATAATTTAATCTATAGTGAAATTAAAGTAATACGTTTTGAGTTAATATTTACGTATAAAAACATTAACGTTCATTTTAGTTTTCAGTATTATATCAATAAGTCATACTTAACTTATTCTTAATTTATTCTGTGTACCTAATTTAGTATGCATTAATTTAAGTGCCTCATTTCCTCTTTGGAGTACACAGGGGAAAACAAATAAATATTTGTTTATACTTGGTAATTGCTTTAACATTACTTTACTTTTTTTGTTTATAGTCGCACAAATGTACAACCATTAGCGACTGTGCACGATTAGGGGAACTTATGTGCATGTAGAGGTCTCAAAGTGCGGTTTAACAACATAGTTTTACATTGATAGGCTGTCTCAAGAACGGTATTAAGCAGAATTAATTTATAATAAGAATGCTATAGACTGAAAATCATAGAGGAAATTATCTTCTAGTCGAAAACGAAGTTTCAGTTATTTTTAAATTATTAATGCTATTGTTGATAGATTCAAAGTATAGAATTCCATTAAAAGTGAATCGAAGGATTTAGTGGGTTCAACTGTATGTGGTATATAATTTAACCTTAACTTTACTTGCGTTAGCAACTTTTATTTTAACAGTTATTGTGATTTATTTAATGTAGAGACAAATTCCCGACTCCATGGCAGAGAATATATTATGGTAAAGAAGTATCAGTAACTGGATTAATTTGGTTATTGTGGTTTACTATTAATATTGTAACTGTGCTATAGAACATTCATAAGTGTTAGTTTGAGATACGAATCACTTGAATATTGAAAGGGTCTAAATGGGAGAAATGGAGGTAATGCAACGACCTGTTCGAGGTAGAAGCTGTGAACGCAGTTCAACATTTTGAAAAGGGTTCTAAATTTATTTAAGTTTTCCTTTTGGTACCTCACCGATTTAGATATTCGGGGCTTAAAATTTTGCTTTCTACCAAGCACGTAGTGTAACATTATTCTCGCCGAGGCAACGGTGGGTCCTGAGACAGCTACCAGGTGTTTTAGTAGACATGTAGCTCTGAGATAATACGCCTGTGACTCGCAGCTGGACCAGTGAGTACGCCAGTCACCGTGCGTATTCATTGAGCGCCAAGGCAGTAAATTCACACCGAAATCGTATTGAACAATTTTTTTCACCACTCAAAAGCTTTGTGTGTAATGTTTATTCTATTTTCATAATTACGCAGCGAATTTAATTTTGGCTCTGATACTGATTATTTTCACACGTAAGAGCGGCCACCATACCCTGTTCTTTATATTACTCAGAGAATTATGTTAATTTTTATTCTTTAAAGTGTACGTTAAAATGTGATAAAAGTTTCCAAAACATATAATTAGTGTATTTCCACCAAATAATTACCTACATTTGTGTAACAATTCTTTTAATTTTCTTCTCTGTAAAAACTTAGTGCACATAAGTTTTTATGGTTGATTCATCGTTATAAGGTAAAGTAATGTTTTCTATTAAATCCTTAGTTACTTTTTTAGCGTCAACCAGACAATCACGGATGCGGCGTCTGGTATCATGAATTTTGTTTATTACTTTATTTCCTATCAGTCTTTATGAGAAGAACATTTAATCCATCACAATATGACGTTTTATATTATTTATTTCGATTTCGACAAATAATTGAGTACGGTAAAACACAGACGTCAGTTATTTTTATAAACAATTAAATGTCCGAATAGCTATGTTCCTCTTCTGTGTTCATTATATCTCCTTAAAGTGCTAATAAGTCTCCCTCTTTATTATTTCAGCACAGAAAAAAAAGCGATAAATTACTATAATATATTATTGCGTTGAATGTGTCCCTCTCTAATAAACTGAATATCGACATTTGTATTACAAACATTAAGACTTTATTAATTAAACACATTGTTCTACTTTTTATTAAGTTTACGTTTAAATTACGTGTAATAATTTATAGCGTCTTAAGAAAGTTGTATTGACGTACTAGTGTTTCAGAGATTTGTTAAAAACTTACAGAACCGCGATTTGGAGATTGATCAATACACGTGTACATCAATAATAAAGGTTTTGCGCAATTGACAGTTGAAATTGCAGATATAAGAATTTTCTAGTTAATTAATTCCTTTAGATTCTGCAGGTGAAGTATTTATTTTGACATAATTCAAACTTTCAAACTAATTTTCTCTTTTTCTTTGTGTTGAATACGTTTTTAAGTAGAAATATTATTGGTTAATTTTATCAGCGGATTTAATTAAACAAATAATTGTAAAAGAGAATATTACAAGACAGCATGTTACGGTCATCCAATATTGTATGTTGTTGTTCTTGTTGTGGTATTCAGTCCTAAGACCTGTCTGATGCACCCCTCCATGCTAACCTATCTTGCGCAAGCCTTTTTATTTTCTTATAACTACCACAACGCACATCTTCCCTAATCTGCTAAACGTATTCCATCCTTCGCCTCCCTCTTACCCCACACACTTCTCTCAATGCTAATTTTACAAGACCGTCGTGTCTTAAAACGTGGCCTATTAATCTATCCCTTCTCTAAGTCAACGTCCTCCATATTATTCGCTTTTCCCCTATTTTTTAGAAACTTTCTTGTTTTTGAATATATCCACCCATCAGATTTTCAGAATTCGTCTACCGTACATCTAACTAAAATTAATGTTATCGAGTGAACTATCGAAATCTTTTTAATAAAACGAATAGAGAAAAAGAGGACCATATTCTGAAACTTTGAATATTTTTCTCTTTCCAAAAGTAAATAATTTGTGTGCTTTAGTTCTATTGTCTGTTTGAAAACCACATGAAACTTAAGAAAAATTATTTGTCTGATTTAACGTTTATAGGTCAACGAAATTAACCATACAGAATATTGTTATGGAGATGGAATTGAAATGTATAGTTTCACAAACTGCACGTCAGAAATATCAAAATTCAATATTTTTATAACATTCAAAAACCAGCCTTCCTGTTTTATAAACAAGATGATTGGAAACTGCTAGCTTTTATTTACATCTGACGGTAAATAACAGTTGTTAGTTGTGAAATTTGTGCAATGCAGCTTTATTAACCTCACATATAAATATAAAAAAGGGTAGTTCATATTTGTTGCATCAGGCAAGGCTTCTGCGAAGCGTAATTTGTAGAAACGAGTATTCATTACGGTTATAAACACACAGCAAATTTACATTCACTTTTTGTGTGGTTCATGGGACTAGTTGTTTTTTTTATCTCTGAAATCCTGCTAATTACAGTATAAATACACAATTAAATTTATTACTTTCTAATTAATAATTAATACAATTTATTTTGAATATGCAACCAGCTACATACAGTATTCATAACGCGCCCGATATCAAATAAAATACCTTTCCAATAACGCCTGTCACGTTTTGCAATCCACCATGAATTAATTTGACCTGCCCACACTCCTGTTATGTTGAGAGATGAGCCTTGTTTTGGTATATGTTCAATAATATGTCTCTGTTTCTGATGTTAAAATTTTATCTTATTTAATTTCTTCACACACAATACGTTTCTGATTGTCGATATATAATAATGACGCTCAAAGGTATTTTATTTATTTGATAACAATTTTTTGTTTTAATTATTAAATAAACAATATTTCAGATTAACAAGGTTCAGGTTTGTTAAGTGCGTAATAATGGAAGTATACTTGTAATGCAAGTTTCGGCATTCTTCGATTAAACATTCTTTTTTATAAATTAATTTTTTTTTCACCAATTTTTAAATTACATTACAAAAATTATTTTTATTCCTTGAGTACTACACGACCACTATTCAGTTGGTAACATAGCCATACTGACTAATTTTTCTTCAGTATTAATCGTTGTGGAAACTTTGCGTGATAGGAGACAATTTTATGGATACGTCCTGGCTATTGAAAATTCTATTGCCCGACAAATATACATTGTTTTGAATCCATCGTTGAATATTCGTTCGGCATAATAATTGGCTACAGAGCATATGAAATATTAATTTTGTGAATTTTATAAGAAGGTAAAATTTTATTATTATCGGTAAGTTATATGAATGCATAGTAATTGGTAATATATGTCTATTATTTATACAAAAGTTCTCAATCATTTAATTTTAGGAATGAAACCTTTTTCTTTATTCAACACAGTGATCGCCATTAAGACCTTTCTAGACATCAATATTCGATTAATTTTCAAGGAAACGATTATCACATGATTTTGAACTGCTTATAAAAATATTATCTGTAAATTGACAAAAGAAATTATGGTTTCTGTCTTTGACGAAGTAGGTCGGGTATTGACGCGGAAAACCTCTAATGAAGGTCTGTGGAATTATGGAAATCTATACCAATAAATAAAATTGAAGTGTCTGTCTATCTGTCGGACTCTCTGCCCATATGTTTGCCTGCAATAACTCCGAAATGGCTTAACGGATTTAAATGAAATTTGAGGGTTTGACAAAAGACAATTTAACTTACATATTAGTGAATATTTCATTTCGATATGATGATTATATAATATAGCATAAAGACGTATATATGTAATAATTCTACGTAAAGGTTTCTTTTCTTAACTTATGTTAAAATCTTTAAAACGAATGCGGGTTGCATATATACTTTATCTGTTTATGTTTTGAAACGGATCAACGGATTTCAATGAAAATTTCAAGGAATATTATCTTAATTTTTCGTGTTTGTATCATTTTGATATCTTTAAGAGTTCAGAAGATATTTATATAAATATTTATAAACCCATTGAATAACAAAGTCGCGGGGTTTAGCTAGTATGAAATATAATCTAAGCAAGTAATCTTCAAGGAAGTTTTTTTATGAATTATATAAAGGTTGGATCCCATTAAGATTATTGGAAAGAACGTTGTAAGCGGAGAAAGCTTGTACCGTAAGAAATCATATTATACCTGGAACGACCAATGTGAGGAAGCCACACAAAATTATGGCTCTATCTGAAATAATAAAATGGTTCCAGTGGTAGAATTATTCCACGTTTGTTTCTTCGAGTCGGGAGGGCTTCGTAACATTATTCTCGGTCGAGGAATGTGAAATGTGAATCTAATGAATAAACGAGCATAACCTGTCAACGTGAAGACAGAAATGATCAACTACACCCGTCCATTGAGGAGAACAAAGATCTCAAGGTGTAATGGTTGGTCTTATAATTGTCGTTGATTTGTATGGCAACAGATAGAACTGAATTTATAAAAAAACCTAAACCAGTCAAGAAAAAAAATACAGTTATTCGTAAAGAATAATATCAGTTATTTTATTTACTATGTTTAACACACGATAATTATTGCGTAGGTTACGTTTATTTGTTTGGCATTATATTTGTCAAAACAAAGATTATCAATTTAACTGTTTAATATTTTATTGTATACATAAGAACAATAATTACCGTACGATTATATCTCAAAGGTTGGTTTTCTTCGGCCACATATCAAGACAGAACTATTTTAAACTAGCAAGTGAAAATCAAATAAATCTCATTACGAGGAACGTGCAACAACAGAAAGTTGTGGGAAAACATATTAACGGTGACATGAATGAACTTATTTAAAAAAACATTTCTATTAATGAATAAAACCATTTTACTTTATTTCTTCCTTTCCGTCTAAGTTAGACTTAACTGAGCTATAAAATAGGCTGCAACCCCTAATTACTTTATAAAAATTAATGACACTGATTCTTACAAAAAATAACAATATTTAGCAATTTCAAATATTTCTTTGAATATTTATTTCGAATGAATAAGTATATAATCATTTATCTATCTCTCAATCTGATCTTCTGCTCTCTTTCCCTCCATTTATTAATGCATTCCCTCTCTCAAACTACAATCTCCATCAATCATCAAATGAAAATTTTCAGATCCTCCCAAGTAAGGTTAACAATCTGAATGTAGACGAGACTTTTAGCTGTAGTTTTGTACTTTATAAACCTGTATAGATTTTCAAACACATCACGTGCCTGATAAAGTTGCTCTCATGGGCTGTTGTTATAATTCCGTGTATTACGTTATAAGATGACAACGTTCACTACCCAGAACTTTAGAACTTGCTCTGCACACATCTGCCGTTATTTATTAGAAATGCAATTTTATACGGTTTCTCGTACCAAATAAATCTAAAACATACTAATTACATCTATTTTGCATATTTGAAAGGAAATAGCTATGTACGTTATTATTAAGTTCTGTACTTATGATCGATAAGATTTTAAGGAGATGTATGCGTGATTTTATTGTATATCTCTGAGTGATTAGTTTGGAATCAAAGAATTATCTGACGTTACACACAATGAAAAGGAGCTATTTTTTAAGTAACCATCTCCACATTTCAATACTATTAACAAATATTGGTACAAAAAGTGTAGAAGATGTTGATCAATTGTTTGACTTGATTTCCAATTTTAAGAAATCTGAATGATTAGGCAGTTGTATTTATTTACTTGTACTGGTCTACTGCAAGTATAATTATTTTCATTTACATGTATTATAATTAATATTCTGTTAAATTGAATCATTTTATTCACTATTTCTGATGTAGTAATCGTGATCATTCATATTTGCAAGAACAAAAGATACTAGAACTATATACAGGGCGTGTCAAAAGTCGTAGTACACCCAGTTCTTAACTCTGCAGGAGTTGAGGAACCTGAATATTTCAGTTAGGTATAGGGAGGGTCTGTCTTTGACGGTATGTACCAAACATGGGTTCTATCTTGAAATCGGCCATCTTGAATCTAAGTAAATATATATAAATGGAAAGCGGGTCGTGTAATATATCAAATAACATCAGAATTTTCTGATAAGTTTATTCCTGTAAACAGATTTGAAACACCACTATGGCTCAAAAGTATACCGTAACTTTTGACTCATTCGGTGTACTGCGGACTTTGACTCAGACGGTAATTATGTCTTGTAAATTGCAGATTCGATTTGATATTATTGCTAAATATGTGTACGGAGAAATGGTGATTTTATGAAGTTAAAAATTTAGTTTAGCAATAATTCCTAGTCAATTAAATACTGCTTATAGTACTGTTATTTTTCACACAAAGTAAGAGAAAATATTTAACAGACAAATTAAGGAATATTTGAAAATCACCAAGGCATTCGTAACCACCAAGATTTGAACGATTGTATATTGCAAAAATAAACTAAAGTCATCCTACTATTTATTTATGAACATGCATGTCCACGTTTTATTTAGCAGTCTGGCGGATTAAATACCAAGTTAATGATAAACATAATGAAAAGTCTGAGTATTATGCTACTATTTTAAAAACTGTAATATTAAAGCGGGCTAGTAATCGTTATTACCACCGATGTATCATTCTCTATTGTTTAATGTGATCTAAATTTAAAAGTAAATAAGTAAACAAAAAATACCATTAAGATATCATGTTTCTATAGGTTCCAATCTAAGAAAGAAAGTTTTCATGGATCACACGATTCTTATCTGTTGTTCCACAGTGGCAGGCGATTTATATGTAACAGATTCATGGGATTCCTAGTACGGTCTGATAGAGAAGATCTAAAAACATTTGCAGTGTTCCTGTGCACACCGCTGCAGTGATACGCGACTGTTTAAACAATGATGCATAATGCTGCACAGCCGAGCACAAAGCTAAAAGGCATTTCCATTGTTTCGCAGTCGATTTTCAATTAATTGTCTTTTAGAAAGAATAACTGAATGATAATGGTTATTTTGTTTCTATCAAAACAGCGCATCATTACAACAAAAACATCACTCATGTTCCTGGAACAGAGTTAAATGTTTTATTCAACATTCACAGGATCACAATACTGTTGTTTTTGTGACAACTCATACAGGGTTCTACATACGAGTTCTTATTTTTCCTGTGAAGCTACTTAAAATGAATTACGTTAGTTTCCAGTATTTTAATCAACAACTCAACACAGTAACGTAGTGAACTGGAGGAAACATATATAAAATTCTAATGATTTATGGAAGCTCAAATTATCAGTAGATTAAAATTAGAAAGAAAAAGTACCTGAGAAAGAATTTAGAACTCTAGAATACACACCTCCATTCTTAAATACCGTGCTCTGGATGTTTATGTTGGAGTGTGCGTGAATGACCTATAGTTGTATAAATGACTGAAAGTAACATAATGTATCATTGTACTAGTTTGTATTTAATCCTTGTGTCTTGAATAAATCTTCGAAAACCCCGTCGCCTCAAAAGAAAAATTCCAATTGACCTCATCTTTCCCCCTGATCATTCAGGCACATCCTAACCCACTCTAACATCATGCCCGCAGACCACATCCTCATTAATCCTCCAAAAATCAGTTCACTGCTTGTCAATCCTCAAACACCCACGTCATATGCCCCTCAGAAACTCACAATTAAACCCAACCTGTTCGGCTAAAGTAGGGTAATCAAACGGATTAACCTACCCTCATGTAACCATGTAAATTATATACAATATTTTATTTTCATGTTTTTTTTGTGTTCATATTGTATATAACTTACTATATCGAAATTGGCACAACTGAGAATCTGTAAAGATAATAATTTTTATATATTAATAAAAAAAATCGTCGAAGCGTATTTCCTTGCTCGGCTACAAGAGGTTTTGAGCCGGCACCGAAGTTAAAACAAAGCGGCTATAAATTGAACAGTTGAATAAAGAAGCCACAATCTCTGGCAGTATTAGTTTTTTGGTGTGAATTTATCCAGCAAACAAAAGTTTCAACTGAATATTAGAAAAGAACTTACTGCATAGTTCGTTATTCGTAATTAACTTGGATTACAGTCTCGTATTAAGGTAGATATATTTCAATTTGCGGTGATCTGAATAGAATCAGAAGGAAATTCGATAAATTGTCATTTGTGGTATGCGTGAATTTATCCAGAATTTTCTACAAATAAGTGCAGTTAAGCTAAGAATTGATATTCACTCACATATTAGCCTACATTGTTGTGTTTATTGTTTCTTGTTGTATATTATTGTTCTGTTTTATTACAAGTTTATTGATCAGTAACTGTAAATGAATACAAATAGGAAGATTGATTCTTTGACAAGAGAAAATTTTGATACATGGAAACTTCATATGCCTGCCATATTAATCAAGAATGGTAATTAGGAATACGTAAGCAGAACAAACACTCGACCCGAAGTAAAACCTAATGAAGAAGCAAGTGTTTTTGCCGCTGGGATAGAGCAGATGTCAAAGCACAATCCGATTTTATTTTAGCCATTAGTTACAGCAGCGCATTATCAAAGTTAAAAAATTGCAATACGTCACACGAAATATGCAAAGGAAAACTGCAAAGGAGGTAACATTCTTAAAGAGACTTCTCTTTGGAAAACTGATGGAGGCTGACAATATCTACACCCATATTGAACAATTTACAAATACAATAGATAAATTAAAGGAAATGGTTTCTAAGCAAGATGACCCAATGTTTTCGGTTATGTTATTATGTAGTCTATCTCCAAGTTACCAACTATTTCGTTGCGCCATAAAAACTAGAGACGATTTACCAAAATTTTAAGTTTTAAAATCGAAGTGGACTGGGTCCGAAGAAACATAATAATAACATTCCGAATAGTGCGTTTATACAAAATGCAAAGGAGGAACAACTATATAATAACTTAAGTCACAGTATGAATTTTAGAATGAAACAATAGTATGTAGAAGTAATTTAAGTTTTAAAACTATAGTTGCGAAAACTATTGAAGAACAATACCGAAATAAGCTCCGACCATTTTCAGATAAAACCTCCTTTCCTCCATGATAAAGCATGTAGCACAAATAACTTTCCTGTCTGCTGCTTCAAATGTAAAATGTGGACTTGAAAGTGGTGGCAAAATGGGTTTCCAAAGTTTCAGGGAGAAGTTAGAACAGAGCTTTCACTACGCCTCGTTTCTGCGCTTTACTTCTCGCTTGCAGATCCGAATAGCTGGATTCTACATACGGTTGAGTTTCAACTTCCATTTAGAATATGTTTCGTAGGTATTTGTCGTTACTGTTGCGTTGTGTTTCCAGCTTATAATGGCTCAATAATCATTAGTTAAAATAAAGATGTATAAAAATAAATTATACCAAGTTTTAATCTTTATAATTTGAATAACTTCTGTCAATTTATAAAAACCAATAGTTATAATATCATTATTAATTTACTTGTTCCATGTTCTTTTTTATATCAGGCGCAAAATGCCTACGTAAAAAGGTGTAATGTTTGGGGAAAAAATATACACCGCGTTTGACACAAAATGTACATGGGACAAGTTAATTAGCAATGATACAATTTTTGTAAAGTTTCATTACAGTAATTGTTAAAAGAACAATCAATTTAAATAAATAAAGGATCTCATAAATTTGGACATCCGGAAAAATAATATATATACAACATATATGTATATATATATATGCGTTTGACATAAATATATATATATATATATATATTTATTATTTATTATTCGGTTGATAACTCATAAAAATACATACGTTTTAAAAAATGTATATACGTGAAGTTTAGGTGGAACGGGATAGAGGGGTTAGAATGTGATACCTTAATCTTGTACTGGATAGTGCTGGAGGTTAGTAAATAGGGGGTTGAATATTGTACCTGGTCAAGGAAGAAATTCCGGCAGCCTACTTGACCAAGTTCAAACTGAGACTGAAATCTGTGACTCACATCTGTGAATTTATAATTTCTACAGCATTTCGACAGAAAGTGATCTACAAAACTTCTCACTTTGAACTACAAGATGATATATATATATATATGTAAAGTAGGTTTGTTAAGCGGCATATAAGTTACGTATGAGGTTTAAATTTGCTTGTATTAAGGCTTGCCGAAAAACCTTAAACTGAAAGTAGCGTGCGGCGCGGAACGGGATAATACTGTATAAGGCAAAACGTAATGTGAACCACAAGAAAAAGATGGAATAACAGGAAAATCCACCTTATAAGAATATGTTACATTATGCCGTACCCAAACGGCTTTGTAGTTGCAAAAAATCGTATTGCGAAAGGGAAATTTGATAAAGGTGTTAAGATTTTTCTTAAATTAAATTTTGTTGTATTAATTCTAATTAATAAACATTTTTTAAATTCATAAAAGATCTAAATTTGTTATATTGATACTAGATTATGTAGGTAATTAAATAAACTAATTTTTTATATCTTTTTGGAATCATTTTTCTTTTGCCATAATATAACAAAAATTCTTAAACAATACGTGTCATGTTCCGCCTATAGTTCAACTGTATATATTTAATAGATTACATACATATTAATATGTGTATTTTGGAAATTTAAAATAAATAATAATGTAAAAAATATTATTGAAACATACTAAAATGTTGTTATAATCTTATTTTTCAAACTTAAACCGGATTTCGTTGTTCCAGTAGTCAGGTCAAATTAAAATTAAAATTGCCTTCTAAAGTTTCAAAAATTCCTGATTAAAATCCAATTCCAAAAACCTATAAAAGCTGGAAATCACTATTGATAATTGCTTACAATGAGCGCTGTAGTTTTTTTTCTAAGAGCTGCCATTATTTTTTTATTGAAATTAAAATCGCGTCAACAGTAATGGTTCTTGGGAACTACAAAAAATATTTACAATAAATAACAAAAAAATTACATATAAATTGCGAATAACATAATGCAAGGAGTGAGAAGAAACAAGCACATTTAGAACAGATAAAAAACTATCTCAAAGGTATATATAGACTACTTAGATTTCTTCCGAAGCACCAACTTCTACAATAAAATTAAGATTGTGAATCGTCACAGTTACCGCTTGGAATGTTTAGCAATCGAGGATTTTCTGATGGTGTCAGCGGGGGCAGTCAAAAACGATATGCGGCACAGTCAGGGCGGTGCTACACTCTGAGCATAAAGGCTGAGGAGACTTATAAAAGAGAAATGAATGTGTAAAGCGGGAGTGGAAAGATCTAAGTCTTGCAAAAAACAATGATCTGCTCTCTTCTCCAAATGTCAAGTGGATAGGTTATCTCTTTGTAATTCTGTATAGAGTATTCCTACTTTTTTCCCCTACTAACATTAATCCAACTTTTTCTCAGGAAATTGATGCACCCGACCACAAAGTCTTTCCTTGAACAGGTAGGAAGTCCCAATCTGTTTATTTGCGAAGAGGCGTCCAGCGTAGCGGTTTTATCAGCAAGCTCGTTTCCCAAGCTGCCCGCATGAGCCGGGATCCAACAGACAGTGATTTGCTTGTTGTTTCTTTCTATCTTTAAAGAAAGTTTCTAAGTTCATGGACGCAACCAATCCTGTACCGCTGATTGGAGAGTGAGTTGATCGCCATTAGCGAGTCAGTCAAAACAACGTGAAATCGGATGGGTGGTCTTTACAATACTGTAAAGATATTAGCATCGCGTGTGTTTCAGCCGTTGTGGCTAAAGAAATCTCGTTGTCATTGAATCATTAAATTCAGTAGAATTAACCGAAAAATTTCACTCCATCATATGTGAAAAACGCCTTGGGATGATCATATTTCTCAAGAAGTAATTTAATCTTCTCATCGCAGAAGCACTGAAGCCCTTAAAATCAAGATTGGTTAGGGATGTATCAACAGGAAGAAGTGATAACTTCCAGGAAGGAACATATGAGAACATTTTTGGGCCAATGGCTGATAGGTCAATTTTTTCCTTCAAGAGCAGAGATTTGAGGAGCTAATGAAACGAAAGAGGTAAAATGGTCGGGGGTGATTACTTGGTCCCTCTTTTCTTCGATTCTCAGCGTGTTGATCAGAGTGAATCTAATGCACCCCGTGATGATTCTTAAGGCTTCGTTTTTGGATTATATTAAGTATTTTAAGCTGTCTTTTATGAGCAGAAATGTAAATGTGGTGTCCGTAATAATAGTTGCTCTGTAGGTAAGTGAGAGAATTCTGTTGTTCGCCCCCAAATGTTAAGCTTCTAATAATTTTAAAATCATAAGTCGTTTTTTGGCTTCAAGGACTAAGTAATCTATATGGGTTTTGAAGGATAGCCTGGAGTGCCAGATAAGTCCTAGGCTTTTTACTTCTCAAACAACAGCTATCGGGGAGTTGCATATGTAACTTGGTTATATTTTCTAGAAAAGACCATGGATTTAACTTTGTCAGGGTTGAAAGAGAAACCGATCTCTTCGGCCCACTCAGCGACTTTAGTGATTGCCAAATGCTTTCTTCTAACTAGTGTGCTAATATTTGAGTCTCTGGCAAGTAGAACAGTATCAATATCATCGGCATAAACTATAATTTTTATCAGAGGGCACTTGATGAATCTGGGTCGTTGATTGGCATTAGAAAAAGTAGAACACTGAGAGAGGACCCCTGAGCTATGCCATTCGGATGGAATACATCTGAAAAGACACCGTCAGCCCTTACCATAATGCATTTATCCACAATAATACTCTGTATCATGTCAAGGAAGTCCCCGCGTACACCAATGTTGCTAACGATTTTATAATAATCAAAATTTATAATATTTAGAACACCAAATACGTGAAGAATTTGGAATGTGTCATGCAAGATGACAGTCCGCAGTCGACTTGGTAGGTCCAGGCCCTCAATGCCATGGAGGAAGGAAAATACATGAATAGTTATATTTTAATCTATAGCTTTAAAGCAGTGTTTGTATTTTAAAAAATTATATAATTATTTCAAATGGCAAACTAGATGTAATGATAAACTGAAATTTGACGATATTTAATTTGGTATGCAAATGACACGCGGAGCTCTTCTCATTGAAGTATTATGAAGAAAATAATGAACAACTTTTTATAAAATTAATTATGATTGATTCATGTATAATATTAAAAATTTAATTAATAAAATTCTCACCTCAATTGGAAACCGGAAACAGGGTGGAAATTTGATTAGTAGATTCAGACACGGACAGATATCAAATTAATTGAGAGTATGAAGTTTAAAATTACGTTTCACCTAAACATGATGAGCGCTATCATGATTTAACTTTTTAAATACCGTAATTTCCTCTAATTTTGAATGACGTGTATGAATGAATATCATTACATTGCATGCCTAAACTATAAAAGGTCATTTTCAGGCATCAGCAAATAGGGATTGTTAATACATTTCATAATTTATATAGATTTGAAAATACGAGTATAAATTTATACTGTAACGTTCGCAAAAGATATTATAATTGTTTCATATGGCTTTGCGTTAGCCGATTTCCTCCCTAAAATATTTGGAATCATGAAATAAAAATGGGAAATATAAAACTAGGAAATAGTATCCAATATGTTTTCTTTTAGGATAATTTGGGTAATCGATTCATTATCACATTAAAATAAGTTAAATTTATTCTTACATATATTAAAACTAAATTTACTAGTAATGTTACTTTGTTAATTGATAATAACCTCCTTAAACGCATTGTCTCTTTAAGAAAATAATATAAAAATTAATTTGATAGAGTATAGGAAATAGTCACACGTAAATACAACGGTAATCCAAAAATCTAATAAACTTATACTGCTAATCAATGTGCAGATAGTGTTTATTTGAATTCTCGTAACAGAGGATAATCGTTATAATTCAATAAAAAAGTATCGGTGTCATTGTAATGTAAATAATTCCTAGTTAAATGAAATTCAGAATATTTCCATAAAACGATGAATAAGCTATACATAAACCTTTGTCTGATGGCACCTAGGAGATCTTAACGAAATAGTCCGAGACATACCTCAAGTTAATATACTGTTCTTTGGTGAAGGACCCTTATCTTCTCCTACTATGTTATTTTCCCCTTGGAGCTGCTGAATATTGACCATTGAAAATGAAATTCTGAAATTAGTTCCGTTACTTGGTAGCCAGTTTAACCACCAGAAAATAATTAATAAACTGTGATACTAAAGCCAAATAAATGTGAAAATGGTTTTTGTTTCACATCAAGTATACTACGTTAACATAATCATTAGCTAAGAAACAGAAAGGTTTGTTACAATATTAGTATGTTTAGTAAAAATGTCTAATAATTACGGGGACTGGGCTTAATAATTCCTGCAACAATGAAACCACAAATCAGGCTCAATAATTTTTTTTTACGAGATTTGAGTATATGTTAAGTCCATAATAATATATATTACATATTATTATATGCATAATGTGTGTAGTAATATTAATGACATATTAATACTGTAACCGCCAGTTCCATATTTGGAAATATTTACATACTTCGTTACTGATTTCTTTTGTCTTTACTTTATTTCCTAACACTTTTAGTATTTTTCCATTTCCCATATTTGTCAGTTAATTAATATAAATTTTAACATAAATACACAATTTAAAAACGTAAATAATTTCAGATATAACAGTTTACAGACGACAGCTAACTCCAATTTTCCATACACGTTTTATACCTTCCAAATTAAGCTTTGTTTCCTTACACCATTATAAATCACAGCAGTGTTGTTCGTTTGACAACATTAATCCCTTCCCTTGCCACACTCAGAGAGCTCATTACACAAGCAAAATTCGAAGACTTCGTTCCTGTAATTGGATATGATCGGACGTATTTTTATTTGTGCTCCGGATTTAAATGTGACCACATGTTCGGACTTAGAAAAATTCACGATAGCCATAACTTGATATAACAGTGATATCAGGACTTTGAAATTATATCAGTGATTTTATACATTCATTCAAACAACCTTAGTAGTTGTCCGGGAGATTACGTTATTTCACACATATAAATTGCTTACTTTCCAAAATGGACATTATTAATTTAGTATTTAAAAATTAAGAATCTACACTTCAGCCAAAACATTTTTTGTTTACGTTATTAGTATATATGAGTGGCATTTCACTACCCGCAGATTCAGTCTTCCTCTTCCTGCTAGGAAATGTCACTAGATTCTCCACAGTTTTGATAATATTTTCAAGTTTTAGATATATTAAATATTAAAAATCCGTTCATAACCCATAACATCAGGTCGAAAGCTCATAATATGAATCTGACACACTTCATGAGTGTATGAGCGGTATAATTGATGTCAGATAACTTCTGGGTATCATCTCTCGTGGTGGTTTTCAGACTTCGATCACACGACTATCAGGATAACGAGCAACATGCTGTTTTATCGTTCCCCATCCCAACCTCACACGAGCCTTTAATGTTCCAGCTCACTCTTTCCCTTCCATTAATTACGTTTTCTACGGGAAGCAAATTTCGCTCTTTCGCCACAGCTCATGTAAAACAGATACGGCAATGCCGAGTAAAAGCGATGCAAAGCAGGAATGATTGATGGCCGATGCGTCGTTCTTTAAATTAGCAATCTCAATTCCCAACCCCCTACTTCGATAACTAAACGGGCTGCGTTAGCAGTCACAGCGCGTTCTATGTTAGCGTGTCATCAATGAGATAGGTTTCATGTACTTGGCGTCACATATGGGATCTATTGGATATTAATATACACATAATTTTACCTTTTCCGGGAAAATGAGCTAATAATGCCATCGGATCATACCATAAACCGCTAAAGTGTTTTATATTCTACCAGAAAACGTAATAAAGGTTTTTCTTGAAATAGTATTTTTAAAAGTCATTCATCCGCGAGATCATGTTTATTTTTAAAAATCTTTACACGGTAAGCATCGCTATAACTGGTATTTATTTCAATCTGAAAGTTTTTATACATTGGGTTTATTTCATGTTTAGTCGATATTTTAAAAAAGGAAGAGTAGAACACAGGCTGGAAATTATTAATTCTATATTTGACAGGTGTTTATTCATCACAAGTGAGACGAATAAAAAAGTTGTTTCGTTAGTAAAAAGTGTGGACGAGTTTTGTATAACGCCACTCAAAATTTATTTATTTCAGTATTTTATTTCTGAGTCGTCGAAACTAAATTGAAAACACAATTTCTTCCGTCCCGTATTCATGAGCATAATTACAAACATTATTTAACTATAAGAGAAAATTGATCTCATATTTTAGACTGACAAAAAATTATGTTAGACAAAAACTAAGAAAATGAATAATTAATTTTGCGACTTATTAAAGTAATTAATTAGTTAGTCGATATTACAATTACTGTGAAGATGTGTATACAAAATAGTCCCATAGCGTTTTGTTCGGAATCTAATACTTTATCTGGTGGTACACGTACATTAATAAGAACAAGGATACGAATTAAATATTTTTCTAGAAAATAAAAAATATTGTTCTGGTCATTCAAGTTAAAATAGTGATTGTTGGACTGAAATAAGTGTAAGTAAATCAGTTAACTATTTATAGTTTAAGCACATTTTACAGGATATACAATTTTTTTTTAAAATTCATTAATTTTTTTTGAAAGTTAAAGATGAAATGAAAATGTAGCTATTGATATTATCAATGATGTTGTGTTTTCAGTCATAAGACTGGTCTGATGCAACCCTCCATGCTAACCTATTTTGCACAAGTCTTTTCATTTCTTAATATCTGGCACAGCCTACATCCTCCCTAATCTGCTTAGCGTATTCCATCCATGACCTCCCACTTCTGTTCTTACCCCACACAATTCCCTCTAATGCTAATTGTACAAGGCCATATGTCTTAAAACGTGGCCTATTAATCTGTCCCTTCTTTTAGTCATCGTCCTTCATATTGTTCGCTTTTCCCCTACTTCGTTTAGAACTTCCTGGTTTGCGTTTCTATTCACCCATCTGATTTTCAGTGCTCGCCTATAGCACCACATTTCAAGGTCTTCTATTATTTTATTTTATAAAACTTCTACCGTCCACGGAACGCACCTATATAACACTACACTCCATACGAATACTTTAGCAAAGATTTCCTATTATTCGTATTTATTATTGTCGTAAGTAAATTCCTCTTTAATACGAAAGCTTTCCTTGCCTGTGCTATCCTACTCTTGATGTCTACTATACTTCTACCATCTCTAGTTATTACTCTACCCAAGTAGCAGTATTCCTTAATTTCCCTCAGAATATCCCTTCCCAATCTAACAGCCTTTGTTATTCCACTGTTTCCCAACTCCATTACCTTGGTTTTCCGTCTATTAATACTCATATTGAAATCTTTTCCTAGGACTCCGTTCATACCATTTATAATGGTTTACAAGTCTTCTTCTGACTCCCTAATTCTACAATAACGTCGGAAAAGCGTAAAGTATTTATTTATTTTCGTTTCAGTATGATTCCATTTCCGTATTATATTTTAACCTTCTTCATCGCTTGTTCTATATTTAAGTTAAATCGCAATGTATAAAATATATACTTTAACTAATTGGCTGAAAAATTAATTTTGTTTTGTACCGTTGGTAACATTTATTTCAAAAGTATAGTTTCGTATATTTCATGGATTAATACTTTCTTTTTTGCTGCTATTAAATGAAATCAATAATACTTTTCACTATGTAATATTTCGAGACGACCACCACATAATCAGCAACACATGCTTAAACTTAAACACAAATTATTACATTTAATTCTTTGATGTGTAATTATCTCTGATTTTGATCAGTGTATGGTGATTATTAAAGCCAATCAGATCTTTCCCGCATTGCCACTCAGGCTACCGAGCCAACATCATTGAGGTAAAAGCATAATCTATTTACAGTAAAATAAACAACATTCGAGTTTAGGTAAATAATACTCATGCGCAGCTAATATTTTGTGTGTATAGTGGAATAATAAATGTTTTTATGATGACGAATGTGATACTATTTATGAGGAAAGTTAACTTTTTATTTTGATGATGATAATGTTTGTAAAACATTTTCCCAGGGATAATAATTGAATATCACAAGAGGATTACGCAACGGTGATTAATAAAACAGAACGTACATTATGACTATGGTTGAATAGGATTATGTAAAATGATGACTATAGTTTTCGAGTTGTATATTAACTTAATAGGAAATGTCAGCGTCTGAATAAACAATTTTGGAGATAATTAGTTCATTAGTGAAGCCAACGTCAGCTAGACAATTGCGTCCCAGACTTCATTTTTTAGAAGTAGAGGTTACACGAGACTTATCTAGTTTGGTTGCTCTACCAAGTTTCCTGATCAACAAAATTAATTATAACTATCTGTGTACTCAGCTTTAATTGATTTTTTTAGAATTAGTGGTTGTGTGAAAAATTGGTGGTTCTCCACTATAATAGTATAGGAACGGATGTAAACGGGGGATGTAAAAGATAGAACAGGGTAGCTAATGGCTCACGGCTATTATTCATCTAAAAGTGATGCCGGGAAAATTATAGAGATAAGTTTTGCATTAAATGTTATTTATACACCCTTCCGATAACAGTGTAAAGCGTTTGTCGTAGAAATGCAACAAAACAAACTAGACCAGAGTTGGGGAGAAGTTGGCCGGTTGGTCCAATGGGACAGGCATACGCGGACGTCAGCGACCGCGAAACATACACCCCTCAAAAATGATGAAGTCTTGAAGTCTTCTAGGAGGGGAGGAGCCTTACGCGTGAGAGTAAAAAGACGCAAAAAATCGAGAATGGTGGAATTCGCTGAATTTATTTTGACTTAAAATAAGTTGGTTAAGTCGTAGATGGCTATAGTGGCCATTGTGAGTGGGGTGGAAAGAGGCGAAAACATCTTCCCCGCATAAAATTAATCAATTGGGGAAATTTCCATCAAACTTTGTACACCTGTCTCTTACTATCGAGAAACAAACACTCTTATGGAAACACGTGTTGGTTTAATATTGTGCTGGGAAAAATATTATTGACGAATTAAATATTCCACGAAAAAATATTCGGTCAATGCCAGGCACCCCGCTCGTTATAAATAGTTCTTTTGCTTTAAAATGTTTTCCTCACAACAAGAAACCGTGTGAAATGAACAAACCGCTTTAAAATATGACAAATATTTTACGAGACCAAAAAGAAGAAGGTAATTTAATTTGTAGTATTATTAACTACGCCCGCGACTTTGTTTGCGCGAAAATAGTCATTTTATTTTGCCCTAAAAACGAAAGTACGGTATCATTTATTTATGATTTATAAATCTAAGCTGGTTTTGAACAGGTCCCGCTTTCACAGGATTACAATAATAGATGGAGCAATAATGCTCACCCTCCCTCTCTGCCAACATTACGCTTATATTAACACAGTAAGTTGGGTTGATGGTACAGGGACTCCGAATAGGACTTTTAACTCGCAGTTGGTTTTCACGCCGCCTTTCACGCGGCAATCAATGGATTTACGAATATTTACATTAATATCTTCTGAACTCTTCACGTTATCGAAAGGAACATACACAGAAATTTAAGTCAAGATTCCTGTTTCAATCCCTGATATTTTCATTGCATTCCGCTCTGCCGTTTCGGAGTATAAACAGATGAAGTGTATAGGCAACTTACATTTACTGTGGAGATTTTAACGTACGTAAGAAATAAACCTTCCCGTATATATATATATATATATATATATCATTATGGAAATGAAATATACACGATTATTTAAGTTAAATTTCACTTTTTAAACCCGTAATCCGTTGAGCCAATTGGGATCCTGTTCGAGGCAAACATACGAACGGACAGTCAGGCAGATAGACAGACACTTCAATTTTATTTATTGGTTTGATTAATGGCAAATGTGTTCACATTCAATAATGCTACTTCGAATTATTATTGGGGCTATGATAACTACAGACATTTTGTGATCCAAATAAAGAGGGTTACACACTGATTTCACAAAAATTATATTGTTAATAACATTGCGAACCAAGTTGTTTTTAAATGTTATCCTTAGTAAGTTTCATGAATTATTGTTACTAAACAATTTCATCCTGACTTCTTAGTTGACTTAAACAGACAGAATCTTGAATGAAGCGACCAATTAAATTGTTAGAAATATTTTAAGTAAATAAATGTAAGCGCATTAAAAAAAATAAAAATTAGAAGCACATATCTATTCTTTGTTTTGAAACCTCTTCTCTGGTGCACAACTATGAAAAAAACGGTAATTCATTTTTCACGTGTCTGATGAATAATTTTTTGCTGATATCAATTAAAAAATATGCGTAGAAATTTCTATTGATGTGCGCTTTACTAAAATCTTGAAACCGAAAATTGAATTCCGAACGTCTAAAGAGTTTTTTTGGCCTCAATGTGGTATTAAGTTCTTAAAATATTTACAAGAAGGTCCACCAACTTTTATTGATATTACAAATAATAAATTATTAAGACTTGTAAAAGTCAACTTTCAAATGCTTTATACTTGTGCTCCTGAAAGAGTTCTAAAGCACACCAACAATATAAGTAATGATAATTATCATTATATTAAAATATGCTAATATTTATTATATAAAAATATTTCTGACAACTCGGGTGCTGAGTCACTACACAAAAACAATATAATTTTGACTTATTGAAATATAATACGAGTTTTGTATACAATTTCAGCTTTCTTATATTATTAACAATTAGGGCAAACTATTTGGTGCATATTTATTCAGTATTTATTAGATCAATGTTAATAACAAGTTGCATTTTATGACTGTTAACAGATAATATCTTGCGGAATAAAAACCTATGTTTCCCTTTGGAACGCCGTTGTTTTCTGCGGAGAGATTTAATGGCCATTTACATGCAGGACTTGTTAGAGTTCGTCTCTTCGTAACAGCTAAACTTTTCCCATAGAACCAGGAGACGAGCTCTTGGTTGCAGATGATAACTCTTTTAAACGCTACAAAGGCTGTTTCTTTAAAATTTATCAATATCAAACTTCATACTTCAATGGTGAGAACTAGTCGGTAATATTTGTGTCTCTTACAGAAATTATTTATTTTGGGTGTCTCGTATAGTTGAATAATAATAATAACTGTAATAAACACCTCTCGTTCGAAAAATAATTTATTGCTACATATACGTGCAAAAACTTTTACTCTTACAAATTTCCTATAATAAAGTTGATTAATAAAGTTGATTACAGTTTCGACTATTCGGCTGAATCAATTGTTCCACATGTTGTAAAAGGAAGATTTATGGTTACGTAAGGATTAAATTCTAATTTTTCAGCGTTAAATATTGCAGTAATGATTTAATTTCAATAGATTAACAATACAAAAATAAGAGCTCCAAAGGCTCTATTCAAAATCCATTTGCAGCGTTTAAAATGATTATGACTAGAATCTTTAAAACTGTTTATGTTTTCAGAATATATTGCATTGGTTGTTTCAAATAATCTGTACTTACTTCAATGCTTTGTTTCCTTAATTTATATCAGACATGAAATTGTTAGGAATGACATTTTAAAGCATACCTTTTTTATGTATACTGTACTGTGTTAATACATCGCTATCATCGATAGTTTTAGAAATATTGTTCTGGTTTACTATTTCAAGCATTTAAAAATTATATATCAGAAGGTACGTTATAATGGAGCGCGTACATGTACAAAGAGCCAACTATAAACACATTTTTACTTCTTCGCTTGCTCAGGAGTTTCCGTCCCCGGTAGTATATGAGAGAACATTCAGCATTTTCTGCCGTTGGGAGCAAATAAAATTCTGTCATAATGTTCTACCAGCTAATCTCTCCGTACGGATATCGTTTTAGTTCCATTTTCTGCTGCACCGTTTTTGTAATTTTACGCATGAGTTTTTAGGTCAATAAACTCTTTTAGTTTAAGCACTAAATATTTTTCAGATTCTAGTAATTAATTTGGAAAAAATGTGTTAATGTGTGGATTAGGGTTTATTTAATTTACTTATTAATTAAAATATAATGAGGGATCAATTACGAAAGGTTTTATTACTAAAAATAAAATATTAGATTTAAAATTCTGAATTTAATAACATTAAAATATTTTAACAAGAGCATTTAATGAAACCATACAAAGTATAAAATAAATCGTTGCCAATAATAATAAATTTATATCGAGACTTTAAAATCGGGGTCACCGATGGGATGGATCGAAAGAAGCAATGTAGTTTTTAATGGCAATAGGCCTGGTAATGTGAACTCTATTAAATCATAGATAACGAAACCCCCGTTGTATGTCTGGCTACGTTTTTATCTGGTCTGCTTTGCGACGATGGCTGGAGGCACGTGCTGTTTGACTCTCGTTGGCTGTATCGGCGTTGATCTCGAAGTCTCGTGATCGCCTTGAGCAAAATTTAGCGGAGGCTCCCACCAAGAAGTCTCATTGCCCTAAGGTCTCAAAAGCTTGACACCGCTCTCAACAGCTGCTTTCAAATTATATCATGTTAATCCGGCGCCTCACAATATTCTCTCCTTAGCTGTTAGTAATTTTCTGTCTTTGAATCACTCTTGTTGACCTATTGTTCTGTTCGGTGGCTAGCAGTTTAGTGACTCTCCGCCTCAAAAAAAACTTCACACGCCACCTCTAGGAGCTTTAATGCCCTCCTACGTAATTGCAGCGACCAATCGGCTGCAATTTCCAATGGTATCCATTGGTTTGCACTTCCGAAATTGCAGCTAATACGAAATTTTCCAGATGCTGAGTGTAAACATCGTATATGTTTCATATCAGTTCCGTTGCCGGTTGATTTTAAATTATAAACACAACTTCCGACTTGACGGTGGAAACTCCTTCCGAATTAGTGACGAGAATGGACGGAGAATAGTTTTTACATTTGATATGGAGAATAATAATAGTTTAAGTTTCTTCGATGTGATGTTTAAAGAGGGAACTACTACGGATAGAATTTTGAATTTATTCTAGAATCATACACAATTTTATAAATGTATTGCATTACTTAAATAACAGAGAATTAACACTTACAGATGAAATGTATTGAAAATAAATAAAATGGAAAATACTGAATATATTTGCATCAAATTGGTACCCTAGGAATATTTCCGTGATAAAGTGGGAAGTATGTGTTAAAAAAAAGACGAATAAAATTGCAACTGATGTATAAAACGTAATTTTTGTAAATAGTACTGCAAATAGTTGTAAAAACCAACCAGTGATGGAATTATGTATATAGTTTAAATTAGTTGTTAAGGACATGGATGAAATGTATGTTTTAGCAATTTGGTTAAAGATAATGTAAACGTGAAGAAAAATAAGATTGTACATAACTTTAAAGATTTTTATTATATTAAAAGGTTTCCCGAGATTATAAAAATGATTTTAGACAATAATGGAATAAATTAAATTAAATTGGTATTCAAACCTATAGATAAAATAAGTATGTTGGTTCAAGTCTAATAAGGAGATTGAGGTAAAGAAAAGAGGTATGATAATATAATATATGATAAATAATAATATAATAATATAATATAATAATATATGATAAATTATATACATATGATAAATTATATATATATGATAAATTATATATATATATGATAAATTATTGTCTAAGGATTTTGTAAATATGTTTTTATAAAGTGATTACGTGGTTGTGCAATAATGTAATATGTATTGCATTATTCAAAAATGAATATGTATTATGATAAATTATCAATATCAAAGAATTTTGTATGTAGTAAGTGTTATCTGTATATTTCCGTATTTGTATTGTATAACTGTATATATACAAGTGGAAGACATGTGAAATGCTTCTATAGAAATGACACGGTGTTGACTAAGGTAATTGTGAATTAATATTTGTTTGTTTTTCGCTCTTTGGTAATACTTTGCTGGAATGTTAAAAATCTTAACGTTTTGTTATTTCTACAGATGATTCTGACCTGGATATGGTCGAAAGCGTCTGATTGTATGACGCGAGCTTTTGCTCAGTAAATTAATTAAACTCTGAGGACTGAACTATAGTTATAGTAATTTTAAAAGACTAATATTTTGTTGGCGCATTTCCTCATGTTCAAAATTAATTTTGTTTAATTTATATTGTGTCTGGTTCAAAGATGACCCGCGCTTTTGTTGTAGGTCGCACGTCGTTTCTCGTGTTCGCAAGTACCTACGATTTTTTAAATTATTGTTTATCGTTTTCAGTAGATTCAGGATTAAATTTAAACCACTTTCTACTAGGCAAATAATATCTCTGTGTAACACGAAGTTGTCCATTCCAATGAAGATAATTCAATTATATTCAATTTTTTCAAGAAGAAATAGTTTGTGAAGCTCAATATTTTTCGTTCTTTTACACATAATGGTGTAGTTATTTTATATATATTATCAGTGTTACAAATTACGCACTTTACAGTGGTATTTTTCAATTTTTTTCAAAGTTTGAGCTACAATATCTCTGTTGGGAATGCAGATATAAATCTTAATGTTTTACATTCAATAGGCCTCTATAGTATCAAACTACAATTTGAGATTTAACACAAAGTTGGTATAAGAATTATTTAAATATAGCAAGAAATGCTTGATTTAGACATGCATGTTAAGTGGGCGTATGAAAATAATACTTCAATTATTTAGACACGCTAATCTATGAAAACTATTTTGATAGCAACACAACTATTTGTGATAAGCATTATTGCATTAATATGTAAAAAAGCGTAATGAAATACACAAATTATAAAAATGAATTAACATAACAACCATATAAAAATGCATTATTTCCCTGAGCTAGATTAATATTACATTAACAATTAATTAATAGAAAACTGTAAAATGTATTTTAATCAATAATTACTTTTTAATGTTGATTTAAAAGTAATTATATTTAATTGCGTTATTAAAAGTGCATATGGTCACCATAGGGAATTCCAGTCGAGCATTTTTCTTCATTATATTTTTTATTGGCTTCTAAACTTCAATCTTTTGGAATGAACTACTTGGTCCCGAGGGGTTATCAAATTATAATATGTTCTCTTTGCTTTGATCATCTACGTTGTTCACTTCCGTAACCCATTAATGGCCTTCATAAATGCATGTAACGGTGTCTTTATTTTGAAGTGTTAATGATACAACTTTATGCTGAAGATGAGGTATTTCGATATTTTAACACAGTTTCTGATTGCATCATAAAACAAATTTATCTGGTTCTTTTAATGTTGTGAATCATCCAGATATTCTTCGTCCCGTACCCTCTAATGTGTGACGTCAACACTCGATCCAATTATCTTCCGCTGCGTCCCGTCCCGCTCAAGTGTGGCGCAGGCTTAAGACTGCGATTTCAGTATTATGCGAAGTCCCCATATACTGCAAACAGAACCTCTAAGCGGCGTGGCATGGAATCATACAGGGACTGGATACATTCGTGGTTCCTGGAGGGCCATGACGTACAAGCTATCCACAAACCATAACCCTGATATGTTCGATGGGTGACATGTATGGTGATCATGCAGGCCAGGGAAGCTGTTATACCCAACTTTCTTTGAAGAATACTTCCACAATACTCGCCATATTTAGCCGGGCATTGTCCTTCTCAAATAAGCCATGTGAAGTTACCTGAACAAGAAGCTCTATAACATGTTAAGATTGCTTTAATATGAACTAGACGAGATCGAAAATGCATCCTATGGCACCTCAAACAATCACACTAGGCGTTTGCCCGCTACGTCACTCCAGAATTCGGTTTCGAAAATTGCGTTCATCACAGTAGCGTCTGACACGTATCCGGCCATCATTGAAGAACGTTCAAACGGGACTCGTCCTAAAACTACTGACGGTGTTAGAGTACCAATTGCAGTTGAGGTGGTTTCTGGATAATGGAAGCAAACTCAATCGCATGCCAGCTAATAGTCCTGACGCTGACAGGTCCAGGCCTACTCCATTGTAGATTCGACAGTGTAGAAGTAGTTGTAAGATCCGTCACGGTGGACAAGATGGCAATCATCCCGTAGACATTCCTTGGTCCAGTACCCCATGGTGTCCGTGATAGAGCCTATTTTCTCGACTGGTTCCGTACACGCATCACTGTCGTAGCAGCATACCATGTACGAGCTGCAATGTCACAGTATGACAAACCTGTTTCCCGGTCACCAACTATTCTTCCCCGTTCGAAGTCACTTACACTTTGATGAGGCAAACCTGCACTAGATTTCACGTTTACATTTTGAGTGTAACGTCAATAAACCATAACACTTCCCTTGGTGATGACACGAGCAATGTCACTGTTGGGATCTATGTCGTTATTCTGTGAACTTAATCAAATATTGGTAGCAAAGTGGTCTACAAATCCCTTGAGTTTCGATTCATTCTAGCCATTTTCTCTAGGTGTTACGTTTTCAAAATCAGTAGTGTAGTATAACAATTATGGTGGCTTCGTAATTGAATAAATACACTCATAAAAACAATTTCCAAATAATGTTTATTTAAATTGAATATTGTCAATAAATAATCATAAATGTAAAAAAATATTCCACGTATAAAATAAAATCCGTCGATAACAGGAAGGAAGAATTTCTAAAGCAATATTTCTTCATGCACTTAAATCTTTTTGATTCAATGTTTCTAAATATTTACACGTTATTTAATTCATTTATCACAAATAATATTGAACACCCTCATGTAGCCTGTTAACCCCCCCCCCAAAAAAAAACTCAGAAGAGGTGCTTGTGGGAGTTTTCTCTCGCAGGCACTTTCCCACAGGGTGACTGTGGGGCTCACCCGACTATGTCAAGAATGCCTCGTACTCTCTGTTTTTTTTCAAAGTTTTCACATGCCGAGACACATTCACCAATTGGGAGGTTTGTGTACTGGGGTCGAACACCTTGGGCATAAGGCAAGAGTTGTCCGCTGATCCCATTGGATCAGTCGGTCAACTGCCTCCTAATACTGGTGGAGACACAGAGAATGGAATGTTGTGACCCCACAGCAAACGTCTCCCGTCATTCGGAAGGGCGTGAGAATAGTACCCAATGCCCGACCTACTTGATGCAGGTTTTCTAGGGTTTCCCTGCATCTCTAGGCGAAAAGAGAAGATCCTTAAATTATAGCTTTGGGGCCCTAGTCAACCCTTGGCTACCTTGCTTTACCTTCCGCATCCCCCCTTTTCAATTCGCTTCCTATGCTATTAAAGGGGAGTCGCCCTCATGTAGCCTGTTAACCCCCCCAAAAAATTAATAACTTGCAAATTTTAAATTGTGCGAAGTAGATAATAAATACGAATATCTCTAACAATAAGCCCGTAAAAATTAATAAATGCCAAATTGAATTCAGAAACTTTTACGGGAAGTGAATTTTAATGTACACAGCTTTTCGAAATATAAACAACGTTCACAAATTGATTTAAATAATATTGTGCCTGCGAAAAAAGTGTAAATATAAGAATTTTATTGGAGCTCAAACAAATTTCATAGTGTGACTGTTTTCCGTCGAGCTTTTGAATTTTGTATGCGTTCCCAGAAAGAACACAAAATGTACTGCAGCGCTTTAATCTGGCCAGAAGAGGGCGGGGCTGACCAGCGCTTGAAATATTTACAACTATTACCTAATAATGTAGAATGTACGGTCTGAAACAGTGAATTAATCAAAGAAAGTTTCATTCCACTGACTGTCTCTCTCTTTACATATGCAATTAACCTTCGTTGGTTCCGTGGCTAGAATGAGATATCGGTGTTTTGCTGAATTGTTCGTATCGCAATTCAATTAGGTTGAAGACAACTGCACATGTTATTTTAAATTGCGAAAATATATGTTACCACTTAAAGCGGAAGTCATGAGACAGGATCTAACCTGTGGTATAATGTGTCTCGTGTAAGCCGTCAAAACCACCAAGTTCTTCTGTGAATTATTGAGAACCTGAAAGAGGAGCTGAAAACCGCAAACCATGGAACGTCGGAGTATAGAATCTAGACTATTATGTAAACAAACGAATATGCTTATGCATTCGTGAAACTAAGACTCTTTTTTATACTTTTGAACTATTTTTTTATTTCTTGAATAGATATTTGTCAATATATTATTGGGGATAAATATTTATTGTCAGTTTCAAGGCACGGTGTATCACAAATTTACAGCAGTTTCAATTGAATTAAATCGCTGTACATACCAACGCAAACGGTCAAAAAGTTAATTTTATTCTTTTCAAATTTCTATTCATTTTTACTGACTGAAAATTATTATGTATACTTCTCTACTAATGGTAGTTAAAATGATTCCGGCACCTTAGGGAACATAATATTCCCTGTATCACAATTAAAATAATATTGTATCCCTGTGAAATTTCAACTTCCAACAAAACGATCAACATAGTCTTCAACTTTCAGAAAGATACAAACTTATTGAATACTATATAAAGACTTTTAATGCAATCTATGATTTGATGTAACTATTCTGTGCTCGCTAGTGATGCCACTAGTTAATGTTACTTAAAAATGATGAAAATAAAATATCTTCCTTTATTAAAAGACATAAGTAATGAAATTTTTATAGTTATATATTACAATATTGTATGTACTTTAACACACAGATTTTAAAACATTAGAATTTTGTTAAGAATATTATATACATAAATACATTTAAAAACTGCTACAAAATTAGAATCTCTTATCAATTTTAAAAGAAAACTAAAGGTATATTATAAATTTAATTTGTAATAAATTTTGCTAATAAGTAAGAGAAGTATTTTAGTAAATTTGGAATCTATATAATTTGATTAACAACACTCTAAGATTAAATTTATTATAATAAAATAAATTACTAACACTTTTGAATAAGCCTGTTACTCGCTACATACAAAATATAGATTAATAGTTCTTTGAATTGTATTTAGCTACTACCAGCATATAAATTTAAGTGTTTAAGTACATAACCTCTAGTTTTAAAATGTTGGTTTCAAAAACGTTTAAAATTTAATACTAACGTGGTAAAAGTATATTTTAGTATTATTCACTTGTCACTAAACCTCTGAATTACAGCATCTTATTACGGAAAGAATCATATCGGATTAAGAGCTTTCGCATCATTCTTTAAGTATGAATTATGGTCATTATTTAAAGAAAACGAAAAAAAAGTGAAACTCCGCCAACTAAAACAATTTGTCAAGTATAATGTCGGTAAAGCATTTAAATTCTTTCTTTAAGATATTTTGACAAGTTCGTAAATAAATAAAAATACATTAAAAATTCTAAATAAGAGTACACTTAAGACAATATTCTAGACACTCATTCAAATTATTCTATCAGCCTCCTAAATTCACAACAAATATATTGAATTACAATGATTAAAACATCGTACCTATAAATGGTGTTCACCCTTCGATATTTTCTAAACGTATATAATTGGGTAAATCTCGAGTGATATCATGTTAAAGGGTGGTTCTAAATAATGCTGAGATATGAAAACTTTTGTATATCAAAAATATATTTTGCATCCCTTATTATCATACTTTAATGTGTTTTTATTTCTCAGGTTATCAATAATCAAATGTGGGATTAGCAGGCTTCAAATAAATTGACGCCTTATTACTTGCAGATATATACACCCGATTTCCCCGCATCATGGTCATATCAATGCCTATTACCGTCACAGACTTTTCGGGGATTATATATTTACACTTTTCCCCATATTTGGTTCTGCGTGTATGCTGTGGGTTCCTCGCCCTCCTACTTCCTTCGTTTTTTTAACAATATGTGTTCCGCTATTTCTCGCAATTTAATCTGTATAAAAATATACAAACAAATATACATCCATTTTCATTACATAGATTGTTATAAGATACAGATACATGAAGCAACTCCTCTAGTATCTGTAAGTTGATAGGCCCATTATTCAGAAATTTACGGAACAAGAGAATTTCGTAATTTTTTTTAGTGTAACTGACATGAATGTGCTGTAGAAATAGTGTGTCGTGAGAATTTAATATTTAAAACCTTGAAACTTCAGAGTTATTATTTGATTTTCACTTACTTTAGAATTCATACTCCCTCAAAAAACGAAAATCTTTGTGGGCTTAATGCATTATTTTAGTATCAATTTTGGGATTAATTATAGACAATCAGACGTACATTAAAACTATAAAACATTATGAAAAATTAAGAAGTGTATTCAGTTTGTTAGTTATTGTAAAGTAAAAGTACAAAGTTGTTTAAGCGTTAATTTACTTAATTGTACTTCAGCCTTGACTGGTCTTTGCTGAGTGATGTTTACTTTATTTGAAAAAAATAAAGTAAGTCATGATAATGTACTTTACAAAGTGCCATATTATAGCTTGGTCTTATATTGAAAATTACATTCTTTATATGTTTCTTCTGTATCATCTTGCTCGATTACATAGTACCATATTGCGAAATAATGAATTTGATTTCGTTTTCATTGAGACACGCATTAAAGAAATTCTTTGAAGAATTTTAAAGTATATACAAATCTAATATGCTGAAAGTAATATTTCATTAGTTCATCAATGACCTTGATTCCTCCAGTAAGATGTAAATAATTGGATTTAGCCAACAAAGATATTTTTTTTTGTGACAGATTACAGTGTTTGACTACCTTAAATAACTACAGCTTTGTTAGCTCGGTTATTAACCGCTTTGACAAATTGGCCTCCAACCGTCAGGGACCATATAAAGTCTAAGAAATAATAAATTCAATAAATATCGTTCATTTATAAATCACCAATCATCGTGTGGTTGTTTATATAATGCATAAGACTTTCCGAGTTCCGTATATATATTTAGTGTGGTTGATGAGGTGTACATTAATTTGCTGTGGATCCTAGAGTCTGGTGTTGAAGACGCGTAAAATCCTGCGTAGCGAGTACGTGGGTCAATGCGTGCGGGAGACGGCGTATTGATTGGGGCGCCACCCAATGGCAGTCGGCGTGCCGGGGCCCTACGCCAGCCAATTAGGGTCTTAACCCCGGCCGCGATTAAAAAGTCACCTACACGTGTACGTCTTAAAAGTGATAGAGGAGCGGGGATCACCTCGCGGCAGCCAGGGGGTAGCTACTCCCTCCTCCATCAACATCATCACCTTGTGGGTTAATCCCAAACGGCAGTAATTCAAGAATTACATTCCAGTCTTAGGAGTGTATGAAGAGGAAACTCTTTGATGAAAGGCGTCACAAGAAAACTCGCGCAGCCTTAGCACGGGCCTTAAAACGTTCCCGCTAAGCTTGTAATTAGAACGGAAGTAGTGCCGATGTAAATTATTATTATGAAATATACATATTTATTTATCAAATGATTATCGCGATTGGCAACATGTTACTCGCTGTTACAAAAATATGCAGGTACATAGACGAGAAGTTAAAACGACCGATGTTGTGGTTTAAAAATGTGATGAGTTTCGCGTTGTGTTGGACCTCCAACTTATATTCTCACGCACTGATAAGTTGCAAACTGAACGGTCGACTCTGTTTTCGTGGGTGGGCAGCTGAATACAATCTGTCGTTTACGTTAGGTCGGAAAATATACGATAAGAAAACTGATCAAAGCTTTAAATTCAAGTTAATCGGGAAACATAAAATGTCGGATTGATTGGAAGACCGTGTTTTGAATTGTTTTACTTAAGATGATGAGTCGTTGATCCAGAATCTGAGTGTAAATCAGTTACAACTTCTGCCAGAATATTAATAGCTCAACGTTAAAGACTTATAAATATTCTTCCAAATTCATAAAAACGTTGTGTCAAGTATGTAAAATTCATTACCAAAAAGTAACCGAACAATACTATAAACAGCGTGAGGATAAAATTCATTAAACCGGTTGGAGGGAAACGCGCTAAATTGTTAAAAGCAGAGTGAATCTAAGATCAGCAATTACAATTTCTGCTAGGCAGAAAAACACAATCCATTAAAATTCACACAATTTTTAGTACTATAAATCAATAACACTTTTCCTTTTTCCCTCAAATCGATTTGGTGATAAAATACACTAATTGTAAATTGGTACGCTAAAACAGCAGAGCTCCTGCGCAGGATTCATTGAAATATTTCAGTAAGGTAAGGAATGCAAGTACAATAATGTTGACGAAATTGTAGCAACCCTCCGTTCAGTTCCGATTAAATATCGCACTTCTTTGTTTATGTACGCAAGAAAACTCATTCGTCAGTCCGGATTCCTTCAAGCACACTTCTCGTACAAATAATATTTATAATAATTTAGTATCGTTTACACCTCTGCTGGTGGTTATACAGCTTTGCCAGGAAATTGTTACTTTACTTTGACGTGATAATTTTAACCCCGCAGACTGCGCCATGCTTTTTATAAACATCAGACGCCTCTACGTCACGAAAGAAACCACAATACATACTAGTAGTAAAATGTGTTCATCAACCTTACTTATTATTAGACATCAGGTGATAGAGCAAAGATCTCTTTAATCTCGGCAATATTTAGTGTTTCCCGAATTGCATTCCAACATTGGTAACATTATTTCAACTATATCTCATCAAATACTCGAAATTTAAGAGGTTATTGATATTCATATGATTTCAGTTAATTGGTGAATATAACTCCAACTGACTTTTAAATCATTATCCATTATTTCCTACATAAATTTCTTCTTTCTAAATTAGTATTAGTATAAACATTTCAGTATCAAACAAATATATTTCAACATTTATGAATATTTAAATCCGGCATAACCAATGCGTAACCTCTCCAACTGTACTCTGCGTACACCTCTCTGGAACTCAGCGATATCCCCTACTTAATCTTATTCTTTATTTCCCCTATATAACAAATATAAACATTTCAGACGTACCCAAAATTTACCGTTATAAATTGGGTCGTACTTTGGTATCAACTTCTAGTATTGGTACATATCTGGTAAAGAAAGAAAGTTACAGTAGTCTATGTGTTTAACCAAATTTATTCAATATTTATTCCCTCTTTCATACACTGATTGATGTCTAAAATTAATTTCTTAGACTGATTTGTAATAGACACTGATTTAACCATACTGAAAAGCAGTACTTGGGGCAGTGTTACCAAATATCTTCATAAACAAATAAATATTTCATAAATGACTGAAATTGTAATATTCACGCCTAAGGTTGAAAGAGAGTAGGAGAAAATTACTAAGTTATTGCATGGAAAGGATGGGAATCAAGGACCAATCCGATATTTGAGTGGAGACAGCTAACCGTCGTTTTGGCATACCAAATCATCAATCGTTGAACATTACTGTGTCTATCACCCGTACCTGTTATCTGGCGATGTCGTCGAGAAGACTGCTTCATCAGAACGAATAAATAGCGAAAAAATACTTTTGACGAGGAGATAAATGTGATCTTATGATTCAAGATATAATAAATTTTCGTAAAAATAGCCAGCAGCTATTCTGTGAAACGAAATACGGCTTCTCTCTCCCTTATTTTTAATATAATAATTATCATACTAAAAATTATGTGAGTTTGTTAGATTTAATTTATCTCTTTAAGTGAATTTAAAATGAAATAGGGAGCTTTGGTCTTTCTAATATAAAATAAATTTCAGTATGCTGGACAAACTTAAGAAATTAATTTCAAATTTAAATTATCATCAAACAAAGCGCCTAAATATATAAATCTCTAGGCTATTTAAAAAAAATATAATGATATAGACATAGCCTATTTTCAAAGAAGAATTAATTTTTCCACAGAAATGGGGGAAAATAATATCATACAAATTACAAAGCTTAAACTGTTGATAAAGACGTTGTTAAGTATAAGAATTCAAGTTCCAAGTTTCAAATATGTTCATTTACATCATAATAATAACAAATATTTTATGGAGTTTAAATTTTCTGTACCTGTTTTATGGTTATTAAAAAATATTTGTTGTAATATGAAACAATTCTCACATCGCTCGAGAATAATCTACACCTAAAATTTCACATTACTCCAATCAATCCTGTGAATCGTCATGTATATACGTTTTGTTAATACCTATTGTTAATCCAATATTTGGGTAACTATTAACGTGTGGTACATAATAATAATAGATAAGATCTTATATAATGGACAAACCTTTAAAAATAGAGTGATCTAATTTAAAAAAATTAAATGGGTACTCAATTCTTTTTGAGAACCATTGGAAACAGATACAAGGTCGCATCGAAACTTCAGACTACCTAACCTTTTATTAATTTTTTCACTATTCTGCTAAATACAGTCATATTTCTTGTTAATATCCTAAACTTGTTTAAAATTTGATATGTAATTATGGTTTCTAACATACGGTTTGTTTGACCAATGTAAGAGGCTCTCCAGTTAAATCATACGAATCCATTCAGAGGATTATGTGTATAAAAATTAAATAAAGAATATTTCAAATTTATAACCAACATTTAAATTATTATGTAATCTAAGTATACCATAAACCCTATAGTTGGCAAACACGTTGATTTTTTCATTTGTATATTTTGCAAATATGGTAAAACATAAATTATTGTTTTTATTATTTTTATGGAATTTTTTTTATATATCAATAACTTCAATATATCATTAAAAGGTGGATAAGAATTGAAAAATGGACTATTATAAATTTTGTTAGATTTCTCCTTGATGACATATATTAACAATTCATTTGGTAGATGTGTGTATCTTTAGATTAGACTGATGCAACCATCCATACTAACCTATTCTGCGAAAGCTTAGTGCATTCCTCCCTTTTCCTCCCTCTTCTGTTCCTAGCCCACACTCTTCTCTCTAATGTTAATTTTATAAGATCCTCATGACTCAAAACTTCTCTTCGTCAAAGTCCTGTATATTGTTCTCTCTTCTCTTATGGTGGACCTGGCTGTTAAATTAGCTCAGTGTGCATTCCACGAGTAAGATGCTGGAGACCCTTTTGTTTTTCTTTGAAACATCACATGTCGAATCGTTCTGTAGTCGAGATCAATATGATGTCATTTCAAGTATAATACATTATTTTTAAATATAAAATGCAATATAAAATTTCACGTTTTGGATCACCTAATAAATTAGCGCGAGAGACCACAGGAATTTATTTGTTGAAACTGCACCAAATTGTAATTCAGGACAATATTCCATTATTATAATCATACAGAAATTAATTTTCATACAGGAATTTATTTTTAATTTAGCTGCATGCAGTTAAATTAACCTACCTTCCACGGTAGTTCTTCACATAATAAATTTCAAATGTTTAATTTAAAAAGTATGCAATAAATGCATGAAATGATTTAAATAAATTACTGAATCAAAGCAAATAATCATTATTTTACAATTAAAAACTGATAATTCTGTGAGAGCATCCAATACATACATGGACACTGCTGATTTAAATAATATTAGCAAAACTAATTTACTGGTGACATACTAAACCAAAATATATTCAGTTATAAACGCATTAGGTAAATATTTGATCTTATTAAGGATAGTGGAAACGTAATACTTAAACAATCGCTAGATAAGTGCCATAAAAATGTACTCGTCCTAAGTTAAAGAGTTAATTACTTAGCTAACAAAAATATTTTTAGTAATTCATTTAGTATAATAAAGTTGAAATGTTAAAATTATTTAAGAAACTTTTAAATGTTTAAGTTTTGAAAATGATTGAAAAACAGTACCAAATCAGTTTATATTTGTATAGTTAAAAAAAAGAAGAAACAAATTAATATAATATTTACATAAAATAATGTTATATTATTTAGTATAAAATTGGTTTGTAAGTTTCAGTAAATGTATAATGCAACATTCAAACAATTTGGATGTTATTTAGAAAACGTAAGAAGTTAATTTGTAATCTCTGTGTTTTTCAGTCGAATAGTAACCTTATATTGTACTGATTTCCTAAAGGGGAGATCAATTAAGAGGATGATTGTTGAATTCGCTCAAGTGGTTTCTATTGAGCTTATCGACAATTCAGTAAGCGTGGCTGATAATTTATGAGCACAATAACGGCAGTTTTAGCCTAGGATTATTACGGGAGGCTTACGAAACGCACTTCTGAATACCTTCATTGGTACTACTTCAGCACAAAATGTAGTCACAGAGCTGGGAAAAGCATTTACATGATTCTTCATTAATTTTTTTCCTTTTATTACTACAGAAATAAAAACTAGTTATATCAAACTCATAGTAAAGCAATATTTATTTAATTTTCAATCAACGTCCTTAAAGTTGAAAATTATTTCCGAAAAACTTATGAACCACATTTTAAAGGCTTGTGAAAGCAGACAATTCCATCTGCATACATTTTGGAAACCTTAAAATTTTACGGAAATGGAATCAATTTTTGACTATTGCAGAATGCCAGGAATCTTGTAGTTTAAATCGCTTCAGTTTTATGAAAAAACGACCTCGTTATAAATAATTCTTATTCATTGTTAGTAATTACTGTATTTAACTTTTTATTTTCATTATTTATCACTGAAATCAAGTGACACATTGCACTGATTTAGTCACCACTACATTAATTACATAATCTTTCGTAAACCATTAACCATTTTTTAAAAAAAGGACTTTAAAACATACAACAGTACCTAATAAATGAAAGTTTGAAACATAATTCACAAACATTGACTGTCATGCTTACCTCATACATATATGAATTACAAAGAACCAATTATCAATTCACAATAATTAAATGGCGTCACAAAGTAATGTATAAAAATACGTATTTTCACAAATCGTCACATCTGAACAAGAATAATAGACTGCCCATTATCACAGTAGTAGGTACAATAATAAAAGTTTAAAAACATAAAGTAACATATGTACATGTAGAGTAGACTAATTTTGACCAAATTTGGTACATGTGTTCTTTGCAATCTCTATATCAATACTGTCAGCTACAACCCCTTGGGACTGGGGTAGAGGGGGTGGAATACTTCCGTCACATAAATACATTCTTGGAAGAATTATTTTGATAGTGTGTCCTCTGATAGTGTTAGCGTATAATTTCAACCCCATCAATAATCGAAGGGGGAGTTTATTTAGGTAACGAGAAAAAAAGGGTTTAGGATCTTAAACGGTGTGTGTTTCTAAATTTAATTTTGAAATTAAAAATGATATTTAAGATGTATTTCATCGCCTAAGAGGGGATAGAAAGATGTAAAACAATTTTTCGCGTACTATATTTAACGGATGAACGTGTTTTAATCGACCCATAAATCAACTCTATTGGGGTTAGACACTGCTATCAACATTTGGGCAGGGTTAAAAGGGGCGAAAAATTTTAAATATCCATAAAAACCGTTATTTTCTTCTTATATACAATTTTCTAGTCAATTAATATGACAGCATTTTCGCTTACTTTCTTTGCGAATAATTTCAACCCCTTTCAACGAGCAAGTGGATTATTTATAGAGGTATAAAAGAAAAAGAAAACAGTCAAGTTTGGTATCTAAATTGCTATTATGCGAGTTTGATTCTGACATTTAGCATGCGATTTAAATTGCAGTTCATCCCTTAACAGAAGTTTGGGACGGGGTAAGTTTAATTTTAGTAATTATCAAGAGGTATATTAAGTTGTTTTAGAATTGGATCTATTTCAATCGAAGTTAAGTCAATTATGAACACTAGATGGGTAAATTAACCCAAATCTCCTAAAAGGGTGTAGCTCGGGCGCATCTCTTACTGGTTTATGGTACCAAAGCTATTACCATCTTAATATACCGGACGTAATTTTCTCTTATTTAAGAACCGGTGAGTGTTTCTTACTCTATTCGGTTACCAGAAATACTGTTAGATTTTTTAAATTACTGTTTAAAAAGTTTTATTCCTTTGAAATACAGGAAGTATTTTTGTGCCCGTATAAAGTGTTAACAGAATTTTTATTCAGTAAGTTTACTGAAAATATTTCTAGACCTCCTATGTACTGGGAAATTGTCTACTCTCTGGAGATGCTTGGAGTGTATTTGAGGTTCGTACTGTCAAGCTTTCGATGCCCGTTTAGTCATGTGTTGACCAAGTTAAACAATGTAACGGGATAATATAAATAAATCCCCGGGCAACGCTGGATCTCTAGCTAGTGTTAGGTGAAATAGAGCTACGGTTGTTGGTCGTGTTCATTCTAGTATTGCCAATAACTACATTCTTCGGACTAAATGAATAATTACTTTTCCCGATAAAGAATATTGTTATTAATTTTATGTTTTATACCAAATAATTTTCTGAGTAAACAGTAGAGCGATTAGTTTATAGAGACAGAAGTTTACATGTCGTTCTTTATGGGACCCATGAATAATGCCGAAGGTCTAATAGCAGGATTTAGTCAAAGATCTTCAGCAGGTTGTCACAGAGTTCGGAGCATAAAAATTTCCTCCAAGTTTGTCATATAATTTAAATAAGCCCTCGAACGACTCGATAAACTTGATGAAATTTCGTATTGCCCTGAGCCCATTTCCCTTTTCATAAAATCGAAACGCCACTCTCCGTTTCATAGCGAGACTTGCTGAATGCGTAAAAGCGCAGAAGAGCCTTCCGGCTGCAGGTAAAACCTCGTGCCTAAACTAGCCTCATTTTGGAGGAAACGCACTGAAGTGTTGTAGAAACAAGTTCCACGAGCTTTGCAGGAGTACGGGAGGAATAGCGGTGGGGGTTGCGTTGTCTGCCGAAACTCCAATAAAAGCTTGCACGTCCACAAGAGGCTAGCTCAAGTGCCTTGCAAGCCTGTCTTTGTAAATGCCTTTGAAAGGTCCCACGTAAGCCTACTCCAATATAATAACTAGAAATATAATTCTGAGGAAAATTTCAATTAACAATATCCAGAAAATATGTCATTATTTTAAATTTCAATAATGCACAATGTTGGTGTATGATAACTTTTACAGCAGAAAACTGTATGTTCCAATTATTTTTATGAAATGGGCAACAAAATTAAGCTAAGTATTTATGTAATAAGTATATTACAGATTTTATCTTCCACTTATACCAAAAATAACACCTCGATATGGAAACTGGATAATGATTTAATTTGTAAATAATGAAATAAATGGGAGCGTTTATAAAATTTTATTGCCATTTCAGGAAATATAATCAATCGCTGCGTTTAAAACTCTGAGACAATTAATAAATGCCTGTGAATGTCCGACATTCATGTCTGGTCATTACGAATAAAGCTACATTTGGTTCGCTAACTTTAATTAATTGACGCATATAAATACTTTTCATAAGGCTTTTGAAACATCTTATCCAGCTATAACAACAACCACTTGCTTCGTACTTTCTAGAAATCTCGGCCTTTTAATATCTTAATGAGTGCATACAAAAGACCTTCAGATGATTGTAAAGACAAGTGAACATGTAGCATAAAATAAAACGGTTTTATGTAATCAATTATTACGTTATTATAAATTATCATTAAATAAATGTATATTACTTTGTTATAACTAGATTACTCAATATTCTCATTTATCTTAAGCAGAGTTGTTTTCTGATTGCCATGTTGTGACTTATTTGTATACTCATACTGTGGAACGCATTTCTATTATTATGGATACATTTACAAATATTTTACTTATGATAATATGCCATTTTTCGGTCTTCAATTGTTTATCATAAGAATGTTTAAATAAAACCATTTTCATAAAAGAAATATTTTTCAATTAGCTCGCTCAATAGAAGCAGTGCTTTAATAATACATAATATTTTCAGTAATATGGAGAAAAGTAATGTATCGAGGATTGTTTTTAAAAATAATTCAACTATCGAACAATTCACAGAAAACCAAGTTACTTTATCAGGTGGGACAAGCGTACTAAAATTCCTTCTGAAGTCAAATTTTAAATGGATGCAAATACAACTAAGTGAACGGTAAATTTTATTTATTGACTACATATGTGACGATGAAGGTTGAAATGTCACATTTCAGCCATTACCGTCACTGGTCGCATTATGTGAATAAATTTTTTTCTCTTTTTGGACCTCTAATTTAACTTAAGAATGAATTTAATTAAGCTTGTTTGTTCCAAAATAAGTCCTAAATTGTGGAATACTCATCGTAGGAATAAATAAAAAACATGGTATGCCCTTGAATTAGCCATTATTTAATAATAATTATAATTGAAACACATTGTTCTCTGTGGGTAATTAACCTCTGGATCACTCATGTTTGCAGTATTAGAAATAACCCTTAATTGCTATAATATTCGTTTTAAATTAACTAGAAAAAACGTAAACCGTTGGCTTGTGCTGTATTACCATTAAACTTTATTCGTGTTTATCTTTACATCATAATGTTTTTGACGGAACATTCTTCAATGTATCGTACGTTATGTGTTTTATATCGAGGTAATAAATGCTCAAAAAAAATACTAAAAAAAATTCAGTTGCTCATTTTTATCAACTCAGATTTCGATTCAGTTTTCAGTGTAATTGTTGTGTGAAATACACACTATTTGAATTATTTACACTAACTAGTAACAGATAAGTAAGGATAGGGTTAGATGGGAGGTGAATTACGATAAATGGAGAAAGGAGTACGAACGAGAGGGAATCAGCGATGAAGTAAATTGTGAGAGTAGCTGAATATTTGAAAGAAGTCTGCGATTAAAAGAAAAAAATTCTGCTTGTTGTCTATGACTGAAATTTTTCTTTCATTAAGAGAGTATAGTGATAGTTTTGCATACTGATTTGTTTATATGTTTAATAGACTTGTATTTTATGTAATTTAATATTTTATTCTGAATTTATGTTTCTTTAAATTTTTCTAAAATAATAAATATTATTTTATTAAGAGTTAAGAATATTTTAATTTGGAGAACTTGTAGTAAAGTCGTATCATTTTTTACTTATTTTTCAAACATAAATAATTTTTAGCACAATTCGCTGGTGCTCTACTTTTATATTCCAGTGAACTAATTACAATCTGAAACACAGTATTCTTAAATTATGTAATCAAAAAAGGTATACTATGATTGCTTTTCACTTCTTTACGAATTTATTCCTATGTTGTTATGATATTTAACTTTATGGGAAGAATATCCTATGAAACCATCGCCACTGACATAACCCAATTACTAGTCAATGTTGGGCTTTAAAATAGTAGAATTAGTGTATCAGCTTTGAAATTTCCATTTATTAAAGGTCAATTTATTGTTACGCTGTATTGTTCATTTCCACTTTGCACATAATTCTCATGCAAAATACGACGCACAGTGGCGGCCACGCAATCGGTAGCCAACGAACGGCTTTAATCAAAATTAGATTAACAATGGTGTAATTGCCATCTATTATTAACGTCTAGGGGAGCATTAGGTCTTTAGTCAGATTTTCATAACAGATGCGCATTAGAGCAATTATTAAATGACGAGGCTTGGTCTCCCGTTTTGTATTCCTCGTTGTCCGAAGTTAGGATTAGCTTATGGCGATGAAGAGCGGCTGCACAGTACATGTTTTGAGAGGATTATATTCTGTTACTTGACTGATGGGTCATGTGCGACGTTAGCCTTCTTTTTAGAAGACTTCTCTGAAACCGTAGTTTATTATTGACACTATATGGTATACTTCCATATGTAATACCGAAGCCACTCACGTATATACACCTAGGATAAGTGAAACTATAGTGTTATTCAAGCAGGTTTTTGTGAATATGTTGCAAATATACAGATTTCAGATATGAATATACTTTTAAATATAGTTAATATGCAATATTAAACTATATATGGAGCCCTGAGACACACCGAAAAATAATAATGGAAAATTTGTTAGGATGGAATACGCTAAGCAGTTTAGGGAATATTTGGTGGATTTGAAACGGCTTGCGAAGGATAGGTTAGAGTGAAGGTTTGCATAATGTCAATTTTAGGACTCAATACCACAATAATTAAGCTTTATTTCCATATTCCGAAATTATAATATTAATAAAAAAATTCAATCGTTTGGTACAATATAAATCGAATTAAATCCCCAAATATATACTGATTAGCAATTTCAAAACATTTAATTGTGTAAGGAATTATTCGTAACACATTGTTAAACATTGATCGTATTACGTATCGATGGAATGAAATTAATAGCAACATTAGATGAACGTTATAGGAAACCGCGTTGTTAACGAGATACAATACGAAATTATCCATGGAACAATACGCTTATTAATGACATTCCTAGAGATATTTGAAATGAAGAAATTGTTAAATAAATAGACAGTACAATATATGAGTCTTTCATGAAAACTAAATGTTACATAGGTGCGAAACTTGGGCGATTTTAGCTGCAAACAGGAAAGGAATATAAGCTTTGGAAACGGGGGGCTATAAGAGAATTCAGAAAATAATTTGGGTGGATAGAGTAACTATCCAGAAAGTTCCAAGCAGAATAGGGGAAGAGAGATCCATTTGGAGAATTTTGACTAAGAGAAGGGATAAATTAATAGGCTGTGTTTTGAAAGATGAGGGTCTTGTAAAATTAACATTAGAGGGAAGTGTGTGGGGTAAGAACAGAAGAGTGAGGTAGGATGGAATACGCTAAGCAGTTTAGGGAATATTTGGTGGATTTGAAACCGCTTGCTCAATATCACAATAAAAATATGAAAACTAAGATATTTTTTGTTTCAAACAGATAATGAAGAAAATAATTAATTAAAAAGTATGATACGGGCATTCCTTTACTGGTTTAATGTAGACCCTATGCATGTATAAGATCAGTTTAAAATATGATTATTTTTTGTGTCAGGGATAGTTGCATTCCTCAATTCTACGAGTGGAGATTCAAAAGAATTTGAGAGAGTTTTGAACGATAGATTTTAATGAACCTTAACTAAATATATGTTAAACGTACAGGCGGCTACTACTGAATAGAATATAATATTACATTCCAAGTCAAATATAATTTTACTGTAACCAAGTCAGGAATAATAAGTTTCACTAAGATTTAATTTATTATTCTTACAATAATTTAGTTTTCTGAATTTAGAAAATCCTTCCTGGTATATGTGTTTTTGTGTCTTCAAATTTAAATTTAATAAATGTTGTGTGGGAAATTATTTTTCTTCGGGATGGTCTATTAATTTTTCCAACAGAACATTCGTTCACTGAAAATATGTTATAGACTGTCAAGTGTGTATTAATTGAGAGGAAGGAAATTTTTCGCATGTTACAAGCCCAAGTACACTATTCCTACAATTGGGAAGATTTCAATGTATATATATATATATATATATATAAGTTTCACTAATGTATGTATATTCATTAACTTTTAATAAGTGAATACACGTTACATATTCTCATACGCTGGGGAAGTCGGGGCGAAAAGGGACATTTATTGTTAAACAAATTTTATAACATTATGGACAAAGTATAAAATATTATTATATTATATTACCTACTTAATCTAATATCAATAAAACTTAAAACAACGAATCTAGATTTTTGACTAACTTTTAAAAATAAACTTAAAAATATTCTTAAAAATATTGTAACCTATCAATCAATAGAATGGATGCTTTAATCTTCTCGTAGTTCTGAAGATTTCAAATATAACCGAATCCAATAACCTTTAGTGTAAATTATAATTGCTTATGGCCAACTGTATTTGTAGTCTCCCGGATCTGAAGAACTCTAGAGCTTGAGTCTTTCAAACTTAAAGCTTAGGTACTGGTTCTAATTCATCTTCAAACAATTTTTGCCAGTATTATGGTGCTGTTTTATTAATTTCTAGATCGAGACTAAAGCGGGTAGTCTTAATTAGGATGTTGTAGCCTAGGTTAATATTGGAAGCTTTATAAACGTTTGTCTGTATTTGTTCTATTTCTTACGTCTACTTTTGAACACATACACCTGAGAACTAAATATTTGACAATGACGTTTAATATGGTGAATGTTGGCATCCCATGACGTTTATTTGAGAGTTCGCAGAAAATTTTCCTTTACTGAAAGCATTGTAATGTACAAAATTAAATTTTTCCCGTCGAAGAGATTGGTATTCTCAATTTCTGTTCTGATTCACTATTTTTAGTGCTTCTTTGCATTTCCTTCTTCGGTTATTTAATTAAATATGAAATTTTAGTCATTTTATCTCTGAAAATAAATTTCTACATTTTTAATAATTCTTTACCGCAGTTGGAAGTAAATATTCTGAATAAGCCATAAAAGTTCTCTTCCTCCTTTTAACGCTTCCGCGAAGAGCTGAAAACGAACTGCCGTACTTATGAGCTACGTTTCAGCCCCGTAATTAAATTCACTTTGTTTTCACTCTCCCGCTGCTGTCTCTCTTGACACGATGTCAATCAAGTACCAGCCTTCAGTGAGGAAAAGTTCCTAATGTTTCCCGTTCTTGGAAGAGTTAATGGGAGACGAGAAAAAAACGTTTATTCATTATTAGTCCCACAAGGAAGATAAATGGCTCAAACATACGAGCGCACTCATGTGCGTGGATTTCGGTGTTCCACCTTCTCTTTTTGGATTTGGAAGAAGAGTTTCTACCCACAGGAATGCTAATTGCTGAATGAAGCGAGCCCGAGAGCCATGCGGAACGGTGCCTAATGACTCGCTTGTTTCTGCTGCAGTGATCGCAATTCGATCGTCTCTTGTTTGCCGAGTGAGGAACCGCCATTACGGTAATGGCTGTCTCACAGGTGGCCCACCTGTCAGTCAGTTGAAAGCTTTCTATAGCGAACCTAGTGTGCATTAACGTTACACCCGAGGGATTTCGATTTCCTACAGGACAATTGTTTAATTTGAAATATTCCAGTACCAATCCAGTTCATTGACAAAGAACTAAATCTGAAGCGGTTCTTTGTAATTTTTTTGTTGCTGTATTTCAACATAGAGGATTTTTAGTTTTTTGTTTTATGACAGTTTAGATTAAATCGCTATAAATTGTCTATATGGCGAAAGGATTCAATTATCAAAGAAAAACCTTTGATGCTTAAAATGAGAGTTGCAGGGTTTGAAATATTCAAAATGAATCACATGGGCTTTGTAGGTTTTTAATTTCTTAACTGAAAGCTTGATAATATTTTCAACGTTTTAATAATGTTAAATATCTTTTGCTGGTAAGCAAACGTCATTTCAAACCTACAGTTTTCCGAATTCAAATGGTTTCCCTTCGATTATTAGACAAAATTTAGCATGTAACTTAGCTTTGCACTTCAATACTTTTAATCATTAAAATCCGTACCTCAGACATATTGCGGTTCTACAACCATTCATTGTGCTGAATAGTTTTTCTCTGAAGTTGTATATTTACATTCATTAAATAATTTGTAACAAATGTACTGCTGTCAATCATTTAGATATATTATCTTTATAATTTTTTTTACATAGATTAGTAATTTAAGATGTTTTACTGTTTTCCGAATTAATTAAAATAATCACATTCCTTTGTTAAAGCTAAATAAAATCATAATGTGTATAATAATTTAACCAACCTTTTATGGCTTAGTGAACAGCGACGTTTCTTCAAAAAACATACAACAGCATGGACGTTAGTGTGTGTATAATACATTTTTACAATCACGAAACCAATTGTAAACATCCCGCTGCCCTCAACCCACGATAGAATACTTCATCGTATCCATCATCAAACGGCGGAAGACAATTGGAAACTACTGCTTTCCTTGTAATAAGAAAAGTTTCTGAGGAAAGTTCTCTATGAAATTCCGTTATGCAGAAAACTAATTATTATAATAAGTTTAAAAACACATCCGTAATTTTGATGTTCCGTTACCCAAAATACCTAAAACGTTATTCTTCAGAACCAGACTGAGGAAAAATTTATAAAACTTTCAGTGAGTCACCTTGAAGATGGTAGAGACTTTGTTGTGATAAAAAATAACATTAATAGTTTTTATAAATATAAAATCAATTAACGTGTTTTTCACAATAATGAAATATAAAAAAATTATAACTATTAGAGTAAAAGTTTTTTACTTAGTGTTTTCTACGTTTTGTCACCACATTAGGGACTTCCTCAGGTATCCTTACTACAAAAATTAAAAAAAATAGAAAATGGTGTTTTAAAATTTATTTAATTTTCAGAATTTTAATAACATTACTAATATTATACATTTGGCTCCTAACGTTATCTATTTTTTAAAATAACATTTATTATTACTAATGTTATAAAGATTCTGAAATTTTTGTTTCATTTTTGTAGTAACATTACCTGAGCGATTCCCAAATATGGTGACGAAACTTTCCAGTAAATTACCATATTTAATTAATAGCTATTATTAAAAGTATAAGAAACTACCCGTTAACAGTCGTTAATCATATATTTTCATTACTACCTGTAATCGTCATCCACTATTGAAATATGCTCATTTACATGTTTTAGTAGGTAAATAAATTCTTCATTGGATATGACTGCAAAATAATAAGGAACAAATTCTTTATTTAAAAAATCTTAAAATTTGGACGACGTGAAAAATAAAATTATTGCATCATTTCATTACATCATGCTATACGGCGAGTATATAAAGTGAGACAGTAGTTAAAGAATAAATTCTTATACAAAAGCTATTGACTCTCTATGTTCACAAACATTTTCATTTCTTTATGAAACAATTTGAACGACTAGAAAATTTATATTACGCATGTGGAGTAATGAAATAACTGATACCTACAATTTTAATTACTTTTCAAATTCGTATATTGGATTTTATAGTGTGTTTTGTAGCAATTTTTAATAAAATTTTATTGACTTAAGTTTTTACGTGTTTAAGAAATTATAAGTGTTAAAAACTGTCATTTAAATTTTAACTAACCCCAGTATGCGTGAAATATCTGAAGAAGTTAAGCAAGTAACACTTTAATGATTGTATTTGGATACGACTTTTATTAAATTAGGGAATAGAAGTAGTGTATCTAACGTGGACGTGGAAACGAAGAAGAGGAAGATGAGGTGAATGTGGGAGATAGAGAGATCCAGAGTTTAGAGACTCCCGATCCGTACTGTAATCCATTGATAAGCTGGCGTTGCGCATCTGATTTAATCCTACTTGACACGTAGAGTATGACAGGTTGCCTAATTGCTGTCTGCTAGGGACCTCTGGAGAACCTGCTTTTGGCCCAGGTTAATTAACAGTCGCTATTATACGCTCTCGTAACATGCCACGTCATAAAAAGAAATAAAACATGGTCAACATTATGGCTCTAATCATTTGAGGTGATTAAAGTCAAATGAAAAATTTGTCCGATATTTAAAACGAAGTAATAATACAAGAAAGAAGGGATGAATGGCTGTTATTAGCAAACTAAAAGAAAATTACAATGGAAGATAGAGCACTGATTCTCCCTCATTTAATAGAATAAAGTAGGTCGTTAAAGAACAAGGCTTCAATTTTATAGCATTACTTCAATACTTAATAATCGCCTTAATCACAATCAGCGTTATTATGTGAGAATCTTATAACATGTTCTTGAACGTTTCAAGTTTATTCTTCCAATTAGTATTAAGCAATAGACTGACGTATTATAAGGAGGAGTGACTTTTTTGCTAGCCTCTTAATTAGCTTAACAATGTGAAATGCACCCATCGTCCCAATTACGGAGTGTTGTACGTTTAGCTTTTCTTCAGCTTCCAATTAGTGGGATTTAAAGCATCACTGTCTTCTGTTTGCTCAGATGACAATTTTTTAAAAGAAGAAATAACAATCAGGAAATTAGTTCCTCTTCGCCAGACATATTTACGAGAATTTCATTTTCAAGTCTTAACTTCAGTATAATCCAGAATCGTTATCTGGAGTGTAAAATAATTATAATTTGATATTTTATTCGTTATTTATTTAATTTCCAGCTAATAACGAATTGTAAATGTTCAAAAAAGTAATTTTGCATTTTAAATACTATTGAGAGATTTTAGAAGTAATCCATGTAAACCAGACTAAAGAAATTAATTGTATCTCCGTAAACACTGGAATTAGTCATGCATTGACGTTGAAGGGAAAGTTAGTCAATTAGTCTTCAGAATTATTCAGTTCATAGGATTGTATGATACTGTGCTACGAATTCACTTTGCTTGAATTTTGGGCAGTTATGTCGTTTGAGCTTGGTATCCCAGAATAAGTGCCAATGTACGCCCGATAAAACCACTAGGAAAGCTAATTATGATGCAAATGTACATCGGATAGTGAAATGAGTTTGTCTCATTTGTAATCTCTCCTTTATGTGTTAGCGTAGATAGGATGTTAAATAATATATTCAAATGTAAAAATACATATGATTTACTATGAGACTCAGTTTAAACGATTTTTAAAGTAAAGACTAATGAAAATTGTAATGCAGTTGAAATAAAGTATTGTTATTTGGTATTGCGAATTTTTCTGTAAACAGGCAAGTAGATTTAACGTCATAGAATACATATGTGAGATATGAACAGATCACGTAAAGATAGTTAATGACTATAAAGTTTAATTAGACTTCTATATACCAGATTTAGATTAGAGGGAAGTGTGTGGGGTAAGAACAGAAGATGGAGTCTAAGGATGGAATACGCTAAGCAGATTAGGAAGCATATGGGTTGTGCTAGTTATAAGTAAATGAAAAGTCTTGCGCAATATAGGTTAGCATGGAGGGTTGCATCAGACCAGTCTTAGGACTGAATACCACAACAACATACCAGATGTATTAGAGTTTTTGGATGAGGAAGAGATGACTGAAAGAAACACACAGCTATCATAAAAAAAATTCTATGTAATCAAATGTTATCATCAAAGCAATGTAAATTATGTCCCCGAAATAAATTGGCATTTTGGAGCTTAATACAATTCTTGGTTTTTCTTCTGTATAAGCTTTGAATGGCAAGTGTGGCGATAGATTCCAGCTCGGAATGTGAAAAACCCAACTTAATCAGTCACCAAGTGACCTATAACTCCGTCACTCACCCGACTAATGATCTAGAGGGGAAAGGAAGTAGTCAGAATAGGATATAGTAAAGCGGTAACGTGAGGGTTCAGTTTCAACCGAATTAACGTAGGCTTAGTGGTTGGTGTGTCGCCGTACCCCAGTGAATTAAACGTTTGTAGCGCAGAAGGACCCATCCCTAATTTTATTTGAATTTTTGGATTTTTGAATGATCTAAAATTTCAGCAAGAACATTTAGTCTCGGCGACAGGCAGGTAGAACTGGAATTTCCCAGTGCCAGGCTGTCGGGCGGGTTTATAATATTAAGCTTGTTTTGTTGAAGGAACATTCAGTCTTCAGAATTTTCGAAGGGCTCTGTTCTCTTTGTCATGGAAAATTTCTCGCGTTGGACGAAGGAACAAACATTACGTGGGATAGCGCTTTCCTTTGGAGAAGGGGATATACGAGTTCAGCTGGGAGGCGAGAACCGAAAAATATTCAGAGCGGTTCATGACGTTGAGAAGGCGAGGGGGCTGAGTAGGAGAGTTGATCAGGACGTGGAAGGGAGGAGAGACCTGGAGAGTGGAACGGATGTTTAAAGGGAAGGGGTAGTTCGAGAGTGCAACAACAGTTGAGAGTGAGGTGCGAATTGTTGCTCTTTAGTAAGAAGATGGCGAGAAAAGTAAGGCCAAAGAGAAGAAGGAAGGAAAACTGGTTTTTCCTCATTCACAGGCAGTACGGGGTTCATCCCACTTTTCGCCAGCAAAGGGAAAATTTAAAATTCAACCCGAAGGTAGAAGGTAGTTCCGGTCGCCTAGTAACCTGCATCGAGACATGAATGAAGATAGAAACAGTTTCGTCAAGTAAACTAAAATCTGTGGCACGTGGTTACCATAATAAGTAATTAACCCTGATATTTAAAGCCCGTCTCCTTGAATTAATTTATTTGTTTGAAATACCGCGCAGGATCTCTTTTAAGTGATAGTTTTTTTGTAAATAAATTATTACATTATATCCTAAACCGTAAGTATTTGTATTAAATAACTGAAATATCATTAACAAGTTTAAAGAAGAATAAATAAAATTTAATAAAAGACTAAAGTTACGAAAAAACAGTGGCGAATAACATCTGCAGCTACCGACCCGCTTCATGGTAGATCGGTTTCTGCTCTTGCCACGATCTCTGCACAGGGGGTAGCCATTCCTACCCGTCCATCTGACGGTGATGTTCCTTCCAATCAGAGCTCTTGGAGAATGGACTATTTCTAGTTACGAGTTCAGCGGTGAGCACTGCGCATACGGTGACCGAATTTAGTCTGCTGGCTTGTTACCATGCACAATCAACTATAACCCAGCTGATTAAATATCTGACAACTTTCGGATCCCTCAACCGCGTGATATTATTATCCAGTAATAAATTACTGTTATTATATTACAACGATATTACTTTCTCCATCTTTTGTAATAATAACTGCTTAATTGTTTTACCTTTCGATTCGTATGACCTAACAGAATTTCTCTGTGCTTTCTCCAATAATTCTATTACATTATTTTTTATAGGGATACAAACAAGAAACCCCGTATTTCAACATTGGTCGGACTAAAGTTAAATATGCCACTTCCTTTGATTTTGAACTTCATTTATTTTAAGTTTCTCATTACGAAATATGAGGAATTCCACATTTTGCAGGTCGTGAAAATCACTTGTTTCTCCTACCGAAGTCTACAGTTGAAATATATCCCTAGATGTTTTCAGGTTGCCGCCCTTGGAATTAGTCCCTAATCTATATTACGTCTCGTTTATCAACGTACGTTTTATAAACGAGATTGAGCTACTTTTATTTCCATTAATTTTCATTTTATTTTCCTGAGCCAAATTATTGACCTCATTTAAATCTTCTGGTAACAAAAAATTATCTCGTTCGTTCATTATCTTTCTGAGAATGAGACAAGCATCCGCGAAAACCCTTACTCCATACATTGAATTGTATGGTAAATCGTTGAAAATATTGAAAACAGTATTGATCGGATTGAGGATCGCCCGATGTTACAATGCGTAAATCGTAAAAATGTTTTATAATTTCCACTTTTTGCGATGCCCCTTAAAAGTTTGTCTACTCGAAGTTCCACTCTTTCATCTATACCTGTTTTATTTAATTTACCCAAAAGTATACAGTGAGGCAATAAATGAAAAACTTCGGCGAAGCCCATGATAGCCCCCATCAGATCCTCCCCACTATATACTCCATCTGATAACTCCTGAAAATCATTTGACTTTCGCACGAGAACAGTTCCCTAAAACCAACCTTTTCTATTAAAAAAGATCGGACGTAGGCTGATAATAGGTGCTCCATAATCTTACACACTACTGAAGTAAGACTGATGGGTCTACTATACACAGAATATTATTGCAGTATTGTGAACAATTTCATACGATTTCACATAGGAAACTACTATAAAATCATCATTAACGTATGTATTACTTTTAAAAATAATCAATTCCTACGTTCATTGTACTCTGTTGTTATAGTTCTCTTAAGTCCTTAGAGTGGTCTGATACAACTCTCCGTGCTAACCTATTTTGCGCAAGCCATTTCATTTCTACATAACTACGACATCCCACATCTTCAATAATTTGTTTAGCGTATTCCATCCTTTTCCTCCCTCTAATGTTCTTACCCCGCACATTTTCCTGTAATGCTAATTTTACAAGACCCTCGTACCTTAAAACGTGGCCTATTAATCTATCCCTTATCTTGGTCAACATCCTCAATATTATTCGCTTTTCCCCTATTCTGTTTAGAACTTCCTCGCTAGTTACTCTTTCCACCCTCTGATTTTCAGCATTCGCCTATAGCACCACATTTCAAAAGTTTCTGTTCTTTTCCTTTATAAAACTTTTTCCGTTCACGTTTCGCACCTATATAACTCTACACTATGAACACTATAGTAATGATTTCCTAATAATCACATTTGTATTATCCGTAAGTAAATTCCTCTGCAATACGACAGACTTCCTCGCCTGTGCTATCCTACTCTTTATGTCTACTATACTTCTACCATCCCCAGTTATTACGCTTCCAAAGTATCAGAATTTCTTAACTTCCTTCAAAATATCCATTCCCAATCTATCAGGGACACCTTACCGTACTTCTGTTTGCCGGACGGGGTCTACATTACATTACACTACATTACCTTCCTAATAAAATACCAATAATACTTTTTACACAAAACATTAAGTCATACTGTTTTAATTTAGTACCAAACAACGGTCAAAATCACCATTTACGTCGCAGATAAACAAAGTCATGTCTCTACTACGCTCGTCATTTCCAAATTCATACCTTGTGTCAACTGCGTTGGCAAATAATATGTACCTTTTTTTTTAAATATACAATTTTCCTCTCTATTTTGAACATTTTAACATTTCATAAATCATTACAGTATCATTAATTATTTCTTTTTAAATCTTATAAACAGTTAAACACTTTGATTATTCCTTAACCCCTTTATTACTTCATGTTACGTAATAATTGTTATATGATCAGTTTACATCTGTATTAACATATCAACATTCATATCATTATTTCTTACTGTTACGTTTTCTCTTAATTTATATCCAGTTGTTACATTCTAATAATATATTCATTTCCATAACTATTAAGTCTCTTAGTATCTTACATTCCATTTTAAAAACTTATCTGTACCAGTGAAACACATTAGAAATAGCACACTATTATTCAATATTCTTTTATCTTATAACATACCACATTTTCCATCTCTTTCAAGTTATGCTTATTATTGCTTTATGTCTATTAATTAATATAACATGAAATAGTTTTACATATTTATTAGTAATTTAAAATTACACAGTTTCATTTTATTTTTACTGTTATAAATTCTGTTTTTCATAGTCATCCCCGTCATACAGATATACTTAGCTCTACAATCCTTACAGTTTAAACGCTCCATATACTTGAAGAAAATCTTTTCGGTTAATCGTACCCTTCATATTTGTACACCAGTTAATAAATTTATTTGTAGGATTCAAGGCCACCTTAACCACATGAAATAAATTATCTATCAAAATGTTAGACTGCTTCTCAGGTAACTTAATTACAGTTGTGTTTCACCACAGTCATATTGGTGGGAATGGAGTGGGTTAGTGGAAAGTTATGCATGAGTTAAATGCGAGTGGTTGGATCTGATTCTGGATAATGCGGTTTCCTCTGTTCTAGAGATGTCGGGTGGGAACTTTATGTCCGATGGCTGGTTTTGAGAGACATCCTTCAGATGTCCCACGGTTGATTGATGATTTTACTGAAGATTAACCACCAATGAGTCGTCTCGGTTGTCCGTTATATTAAAGAACGTGGAAAGTAGGAATTGTTTTCCACTAGAAAGTTCGCAAACGTCAGCGCTAGTTTTATGGTAGATCTGCCAAAATGATTTAAGTAATAAGATTGAGGGACATTTTAAAATTTATGTTATCTCCATATAAAGGCGCTCCTGACTTTTTCATCCGTCTGTGAATAAAACTTGATAATAATCGTATCCTTTTCAAAGTAAGTCGAAGGCATTTGTCCGTCGAGCTTGCAATAAATTTGACTGCGCTTGCTCCAGGAACGAGAGATCGGTTTGTATTTGCTAGTGCAGGAAGGTTTATGTAACAGCTTAAGTTGGTTGAGTGAACTTGAAGTTTGTTACATGTTGCGGTGACTCTGTTATAATATAATTTAAATTTTAAGTATGTTATTTAAAGAAAGTGCTTTTAAATTCTATTATATTGGTGAGGTTTTCTTTCTTTGCTTAAGGCTGAGTCACCCAGCTTCAATGTACGGGACGTGGTAGAAATATCTGATGGTTTTACATATGTAATAACCTTTTGCTTTCGAGAGCCATAATTTCTTACGTTATATTATTAATATATTCATAATTGCCAATAATATTAATGACATATAAGCTTTATAAAGAAATTGATTTGTTGAAAAAAAATTTTCAAAACTCCCTTGTATTTGTTCCAACTTAGCGCAAGTATTACGTTAAAATTAGTCATGAATTTACGTAACATGTTTATTAAGATTGTTAAAACTACATGTTCAATTGTATAGTTCTTCCAAAGTACGTGGTTTGAAAATGAAAACTTTGAACCTGAAATAGCCCTACAAAAAGGAATCAAGCTGGAAAAATCGTATGGCCTAACTGGCTATGAATATCTCCACGACGTGAAATTCCAGCAGGAAGGGGAAACCCCCAAACATCGAAAGCTTCTATGGCAGTGCTTTAAGATGTTTTCCCACAACGCCTAATTTCACAATCTTACGGCATGTCATTAAGTTTTGTGAGGACATGAGAAGTCCAAAGCGTTCATTGTTGATCGCGTTCTTGAAAGAACTAAATTGTAGTAATTGAATTAGAAAAATATAAATAAAAAAAAGATTTGTATTTGCATAACAAGTGGGAGTAGTCCTTAGACTGTTCTGACGGGACACTTCATGACAACATATTCTGCGCAAGCCATTGCATTTCTACTTAACTAACACATTCCACACCCTCCCTAATCCTTTTAGCATATTCCATCCTTAACCTCCCTCTTCCATCCTTGCCCCCTTTATGTTTTTATCCCACACCTCCTTCTAATGTTTATTATACAGAACCATCATGTCTCAAAACATGTCCGTTCTCTTACTCAAAGTCGTCAATATTTTTCTCTCTTCTCTTATTCTACTTATAACTCTCTTTTTAAAAGGCTTCTATTCTCTTCCTTTCTGCACCTCCTACTGTCCACGGTTCGCACCCATATAACGCCACACTCCATACGAACGTTTTAGTAATAATATGCATACTTATATTAGCCGTAAGTTAATTCATCTTTTTTGCGAAAGCCTTTCTTATCTGCACTATAATACTCTTTATGTTTATTGTACTGATACCATCCTATTTATGAAGCTCCCCAAGTAGCAGGATTCTTTAACTTCCTTCAAAATATCCCTTCCCAATCTAACGTCCTTCAAGAGATGAATGAAGATAAAAGTAGCATGGAAAAGAAATCAGGCAATCTCCCTATGAAACTTTTTAATATTGATTCATTCTTGCCTGTGATAGCCTACTCTTTATGCCTACCATGTCACCCCTAGTAATTATGCTGCTCAAATTGTAGAATTCCTTGACTTCCTTCAAAGTATCCTTCCCCAAAATAACACTCTTTGTTATTCCAATATTTCCCATACAACATTCCATGACCTTGGTTTCACCTTAATGAATTCTCCTATAGCATTCTTTGTCTAGGAACACGTTCATGCCATTTATTTTGATTTCCAAGAATTCTTGTGACTTTCCTAATATCACAATACCATCTGAAAACCTTAGGGTTTTCATATTTTCTCCTTCCAGTACGATTTTTTTTTCTATATTCCGTTTTAATTTTCTTCATCACCTGTTCTATATATGGGTGATAGACTCCATCCTTGTCTTACTTCTTTCTTGAATTTCAAATTTCTTTTCTGGCCTTTTAATACTAATTACTGCTGAGTGCTTTCTGGAGAGGTTATGCATAACTCATTTTTCTCGATATTTTATTCCTGTCGTCTTCAAAATCCTTAGTAGTATGTTGCAGCTTACATTATCAAAGGCTTTTTCTAAATATACAAATGCCATGAATGCCTGCTTTGTCTTCTTATGACTTCTAAAATTAGTACAGAGTTAATATTGCTTCTCTTATTCATTCATGCTTCCTCAAATCAAACTGATCTATCTCGCATTATTTTTGAGATTCAATCATCATATATACTATTTTAGTTCATATTTTGCAGACATGGGATACTAAACTAATTGCTCTGTGTTGCTCGCATGTATCAGCTGGAGTCTTTATCGGTATTGAGGACAAATTCTTCAGATGTTTTAACGAAAATGGAGGAAATTTGTAAGATCGTTTTTACGCATAAATGAATTATAAAAACTATATTTGTTGTAAATCAAATTGCAAAATATGATGATTTTATTAAAGTACATTTAGTATATTTAGACGCGTAATGCGTCGTCTTGGATTTTGCAGATCGGCTATCGGTTTGAAAATTGCGTTTTGCCGAAGTCTTAATTTTTCAATTTTTTTTCTTGTAAAATATGCACATTAGGAACATTAGGCCATCACGAAGTAGTTGGTTTATAAATATATTCAAATTTATAGCTCAGTCGGGTAAAGTTATTCGTTAGTTATTTCATTTGCGATTTTTTCCTATATAATAATAATAATAATAATCATATTCCGTAGATCCTGTAAAGACGCTAAGCTTCTAGGATGTGGATTGAGTCAGGGTGTACATTTATTACATTATTTTATTATATAAAAGATAAATATACTTATAACAAATTTTTGTAACCAAACATTATAAACTAATTACTCGTCTCCGATTCTTCTTTAAATTCCTTTATTGAATAGAATGAGTGGCTAAGCAAAAATGAGGATAATTCAGACTTAAATTTACCTTGGTTATCGGACAACTGTATAATTCTATGCCGCAGTCTCTTGAAGATGGATATCCCAGAATAATGCACACCTTTCTGTGCAATTGACAATGTTTTACATTTTTTGTACAAATTATTTTTGTTCCTCGTATTGAAGGGATGAATATCAGAATTATTCAAAAATAAGTGCCTATTTGTGATTAAAAATAACATCAATGAATAAATGTATTGGCATAATGATGTCGGTAGTTTCTTCGAAGTTACTGCAGATATTTTTTGGGGAAAGTCCTTTTTCTAAATCAACTTTGCGGTTTTGAGGGTAATCATTGAGGACTTAAAAAAAGGATTAGCTTGAAATTTTCTTGCAAATTCGTTTCAGAGATATCTTGACTTTTTTGGTCTTGGGATTATTTTTTTCCTCTTCCTAGATTTTATAGAGATTTGCATATTGAGATTCTTCGTTTACTGCATGTACACAGCATTGTTGGACTTCTGTTTCTTTCTCATATGTTTTGCATAGTTGTATGGATATTTGAAGTGAATTATTTCAGTTACTTGGAACATTTTTTTCTGTAATGGATAAAAATATTAGTATCCGATATGCAAAGTTATATGATTAAATTTGGTAAGTTTTGATACGCGCGTGAATAGAAATAAATATTGTTAGAATAAAAAGTGTGTATCAGCTGTTGGATCTTTTGTTGAGAGGAGTGTGAAAGGGTTGGTTTGAGTACGTGACGCAATCGCCACCTTGTAAACAACTGGGGTGCCCCTTGTAATTGGTCCTAACCTCAGTACACACGGCGGGAGGTTGCAGAATCTCGCACAGCGGGATGAGCTGGCTCTAGGGATATCTGCCGGTCAATGGTTACCTCTTGAAATGTTGTTCCCACCGTTTCCCACATGCGCAAATTAGAAAGGGATTAGATCTATCTTGAATGCTACTTGAATTGTAAACGAGTAAGCCTAAAGCAAATTGGCGGTTAATACATTATAATTCAAGTGTGCTTATCAACAAACGCTTAAGAAATATTTTACCTTCAGGAGAACACGAAGATAATTTTAATTACTCAATATAAAAAATTAGGTATTTATACCCTAAATTACTATACAGATTCTTAGTTTTATACGAATATTAAATTTCTAATTCAGAAATAATCGACATTACAATGTTTTAAAAAAATCAATGGGTGCGTAAATGAGAAAGTATAAAGATAAAAAATTGTAACCTGCATACTTAAAATATTTACAATAGTTTCTCATTTTCTTATTTCGTTTCTGATTGATGAATGAAACGTCAATATATTATATAAGAAGAAAAATTTTTAAAATTATTTTCTAAAAATGAAATTACACGTAGGTAATATTCGTCACATCCTTTTCCTTTAAATTATGGAATTGTGAGACTTGGAACGTATATCAGGTTACAAAAGGACTAAAAAGTGAGAACTGTCTACAGGTAATGAGTAATAAACAAATTACTCCTCAATATGAAGCAAAAAACCTACAAAAACGTCATAAGAACACTAAACGCTTGAAAGGAACATAAACTAGATACGAATATACGACCCGAATAGCTGGCAATTTTAAAAATTTGAACAAATATTTAAAATTAATACTGGTAGAGTCATCAATTTTTAATATAATCATGCAATCAATCAGAAGAAATGTATTTACTCTCGTCGATGTCTCTAATTTTCCTTATTATTATCAGGATGTTAATAATGTTTTAAAAATATATTTCACTAATTATTTCCTTAATGTATTTCATTGTAAAATTTAATTATATTCTTAATGATACAAATAATAGTTCTCAAGAATCTACTTGAAATAACTACATTTAAAATGTTATTTAAGAAAATAATTTTCTCAGTAAACTTTAAATCTGTTAATTCTTTATCTTAGTTAAAGAACATAAAGATGTTCTCAATACCTTTGTTTATCATAATGTTGTTTATAAACTTACTTGTACTCCTTTTTACCTCTACATAGGCCAGTCTAAATGATCTATGTCAATTAGAATTGAGAAGTATAAACCAAATTCTCATTCTTATAAACTTTGACCCATTGGAACAAAATCATTTGTTTAATATGATAATGCTGTTATTTTGGGTATGGAAATAAATTTTAAAATGAGATTAATTTATGAATTGTTTCATATTAAATCCAATAGATTTTATGAATTATTAAACTTGAAATTTTTCAACTAAATAAATAATATAATATTATATTAAAAATCTGTGTTATTTTCATCTTTCAAGTTATTATCGACAAGGACTCGAGGTCATTTATTTATTTATATTAATACAATAAATTTCATAATTTTATTCATTATTAATATTGCTAGAAAGAACGGAATAACATATACAACCAACCAAGAATTATATATACAGATGCATCTAAAGTCCCCTGAGACGTAGGATGCGCCATGACAAAAAAGTCATATACCCAACCATTACACAAATATGCCTCTGCGTTAACAATCGACATACACGAATTGCATTTGGCCACTAATTACAACATTAAAACGTTTTCACACAATACTATTTTTTTACGGCTTAATTAAAGCAATAAGGGCCACCAAAACACAGATATAAGTGTAAATAAGATAAATAACATCAAAAATATTTGGGAGGTATACCTGAATAAGATACTAGAAAATTGGAACCAGAAGAAAAGCATACAAAACAGCGGAACGTTCCATAAATACATTAATAATTTATAAGATTTTTTATTTCTCACTAACTTCACAAGAATAAACGAACCATTTTATCTAGACTAGGGCTAACTAACTGAACCTAACTCACAATTATTAATTTTCCAGGGACCAACCATCACTGAGTGTTGCTCCTCCCTGAAGTGATGTATTCAGACCTATCAAGCTTATGAAACAACACTATAGTTTGCCATCATGGAGGAAGAAACACATCCCGGTGGACCTATCGTTTCTTAACCTAAGAAGCTTGAAAAAAAGAACGAATTTACTAAGATTATAATTAATCATAAGTTGCCAACGGACATCTTCACCGATGGAGTGGCATGTACAATGTCATAAAAAGTCGGTACGCTAGACAGAAATAGAAAAGTGAAGTTGGAGGTATTAATAGCAATTAGAATGGAAATAGAATGGTACTTAGAGTCAGAAGCAACAAAATTCATCATATAATCTGATTCGTCAAAAGAGAACAAGACCACAGTGAACTTGGAAAGTAGGAATGGAGCAGTGAATAAAGCTCTAGGAAATCATGGCTAAGTTTAAACAGATAACCATGTTTTGGATCCCAGCGCATAAAAATGTAGAGTGCCATGTCCAAGTACAAGATCTAGCTGATAGGGATGACCTCCTTTCCAGTGTTTGGCGGGACTACAAAGCGCGAAAAATAAAGGAACTGAAGTATAGATTGTCTACAATAATAAAGCGTGAGAAATGCGGTCTATTTATAATGTTCAATAATATTTTGCAACTTAAGGAATTTGGAAGACGTCAACAAGTGGTGTTATCAAGGGCCAAATCATTGCACACTAAACTAACGCACTCTTTCCTATTCTACATACCTTCACAGTCAATCTCTATCATATGCAATATCGTCCTAACGATCCCTGACAACACCTTGGATTGTCCTATCAAGAAGGAAAATGAGTTCACAATAACCAGCTTCTCAATTGCTGATTTATGCTCATCCCAGAACGTCATTAGGGAGCAGCTGGATTTCGCTAAGAAAATGGTTTATATAATGAATTGTTAAACTGTAAATAGAGTAGAAGAAGGTGTCTCTCATGACCATGTTGGTTTATGTGACTCTAAAAATGGCCTGAAAATAATAATCATGAAAAAGAAAATCCAGTGGACCTCATGTCCACAGAAGAGACATAACAAAAATAATTAATTTGGCCACAAATTACTAAACTAAAACGTTTTCACACAGTACTATTATTTTTTACTACTTAATTAATGCTACAATGGCCACCAAAAACGCTGCAAAACTTCATATACTGTTAAAATGAATATTTTATAAACCCATCATAAGTTTTATTTTTTTAAATTAGTGACTTAAGGACATATAAATAATAAAGAATTTGTAAAAGTATTTGATTTGTGATTGATATATATTTAAACAATTCTCTTATTTTAATGCAGATTTTTTTAAGAAATAAGAAACATAATTAATTTTAAACAATACATGATTCAGACGTTATTTACGATTTTATTTTATCTGTTAACAGTTTATATTTTTCTTCTTAAATTCTTCAGAATATAAGTTAGTCATTAGTATTAAGCTAACAGCAGTACATTGATGTCTACATGAGAATAAAACAGCGATCACTGTAAACACTAATAGTATTTTTGAACATCCAAACTTCGTTCATTAGAATATACGTTAACCTTATTGTTTATACATTTTAAAAAATAATTCGAATAGCTCAAATGTTAACAGTATAAAGTTGTACTCCTTTGTTTGAGACGAAAGTACCGTAAAAATATTCCGACATACCCATATATGATTATCACATCCTCTACAAACATTTTATAAGCAACCACTCATTACACCGCGAGATTAATCAGTCAATGAGTTACGGATTTATCAACTCCCTCGCAGCAGCTGACAATAACGCACGCCAAATAATCAACTGTCAAAGCCAATAACTGACGCGATAGTCGGGGACCTGCTGCCGGTTAAGCTAGTCAGTAATTCAGGTCAACTTCAAACCTAAACTGGGAATTAATGCCAATTTAAAATCATAATTTAATTTCAAAATCATGTCGAGCAAAGCGTGAGTCGAACAACAAACGTAACTTGTGTGTTGGCTTGCTTATATGTGTGCAGTGAAACGTTCAGTTCAGTGATTCAGCACACGAGTAGGCAACGATGTTTTCGTTTTTAATACGGCGAACTAAATGGCTGAAAGCAATATTGGTTAGATGGTGTTTAACTACTTTTTGAGTTGACTGCCGTGAATAGCGCATAATGTATGCTATATCTTTAATAAACCTTTCAGTAAGATATGTAAGCGATGTAAATTACGATATGTTTACTAAATAATGGAAATGGTGAACATTGTCTAATCCGCAGATAAACATGTGACTTCACTTCGCGAAAACATATTATCTTGCAGAACGAATTTATTCTTGTACTTTTTGCATATATTAGTTTGTATGCTAATAATGCAAGTGTACTTTTATAACATCAATTTAAACATAGGCTATTTGTGTGTGATCTTTTGACGTATCTCTTTTGTTATTTCCAGGAATAATATATTACACATATAACTAAAATATGTTCATTTAAAAAGTATATATTTGAAGAACGTGTTTTCAATTGAAAACTTTTTAATATTTACCCTGAGGCTTGGTACTTCCATTATTGTATGTGGTTTTGTCTTGGATCACTTATAATAATAGTATGGTAAGTATTATAGCCGGATTTTGAGCACACGAGCTCCAGATTTCCTCTGATCACTGTGCAGCAACTATCTACTATTACCTGACAAGGCATACGACGATGTTCAACATCTGTAGGGGCTTGCGCACGTTATATACGCACTACGGCACACATGGTGTGACCATTGCCATTGCGTAGTTCATGTTACGGCCTGCAACGGGAACAGAATCCCAAAATGAGATTTCTTTTAACGTTAAGCTCTATAAGTGTCTTTATAATGTATATGTATATAATCCTAAATATTCCATATATATAGTACATGAAAGACGGGGATGATCAAATATCTAGCGAAATACACACTGGATCAAAAAATAAGTATTCAAGATCTTCCGGAAATTAAGCCAATGAAATTAAAAACTTTACTCGTAATTGAAAGAAATGCCTGTTCTTCTAATGAATTTTTTTAAATCTTAAAATCTATAATGTCTGTACAAAAGGTTTAATTGAAAGCAGTCTCCAAAGAGACAAATAAAACTAAATTATAGTCCCAAACTTATAAATTGCAAATTGAGCACACAAATCTAATTGATTATTTTTCAATAAAAATAATATTAGGTTTTTTTTCAAACTAATTGTTATTAAAACCTTAAAATATGAACATTTGTAAATATTCGTTGAAAATTCGGATATCTGGAGCAATCTACAAAATAATATTTCAGTTATTAACTATTTATGACAATAATACCCTTATTTTATTTATATAAAACTTTTATCTTACAGATTTTCAGTTTGGAGAATATCGATGTCAGCATATACAATATACAAATAAAGAATACAAAAATAAAGTATAATAATTCTCTTTCATTTATATTCTGAGAATTATGTTTGCTCGTTCACTTTATTCACTACTTTTGCTTAGAATAGACAGAAAGGGTTTTCAGAGAAGGTATAACAAATGGCAACAACAGAAGTTCAGCGTACGGTACGAAAACGTACTTTTTCGTCCACGAAGAATGAACTTGATATTGTTTATTTGTTATTAATGCGATTAAATAAGTAGTATTTGTTTCATTGTGGTCATTTATAAGAAACGTAACTTTATTGATTCCTGGTTTAATTTTTCGTGTTGAATGGGAAACGGACTAAATCGAGTAACATCAAATTTGATCTATTAATAATTCGCGCAAGGATGTCGTTCTTATTAGTTCATAGTTAACTGCTAGAGAATGTTCGTAAATATGATACGGTACATAGTTCGAGGAGTTCGTGGTTGGGTAGTAAGTTCACAAGGATGGTATATAGTTCCTGACGAAAGTTCACGGAGTTCGGGAGTAGAGAAGCTTGGGGGAGAGAAAGAAAGAAAGCAAATATGAGGAAGGGTTTTGAGAGAAAGAAACGTTATTTAAATAATGTGTTTAAAATTTTAGTTTTATGAATACCGAATACAAAAAAAAACAAGAATTACAGACTTAGTTCAATTAATGGCTACCTGAAGACAGAATACATTATAAAATTAATACATTACGGAATTCTCTCATTTTATCTAGAGGACTAATCAGAACCTACATGGATTACTCCAGCATTAACTACGACATCTGAGAAACTCATTGTCATAGACAGTACTAATAATTTAAATTGTATGCTTCCATACTTCTCCCATTGCAAGCATACAAAGCCCACTAATCGAACCTTACTTTCAGAAGAAATTACTAAGTTATAAAATAAGCACTTAAAGCAGTCATATCCAGTAAGCCTATCATCAGAAACGTTTTTATCCTCACAGTCCAAATAAAGATCACGGGACCCCCAAAATTCAAACAATTATATGCAAGATTGAAGAAAAAATTAGTCAGTTTATACTATTTGAAATACCAAAGATGGAGATTCTTTGATATAATTCTCTCTAATTTTGGAAAGAACGGGAATTAATACTGTTTCCTCCCTCAATGAGTCATCCAATCAGAACTTCAGTCAAGAGGAATATAAAAACAAATTTTTACAACTTTACCGAAAATAATTTAGCGAAAATATACCTCAGCATATTGTTATGGTAATAAGTCCTAAGACTAGTCTCATGCAACTCTCATGATAATCTATCCTACACAATCCATTTTATTTCTACATAGCTAACACATCCCACATCTTCCATAATCTGCTTAGGGCATTCCATTCTTGACCTCCCTCTTCTTTTCTTATTCCCCACACTCCTCTAATGCTAATTTTAGAAGACCCTTATGTCTCGAAACGTGGTCTATTAATCTATCCCTTCTCTTGATCAAAGTCCTCCCAATTGTTCTCTCTTGCTCTATATTCAATCCACCCATCTGATTTTCAGCTTTTTCCGATACACCACATTTCGAAAACTATTCTTTTCCTGTCTACAACTCCCATCGTTCAAGTTTCACAGCAATATAATGCCATACTCCATACGAAAAATTGTAGTATTTATTTGCTAATATTAATATTTATATTAGCCGTATGTAAAATCCTCTGTTTTGTGAAAGTTTTCCCTGCCTGTATTATCCTACTCTTTTCTACCATCCCTAGTAGTAGAATTCCTTAATTTTCTTCAAAATAACAATTCCCATTCCAGATCCATAGGTTATTTTCTCAGAATATCAAGAAAAAATCATTCAGTTCATTAAATAAATTAACCTTTATGACTAAATATAAATACATAACAACTAGCACATAAAATTTGTATCCATAATATGAAATTCTTTTCGATGTAACTGTCACCTGTAACTGAGTTGTAATGCGATATAAAACAAATTAAAACAAATATTCCAAATGTTTGCTCCACATACCGTCATGTGACTCGCATGTGGAGAAACGTCAGCTGTAATGTATTATTTTAAATTTTATAATCTGTACTGTATGTAGGTGCCACTGGTTACACTGAGTCACATTACAGACAAATTAAACCAAAGTTGCATTCGAAATGATGTTACATAACCTTTGTTGATGACACCTAATGGAAAAGAACAAGGCTTATCTTTCTCAAAATTGTACACTATGCCAACAGTTACCGTAAAAATATTCATAAGGTTATAATAACTCAAAAACATGAAAAACTAGGTATTCGAAATACATATTTTGAATGTGTGAAAGGTTAGTTATTAGGTAAATTTTAAAATTTTTATTAACAGTTTGTTATGGAGTTTAGTAATTCTGTCTCCTGAATTGTACTAAATTGAGCATTAAAATTTGAACCATTTTTGAAGTTTTTAAAAAAAACTCTACAATGAAATCATTATTATTATTATATGTAAGTAATTTTGCGATTGAAAGCTACTCAAGGGAATGAACGTGAGTTTAGACAAAGGAAGAAAGAAAAATAGCCATAATGTTCCGCTGCAATAAGTAAAGCTTAAAATATTTCTTAGATATAATGTCTTCAAGATCTAGGCTCTGTTTAACCCAGTTCTTCACGGAGGTACATTGGTGGTAAATTCCTTAGACCCGTCTTAAAAATTCAGCTGTTGACCTTTTCAGAAATGTTGTACGTCATAATTTATAACTATTTGAGCGCTAAAGGCGGAGAGTTTAAAGAGCCGTCAATACATTTGCCTAGACACGTATTTACAGAGTATGAGCATGCCTCTGGGCGTGCGTGCATTATGCAGCGGTTATTGGAGTTGGTGCGCCTGGTAATCCGCAGTACGTGCTATGAACGGAGAAGCTGCTGCTAACACGTCACCCACGCTCAAGGTAGGGTTTGCTTTATTTACGTTGAGTAGACCTCGCCTGCCGTCTTCGTTCTCTCCGAGTAACGGTCGTAAAGGCAGGCAAATATTTAAAACATGTCCAACTCTCTGCTCGGGCTTCACAAAGGATACAATCTGTGACCACCACTGTGTACCAGCGCTGGCTGACATTTGCGGTAAAATTTCACCTTCCAACCTCTAGTATAAAGCATGTACTGTGGAAATGTAAGAGAAAGACAAATCCGCGAACACTCAAATGGAGAAAAAATTAAGTACTCATAATGCTGTTAATACTGTAGAGTTGTCACTAGAAATTAATTCTTTAGTCCTTGAAATTATAAATTTACAAAATTCAAAATATACAAATTGAGATTCTCAAAATATTATGCGACTATATTCGGGAAAAACCCCTGCCTGCGACTAGACAGAATCTTGGTCAGCTTCAAAATTAAAGCACACGACGTTGAGAAATATATCCGGCTATTGAAAGATCGGAAATCAGTTGGCGCCGGTGGTACTGCAGAAGAGACGCTCAAAATGGAAGGAGAAGTTATGATTATGTACTTCTGTTCCAAGTTATAATTAATACTTCTGGATAGATGTTGTCATTGTTCCAATACACAAATCAGGTCTAAAACTGGTGATAACAAACTTCAGGTCGGTAAGTTTAACATCTGTAGCTTGTATACAAATGTCATGGAGCAGATAATTGGTGATTATCTATGGAAATTAGGGAGGAAAACGAACAGTAGTCAACATGGATTAAGAAATGCGTACTCATGTGAAAGTCAATTAATCTCTATATGTCAAGATCTGTCAGACAGAATTAATAACGGTAGTAGAATTGATATGATAACAATAGACATTGCAAAAGTATTTGTTGTCGTACCTCAAGACCTTATTTTGCAGGAACTAAACAGAATTGGAATGAATATTCTAGTCTTTAAATGTATTCAGGAATTTCTGAGCAAACGCCAGCCTAAAGTGAGGTAATTTTGAGGTTTCCAAAGGTAACTCTCATTGGGCTTACATAAATGACGTGACGGTAAGCATTAGCACAAATGTAAAACCTTTTGCTTTATAAGGAAGTAAATTACGATGATAATGTAGATGCTCTACAGGTGTGTATAAACATTTTAATCTATGGTCGCTGTTTAAAAAAATGAAAATAAATACCATTTACTTGTCGACATCAAAATACAGAGTAAGAGACGATAAATTACGAGAGGATGAAATCTGTAAATATCGGAGAGTCAAAATTTGTAAACAAATTAATACCGGATGAGTAAATAATGTAGTAGCAAAGAAGGGACGGAGGTCTTTGCCCTTCGTAAATAGAGTACTAAATAAACGTACAAGGGAGTCTAAGCTAATTGTTTAGAAGTCATAATCCACCGTATACTAGAAAATTGAACTGTGTGTTGGGACTCATAGAGGTCTGAACATCGAAAAACATTGGAAAGAAATCTGAAGAATTCATCAAAATTATTCTATAATTGGTGTGAAGCGAATTACGTCTTGGGGAATCTTTCAGTCAGACCAAGAGGATCACGATTAAGAGCGTTATTTAAAGCATATGACGTTGAATAAAGTCACAGACCGTCATAAGACACCAGACTTTATATCACGGAAGGTCCAGGTATATAAAATTAAAGAAAAACATCAGAAAAAATAGACGTATGGAAGCTCTCTTTAGTAAGAAAGATCATTGCTGGAAGCTTTTACCCAGAATGTTAAAATGTTTAATAAAAGACTGTGTGCATTGACATATAATAATATTCAAGAGTGATTACTGCACATTTGTTTTTATATTTTAACATTAATTGTAATTACTACCGGAGTATTGTCCTTTTGTAAATTTTTGAAGTACGTATTGCAGGATATGATTGAGTAAAAATTCGAGTTTTGTGAAATACATCATGCTTAATAGCGGTTCTAAATACCACGGAAATGTTCAAACTTACGCATTTTAAAATTCTTTCGTATATTTTTTCATAATTCTTCCATATACGTCGTATATTCTTATACGACGATATAATTGATCAAATGCGAGTACAGAACAATTTAAATAAATATTCTAGCCACATTTTGCGCAATTAAATATGATGTATTTCCCTGTATTCCTGACACATTCGACTATTTTTAACTATAATTCCTTCCACGTTGATGATACGACTTTATTACCTTCATCTTCCCCTCCCCCCAAATAGTTTTCTCCGAGTGTTTAAGAATATAAGAATCAAGTTTGGTTTAAATTCCCCCAATCGTTTATATTTAAATAAAATATGCAAATATACTATAATAACGAACATACATTCTTTCTCATTGCAGAGATATCTTATACATCCATACGCGACATTTCTCCCAACCTTGTTTCATATTTCATTTCGTATTCTAGAGAAGCTTTTTTAGTAATATAACTAAGTAATAAACTTTTTTTTCTCTCCATGGCTCTACAGCCCATTGAGGGCCTGGGCCTACCGAGTCGATTGCGGACTGTCATCTTGCATGACACATTCCGAATTTGGAGTGACACGCGGTCTTCTCGACTATGACAACACAGAAATCCAAGCCCATGCCAGGATTCGAACCCGGGACCTGGGTTGTGAGGCATCAACGCTAGCCGTTACACCACAATGACGTTGACAATTTACAGAATTATATCTCAAATTACAGTTAATTCTAACTGAATTAATTGAAAAAATGTGACATGTTAATTTATATAAGTTATATACACAATTTGGTATGAAAAAGATGGAGAACTGAGTGGCTGTATTTAGAGACAAATTTATGAATGAATGAGTAATTTTGACGAAACAATAAGGAAAGGACGTTGAATCTGTGAATCTATTATTATAATGATGAAGTGGCACAAATTTAGTAATATATGTTAAGGATTATTGGAAACTCTATAACAATAAGTATAATAATGATTCAAATGTATGCTCGTTTTACAAGTAATACTTTTTTAACATTACCAACCTACGATGGACTATTATCAATGAATTAATAAAATAACAACCAGTTTATTTTTAAAAAATCTGGCTAATATTTTAGTAATACTGTTCTTAGTTTGTATGGTTTAATTCAAGAAATTGTTTTAAATTCATACTCTCATTACAGAAATATGCAGTATGGCTTTCTCTCCTTTCTTATGTGAACGTCTATCTAGTCTGTTTATCCTAGACAAAGAGACAGTACACTACCTTACCAACAACACAATAAATAGTTTACAAAATATTAACATACCAGCTATAAATACTGCTTTTGTGTTTAAGTTAAAGCTGATATTATTGTTCACTGAAATAAATTTAGTTGCAGTGTACTTACTCAACTCGGTAAATATCATCACTTAACATACCTGCGAACAAAAGAAACAGAGTTAAATCAAATGTTAAATTCAAAAATCAATGCTAAAATATTAATTACTGATATTTTAATCCATAACTAATACATACACGCTTTTGGTTGAATCGAATGTCAAGTATTTGGAACATGAAATAAATTAACTCCCAACATTAAAGTACTGAAAATAATTACTCAAATTACGGAGCATTGGTACGGTTCTCACTTTTTAACGAAGTTCAACAATTTATTCATGTGTAAATATATAAACCGTACATAAAACACAATTATGCTAATACTGTCAAGAGGGTTTAGCGATCAGTCGACGAGGAAGTATAATTAATTATTAAATCTGTATTACGTTTTTCACAAAATATGCCTAAAATAAGCGTATTTATGAATTTGTAAATGTTTTTCACAATGAATGGACAAAATTTTATAATAAATTATAGAAAAGCTATTTCAAATTAACCTGATCGATTGGAATATCCTAATATGTTATGTTAAAAGAGATCTGATACTCTGTTAGTATTTATAGCATCTGTTGGAATAACAACTGAAATTTATTACGATCTACGTTGGAAATAGAGCAACATCTATATAAAACTCTATATTATAACGATGACGTAAAGTTGAATATCAATTATATAGGCACCCAATCATCTGCACTGTAGCAACAGATGATTCGTTATTTAATGCGGTACTAATAACCGATTTCCGAATGAGTGTTTTGCGTCGCGCCACTCTGAGGTTTGCAGGACAATAGAAAATATTACATTGGTAAATGATAGGGAAAAAATATATCAAATTTCTCAACTAAACATCTGGAGAGATATTACACCTTTCGTATAATGTTAGAGTGATTATTGTAGACACATTTTTCTCAGAAGCATCGATTTTAAATAAATACAGTTTAGACCTTAACTTTACACAAACACCTTAAAATACACGCAATACTAGTTTGATAATTCTCATTAGACCAATGCAACAAAATAAGTATGTAACCTAATAAAGAAAAATAAAGAAGTCGATGATTTTTATTATAACAGTAGTTGGTACCTAGAATATCACGGTAATTTATTATTAGTCCACTACAGTATTTAATTAAACAGTAATCTCTTTGTCATCACGTGATTAAATAATAAGTAAAAGCGTAAGATTTTTGAAAATTTACATTTCTATATCTTCTACCATAGGAATCCTGCGTTCAACGCGCTAGGTCTACCAGACCTACGGTTTGACTTTTACGTTTATGAACATTATTATGAACCAATTATTATCAATTTACATCCAGATATTTTACATATATATTTTTGTACCCATATGCACACAATTCACGCATCCAATAAAAATTTTGATTACTTAAAATAAAAAAATTCCACTACAAATAAAATGTTAAATATTACTTTAAACAAAATTTGGTATTTTAAAACTCCTGAAAATATTGAAACGCTATTTTAGAAACCAAACATCAGTTCGAGGCCTGAAAGATCAACCGCTCAGGCGTGTTTAAGTGATTATTAAAAAATTGCAATCAGATCTTTATATTATTCAATTTTAATTTGACTCTAAGGAACTTATTTATTTACTATATACATGATTGTCATTAAGTATGTAATTATAATCTTAATAAAATAAGTAAATTATACTGCGTTTGTGGCAACATTTATATATATATATATATATATATATATATAGAATATTGTCACGTTTCGTAGGGATCGTGAGATTCAATAACACACACACGTAGAGGTTATAGGCGTTTAATCAACGGCGAAGTGCTGTACAAAGCTCGTACTGCTACAGACTGACTCCGATTTGGAATTCAGTCCTATTTATACATACATGGAATATTCGAGAAACAGAACATTCTAGATGACCTCATGTATTAGTCTAGACTGAAATACCGTCCCCCGGTCCGTGATTATGGTTCTTGGAGCTCCATGCCTAAGTATTATTTCTTCGACGACGAAGGTGGCGATCTCGGAAGCTTCCGCCGATGCTACGGCTTTTGTGACGGCAAACCGAGTTAAGTAATCGGTGCAGACAATAATCCACTTGTTTCCCCGGGATGATGTTGGAAATCTTCCGAGCAGGTCAATTCCGATGCGTTGAAATGGTGCGTCGGCCGGAGGAATCGGCAGTAGTCGCCCAGGTGGTCGTTGGGGAATCGTCTTTCTTCTCTGACACTCTCTGCAGTGGCTTACATAGTGTCTGACGTCCTTAAGTTGTCGCGGCCAATAAAATCGCCGACGGATTCTGTCATACGTCCTGACGACTCCTAGATGACCAGCGGTGGGTGCGTCGTGGAACTCCCGCAGAATTTCTAGACGCAGTTGCTTGGGGATGACTACCAACCATCTTCTTCCCAAGGAGTCGTAATTCTTCTTGTGTAGTACGTCATTAATTATTTCGTAGTCCCCTTTCACGCCTTGGGAAGAGTTCAAAGCTTGTATAATCTCATTCAGCTTCGGATCCCTTCTCTGTTCCACCGAAATATTAGTCAAAGAGTTAAGACAATCCAGGATCTCACTCTTCGGTTCTTCGTCGTCGACAGGGTTTCGGGAGAGACAGTCTGCATCCTGATGTTTTCGTCCACTCTTGTACTTTATCGTGACGTCGTATTCCTGAAGTCGTAAAGCCCACCTAGCGAGTCGTCCAGAAGGATCCTTGAGTCCGGTCAGCCAGCAGAGGGAATGGTGGTCCGTCACAACCGTGAACGGTTTGCCAAAGAGATACGGCCGGAATTTATTTATGGCCCAAACAACAGCAAGGCATTCTCTCTCTGTCGTCGAATAATTCCTCTCTGCTTTGCTAAGTGTTCTCGACGCGTAGGCTATGACCTTCTCTTTCTTGCCGAATATCTGAACGAGTACAGCACCAAGTCCGTGGCCGCTGGCGTCAGTATGCAATTCAGTCGGTGCATTTTGGTCGAACAACCCCAGAACGGGGTCGGAAACAAGGGCTCGTCGCAGCGTGTCGAAAGACTCCTGTTGTTCTCTGCTCCAGATAAATTTGGCGTCTCCTTGTAACAATTTGTGTAGTGGCCGTGCCTTTCCACTAAAGTCTCGGACAAAACGCCTATAATAAGAGCAGAGCCCAAGAAAACTCTTAACGTCGTGTAGATTTCTTGGCCGGGGAAAGTTTGTTATTGACCTGACTTTCTCCGGATCTGGTCGTACGCCTTCCCGTGAGACTAGATGGCCAAGGATCTTTATTTCCTTTGCACCGAATAGGCACTTCTTTGGATTCAGTCTCAGCCCTGCTGTTCTCAGACACTCGAGAACAGTTCGCAGTCTATGCAGATGTTCGCTGAACGTTTCCGAGAAAACTATTATGTCGTCCAAATAGCAGAGGCACATAGTCCATTTCAAGTGGCGCAGCAAGTTGTCCATCATTCGTTCGAATGTTGCAGGTGCATTACACAACCCAAACGGCATAACTTTGAATTCGTAGAGTCCGTCTGGTGTAATGAAAGCGGTTTTCTCTCGGTCGGCTTCGTCCACTTCTATCTGCCAGTACCCTGAGTGCAAGTCCATGATGGAGAAAAACTTTGCCCCATTTAGACAATCCAGAGTATCGTCAATTCTTGGTAGTGGATAAACGTCCTTCTTCGTGATCTTGTTAAGTCTCCTATAATCGACGCAGAATCGCCAGGTTCCATCCTTCTTTGTGACTAGTACGACGGGTGATGACCACGGGCTCTGTGATGGTTGGACGATTCCTCGGCCAAGCATCTTATCCACTTCTTCTTTAATAATGCGTCGTTCTGCTGGTGATACTCTGTATGCCCTCTGACTGATAGGTGAGTAGCTTCCTGTGTTAATCTTATGTTTCACCTTCACAGACGTTGATTTTTCCCTGATTACTACGTCGAAGCACGCAGAATATTTCTGAAGCAATTCAAGAAATTTCGTCTGCTGATCGATGGTTAACTGCGGCGCCAGTAACTTATGAAGCTCGAATTCGTTGTTTTTCGTCACTGTAGGAATTCTGCGGCTGGGTGGATTTTCTTCCATAACTGTCAGATGTTGTTGTGTTATTAGCTCAGCCCTTGCTAAGCACATATGTCTCGGAAGAAACTGAGGTTCGTTCTGCCCATTAACTACCCATAAATCTCCAGTGCCATTCTTGAAAGATATGACCGACGCAGGAATAATGACTTGTGATAATTTCTTCTTCGCTTCAATTATAAGATCTACGTGGCCATTTAACTTAGGGCACGTGACTGTAACCTTGGTAGCGCTCGACGCAGGAATGGTAACATCGTCGAGAACAAATAACCGCCACGAATCCTTATTTCCTATTTCTTCGGTAGCTTGTAATTCGTCTAACAGAATTTCGGAACGTCCACAGTCAATTACGGCATTGCTCCCTCCTTTGAAAAAACAGCGTCTCGCTGTTAGTTCTGAGCTGCCTTGAGACTTCTGGATCTCGTCGTTGGCCCGACGTAAGTAGGTCCAGTCCTTCCTGTTCTTGGGCTGGCAGTCGTCATTCCTACGTCTTCGTCCGCGTCGTCGTCGGGTCGTGTTTGGTCTTCAACCTCCCTTTGAGCGTCGGGTTCATGGTATGGCTTCATCCTCAGTACGTGGACGGTGTCGCGACTCTTCCTGCGTCTCGAATGAGGATCATAATCCTCGACCTCATATGTGACGTCGGATAAACGTTTTAGCACACGGTACGGACCAAAGTACCGTTTGAGGAGCTTTTCTGAGAGGCCGACTTTGCGAATGGGAGTAAAGATCCAGACTAGATCCCCTGGCTGGTACAAAACTGGACGATGTCTTGCGTCGTATCGTAGTCGGTCCTTCTCTTGAGCTTGGAGCGTACGTATTCGGGCTAGTTGTCGGGATTCTTCGGCCCTCGTTACTAAGTGACCAATGTAAGGGTCATTCACATCGTCGGGATTGAAAGGTAATATCGTGTCCATTGTCGTTTCTGCCTCGCGACCGTGAACCAGGAAAAATGGTGTGAATCCCGTTGTTTCTTGCTTAGCGGTGTTGTAGGCGAACGTCACGAATGGAAGTACGGCGTCCCAGTTCTTCTGATCGACGTCGGTGTACATGGACAACATGTCGGCCAATGTTTTGTTTAACCTCTCGGTAAGCCCGTTTGTTTGAGGATGGTAAGCAGTCGTCATTCGGTGCGTTATTTCACACAGTCTATTGACCTCATGTATTAGTCTAGATTGAAATACCGTCCCCCGGTCCGTGATTATGGTTCTTGGAGCTCCATGCCTAAGTATTATTTCTTCGACGACGAAGGTGGCGATCTCGGAAGCTTCCGCCGATGCTACGGCTTTTGTGACGGCAAACCGAGTTAAGTAATCGGTGCAGACAATAATCCACTTGTTTCCCCGGGATGATGTTGGAAATCTTCCGAGCAGGTCAATTCCGATGCGCTGAAATGGTTGCGTCGACTGGGACTCGAACCCGAGTCCACGAATCTGCAGTCCGGCTCGCTACCGCTCTGCCATCACTGCAGGTCTTGAGACGTGGCAATATATATATATATATACTGAGCATTATTCAATTGATATACTTTTTACTCATTTTTCAAATTATTCATTCTCAAAAAAAGTTACGATAGAAAAACAACACAAAAATTTATTGTATACACTTATAAAAATGAACATTTACGTAACAAAAATAAAATATTAAATGTAAAACATGAATATAACTCAATAATCGCAACGTACTGCAACAAAAAGAAGCAGAAAAATAGCGACACGAGTAGGCGCAGTAGGTCCATGGGATCTACTCTTTCTTTGCCAATCTACCGTCATTTTCATGGAAACTACGGTCCTTTCTGGAATGTGACCCCGGAAGACCATTGTAAATTCATCCTTCTGGGTCGTCATTAAAGTTAATCCCAGTACCAGACATGGCTTTTCAAGTATAAAAGAAATTAAACGGCATAGGTCCGCCGGGCCTGAAGCGCCTAACCCAGGGTTAATATCATCATAATCAGTGCGATGACTCACGGTATCTTAATCGAGTCAAGAAACCTGCTAGTAGCTGAAATAATCATAGTGAATTAAATAAAGTCTAGTAAAGTGTACAATTAATTCTCCAGTACATTAGGACAGGCTAAGGAATATATTCTAAAACATCGTTCGAATAGCGTGACATATGTTGAGCAGATTCTGAAACTATCTTGCAAGTGGGAAATTAATTGGCCTCGAAGGGGTCTTGAATTTATTTAAACAAAAAGCCTTTTCTGGGCTGACTACTACAACTCATAGAAATTAAATCTCAGTCGGGTTAATGGTATAGGGACGCATACATACAAACCTACATTGTTTTATTATGTGGATTGATACCACCAATAGAGTAATAGTTTTACATAAGAGCAATACCAAATTTTTAAATCGAAATCTAAACTTAATTGACGCAATAATTCATAACTACACTTTACACATTCACCGAGCAGGTAAGATTAACCGACAGCGCCTTATCAATTAGCGCAAGAAATAGTCCCATAAATTGTTCTTGATCGTAGCGAACTCTATAACAGTGTTAGACCATAATTACGTTGAGCAAGGTTCCTAGGTCATAGCTCGTCTAAATTTCCGGTCAGAGATAGTTAAGATACGCTCATATTTGACCAAATTGAAGCATTTACGATGTCGTAGAGGTAACGAGACCGCAATCTGTTTCGAGACCTAAACCTATTATAGCGGCTTAATGTTTGCAAGCTTGAACTACGGCGCTGTTTGTGTTTTGCGGACTCGATTACCACTTGCGATCCTATTCAAAAGTTTCTACCGCCTCCTCCATCTAAAGCTTTCCCTTGGTTCAATACGTTCATCTCTTGCTCGTCTGCGTACAGTCCGTTTTATAACAAATACTTAAATTCAAAATTTGGGTTAAAGTTTATATAAATTAACATATAATTCAATCATTTCTTCAGGAATCAAGATACAAAAATAGATGAAAACATAATAATGAAAGCTATCGCTAATACAGATAAAAATTTGTTTACTGCAGATCATAAAATCAATTATTTGGTTTGTTCCTCAGTATATTTGGATTAGTTGTACGTTTAATTGGTGTTGGAATTTGAAACGTTAAGTATATTAGAATATTGCGGACATCCTGTGGTGTAGTGTTGAGCGTTTCTGCCTGACAACCCAGTGGTTCCGGGTTCAAATCCTGGCATGGGCTTGGATGTTTGTGTTGTCCTGGTCGACAAGACCGGGATTAAGACTGTTAAAGGATCGATACTCTGACCACGTGTCACGACTAGGTAGACCTTGGCCCTCAATGGGCTGTAGAGCCATGGAGAAAAAAAATTAGAATATTAATATCAGTTTAGAAGGGCGAGTAGCCAGTATTGTAGGGTGTCGGTTGTTAAACTTCCGTTATTAACGATGTTTGTTTAATCTATTACTGGCTTTAAGTGTTATCGCTGAGCAACGGAAAAATACAAGTTTAATTGTATGAGACGGGCACCGTGTTGGACAGTTTTTCCGATTATGACAATTCAATATCACAATAAAGTTCATCATCATCTTTATACATTAACTAATAGTAACCTCAACAATCTAAAATGGACGCCAGCAAATAGGGTAACCATTGTCATTAGCGCTTAGACTCAAGTCTCTGTTTTCGTGATAAATTACGACGAACGTAGTATAATCTGACACAAAATAAATTTTTTATATACTTCTTATATGTGTAGACTTGTTCCTTCTATTAAATATGTGATCAAATGTTCACCTTCTCATAAATTTCCTCTCCCACATTATACCATATATACTTATTTGCTCAATTTGTTCATCAAATAATAATAAATAATAAGCTTCTTCGTTAATGAATTGAATATTTGCATATTACTTGATACGTCATTAATTTATTAATTACAGTGCAATTTTGTAATTATACAATCAATATGCTTCACGCCACCAGTTAGTCTCACTCTCTCTCAACAAAACAACAATTTCTTAAACAACTGTGACCCAAAGGATCATCTTTTTCCATCACTTTTACCTGGACATTACATAATGCTTGACCAGAGAGAAATTTTACGATTGGCTGAAGGACAGAAATGAAAGATGGCAAGTAGATCACACAGGGTTGGTATTGTGAACGAGTTTTTTCGTGGATCGAATCCACGCAGCCACATTCTTTATCCTATGGCTAGATTTAGGAAGTTTCTGCGCTGAAATTGGGCAAAACGATGGAGCAGTATAAAATCTTTCAGATTAATTTATTAATCAGTGTTTTCTGAGCCGAAGGAAATTTGAAGATCTACAACGCTAGCAGATACAAATGACTTCTTCTGCGCGAGTTTGCATTTGGAGTGAGCCATCTATAATAGGTCAACCATATTGCTGGCCCTCGTTAACTTTTAATCAGAGCAGCATAGAGGTCGTTTTGAAACGTCTGAAATACGTACGTTGTCAATCAAACACTGTTAACTAAAACTTATTATCATGTCCTTACTGTGAAGCAATTTTTTTTTTACGATTTGATACAGAGTAAAAGTGTGTAGTCAAATTCTGAGAAGCGGTAGAACACACTTCTATCAGAAAAATGTCTTTTAAATTTAAGAGCCAGGTTAATATACAGCATAAAAAACCAATATTGTGGAAAGTTTTCTTATGAAATGTTGTTTATATTTATTGAGTTCGACAGTGTGTACATAAATAAAATATTCATTAAAAGAAAAACGTGTGCTGTGTAAGTATTGGTATTTAGATAAATTCATTGCTATATAGCATGTATATCAGTTTGCAGAATAACAAGGGCTTAAGTAAGGTTACCGGAACGCATAATTCCATCACTAAGCCATTTAATATGTCCCCAAACATTGTTACCTTACCTTACCCAAACAAATACTGTATATTGAGAAAATTATAAAAAGGTGAATATCACATTAGTTATTTAATTTTCCCTGGTTATGGTCAAATAATATAAAAATAAAATTCAATATGGACATATATTCTGTATATTTAAAATTTTTTCGTATATAGCTATTTGAAACATTTCTACAGTGAAGATAACATTTGAGTCTAGCTGTAAACTGTGATTAATTATCTACACAACCTTATAGGACGAATGTTTTTAAAATAATTTTTACGTCCAACCAATTGAAAATTATGTATTTATTTTTGAGTTTATTATTTAATGCAGTTGAAAACATGAGCGTAAATAAATTTTCATTTTTATTATGTTAGTAACACGTTGGTACGTGGAAATCCTGGAAATGTAACGAAGAATAAAAAATTCAGCGATATGGCTCTCTGGTTCACCGTATTTCGGCCTCAGTCTCGTATGATGTGTCAGCATTGCAATATCTTGGTGGTCTACACCGATACAGTATCTTTAATGCAGCAGGGAAGAATTCTGAGTTGCCCTACTGGCAGAAACACTAGTAGTTACAAAATTTAACAACCTTCATTCCTTTCTGAAGCAATCGTACAAATATTATATTAGTAATAAAATTTAGGCGAATCGTATCTAAAAAATTTACATATTCAGAATGCATAAGTACATGTTATTAATACTTTTCACATTCTATTTAGAGATGAATACAAGACTTATAAATTCATCTAGTTACAATAGACGCCTATTTTCTAACATACTTTCATTTATCTATACCAGTAAATAAAATAGAAGTTTCTGTCTGGACGATTGTCTCGAATAGGCTCCGAATCGGCTCAACGGATTTGAATGAAAATTAGAGATTTAAAAGCAGGAGATTTAACTTAAATATTCGAGCATGTTTCAATTCGATATATAAAATATAAATATTAATATGGAACATAATACGGGAAAGGTTTCTTGGCATAAGTTCATTCGAAGCTCCAAATGTGATACGGGTTACCTATAAACTTGATTGCTTTTTGCTCCGAAACAACTTAACGGATTTAAATGAAACTTTCAGGGATTGACACAGTAATTTTAACTAAGAATTGCTAACTTTTAAAAGCAAATAAAATAAATATAATTTATCCCAATAAATATAATTTAAGTTTCTGTCTGTCTGGAAGTTTAGTTCTGAAACCTGTGAAAGCGAGACCTGATCAAAACCAACCGTGTGCTATAAGGTTTATCCTAAAACGATCATAAATAAATGATACCGTACTTTTTCTATATTCAATGTATTCTACGTTTTGAGCATTCTGTACTTATTGTTTCTTTTTTAGGGAATGAGCTATTTCCGCGCGATCGTAGTCTGGGGTATAACTGTTTATGAAAAAACCTTTTTTGGTATATTAGGGCTTTAAATAGAATTAAATAGTGAAGTTAAATTGGAAAAGAGGCTCTGACGTATGTGTTTATGGTCATTGAAATAGAACACAATAAATAAGGCAGTATGAGACGAAGAAGACAGACCAGTAGAGTGAAAAATTATTCTCCAAAATATTGTAGGACTTTATCAAAAAGTTTTAAAAATTCCATTGTTTGCAGAAGACGTACAATTAGATTAAAACGTAGAACACTAATACTTTACCGTAACTTAACTATGTCTTTTGCTGTATTTATGTCCACCTTTCTCTTATTAATTAACAAATGTAGTAAAGTCAATTTTTAAGAATCGTACAATCTACTTTTGATACAATATCTCATGCTCAGTTATGCACACAGTGTGAAACAAACACGAGAACAAAGTTAACGTTACAATTTTTTTTAAAAAAAAATTCAGTTTTTACACGAAATTATACGCAATATGTTATTTCTCGCATTTATGCCTTTACATAACGCGCCATTGCCGTTTCAACCTGACATCTTATTTTACAATATGACGGATGTTGCCGAGGGTGCGAATCGTTCTCAAGTATCGGCCTTCACCGTTTTATGTTTCCCGATCGAGCGATTTTTCTGCTGGCAAAAGAAGAAAACACTGGATGACTGATTCTTCAGATTATATTCCAAGCGAAGGATCCGAGTTATGTGAAATGTCACTTCAAAGGAGGCGTTCTAAATTCAAACCCACTTTAAGGCTGATAATATTTCCTCTCTTTGAAGAATTTTCACTCTCAAGCAGACCAAACCAATATCAAAAATAAATTAACTAAATGACATAACTAATAAATTTAATTTTTAACAAAGCTAAAGCTGCTACAAACTTTACATAACTTAATTAGTTTTTGCTACATGTAAATGCATTAATTTTATAATTATTGAAGGTCACAGTATAGATCCTAGAGGTGTCGGATGCAAATAATAACAATATTTCAGTTATTTTTGTAGTGTGCGTCTGCTACAAACTTCTATTTTCATAGGCAATTGTAGGCATTGTTGAAATCACAACCTTTGTTATCCGATCTCCTGTGGTGTAGTAGCGGTTAGCACCGTACAGGTTCTGGGTTCGAATCCTGGCACGACCTTGGTCGTTGAGTTGTTCGAATAACCATACTCCCATGATATTACATAGTTATAAGTTATCCTAATTGTATACAATCGCTAATGACATTTGCTGTTGGCGCAATCGTACACAAATATTTTGAAAAATAAAATAAATAAATATTCTTGTTAATACTTCAAATACATTAATGCTGCGAATGGAAAGAATTTACTGGTCTCTATTCGACTTTATTCTCATTCGCATTTATTTACTAAATATTTTATTTACGTTTGAATAAATTTGGAATCAAAATTAATTTATTATTTACCGTAATATCATTTTCTAATAAATCATGTTTGTAAGTAGTTTCGTCTATTTTTTCCTGTACTACCGTGCGTAAAATTATTGTTTCCAGTAGTTCGTTCTGAGATCCATTATTTAATTTGTTATATATTAACTTGCCGACCTTCTGTGGTGTAATGGCTAGCGTGGCTGCCTCACAACCCAGGGGTCCCGGGTTAGAATCCTGGCATGGGCTTGGATGCTTGTGTCGTCTTGGTCACGGTGACGGGGATTAAGACTGTGGGAGAATCGATGCGCTGACCACGTGTCATTCCATATTCGGAATATGTCATACAAGTTGAAATCTGCAGCCAACCCGGTAGGCCCAGGTACCCAATGGGCTGTAGAGCCATTGAAGAAGAAGATGATATATTATATTAATTATTCAAGAACTTAAATGTGATTAGTAGTGATTACCGCCCGATTTCACAAATATCAATAAAAAACTTTTATTCCATAGCATTTTTACGACATAAATAGACACTGATTGATTCACAACTGATACGAAAGTAGTTTATATATCCCCACGTAGAACATAAGAGAGGATTTATACCGTTGTTAATTATGAATTAAAAGGTCTCTGATTTCTAACAAGTTTCAGTATTTTCTAGGGACATTCAATATTTCAATTAAATTTGATAATAACCTCTCAGTAGCCAGTAATCAATTTACAATACTCGGAAAATCAAATATACGTGTTTAGACAGTCAATAATAGTAAGGAAATTTTTATGCGGGGAAAAAATGTTTTCACTTCCAATTTTTTATGCGGCCAAAAATAATTTAGTAAAAGAAACGTTGAGTAGGCGTTTCTTACTTTCATGACTTCAATTTGTCATCACTGGTACGAGCTGAAAACCCCTGACAGGTAAAAATAGTTTTGTTTATAATCTAAAGATTTCATTTAACAACGGCGTGTTCACTTGAAATCCGAAAATTAGTCGGACAACGTTCTGCGATCTGATTTTTTTTTAATTCTGAAGGCGATGAAGTAGTTAAAATATTTGCTCTAAAGGTTCTACAATATTGCCAAAGTTGTATGAACCGCGAAAATATTCGTAGAACAGTTACAAAATGGTCAAGTCACTGTGATTAATAATGCATAACATTCTGGCTGAGCAGTTGAAGTGCCTCCTTCTTTGCTTGTAACCATTATTCGTGAATATCGACGTACTACAGTTGAAGATATACCAAAGGAAGTGCTAACTTTTTTTACAGTTCATAGAGTTATATGTAACAAGCTCAAGTACAGAAAACCAAGTGTAAGATCGGTCCCTAAAGAATTAAAATGCAACAACACAAGGAAAAAAGACTCAAAGTGTGTGCAGGCTTATGGCATCCCTATGAATGTTATAAATCACTAACATTATTTATAATTCTATGACAATTTTCATTTCCCTTTTAGTGTGTATTGAAAATGTGGAAGAACGCTTTGATATAATTCGACTACCAATAATATTTACCATTTACAAGTGTTGTGTAGTACTCACCTTGACCTTGTTTAATAATGTACCATTTTAGAGCGTTTTATAACATTTTTGGTATTTTATGTATTATTTGATTATCAGGCAACTTTTTTTCTTATTCATGTTACAAAAATACATTTCCACATTCCCCTTTTTCAATTCAATTCATATACTATTAAAGGTGATGTGCATGTTTAAGCCGGTTAACCAATTTTTTTATTTATAATTGTCTTTTTCATTTGTATGTACATTTACCATAAGTTTTCCCTCACAATTCTACATGTTTTTTTTCATACATATTAAATTGTCTTAGGTTATTATTAGTTTCTTAATATGATTACATATGTATATATACTAGCCGAGTGCCCGGTGCTGCCCTGTAATTCATTTATATTATCCCATTACCGTATTTAATTAGAAAGTAAACTCTTTGCCCATACATGATTAAACCATCACTAAGACTTACATTTTTGAAAATTTACCTTCTTACGCTCCCTACGTTATGATATCTGAATTTCATCATAACCACCGCGATGACTCAGGACCTTAAAATAAGCACATAAATACTAAATATACACAGAAACGATCAATTTTATTAATAACCTATGCGGTCAATGTGTAAATAAAATTGAGTGTGTGCTGCCATATTCTTCATATAACGTGGCTCAGTCATTCGCATTATGCATGTCTGTTAACTAATGAAACTGTATTATTACTTAAACAAAATGTTTGTTAAGTTTAAACATTATTAACGCTAAACAGCTATTGAATCATTTAGTTTGAGAGGTTATAGTTGTAATATATCCTGTTGAAAGTTAGGGTAGGACCTTCTTCGACCTGAAAGAGGGAAAGGAATTTAACCCTTCAAGAGACAGACAGAAACATTCTCTGGGCTCAATACTACAATACACCAAAATGGAAATTAGATGAATGGTAATGGCAAAACGAATAAATGGCAGTGTCTTACACGACGCCCGGTATATAAAACCTGGAGCACACAAGGTTCATTCCCTCTTATTTATATAGATATATATTAATTATAATGAATTAGGTGCGTGATTGTAAAGAAACGATTACATGTGCCTGTTTAAAAAAAATTAGTTAAACTAAGGCAAACGGTGTAAGGATAGACTAAGTGAATTCAAAATAATTTACCACGAAAGTAATATGACTTCATAAAACATTAAATGGAAATTAGGTAAAGAAGAAGTTAATAAACAAACAGATCTTAGTTCATCAACTGTGTCGTACTTCCACCTCTTCAGATACTCAATCTCCTGAATAGAAAACAAGGTTGCAGAAATGTTGTGAAGCATTTAATTCATTACTTTATTTTTGTCTGAATATTGGCTACTTCCGCACCTAGTTTAGTAACGTCTAAGACAGAAAAAAATATTATATTGACAAAAGTTAAAATAATTACTTAAACTGAAACGATTGAATATTTATATTGATGGAACAAATGATAATTAAATACAACATATTTAGCAGAGAAAAATTATTATATATCTCAGTAAAGATTATATAGCATAAAATGACTTTTGTCTTAAAATTGGGACAGGACTAATTTGAACAACGACATTCAGATTCACTATTCCCATATTCTCTTTTGTTGCAGCGTTGAAACCGGCTGCTTCTATACCAGCATTTGAGGAAACATTCTAAAGACTCTATTGAGCGTGAAAATCATAATCCTGAAGGCTTCATCTTCCGTAGGTATGAGAAAACTTCGCTGTGTATCACCAAAAGTTTCATAACTTGTTATTCACTTATATTAGATTTCTTACCCAAAAGGCAGTAAAAGTTTTCTTCACATCGTACCCTCGAGTAAATTCTTGAAATTTTAAATACATAGTTGAATTTCTGATTTTATAATACACCTTTAGTGTGATATAATCACTATAAAATTTTCAACAAATGTATAACAAGAATTAATAATGGTACACAGTGAGGTAATACGTTTTGAATAAGCTAAAAAAACTTTATGTTTATTACATACAACCGTGTTAGGAGTAAGGAGTAAGACAAGGATGCAGTGTGTCGCATATGCTGTTTAACTTATATATAGAACCGTCGATGATGAATTTTAAAACGGAATATGGAAATAAATCATACTGCAATGAGAAGAAATAAAAATCTTACGATTTGTCGACGATATTGTAGTATTAGGGGAATCATAAGAAGACTTGGAAACCATAATAAATGGCATGAACGGAGTCCTGGAGAAAGAGTTCAATGTGAGGATTAATAGAGGGAAAACCAAGGTAATGGAGTGTAGTTTGGAAAACAGTGGAATAACAAAGGGATTGGGAAGGGATATTTTGACGGAAGTTAAGGAATTCTGCTACTTGGGAAGCGTAATAACTGGGGATGATATAAGTATAGTAGACCTAAGGAGTAGGATAGCAGAGGCAAGGTAGGCTTTCGCGAAAGAGGAGAATTTACTTGAGGGTAATATAAGTGTGAATATTAGGAAATTGTTGCTAAAAAGTTTCGTATGGAGCGTGGCGTTAATGGCCGCGAAACGTGGACAATAGGAGCTCCGGAAAGGAAAAGAATAAAAACCTTTGTAATGTGGTGCTATAGGCGAATTCTGAAAATCAGATGGATGGATGGAGTAAGTAACGAGGAAATTCAAAACAGAATAGAAGAAAATCAAACAATATGGAGGACGTTGACCAAGAGATCGGATAGAATAATAGGCCACGTTGTAAGGCACGAGGGTCTTGTAAAATTAGCATAAGAGGGAAGTTTGTGGAGCAAGAACAAAAAAAGGAGGCCAAGGATTGCGCTAAGCATATTAGGGAGGATGTTGGTTGTGCTAGTTATGCGAAATGAAAAGGCTTGCGCACAATAAATTAACGTGGAGGGTTGTATGAGGCCATGCTTACGACTGAATACCAGAAAAACAACAACGGTGTCAGTACTAAATTAATTCTAAATCTGACAGAAATGGAGATACTCAATATTATTTATATCTTTACATATTTAAATTTCCATGTATTCAATTTGAATTTATTCCATTATTACTTGAGTAGTGTAAGAACTTTTTCTTCACTTGAAGATGACAAAAAGTTCATGCAAAACAAAGTTTCAATAAGCAATATTATGCTATGGAAAATATATCAATTTAAAGAGACATGTGCATAGAAAAAAGTTTTAAAATTATTAATTGTTGAATCGCAATCAATTGTAAGTGACGAAACATTAGAAAAATAAATCCTAAAATACCGAAACGTGTCTTAAACAGAATTTATTTAAAAGTTGAGAGACGGTGCTGAAAGTTTGTTCTGCGGGTCAGTATAAGTCTTCAATCCTGAATGCAAAACAGTGGCTGTAATACAGTTATTACAACTAGCACTCAAATTTATATTGCATGCTGTATAATTATTCATCTTATTAATTTAAATTGCAAGAAATGCAAATGGAATACAATAGAAATATTTTCGGAATATATACAGAGCGACATAATTATAACACTGTTTGATTTTGTGATTATTGGGGTACATAATTATAGTAAGTGACTATTCCAGAACTGTAAATTATGGTAGATCCTTTAGCACATCCCAAAGATAAATCACGTAAGCAATCGGAGGGATGTATGAAACAGTCTTAATGATGTTTTAATATGTCAAACATACACTTCACAGCGCATTCGGAACATCTCAAGTCCACATTACTGTCGCACCAAATTGCCTGTTACAGAAGAAAAACTTATTTTCGCAATATCAAGAACAACGAGCCCTTTCAAAATTTATATCCATATCGTGAACTCGTTTATATCTCCAGTAGAAATGTATTTCAGCTCTTCCTTACAAACCCGTGTCGCGACGCTTTGATAGCTGCTGAAGTTGAAACTGAAAATATGATTGCATTCCTTATCATAAAAAGACTACAGCTTTTAGGCTGACTGCAGCATACAAAAGGTTGCCACGGAATCCACGTACATGTTATTAAATAAATGTCCCCGAGCCATGAGCCATTTTATTTAAATCTAAATAACAAAAGTTCGGAGATCTTTGATAAAATAGAGACAAAGAGCTCTTCTTTCGTTTCATGTTAATATCTGAAGTAACAAACCAGAGATTGGAGTTTGAGGATGGAGATACTCAGGTAATAAAATGTTGCTTCAATAGTTCTTGGGGTACCAATCGGGTGGTCATTGCCATCATTGTCAGTAAACCCTTGACAGTGACTACCATCGAAACGTCGTGACTAATGCCTACTTTCACCCGGATGGAAACCCAAGATCTATTGAAGCAGAAGCAGCAGATAAACCGAAAAAACCTTCGTTCTCTAATAAAATGTTAGCCATAATTTGTAGACAATATTGATAAAAGCGAACACATGGGTGTCAGTCACATACGTTTATATAAAGAAGATGAGACGTAACGAAATCTCGTCTACCATCTACATCGTAGGGCATTGCCGCGGGATATAGACGCATTCCTTAAGACAATTACAATACAGGTGAACAAATTATTCAGTGTCGTAGTAATTTTGTTGATCAAATCGACGTATCAGTGGTCCTACATACTAGGGAAAAAACTTCCAGAACGAATCTTCAAAATTCCACTCTACCATACCACGTTTACAGGAAGGATGTTCAGCGTTCAGGTTGGCAACAGGCCTTCTTTGCTTCCCTGTTAGGTTTCTTCATAAGAGGCTTCCTTTCCCATTTATTACCGTGTGAAATATTGACTTTAATTATACAAATATCTAAAACTTCATATTTGTGTTTTGACTGGTAAAAACCCCAACCTTCTGTTTCTTACCTGATGAGACTCAGGAATACTTACACTCACTACCGAACATTCCTGTCCTTTCTTGCATCTTTACAAACCTTAGAAATAATCATCACATCTCAATTCCTTGCTATGTTTAGAACCAGCATTTATTGAAAACTCAAGGCGAGATTCTGCAACATCGAGAAGTTGCAAAGGATCCCTCTTTTCTTGTTTACTTCTGCCTGGGGATCTACAATCTCAGGTGAACACGTGACAAAGATGCAAATACCAGAAAACACGTATTGTTTTAGAAACTGAATGAAGTAATATTCATTCATAAATAATGTACAAGAAGCAATGGTTGACCACTTAGATTATAGGATAGTAGTTCAGAGAAGGATATTAGAATCAGATCAATGGTAAAATCCGTACAACCACGTATACTTTTAAGCACTTCAATTATAAGAAACGTCTGTGATTTAATTAATTGTAACCGAAACATTAGTCTATTTTATTTCTTTAAGGCCTCCGAAATTATTTTAAAATTAACAATGAAGTATTTCATAAATCTGGTAAATTTTATGTGTGTATTTTGTTTTCTTGTCAACTCAAAGATGGATGATATGTAAAGCATTCTTAGTTGACAGAACAACTGTACGCTCCTCTAGTAAGGTTGGTGTTAAAACAAAGCCCTTGCTTCGCTGCGTTGCGTGTGGCTTCGAGATTACCGTGTGGACGTTTATATCAGACGTAATTTTGTGCCGCGCCACAGGTTTCGGCCCATTGAGTTTGGCAGCCATTTCCCCCCGATACCGTCAGCACGAGGCAGCAGATTAAAAGGCTCCAAGACCAATATCCGCCCCGCAGCTTCTGCGCACAACTGGGGAGCAAATAGCGTTATTTATATTGTAATGCACCAGATAAAAGCATTGACACTTTGTAACCACCGACAGTGAATTATTATAAGAAGAATATGGTAGTATTTTGGTATGTACATATTGCATATTGATCTCGTGCCACGAAGTCATACGATATAAGTACGGAAGGTTAACACACATTTAGAGTTAGAAGAAATCAGACAATATTAAAATAAAAAGTGGAAAGAAAGGGTTGTGTCAATATTTTGTTCATTTTACGGCAATAAATGAAATAAAAAACAATCTTCAAAAGTTTATAAATGAGACAAGTCACATATCGTAAAGCGGATACGAAGCACAAATATTACTTCAGACGCTAAGGGACTTGCAATACAACTAACGAATCATGTTGAAAGTAATCTGCAAGAAGATGAACGAAGTAATTTCTTTCTGAAAACCTTAAAGAAAAATGTAGATAACAATAAGTTGGGTTGAAGTACGACAAATATTTGAGTATCATGAAACGAAATATAACTACGAATCAATAAATACGGAATTAAAATAACGATATGGGATAAACATATAAAGTACACAGGTTACATAAAGACGGAAAATATTAAAAACAATCTTGGATGAAAAATCATAGAAATTTTAAGTGACGTTTCCCTAGCAGCTAAAAAAGATCCTTTCAAGTATTTAAATTATAGTTTCGAAAAAAATGATATCATAAATATTATAGCTGTGTAATTTATGTTTATAATAATATAGAGATATTGGCTTGAATAATTATGTTTTATTATAACTTGCGATATATAAATACATTAAAATACTGCAGTAGTAAACAATATATATATATATATAAAACGAAATTAATTTATTTGTAAATAGCACACAAATTAATGAGACCCACATGGCAAAATGTTAATCCATTATCGGATAAAGTTTATCTTTTAGTAAACAGAGAAGCTTGTCCGGGAGATTTGGATTTGTCTACAAACAAAGATCATGATTAAGCATTTCGGTATTTCAGTCCCAAATTCTGTTTGTAACTCGTTGAAGTGTCACAATTTATGCTCTGATATCCGAACATTGTATGTATTGTGATTATTATTTGAACCCTATAACACATAAATAGCTAAAGCACTATTACTATAAAATATAGATGTCTCCTGCTTACTTTCTATATACATTCAAATTTATTGATTGTGAAACGAAAAGCGAATCAAATTTGGAACAGTTTCTTTTATTATAGATAATACAATTTTTCAAATTTATTGATGACTCTATTGATAAAACGATTTTCTTGCTCATTCATTAGGTTGCGCGTTTAGTGTTTAGGGTTTCCATCAGCAAGTAAAAATCATATCACCTTTAGAATAAAATCCTGAAACTTAATAACACGACTTAAGGGGGATCGAAAGCAAAATGACTATCGCTGAACGGATTTCCGAGGCTTGGCTTGCAGCGTACGCATTTGGTTCTAATTATTGTGTTGTAATGGAAGTATGCCATTATGTTTGAGCAGTAAAAACTTTTTGAAGTTGTTAGATACGTGGAAAATTAGAGAAACACCGATCAAAATACCCAAAATTATTAACAGTAAATGTTATCTGTAACTCGCATCTCATTTTTGCAGATGTAGCTGGTCCAGACTTATATGATTGTTCTATTGCATACCTACAGCCCACTGAACCCCACGGATAACCTTTGGTTAAAATTCTCATTGTTCTACTTTTATTTTAAGAAACAGGCTTGAAAACAAACATTATTTTTCAGGTTTCAATGCTCTTCATTTAATACGTTCGGTATAAAAGTTTCCGGCTAAATACCATATTCAACTGCGTACACACGTACTTAAAATTCCGTCACTGTAAACCGACAAAGGATGCATGACAATTCGGATGTTTACTGTAAAAATTAGCAGTAAGAAAAGCAGTATGATAAAATATAATACGAATTCATACATGACGAAATTTCAAGCATGCGCGTACACATTTGAAAATGCCATTTAACCGAAATCTCCTTTGCTGGATATACTAAATTAACTGCTCTGAGGTCTGATAAAAGTGGTTCTATTCAGGTTTAAAATTCCCAGATAAGGAATAAGTTTTAGTTAACAAAAAATATTCATAATCTCTAAATCCCATCCAAAAATTTATTATTTTCCTTGTAATTCTTACTTATAAGTATAAGTATTTTGAAACATTATTTTAAAACCATGCGTGGAATTTATGCCGATAACAAATATTTTTTAAGTAATATCCAATTTATTTAGTAGAATTTCTTTGGTCTACAGTGAAGCTTCCGGGAAACATTGGGCCTATTTGGAAACTAGCTATGCCCGCTACTTCGTTGGCTTGGGACTTAGACCAATAGCACTTTTTATTATTTCCTAAAAGAAAAGAAACTTTAGGCACAAGATTTCTGAAAATTTTAACTTGTTGAAATTAGAATTCACGTAAAATGCTGAAATGCGCTCGGCAAGGCCAAGTAACACTCCATCTGTAGAAACACTTTTCTGAAATTAGTAAATAATTACATTTTTATTTTTAGCATAATAACAGAACAGTAAAGTTATGAAAACTATGGTTTCATTTATGTATCCATTTTATTTTTCAAGTGTAAGTATACAAATATATATTTTTTGGTATTTACAATTGTTTTAGCTCATAAATTTTTATAACATACAAAAGCAGCTCCGTAACATCTCAAATGAAAATAAGCTGACAGTCCCTCAGAATATACTACTCCAGCAGGCTTTGTCGCGGTATGTTTGTCAGTAATAAGCTTTTCAAAATATTTCTCTTTATATCGTCATATCTGCAAGATATGGAAAAGACCATACACGAAATTTAAGTTAAAATTCCTAAAATCTTCTTTGAAATGTGATGAGTCGTTTTGTAGCACATTCCAGAAAATCGTTCAGACAGACCGAAAAAAATTATAAAAAACAAACTTCACTTAATTTGTAATTGTTTTTAAATTACAGACAGACCCTTAATTTAATTTTTTAGTACGGGTTGTATGTATGATATTAATCTAAACACATGTAGAACATTCGACCAAATTTTTTAGACGTAATTTTTGCCATCTGGATATCAGCAGGGTCTTGGTTGGACACTACTACCACCCCTAGGAACGAGGTTGAAGAGGGAAATATTTTTAAATATGCGAAAACGGCCTATATTTCCGCCGAATAAATACTTTGCGGGGTCAATTACTTTTTCAGTGTTTCCCCCGACACTATTTTTATGTAATGTTAACCCTTTTCAATATGAGAGGGGAGAATTAATAAGAGTGGGGGTGGACAGGTGTCACTTGAAAACAATAAGAAAACTATAGAATTTGATGTCTAAATCAGTGCAATTTAAGTCGCTGAGTCTAATTTTGACATTCTACAGGCCGGTAACCTTTCAATTACCCCTAAGAGAGGTATAAAAGGGCGAAAATTAAATTCCACGTTCTATATTACTCCCATAGTAGATGAGGGTGGAGGGTTTGCAAATTAATAATATGAATTCACGTGTCTAATTTGTTGTCATGGAAGTCACTACAAATTAGCCTTTACTTCAGTCCCACAGCGTTGGGGAGGGAATGGAGGATGGCGGAAGAGAAAGAGGTTGAGTGCAATAACAGGAAATCACCCAAGATACCTCACTGTTCCAGCGGTACACACTAGCCTATTATAAATAGAAACCTGGGGAACACCGGGCACCAACCTAGTTTATAAGAATAAATAAAACTAAAGTGTCTGGGTTTGTCTGGAAGTTTTTCTTGAATATGCTCCGAAAAGACTCAATGGATTTCGACAGGGATTGAAACAGGAATTTTAACTTAAATTTTCGTGTAATTTTTGTTAATATCTTGCAGGGTTCAGCAGATATTAATATAATTTTATTTTAACTTAAATGTTGGCATATGTTTCATTTCGATATGTTGTATGGTTCAGATGATATTAATATAAATATTAATAAAACCATGGAGTTGCCGCGGGAATGCCGGCCGGCGTGAAAACTACGAGGTATACTATTCATCCGATTAGCGTAAAATTTTGGAGACACAACTTACTGTGTTATTATAAGCGTAATTTTTAAGACATGAGAGAGAGAGAGAGAGAGAGAGAGAGAGACGATGACCAGGAGAGAATTCTTACTGCATTAATTGTTGCAGCAGTAACTTTTTCGTTGAGACATCTTTGTTATTTCAGATAGAGGACCGTCAAATGTTCTCGCTTTTAGTTTCAGTACGACGAAAATTTGTAAATCAATAATGAAATAAAATTAATGGTTTTATAATAAATTATTACACGTAGCATAAATATCCGTCCTAATACGGTCAAGGAAGTTTTTTTGGGGACAAAGCCCAGAATACGCCTCGCAGCCGGGGACTGAACCCGGAAAGCGGGGGCGGATGGTAACTGTAATATATTTTAATCCACGGGAATCCGCGTGAACGAAGTCTTGGGTATAGCAAGTTACTAATAATGCCAGGGGTGGAAAACTTAAGGGTGTTGCTTGTATTAAACAAACAACAGGTTAGCTGTATGTCAAAATTTTCGTTGAGACTATCGCAGTATTAAACATTTCTAACACCTTTTCTAGCAAAACATATAATAGTTTAGATATTATTAGTGTGAATTTGAGACTATGTTCTTTTGTTTCAAGAAAATATATCATGAGGACGGAATGAAAATTATACAACTGCTGTTAGCAAGAGTTCTTACTTCATAACTCAAATAAACTTGGTCTCTAGCAGCATGCTATTACTCTCAATTACAATCTCTTTGCTGAAATATATTGAAGATTTTTAATAGAAACTCTAACAAACGCACCATTGCAGGCTGCATTCAGATGTTCTTCGATAAAATCATATGAAACATTAAATTTTTGGTAATTATTATCACTAATCTGAAACATTAATTAGAAAATAGTTTATACTAGATCCAATTCGCATTAATGCTTGAAAATATTGGCTCAAGTACTGAAGAGCAGTGTGCTGTTCCCGTCTTCAGTTATAACATTTTAGTACGACAAAGAAAATATTATTCATAAGTAAAAAAAGAACTGAATTAGTGCAAGTTAAGAATCCTTAAACTCTTCAGAGCATTTGGAGGAGTATTGAAGCACTGCTGTCAGACTTCTTTGAGGGTATTTCGCGCATCCTCCTGTCAGGTAACTCGACGCAAGTGGGAAATAGGTATGATAAGCGAATTGTAGCTTGCATCTCCTGCGAACCGGATTGGAAAGGTAAATTCATCGTGTACGTTGCGGTACCTAGGGGCCGTGATATTTAATCAGCGCTGTTGTCAAGGTGACAGTGAACCTTGCGTAACGCGACTCTAGCACAAAGAGAGGCAGGCGCTCGCGCGACGTTGTCAGTTTTCACCATACACGCCAGAACAAGACACCTCCAACACGCAACACGGACTTTACTTTGAAACTGATATGGCTTGTTCAACCGTTCACTTTATGAAGACGCAGCAATTTATCAGGGCATGCCGCTGGCGTGTATGGTTCCATGCCCTCTCTTATTATCGCCGTGCCGACCGTCACCATGTCTGTTATTATCGCTGCCCGTCTCAACCTTTGATTCCAAAATACTCCAGAGGGAATCTGATTTAGCGCTCAATACCCAGTTTATCAATAATGCTTCGGCTTATCAACTATTTACTGTATTATAAATGATCAATTTGTACGTTTACAGGCTTTTATGATTAATTTATTTACAGAGCACTGGAGTCAAGATCTTTTGGCATTAATAGTTTCACAAATATGTATTTTAAAATTGTCACTATACGTCAGGATGCAATAAAAATTAATAGTTCCGTCCCCTATATAGGCACATAAACTTAATTACACAGGTTGAAGAATTGTGGTTTGCACGAACAGGGAAAACGTCGCACTTACAGTCTTTGTTACTCGGCGTCTCCCATTTTTCCTTACAAAATTTATCAGGTTATTTGAAAGACGTGATAACATTTTGAAATAATTTGTATCAAATAAGATAAATTTTTTAGCTTTAGTTCCACCACGTGCTTTTCATGCCAAACATACATCTATACCAATAAATAAAATGGAAGCGTCTGCCTGTAAGTTTGCCTCAAATGGCCTCCGAAACAGTTCAATGAAAATTTGAGGGTTATTAATAGGAGTTTTTACTTAAGGGACACTGGAACTGAAATTTGGAATTCCTGTAAATGAACATCTACTGAGCTGAAATTTTAAGGGTGTGTTAAAAGCACACATTTGTAGCAATGTACAAAATTTTCTTTTTCTAAACTTGTTTTTTGTTTTAGGCAATTTTGAAAATTTTTCTTGCGTTATATATATTGAATATATTTTTATCTTTTATACATTATTATGTACGTCCGACCATTGGTATCAATTTTCAGTATTATTTTTGAATTTGAATAGAACTGTGGGGTGAAGATATGTTTTTACTAAAAACTTAATACAGTGTTTTAAAAAATGGCGGACTTCAGCACTTTTAATTTTTGTTTCATCTGAACTACTTGAACAATTAAAAACCTAATACCTGTATTTGAAGGTATTAGCATATAGATTATGTACAAAAAAACTTTAAGATTATGTCTTAATATTTGTGACACAGAAAATTTTTGATACTAGAAATCATAAAGCTGAAAAACGCACATTTTTTCTAAAAAAGTAATAATTTATTAATTTAGAATCAACCATATTAATTAAAAATGACATGCAACATATGTAACACCTTCTTTCTTTTGTTTTGAAGCTTCCTTTTTCAGTTTACTGAATTTTCTCTTCAGTCTTGAAGTTTTCCTCCCTTCTTTTGATGACTGCCTACTTTCATATTTTCTGCGGGTGTCACGTTTGTCTTATATTATGTGTGTCACTTCACATATTTTCCTTTTGTGTGTTTTTGACTTCATGTGAGTGGTTGTGGTGTAGCCCATGTTATATTCAGCTACAGCATTGCACACAGATATCTCAAGTCTTTTACGAGAAAAAAATATATTTTGGGCATTCCTCCCACACAAGTGAATGAAGGGATTCGTTTTGACTTTGTGTGGCACTACGGACACATCTGTTCAAAAATTCATCACAAAACAGGCATCATTTTACAAACTATAGATTCCGATAATCGTAGTTTCATTGCGTCGTGGAATTGAGGTTTGTTCCCCGTAGCAATGGTTTTGTTATAAAAACACCAGTAATCAATACCTTGCGGACATTTCTTGTGCTGTGGCATTTCTATAAAAGCTGGTCAGTTCTGTTATGGTTGCATTGATAAGTCCACCAGACCAACCACCAAAGTTGAAAGTTTTTTCTTTATATTTTTTATAGCCTGTTTCTAATCTTTTAGCAACATGGTTTGCACACTCCTCTTTCTTATTTGCATGTAAATCACCATAAATATTTTTACTTACTAAGTGCTTGTAAGTTTTTGAGTACCCATCCGACAACACGGTTGTATAACGCATTTTACACCTTGCAATAGATCGATTCCACAAAATTGTTGCTGCATGAATTTCCATTGCCAGTGAACTCGCATCATAATTTTTATCATAACTTTTTATATGGGAATCAAACCACTAACGATATTCAAGAGAATTATCTCCGAGTTTAGATACATAAAATGTGCACATGAAGCAATATTTGGATACTTCTTCATAATCAACAACTAATCCTGTAAGGAGATCTATATAAATCCTATGTCACGATTGGATGTGAAACCTCACTTATGCCAAGTTCCATCATAGGAGTCAGAAATATTGGTATCATCAAAACCCCCAGAATTATTTACTATTTTGTCGGCCATCTTCACCATGTGTTTTGATTCTGATAGAACATTTTCTTTAAATGTTTAAGCCTCTTGTGCTGAAACAGTCGTGTATTTGGTAAATGTTTTGGAATCCATGCCAAACATTCCTACGGTTGCACAAAATTTTTCCATTCCTCTGTGTCCCACTACTATATTTAAAAACGCATAAACAGGTTTTATTATCACTTCACACATATTTTGTGAGGTAGTCCATGTCTTTCTCTCAGCTGAACTGCCACTTCTTTCAAATCACACTCACTGGAACACTCACTGAATATATATATATATATAACTTTAGTTCCAGTGAGTGTGATTTGAAAGAAATGAATATATGTAAATCTTTATCTTGAAAAATAGATCTGAAATCAAAACTCTGCACCGTTTCAACACTTTTAGGCTCACTTTTCCTTTCACTACCAGGTTTTGAAGCAGAAGGAACTACATCAGGAGATTATTCATCAGAATAAATATTTTTCTTCCTTCTTGAAGCAACACGTTTCTGAGAAATTTCCTTACTCTTCTTGCTTCTATTTCTTGGACTACGTCAACTACCGCTAATAGAATGTATTTTAAGATGTAATACCTAATGAAAATCACACAAATATCATGCTAAGAACTGAACACGAGGTATAAACTAGTAAACAAGGCAAAAAAGTTTCCGGCAGTAGATTACCCTATAAATTACATTATAAAACTCGTGATACATTATTTAAAATAATTAAAATACATTGTAAAATATTATATATTAAGAAATATGGAATAAAAGTTAAAAAATATTAATATTTCTTGAAATATTTGGTATTTATATTGACTACGTAGTATTAGTAAAAAAAGCACAGTACATCCTTAGGCGCCTTTTCAACACGAAAATAATACATAAATACTAATAAAACGGAATTAAAACGAGTGAAATGAAAGCTGTTACAAAAAGGAGGCGTGGCATATTACTGCAACGGTCCATTTAAATTGGTCCTGAAACCTTTAAAAATGACGGAATCGAATTAAAAGTTTCACTATATGATCCGTAGGGTATGTAGGCATATTAATATGGAGTTTTTCATATTTTGACCGAAATTTCAGTCGCCGCATCCCTTAAATATTCGTGTTTGCATCATTTTAATATATTGAAAAAGATAATATAATAATAACATTATTATAAAACAACATTCAACGGGAAAGGTTTCGTGGCGTTCGCACATCCAAATTTCCACCTAATCTTGCTCCGAAATGGCTTTTTCGGATTTCAATGAAAATTTCAGGGATAGAAACAGGAATTTTAACTTTAATATTTGTGTATGTTTAATTTAGATTTCTTTCAGAATTCAAAAGATATTAATATGATTATATATAAATCCATTGAAATGCCGCGCCAAATAAATGATACCGTATTTTTTATGTATTTAATGAATTCTACTTTATCAAAATTCTGCACCTGTTGTTTCATATTTAGACAAAATAAAAAGAGCTATTTCCGCGCGAATGAAGTCGCGGGCATAGCTACTCTTTAATATGACACTGTAGGTATTAGTAGGATTACGTTTAAGAGTTCGCACCAAACTTTGTCACTAAATGGGAAAGGAATAATAAAAGCAAAAGAAGGAGAGATGGCAGAAAATTAAGATTATTTATAAGGTGTAGCAGAAAGTGATACTGATTTTTTTAATTTTGAGAATTCATTAATTTAACGATTAATATTTATATTTTTCTGTTCCTTCAATTCAGAATGTAAGCATTATTTTAGTTTTCTCTGAGTAAGCCGATCAGTGGACCATTCATTTTTTTTAAATAAGAAAACATTACAAAGATTTGTAAATGTTAAATAAAATGACTTTTACCAATAGGTAATTCTGTCGCTTTTTTATAATAATTATTTTGTACCTCATATTGGAACGTACTTACGTTAAAGACTACGAAGCAATTGATGACGCTAAATATAAGTATTAATTTACGGAAATTTATGTTTTCCTTTTCCTTACTCAGTTGCGGTTGACAAAAGCTAACCCGAGAGATAAAATTGGATAAGTCGTATCGTCGTCACATATATCGATGATAAATATTAGTGTAGGCTTCGGACGGTGTAGCTGACTTCAGTACTGTTTGCAGATTTAGAGAGAGGACTATTTCCTGCAGCAGCTAGCTAGTATAACATAAAGCCAAGATCTTCCAGAGACTATAATTCAACACCTCGAAACTTTCCATAACATATTTGGCGCATTTAGAGAGACAAGGGCCCCGGGATACGCGCTATGACAGCTCATCTGCTTCGTAATTTCCTCAGTGTCTGGCTGCTGACGTATGGCCGCCTGGGACGGTGGGCCTTACTCATTTGTCACTTACCCTATGTGTGAGTGCGGTTATTAAACTCTACATCACGCCGTCCTCCAGCCTGTGCACGGTGATTAAACACGAACCTTTCCTTACATTCTTCAGGGTTTTGTTCAAAGCGATCTTCATAGCCACTATTATTTTTTTTCAAGCATCTAATTTATTAAGACGGGAATTATTGATATTCAAATTTAATTGTACCAAGAAATCTTCAAACGGAAAATTTTTAAAGTAATCATATAAATGTGACAATGAATCGGGCAATAATGGAGAATCATTGTACAAGAATACTCCTTACGATTATTAAAAGTATTGTCATAATAAATAAATAAATGGAGTATCCACGACATGGAACTGAGAAATTTTATGTTGTATTAGGAGACTTCTCCTATTGCAGATGCAACGTAACATGACACGCGATGCAATAGCTATAACACAGAAGCGGGTACATCAAAACAAAACTAACAATTAAAAATAACAGGAAAGTCATATTACAGTCATAAAATGTGTTTAATCTATTTTCAGGTGTTTCAATACGTAAAAATCTATAATAAAGTTGTATGTCTAATAAAACTGTTTTCTGTTTCAATTAATAATTTAATTAAAACGCTAGTTTCAATAGACTGATTACTTTGACACTGTATTCAAATATTTATGTTCTTGCCAAAACATTTTGGCTTATATTATTTATTACGTCCCCTAGTAAGTAATATAGAAGATTATATTTATGCTAATAAATCAGCTTGTCCGCCGCCATAATATTTCACGGGGGTAACGCTCTGGTGTTCGAAAACCGAGATACTCCGCGACATAGGATACAGATGGAGGAGAACGAGCGTGTGGTGTGAGCACGATCAGTAAAAGAGCTTTCTTCGGCATTTAGACGTCGACCTGGACGGTCGCACGCAATCCTGGGTCATGTGTCCATCGGAAGGGAACAACGGTGCAAGTCGGAAACTCCCATATCATCTATGTTGTGTGACACGGTAGTATGTTTTCAGTATATATATATATATATATATATATAGTGACGTTACACTCGCGCCACTCACCCTCCGTGTCCGTAATTTAATTTTTGCATTGATTTCTATGAACATTCAAAAGATTATTTTCTTCCCTTTATTATTTTGTATTGCCTGCCACGTGGAAAGTGGCAACCCGAGAGGTCTGAACTGAATTACGGCCACGAAAAGAATAGTATTTTATTTTATGTGAAATCAAATTAAATAATATATATTTGAGCGATATAGTTGATACCACAGTTGAGATGCTAACAAGTTAAGAATTAGTGCCAGAAAGTTGTTTGAAACGAAACATAGAAGTATAATAAAATATGGAACCTCTGGGTATCAGCTACTTTCTTGACTAAATTTAAGTAACACATTAAATATAACCTAACATTTTATTGCTCTTCATGCGTAACAGACACTTACGTTGAATAGCGTAGGATTTCACGATTCAGAGATACGAATTATACAGTACATTAATAACCATTATGTAGAAAGAATATTTTATTGAATTTAATTTCCTATATATCTTTCATTGTCCACTACAAACGTTTTAACCTTATATTTGATTACAGGATTTCAATAAACGTTAAAAATCATTATTTGTTTAATTGATAACATTGTAACCGTCTGATAAGATTATTATGAAATTGTGATTAACATAATTCTAAATTTAATAAACTCAATTAAATAATTTTGTTGATTGAAATCTTGATTCTTTATTATTGTAGTATTAATTATGTTAGAGTTTTCATGTAAATCTAGAGAAATGGAAAATCAGTTGTCATTTTTCTCTGGACGTATAAAGATCATGTTTGAAAGTAAGAGATCTAAAAGAATTCTCTGAAATAACTTGAAACGTACACGTTGCAAACAAATCGTAATTTTCACTTGGATACCATTATGAAGAAACATAGAAACCCTATCTTGATATTCACATATGCGTTGATCTTTCACAATTTTACTAGAACTGTAAGCAACACTGTGTAGTCGGTAGCCATAGCAATGACTTGAAAAGTCTTCCACAATATGACGTTTCTGACAGACAGTTTGGAAAACCTGAGGAACATATGTGACGCAAAAATGTGAAACGGTACCATCAACGCTGTCAGAGATAAACTATATGACTGAAGTTTAAAAAGAAATAGCCGTAAAACTGGTCTTGATTCCGATCATTGCAGGTTAGGAGGCGGTGGATGCAATGGCTATCACGACTCACAACGCCAAAACGTTCTAAACCTCTCCAATCTGCACAGTATCTGAAATCTTAAATTAATGCATAGGAAAAGTAGAGGATAGCCTGCAGGTCACAACGGCTTTTTCTATCACTATCTACAATCATCATCAGAGCTATACCACCTTAGGATCACTTCAAGAAGGTAACAAATAACATTTTCCAGGAATAGATCACTACAGACCCATCTTACTCATATCTATATATTTTTCCAAATCGGCTCAACCAATTTGTGTGTACGGTATCTCACCATTAAACAAGTACATACGAAGGAGAACCACTACCAAATTCTAATCAGAAGACTTCCGCTCATTCCGCTGTGATCAAGAGTCTCCTCGACTTCGTCTCTAACGCATCGCTGGCAACCAAAATTTGAACCAATTTTCCATTCTAATAGGACAAAAAACTCGGACAGTTTTCATACTCTGTAACCCAATAATGCAATCTTCAATAGAGGGTCGCCAATAACTTATCAGTTTACGCCAAAAATAGGAATTATCGATTTTCATTAAAATCTGTGTTTAGCAGATATAATCAAGATTTATTATAAACACGTTCGACAAAATTTATTCGAAATTGTTAAATATTAAAGTTAAATAAATAGTATTCTGTGCTATTTTCTGATATACCATGATACAAGGAAGAAAAACTTTAGTCCAACTGTAAGATAAAATCAAAACAGATAAATAATACCATTTTCAAACATTTTCAGTTACACATAACTAAGGTAGAATATGCTAAGCAAACTCCGTTATAAAATTGTAGAAAAATTCGTATTGCGCATTTAAGAATCCACGTCAAAAACACAGAGTTTTGGTGCGTTTTAATTAAGGGAAGCTTTAGTAATAAAACATTGGCTCTGTTGTTATCGCTATTAAAATTCAGCAGGTTCCAGCAGGACCGGTGCCTCGTCCTGATTTACGTCGCTGGGGGAACTAACGTGCTTTCTCTTCAGCGATCGTGAATGAATTCATGGACCATGTGCAATATTAACACGGCAAACGTAAGCGAATTACTGAAAAACCACGTGACGCTTTGTTTTAACTTTTAATTCGAATTTACATTCCCCGGCGCCTGGCATCAAGGACCACCGTCAGTGGTGAGGCGCTTGGAATATATTTACGTAATTTGTGCAAGCGATACATCTCATTAATAAATACCAATAAAATCTCCTTAATCATAGTTTAATTTCCAGTTCCATATTGTTTCGAATTATATCAATGTATACATGTGTTTCAAGAAGGTGAAGATGTGTAGTGAGGAAGATAGGAAAATGATCAGGTTTTGGAGCTGAACTTGATATTTTATGTTAATATTGTAAAGCTAGTTTTCTTTTCAAAAAATCAATAGTCATTATGTACATCCAAATACGTGCCTCTGCCTCTTCTAGGGATCGTTCTGAAGGAGAAAGGAGAAATTCGGTCCATGAGAACCCGGCTTGGTAACTTACGCCTTTTTATTGTAGTCTATATGGAGTCAAGTAATTCTGATTCATTACAACTAATATTATTTCAAGACACATCAGAAATATTTGTGGAACTCAATTCATAATGACTTATAAATGAAAAATTCCTGGTGTTAATTTTTATTAAAAATTATTTAGTACACACTTAACTAATTATATTTTGGCAGTTATTGACTCTCAGGTTCATCTGTGAAGGGCTAGAATGATGTACATATTTTTTGTAACACTGCAGACAAACAAATATTTTGTTTTCATATTTTACGAAATTCAACAATTTCCCCTTATAACAATGTTAAATAGCATAATTCATTCACAAAATTTATCTTTTCTAAGTTTCAAATTTCAACAAACCCTCAGCCAAGCTCTTCTAGCACAAAAATATATAATGAACCTTCTAGCGTTCTATTTATTATAATTCCTTTAATAAACGTATCAAATATTTAATTATAACAATAAGTTTAGTGTACAAGAAACATAAATTTTACTGAAAACTTTTTTAAAAGCCTGTGTTCACATTCGCACCAACATTAAAGGTCATTAGCGACTAACTGATATCCTGTTTAGTACAATTTGATAATTCAGGGAACTTGAAAACACACACAGCAGGCCCGTTCCAGGAATCGAACGCGGGACCTCTGTGATAGGAGGCTGTGACGTTACCCACTAAAGTCGACAATTTCTTTCAAAGTAATAATTTTGTGGGAATAAATAATGGACAATGAAACATTTTTGTTAATAATATACTTACATTATTTATTGAACCTGTAAATTTATGTTGCAAAGTGTTTATAAATTCATATTTTACCTCATTAAATCGGTAAAAATAAGAGATTTTGTTTACTTTCATGAAAATAATTACTTTGAACATATTTTATAAGTTCTAATGCTAATAGCTAGTAAGTTTTTAATGAACACCGCACATATTTACCTACATCCATTCTGCACCATACGTGCGTTTACGCTGCCCAGTGCGTACATAACTTTAGTTTAGTCATGCATTTTTTAGTTTTATTGTAGACAGTGAGAAATATTTTAATTAGCTCCTCACATATTCGGTCACATCCATTCGTTTGCGTTACCTAGTTGGTACATACCCTGACAGTTTGCGTTAGAGGTAAGTACGTGCGAGTTATTTGCCATAAAACAAACTGGAAGAGGGAAGAAGCCGTTGATGCAGAAATTAGATGCCAAGTTAGTAAAGAGTTCAACATGTTACCTTATTAACGCAAATAATTAACGCGGCACTTGTATTTGTAAATTTTATTTATTTATATTTACTTCATATTTTGTTAACAATCAAAATTTTTATCTACTCTTTAGCTCGTCAGAAAATATTTTTCAAATTTTACAAGAGTTAAATTGTTGATTATTGTAACCTGATCAATGGTTTTACTTTTTTGTTCCTAAAGTGCAGTTGTCCCACTAGCAGAAATACTCCATGGCTTAAGAATCTCTTCAAAACGTGTATGGTATCCGAATATCAATAACTTCTGTGATGTGAGAATATAGGCAGTCTGTTAGAAGTTTTCCTCGACATCAAGTGATGACATAAATAGTAAGACATCATCGCATTAGAAATCAAACTATATCAGTGGAAACTGTAAGATGTACAAAATGGAGTAACAGCGGTTCGAAAAATAGGAAAAATTAATAACTCTAATACAAAATTCTAAAAACTTCTGGTAATCTGCATAAATAAAAGGAAATGAAAAATATTTTTTCTCATTTATATTTGATTTCTGAAACGGGCATCTTACATTTAATAATTGAATAGGAGGGATGTGGAGGGTAGAGCAAAGTAGCCAACGGTTGACTTGGGGTCCCGGACTATTGTTTAAGTATCCTACCCTGTGTTTCACCTAAAAGAGATGCAGAGAAACCCCTAGAAAAACTGCATCTCGTATGTCGGGAACGGGCTCCATTTGTATTTTGAAGATCTAAATTCTTTCCTTTCCCTCCTTCAGGTCAAAAGATACCCACTTCCATCATCTGCTCTGTGATTTCCTGTTTGTCCCTTATGATATCATATACCATTCAAAGGTGCTACCGTGAAGACTTACAACAGGTTAAATTATTCCCTCACGTGCCAATCTGCCAAGCGAGATGTTAATACGCCGCGCGTGTGGTGGCGGCAACGATGTTAACGAAAATCAGTGAAAAAAATATAATAAATTAAAGAAATATTATTTATATTTAAGCATTATTTCACGATTGACAGACTACGTCAGGGTAAACACATAATTTTAATACAATCATATTGAAGAAAATATATCTGTCAAGTGTGATTTAAAACTTAAAATTTAACTAAATTTTATTTTAATAATGATACATTTAATTGGTTATTAAATATGATAAAGGTTTTATGAGCTGCAGGACAGACGATTGAGGTACGATATATAAAGACTAGGGCCGCACACACGCAATTTTTTTTGAAGCTGTATATATATATATATATACATTATTTCATGATAATCAGTCTGAATATATGGTCCAACTGCCTTAATCTTTTGAAATGATGATTTAATCACGTGTTGAGAGAGAGATAACTGTTCAATTAAATATTGTAACTGGTAAATGTAAATGATTTCCTGGACATTGCCGGGCTCCCATCTAGTAATAAATAAATGGAGTCTTGATATAAACCTTCAATACGACAACGAGGCTTCATAAGTAATGAAAAAATAATTATATCTGAATTTCTATATAAGTAAAAAACCTGAGCTAAATTATAAAAAATTTATTTTAGGACTTATATTCACAGAATTGACGAAGACCATGAAATTGAAGGATGTTATCTAAAACGGTAGCACAAAACACTCTGAAAAGAATTTTTTTTAGCGACTATGAACATAAAATGTCGGGAGGTTACAGTAGTTGTAAAACTGCTTGAATATAAGTAAGTGTTTAATACTAGTAATAATGTTACGAAATAGTACATCGAAAAAATAGAAATATATCCGGAAAGGTATAAGAAAAAAGTAAAATGAAAATCTGTCCAAATTAACATATTTGTTTTCTCGCCTTTGAGTTACCAAATAATCAGTGACATTTAATGATATGAATAAGTAACAAGAACTGACACCTCGAAATATAAGTATGACAAAAAATTAGAATAAAATGTACAAAAACGCTGAAATTAAAATTGTAAATAACCTCAACTACCAAAGGGAGTTTTAATTGTTGAATTAGTTATTTTAGAGAAATTCCACATGGCCATGTTACACGTATGTAAGATCCTTTGGCAAAGGATCAATTATGCGTTAGCTACGTTAATTTACCTGTTCCACCCAGATACCAATTTGCACTTCGCATTTATAGGTACTAACCCTATTTCCTTTCCTTATACACAAGGAACTTTACGAAATCGTATACAGAACTTATGCATACATTTGACATGCAAATAACAGTCTCTTTGGAGTACGACTAATCCGCGAAGGTTCGTGCTGCAGGGAAAGCGCTGACAGTCAAATTAGCGTCCTGCATTACAACCGGTTCTAATATGAACGAATTTACCAACAAAAATTTGATTATCATACTCATCCATATTATGCCGTGGTATATATTCCTTGATTATTTTATCAGGTTCATTGCAAATTTGCCTAATTTTTGTTATTTATTGTCAGTAGTAAAACAAATTTTTAGTAAAACCACCAAGTAGATTTGTTTATGGGTATATTATAATCTAGTATTAGTTACAAAAACAAGTTTAATTATATTTTATAACAATACTACGTTTTCGTTACAACTATAAGATTTGATTTATAAACATAATATACATGAGGATAGAGAAAATATTAGCAATATTTGCAAACACTCCACAACTTTAAAAATCACACTGCTGTACATAATTTACGTCGTGGTAATTATTCATTGTATACTGAAAACAGGACCAATGTAAAATTAATTGAATGTTGGTGTAACTTTTAGAGAGATTTATAATAATGTAGATTATGTGAATAACGTTTCTCGGATTTTATAAATAATGCTGAAAAATTTACTATAATTTTGTTTCAGAATTATATTGTTTCCTTACGTAGCCTATATCCTTTTTGGTACCTCATCCCATCTTACGACTGTTTCGTTAGGAAGAACACGACAAAACCAATATAAGTACAGTACACTTAAAAGTCGAGAGGAATCGCTGTTCAGCACACAGGAAGATTGATTGCCCCATCAATGAGGGACAATTGGGCGAAGGAATGGACCGTAAAATGGCAATTGCGCGAATCAAATGAGCGAACGGATGCTGCAACAGTCACGAGAGAATTCGTTATGAAGGGGAAGTCTACATTAACGGTTGAGAAGAAGTGCTTCTCTTGTAACAACCGTTCTCTTCTGGCAACTGTTCACATTGTGACGAGTCTAAATTGAGCTAGGAACGAATTTGAAGACAGGATGTTTGTACACAGTAGAAGTTTTTTACGAGATAATTTCTTTAACCATTCGTTAAGACCTTGATATTTTTTCTAATGTTCAAACTTCTGTAGCTTTAATCCCAAATCGTTTGCTTTAGGTGCAATTTAAGTTGAAAGAATTGATTTTCAAAAAGTTCGCCATTCACCGTTAAAGTAGAATGAAAACCACCACTGCATGTAGAATTTATCGGGAAGGAGTTGAAATTGTTGGTAATTTAAACCTCAATTAAAAAGAATTATTTATATAAAAACTTTCGTGTGTTATTAAATATTTCTTTTTAATAAAACACATTCAAACATGTAGGTTTTGCGCTCATGCCAATTGAGTATTGGTAAGTAGGAACGTTAGTACGTAAAAACGTTAAAAAGTCTAACGTATTACTGCAATAGTGTAATGGCCAAAAATAATGGCGGTAAACCTCAGATCTGAGTGTCAGTTTTTAATTTTGCGGAAGATTTAAGAATGTTCTGGAACGGAGGAGTGATATTTTAATGTAATATACTGTAATAATAACGGTTGATTTTATACATTTATTTCTTATTATTTAAGTATCACAGTTGGGCGGCAATAAAATATAATTAATACTTTTTTATTATTTAGTTAATATTTAACTTATTAAGTTATTTCCCCACGTTGATGGAAGCCAATTGTAATCAAAGTTATTAATTTCATTGGAAATTATAATTTTAAGTAAAATATAAATGATAATGGCAGAAATTAATTTAAAGTCAAAGTAGACATCTATTTTTAACAAGAATAAAATTTAATTAAAGAAACTCGTAAAGCCGCAATAAAAAATTTAATTTAAATGAAAACGGTAGAGAATTAATAATTTTAAATTGAACTCTTTAGTATCAAATCACCTGTGAGGTGAACCAAATAAAGCAAAGACTGTTTGACAAATAGAACTGGAAATGTGAATTTTTAAAATTTTGTATCAACGATACCGACAGAAAACAGCATCCGTTTCCTTTGGTGGCGGCTATGGCTATCTCCTTCAAGTTGAAGATCATTGAAGGTGCGGTTAAGACGATCCGCTTCTGGTTGATTACCTGGCTGTATGGGACACGCTTTGGGCCGAAAATTAATCAAAACTTTTACCAAAATTTTTACATCTACTCAGAACTCATGAGGCCAACCCTGCTCTCTCCAGCAGCCCGCAATTTAATGAGCGTCTCCCCACTAAACATAGCCTCGTATGGCTCCGAATTATCCTCCTCCTGTTTTTTAATAGTCAATTTTAAATAACATCGAGTGGTTGGAATTTACAGTATTGTAGGATGTGAACAAGTGCCTTCGCAGATGTTTATGCGTTTCGTTACGCAGTAGCTGTTTTCAATTAGCCAAGCGTAGCTTTCACCTTGACAGAGGAGTGGATTTCTTGAATTACGAACGGATCTGTTATTCATTTAACATTACTGACATCTATTGTAAAAGTCTTTGCTGCTATTGTGTGAATAAGGGTCTGGTGTGATCCGAATAATGGTGTAGTGCTAACCGTCACAAAGAACACTACGTACACACAAAAGTACTTCGCTGTTCTTCAGACAGTTCACACGCAATTTTAATAAATTGCAACAAAAATGTTTAAGGTTCCAGAATTGTTTTTCCGAGATTAAATCACGGTTTTTGTAGCTACTTTATAACATTTTCACATGAAACACTGCTCAAAATTTGAACTAGGTTTATAGTATTTCAATAACTAATTCCTAAATTGTTTTCGCATTCAAAAATTTACTAGTGGTATTATTATTACAGCATGCAACAATCTGCTAATATATGGCCTGTGCAATATACCGTATCGGATCATTAATGTTTTGTATTGGTTTATTGTAATTTACATTTCGTTGAGTCCGTTAAATTCTGTGCGAGTGTGTTTAAGGATTAAAGGTTGGGGATGAGAGGGTTACTATTTAGATGGAATACAGAGAGGTCGACTAGATGTGGATACAATCAGTTAATATATGAAAGACAGCCACAGAGAGGTGAATTTCGTCAAACCAAAAATATCACAAAAATGACAAAAATGTCACAAAAATATTAATTTAAACGTTTACGAGAAATATAAAGTATGTACTCTTGCATATAAAAGGTAGAGAGGATTTCATAATTTCATGTCGTTTATATATATATTATGTATACTATGTTTTAACTGATATATGTCTTATTTCATATATTCATATCTAATTCGATCCGCATTCAGTACGCTCCTATAACTCTGAATAAAAGTCACGTCATTCTATTATTTTTTTTGATTTCTGTATTCTTTTTTGTTGTTTCAGTTAACTTGCTACTCTATAATCCCCATTACTCATTTTAATTTTTATTGCTGCAAAGATTTGTAGAAAATTAAAGCTATGAAGCAGCTTTTCTTAATTTTTAGTCGCATAAATGGCAAGGTCTTTAACGACTATACAGTTACAAAACATGAGTTACATATTAAAAAATCACGAAACACTTAACTGGTAATGTAGTAGTCTGTTAATTTAATGAACTTTACAATTTCTTTCTGGTACGTTGTTGAAACGGTGATTTATCTGAGATTTTCTTTACCCAGGACATTTCTCTGCAGATCATAATTTTTGTGGTCGTGTATAATATGATATATTTGTGGGTTATTGCTATTTAAGATGTGGATATGTAATATTTTTGTTAATCTAGTTGTAATTCTTGTGATTATTATCTGATCCCTTCTATTCAGTGGGTTTTTGATTTTTAATGTGTAGTTTACTTACTTTCAGTCCTTCCCATCTTATATTCCACTTTTTCTGCATCTCCTTACCTATTTTAGTCCATATTTCTATATAATTTTTGCTGCTACAGGGAACCACATTTTTATGCCTGTTAACAGTGAGGATTCACAATCCCGTTCGACCTCAATATCATGGTTTTATAGGTTTGCTTTATTTATTAGGCTCTTGATTTTAGGATACAGTTGAAGCAGTTTATTGGATTCAATAATAATAATTCTGAATCCTTGTGTTATGTCGTCGTTTTATTATTATAGAGTTGTATGACATTAGTGCATTAACTGTATATTAATTATTTAAGGATTTTCTCCTCTGTTCTAGAGATGTTTCTTGTGATTCAATAAGTATAGTTAATGGTTGTATCACGTCAAGTTTATTCATTAGTTTTTTCTAGCTGTGGAATGTGAAAACACCCATAATTTTAGAACGAATTAAAGCTCTATCAGAAGCGTTATCAGAAATATGTTTTTATCTTATTTTGCAAGAAAGCGATTTCATGATGTTTAATCGTTTATTGCATTCTGTAACTAAATAATTAATATGGCTCTCATATGACAACTTGGTATCAAAGCAAATTCCAAGTATCTTAGCTCTGATTACATTAGGTACTTTTGCCTCCTTTTATTAATTTAGGAATGGAGTTCCTCATTTTGGTGAACAGTATACATGACTATGTGTATAACTGGTTAATATATAATACATCGTTGGTATCGATATGTTTCTCCGCTTACACAACATTGTGAGGTCATCACCGAATCTCCGAACTATCACTGGAGGCAAGATATTTTCGTGCATTCTTGAAACTATTTATTTTGCAGTACACTTACCCAACCTAATCTGTTATCAGTCTTCCTCTATTCCTATTCCTCTTCCCCGTGTTTAACAATTTTTGGCTGGGCTGCTTGTTTAGGTGGACAATCATGACAAATAAAGGGGTAGAATAAACCTTTTCTTTCTGTTTTCATTATTTCGATGCGATACTACCACCATCTTTTTGTACAACCAACGTTAACAATTATTTATTTTCCTTAATGTCACGTAAGGTTTTTAAATTTAAAATAATAAAGATATTTATTCCGTTAAGTATTAAGATAAATTTTTCCAAAATTATTGATAATTATTCGGATATTGACAGTGTCGTTTATATAGATTTTTCACGTTTGTTTTAGATTTAGAAAAAATAATAATTTTCCTGGGTATTTGTATTATAAGGTTCAGAGTGGCTTAAACCCTGGGGTCATTAGCGACTTGATATACACCATTAATTACATAAACCAAGCCCTTCGTCTCGTCATAAATTGCCTCGAACAGGCTCCTTTTGATCAGAAAGCAGATTAAACTCATGATGGCTGGGGGTTGGACAATATTCCCTTGGAAGGTCCCATTAATATAAACAAAATTGTAATCTGACATGAATTTATAGAATACAAGACCAGCCTTTGGTGATAAGAAATTTCATTGGAAATATAGTAAATTAGCAGCACTAACACGACGAAATTAAAGAATACAAATAGCAGACGTATGTCGTATATACGAAAAACTACCCGAATAGTAAAAAAATTGTAAGCTACTTATGTAATCATTGTAGTTCACCTCGTGATAAATGAATAGAATAGACCTGGCTCATTAATTACACATTTCTTGGAAACTGAATAATTGATTTAAATGTTTCAAGCACCAATTTATAGCATGACAATTGATCGGATGAAAACTTTTTCTCGCCAACATAGTAAAAAATAATAATATTTATGCTATGTGAATAGGTAAAGCGTTTTGAAAGACGATGGATGGGAGAAAAGGAGAACAAAGTTCTTCGCAGATATGTAGGCTTGCAAAATTTTTAAAAAATTGAGAAAAATTTTAAATGTAGGTTTTCGTTTTAATCATATTCAATATTGTACGTTTATCGGGTTAACTTAATTTTTAAACACACCCAATGAGTCATTTTCATAAATCTAATCTGAACTAAAATTTTATAAACAGGAATGCTTCGTTCATTCCTAATTGAATCTGTAAATTGTGATTAATGTAATAATTACATATAGTTCTTTTTTGGTTTCAGCATACATTATATGGCCAGTACTGAAAGCTCGTGATGGAAATGTAAATAAAGTAATGTGTGAACAAAAAGCATGTACTTAGCGTTTGTTGATATTATCTGAATTAATTCATTGAATAAATTTATAAAGTGAAAATTTTTCTAGGCTGGAAGAAATGTTTTTTATTAAGAAGTGAACAAAGAATGATGGTCAAGTCTGCATTTAAATGTTTATGAGAGAGTAATTTATTATGACAGTTAAAATTTTATTAAAAGCGTTATACATTTCTAATTTTTTTAAACAGGTGTGGTAATTGATAGAAGCCTCAGTGAGCCGCTTAGCTTAGAGAATTCCCTTGTGGCCTGCTATTAAGACTTCCCGAGAGACCCCTATATACGATAACAGAAGAGTCCTTCGCGCACCCTCGCGCACAATATGTTTGCACTGAAGCCGCCTACCCTCATTATTACTCCATCTGGAGGCGCCGTGTCAATCCCGTGTTCTTCGTCTCTCTCCTTCAGTTTTCCTCTTCTTCAGCCGTGCAGGGAAGTGCATGAAGGGCGAGAGAGGAAGAAAGGAATGGAGAACGAAAACGGCGGAATTACTGGGCCCGGAAACTTAGAGCCAGGCAGCTTTCTCTGTGCAAAATTCCAATGAAAAAGTGAAAGCGGATTTCATAATTCTAGCATAAATGCCTCTTACAGGATACTGTTGCTTCTGCTAGATAGTAGTGTTGCTTGGCTACTTACATGTTAAGAAAAGTATAAAAACTAGCGTGACAGACTTTGGAAACTCTTTCTTTTATCCGTTATCCTTGATTTTCGCAGGGGGTCTTACCTAATATGTTCAATCGCATGCAAATTTTAATTTTATTTTCAAGCATGTAATATTGTTGAGAATGGATTGTAATTTATTTCGCATAATTGTGTGTTATTTCCACCTCATATATATTCAATTTACCTTTAATAATGATCTCGTATCGATTCAGTTGTAGTATTTACATGTGGTATACCTAGCATATTTAAGTAATATTTTAAGGCACAGAAATGATAACTTTTCTCTCTCAACTGCGGCGCTATTCGGATGCGACTCGTCCGATAATTTTGTGATAAAAGAAGGTAGTGGGTTGATGGAGAGAGGCAAAGAAAGATTGCGAGCGATAACTAGCAACGTTGACACTCGCTCGCTTATCAGATATGCTTCTATTCCAATCTGAAGTTTAGTTCGTACGTCAACTGAGAAACTAATTACCGGGCAAGGTAAAGTTTTTTGCTTCTAATCCTCTTTACTGTAGTTAATCCAACACCAAGATTAGCAGCTGGGATTCCTTGCGATTTTGAACATGGGCGGATACTTTGGTATATCGCGTACATAGGCCTTGTTACCATTGTATAATTCAAAGCAGTCTGATAATATATCTAATACATATTAAATTCAATTTCAATAACTTTCTTATACACAATTTGTCCGCATAGTTTCAAGGCTGGATCAATAAAAAATATAGCAAATTCGAAATGAAGGTTTCAGTAGTTGAGGTTTTCTACATAGTTCCCTCCCATTTGAATACAAAGCACAGAACGTTCATACGCTGCAAACAGTGACCTTTCGCGGAAGATATTTCCACCTTCTTGACAAAGGGAAGGAATTCTATTACATAATTTACAGATACCAAGATGAAGATGAGGGTGGACGAAGACGAGAGAGACGATTAAATGGCGAACTTTAAGATGAAGAGATACACGCAGCTAAACAGTATGATTTGTTCCTTGAATGCAATTAGGCAGTAGAATGAAAACGAAGCTCATGAAAATGTTTCACGTTCGACTGTCTGCGATATCAGGCAGCAACTCTCTTTGACGATGGACTATTTGGAGGAGAAGAGTAAGGTGTATGGTAACCATTGATGCTAAAATAACTGGATAATTGTGTTCATTTATTCTCGTCATTTACATCGGTATTTACTTTAAAAACAGCCCTCGTAATAATTGTGCATTTTTGAAATTGTTTTAATCGAAACTTCTCGTTTTTATATGAATTTTTCATTCCTAAAAACACTAATTTTCTTTCCTTTAAAGTTAGTCGATTTTACTGAATATGTTTGGCGGGCGAGTGTTACAACAGCCAAGAAGGCGCGAACTGATTTCTTGTCTTCAATATTAAATCGTAAGTCATGAATAAACATTAATTTATCGCTTCAGTATTACGAATATCGTAGTATCTGTAATATTTGAAACTGATAAATGATGAAATGAGAGTTAATAGTGAAAATGTAGCAGGTTGTTTGTCTCTGTATCATGCTTTCTTGAGTCTCTTTGAAATTCGGCTGCTAAAAAAATGTCAATATAATAACATATTAAATAAAATAAAACATTTGTTATTATGTACAAATGATTTCATTTCATGTAATTTATTTTTTTGTAAATTTGTAATATTAATATAACGGTTAATAGTTATGGTATTCTAAAAGCATTTTTTCTATAAATTCTACATTAAGTTATTAAAGATTTTCTCAAAAAAGTTACTTTTGGTGAGGTTTTATAATATTAAATAAAATAAGAGAACCTTTTTATTTAATTTTCCACGTTTGTATAATAATACTCTTTAGTTAAATTTATTTCTTTAACCATCGTCCTTGAAGTAGTAGAATTTTTGTAACTTAATAGTTTTAATTCCTTTTCAAATTAGGTATTCATTCATTAATTGTTATAGTAAATCTATTAACTTTTTCTTTCAGAGATAGTCGGATAAAATAAATTAAGCATCGTATTTTACAAACAGTTTATATTTAGTTTAATCGACGTTTCGTAACCATAATTGTACGTTATGTGTTAATACAAAAGTTATACAAGAAAATGTCCATTAAAGTTTATTAATATATCAAAATACTAATAAAATTAGTAGTATTAGGTAACTACATTTATTTATTTGTGTGTCTGTAAAACCTGATCGTTAATTTATTTATCTCACTAATAACGTTAAGGCATACTCGTAATTTTCAACAATAATTATTTAATAATTTACACCCAAAGATTTTACAAACAGAAACTATTTGTTGTGTTACGACTTTATCAAACCGTTTCTTGCTAGTTAACAACGGGATTAATTTAACGATTTTTTTCTCTCTCGTTCCTTTTGAACGTAAACATTTTACTATTTCATTTTTCCGTCATTTGCAAATTATTTTCAATTATGTTTCTTAATTTTTGTATTTTATCTTGTATGCCTTTCCGCATTACTCGCATTATTGTTATTTGTCGGTGAGGGCCGTCTTTCTTTCTAAATAATGTATTTTCACAGATGATGAAACACCCTTGTATTTTTTTGAAATACGTTCAGTTTCCTTAGTGAAATGCTAAACTATAATTTTGAAACGTAAAATACAAACGTAGATTATTACTAATATGTTAATTTATAAAAAATATGAAGGAATTCGCTGAAAACTGCTGTACTTTTATAAAGAGTGTGCCTAAGAAATGTTATACATTTTTGTTACAGTCTCAGTGTTACATAAAAGGAAGTGCACAATAAATCCCATCTGTCAATCTGAATCAGTCTTCGTCAAGAAGGTCGTGAAGCAGTCGTAAGCCGGCGGAAGGGCGCGCCACCTGGACAAGCACGGCAGTTCTTTCAGACAGATGGCGCTCCTGCTACAAAAGTGCGAGGCATCGAATGGCCGAGCAAAAAAATTAAACGTGGGGACGGACAAAGGAAGAAATAAAGGAACGAATTAGAATTGGGGTACTAGAGAGGGAGAGGTGGCTAAATGTATAGCGTTCAAGAATGGGAGTAAAAGAGTGAGTAGGGAAGTTTAATTAAAAAAACGCTATACGTCGTTTATTGTTCTCTAGGTGCATCGCGTCATAAAACAGGGCACAGAGCGCGCCCGGCGTTCGTTGTTCATTACGCGTTGCTGCAATTTGCACTGAATTAGAAAAAGTCAAGTGGTGCGACACACGGTTTCGGATTATGTCCCCTTCTTCGCCCCGCCGGGGGCTGCTTCTAATTTACTGGCGCCGTTATTGGCTCCTCGTATGAAGCAAAAGTGAAATAAGCAACTTCTAAGGCCGCAAATTGTGTCCGTAGGAGCCGCGTTTTAGAAGTCGCGATTCAATTTTTTATCAACCCGATTCCCGTCGCACTGTCCGAGGATTGCTTTTCTCGGAGTAGATAGAAATTGTGCAATCAATTCACTTCTGCTCCTCCCTTCCCCGTAAAACAGACACAATGAATAATTTAGTTAATTGGAAAATGAAGTTGATATTGACTTCACAATACATTTAAATAAACAACCACTCTACATAGCGTACAAAAGAATTACAGATGAAACGGTTAAGTTTCGGATAGTTCATGAAACATTACAAATTAATTAATATTTAAATATTTCGGCTATACAGAAGGGTCGCTCAAGTATAAATCATTTAAGAATTATTTATGAAATTTTCTTGTGTAATATTTATAAGTGATTATTGTTACAACTATTTCATTTTATAAGGAAGGATGAGATGATTATCTTGGCCGCCTGTGTTCTAGTGGTTATCGTCACTGCCTTGCACCACAGAGGTCCCTGGTGTGATTCCTAGGAAGGCCCTGGATGATGTGTGTGTTTTGTTGTCATACTGAGAAACCCGCGACAAATAAAATAATTTCCCAAATAGGCAGTATTTAAAAGAATATTAAAGTTATTTTGACAATCACAATCGAATTTGAATTCTTACACAACGGTAGAAATAAAAAAATGTAACTACACATGAACATCAAGATCACGATATTGTATTTCAATTATTGAGTAAATGTAAGGGAAGTCGGGGCGGAACAGGATACCGGGACAGAACGGTAGACCCTACCATAGTTAGGACAGTGATGGAGGTTTTTAAATAAAGGTGGAACATTAAAACTGATCAAGACAACCGACTTGACCAAGTTTCAACTTTAATTTGTGAATAAACTCTTCTTTTTGCGCCTTAAATCTCGACTTCATAACTTTTGCAGCTTTCGACAGAAGGTAATTCACGCAACTCCTCGCTTTTAACTCTTTAACGGTATATATTCGTGGATTAATAGGCTTCGTTTTAAGACACGAGGGGCTTGTAAAATTAGCATCGGAGTTAAGCGTGTGTGATAAGAACAGAAGAGGGAAGCCGAGGATGGAATTTGCTAATCAGATTAGGGAGGATATGGGGTATACTAGTTTTTCTGAAATGAAAAAGACTTCGCAAGCGTGGAGGGTTGTATCAGACTAGTCTGACTAGGACTGAATACCTCAACAACAATTATTAAACAAGATGTCTCTAACTGCATGCAAATTACTTATAAGTATTAAATCTACTTGTATTAAGGTTCTGCGAAATCCTTTAAACTGAGACTAGCGCACGGGGTGGATCGGGATACTACTGTATAAGGAAAACAAATAGGAAAAAACTGGCAATCCCAAAGTGTGAGAATGTGTTACAGGATTCTTAATTAATAAAGGATAGATTAAGAAAGAAAAGGCACGAAAGAAGGAAAAAATGTTAACATGGATTGTGCTGCTGCAAAAATATCGTTTGGCGAAAGGAGAAATTGATATAGCGATCAACCTTACTTTAAATAAGTATAAGAAATAAAATTTTAAAAATGTTAAGATTATCATACATTAAATTAAATTTTATTTCACGAATTGTATATGCAAAACAAGGGTTGGGGCCATTTCAGAAAGGGAAATTTGTTCTTAAAACTCATCAAAAATCTAAATTCGTTGTTTTGAAGATATATTGATATAAGATTAAGGTGGTAATAAAATAAAATAATGTTTTACATTTTTATAAAGTCATTTTTAATTTTCTATAATCCTAACAAATTGTTACTACGTTAGTGTAAAAAAAATAATCGTTAAGCGCATTTCATTTTCAAGAGACTGAACTTAATTGCAATCTAATACTGTCGATTTTTGAAGCCTGATGAATGTCGAAAATTAACACAACTTTAAGTGTCATTTAATAATAATATATTAGTCTGCAATGGTGGTTAAAAGTTCTTACAATATAACATTTGGGGAAAAATATATAATATTAATAATTATAAAACTTCTGATTTTAAAATAAACAGAAAGTAAGGAATATTCACACTTTTACCGTGGAAAAAGTTTATTTCGTATTCTAACGGCAACTGAGAGTTAAGAACTGATTTATTTATTTTCATTTTAGTAATGCTGAACTATTTACTTAAATACGTAGAAGTCTTCAACCTGACTGACTAATATCTTTAGTAATATAATGAGAACGTTGTGATATTTTGTATAATAATTATTATAATAGGTGTTTAACATTTTTAATAAAAATCTCCTATTGTAAAAATGAAAGTATTAATTCGATTAAAATATGTAAATTTCAAATATTTTTTTCAAGTCACACGTGTTAACAAATCTTTAAGTCTTCCTTGAATATCAAATGTATCAATTTTATTCATAGGTTTCACGAAACTCTTTTATGGCTTTCACTATTTATTTTAATTGCTTAAAATTGAATTATAGGCACAATATGAAACAGTGTCGGCTGGGAAACGTCACTCCTTAGTAATTAGGTATTACATGTTCGGGAAGAAAATAATTTACAAGTATATTCCGTATCTCTGAACATAATAACTGTAATTTATGCTTACATTTATACTAAATTAGGTCGTGCATCCATACCGTAATGAATTCTACTTGGCTTACTTCTGGTAAATACTTTTTAGCCTTCCTAGCAGCTACTTTGTCAGGTTCTTTGTAATATAGAACGAGGATTAACTCTGACAGCGATGGAGTCTTAAGCGAGAGCCGTGCGTCTTCTTTATCCGGAAATTTCTTTCTGACACTGGCCCGGAGGAAGGCTTTCCTACTTTCCCAGAACACAAATATTTTACCGCTGTCACTAGAGTAAAGTAAATCGTAATAGCTCAAAATTTACGATAGTTCTATCTATGATACGATTAGTATGAAAATAGAAGACATACGTAAGATTAGTGTTTTCATTATTTATATGTAATTTATTACATGATCACAGGGACATAAATATTATTGCTCCGTTTATTTCGACCTAAATAGAAATAACACACCCTAGTTTCGGGCTTTCCTGCGCGAGAAAAACACCTGTTTTATCATACTTCGTTTATAACAGTAAAATACTTGTGGTATAACAGTAAAAGGTAAACAGTTCCTCAATTTTGTTAACAGGGACTAAATCAATAATGAATCATTTATTTTAATATAATTATGATAATATGTATGAATATGTTCTAAAAAATATTTAAGGGCAGTCGGAAGGCCGTATCTTGAAGATTGTAAAATAGGTGTATTTTTCTGGGAAACAGTAATTGATACAGGTCTGAAAGTTTTCTTATTAATTTTAATCTTAATGTATATGCGGAAGCAATATAAGTTATTTGAATTAGTATTTATGAATAAAAAAGTCAGAGACTTTTATAATATAAGTAACATACAGATATTGGAAGGAAGAAACAGGTTGTCATTATCAGAATTAGAACTGGACACTGAAAATTAAGCCACACTTATCTACTGAATAGAGCCATCCCACCATCTTGTGATCTGTGTAATTCCGCCGTGAATATAGACCATATCATCAATCAATGCCCCAAATACCACCATCACAGACAAAAATACCTACAGGGCAAAAGCTGCAAATCTATTTTGGTCTCCCATGAATACCAAAAATACATTACTAAATTTTGTAAGGACAGTAATATTACTGTTTTATTTTAAATGTATTGTATTCTGTGTTCTCTTTTGGTAAAATCTAAAAATCAAATCTAAAGAAGATAAGTAATTAGTCAGTGGTAACGAGCAGAAAAATGGATGTTACCAGTATTTTATTATGTAAATTCATAATAGTAAATAATTTGTATATAATTTTATAATAATATGTCAATAGTTGTCACTGTGGTCGCCAATGACCAGGCAGTCGATGCGATCATTATAAATAAATTGAAAAAAATCTTTTAAATTTTTCCATAAACATAAATCATTATAAATATATAAAGAATTAAAATCCTAATTGCAATAAATCAATTTTTTGTTTTCACATATTTACCATAGGATAACGAAATTTAAAATTTTCAGTTTTGTGTCTATATTGAGTTACGAATAAATTGTACCCAAGAGAAAGTATTTTGACATTGACTATCCTTAATCATTTTCAAGAAAATATGGTACACATATAATAATCTAGAACACAGTGCTGACGAGACATTTTTGAAACACGTAGGAGCACTGGTAGTAAGAAATAGCATAAAAGTAATGAAAAACCTACTGATATCAATGTTGAAGACATTGTTTTGGGGATTACTAAATAAATAGTAACAGTCACCATGGAAATTAAGTTAACGTCAACATATGAAGGTGTGTGAAGAGATTCGGTATGAAATGCCAAAGACTGATTGTGTTTGTTTGCTGAAGAGTATAATGGTCTTCACTACGCCGGTTGAACGTAAAGTCAAGCCTCCTCCTACAAGGAGGGATTCAAATTTACAATTTTTATAACACTTTTTAACTAACATCTAACATTGTCAGCTTCTGTCGAATGATGGGAGAATTCGAAATGACTTAAATATAAGTGTCTAATTAATTCATTTTCTTTTATAACATACGAGTAGAATAAATAAATACCTAGACAATGCCTTGTGATTCAGGTATTCTTCAGCCTGTAAATAGAAGATAATTTACGCGTATTGATAAAGAAAAATAGGCATGTACGTCATAAGCGAAATCCTTTGTTAATTAAAGGGATATACCAGGATCATAAATTCAAATATCTGACCCTCGTTGCTTTATCGATATGTATAGAGCAGAAAAAGAATTATATATATTACAATTAATATATACATTACTTCTTGATTAGAATTATATTACATATAAAAATTTTAGAAAAATAATTGTCCGTGCTGCGTAAAGATTCACCGTTTTCATAAATTAATTTATATTTTATTTATATTTCAGGCACAAATATTGAGTTTCTAACACGAAGATTGTAAGAACTTACCTACCAATTAACTGAACACTTTCTTGTAATTGGTCACGAATATATGATTAAGTTTAACAAGTCAAGATAATTACAATAATAATTACGCAGGTACATTTTGGTTTGAAGGCGGTAAAAATGATGAAAGAGAAGGTACATCTTTTAGTATGCAAGGAGTGTCCAAAATTTTCTAATTTTTCTCAAAAATAACACATAAATTGCGATGACTTAAATGCACTTTCGTCTTTAGTAGATTTGTATTAGCTGACCTTTGAAATATTGAATTTTATTTCATTTATTAATTCAGGGTTATTTCAAAATCAAAGTGTAATTAAATAGATATAACAGACACTTTGTATTTGCCCATTTGATGAAATCGAATGTCATAGATTGGACGATTATTACCGTGCAACTTCCTAAAACGTCTTTAACCTTTTATAGTCATGTCATTAACTTCCTTGTTGATTATGACTGACAGTAAATTAATGTAAATACGTAATTTCCCATACCAACACGTCTTTTAATGACCAGAATCTGCATATAAACAATTTAGATATAGCGTCCTTCCAAGGATTTCAATGTCTAAATGGCACTCCTGAAAGCACGAGTAAGAACACAAATGAATGGTGAGCCATAAATAAATTTTACGAGCCTGGTAATAAATGAACAGCACACGGAATCGTCAACTCCGAGAATTACACTGGCGGCTTGTAAAGTAGGCAGAGTCCTGTTTAACAAACTAAAAGGAAGGGGTCTACAAATCGAAAACAGCAGTGGCCTTCAATATCAGGAAATACTAACCTATTTCATCATAGGCTATTTACTTAAAAATATATGCCATTTAATTTAGACACATAAATAAAGTCCGTATGTTTGTCTACAATAGCCTCCGAAACGGCTCAACGGATATCAATGAAGATTTCAACGAGTTAAAAAGGAATTTTACTTAAATTTTGTGTATATTTCTATTAGATATTTTGCAAGTTCAATAGATTTGTATGTAAATATTTATAAATCTATTGAATTACCACACAAAAGGCGGCGAGAAAACTAACTGCGAGTTAAAAGTTCTTTTAGGCGTTCCTATATCATTGATCCTACTTATTGTGTTATTATAAGCGTAATGTTAGTAGCATGAGAGAGAGAGAGAAATAGAGGGAGGGCGATTGTTCTCACTCCATATATTATTGCAGACGTGTGAAAGCGTTACCTGTTGATTACGAACTGCGAGTCATAAGGTGAACCGATCATAAATAAATGATACTGTAATTACGTTATTAGGGCAAAATAAACAGAGCTATTTCGGGCCAAACGAAGTCGCGGACATAATATTTTGAATTTGTTGTTATTATTTTCATATACATTTCATGATTTCTTAATACTATAGTATGAATTAATTAATTAAAAGTGCCCTCAACCACTCAAATCTCACGATCCTGCAATTGCATGACAATCCTCCTCCATCTCTACGCTTCCGTCGGCAACATTGAGGCACCTTTTAACCCACCTTGCCATCATGCCCGCAGACCACATCTTTATATATCGTTCAATAACCAGTTAACCGCCTGTCAAATCACACCCACCCACGTCGTATGCCTCTCAGATACACCAAAAAAAAATTAACCCATCTGCCAAAGTATGATAGTCGAAAGACTTTCACGTTTGCAGGTGAATTATATACACTATATTAATTTTGTAAATTCATTATTTTAATATTGTATGTACTATAATCAATTATTATACCATCTGATAATCATAATTATATGAATTAAAAAAACAGTAGTAATGAGTACCAAATAATAGTAAACTGTTGTTTACGACTCATGAAGATCAGAACAAATAACTAAACCTGTATTATGGCGGAAACCATTCTCACTATTATGAACGTAAAAATAAACATGGATTTTTCATAAAGATGATTCGCTTAATATGTGATTCCATAAAAAATGAAGCCAAGAATAAATCAGGTAAATCTCCATACGTTTAATTGTACCAGGCCAAGTATATCTGTTTTCAAATCTGTTCTAGTGTAAGGCTTTTGGCGGGACAGTCTCGATTTTTAACAATGTGTCCCGCGTCCCGCTGCGATTGTAGAAAGTCCCGAATGTTGATAAAAATGCACAAGTTAGGGAACAGTGGGAGAACAATAAGAGAATATTGTTTTTTGTTGATAATTCAACGATCATCTAACAAGTGAATTTTCTTTTATTAAAAAATCAAAAGCGAATACTTGGGAACACGTGAGAAATGTAATGGTGAATTTTATATTTCTCACGGCGGGAAGAATAATATTTAAAATCACTTGGAGACACAGAAATACTTCAGCATCGTCCTCCAAAGTATGAGAATTTTTTCTGAAAGCAACTTAATAAGACGAGAAAAGAAATTAGCATTAGCAGAAGGACTTATGTGTTTTCATGCTATGAATCGCAATCATTCCTTCAGATTAATTGAACATCACAGGTTGTCGAAAATTTATTCAACATAAATTTGTCAAGCAATTGTATGTAATGTTCTTTCCCCTTATGCACTTTCAGAATAAAACAAAAATCTACAAAAAATAATTTTATAATAATATATTCTGACGCACCTAATCACAAGAATGTAAAGTTATTTCCTGCCGTTATTAGATGTTTTTGATTCTGAAGCTGGAATACAAATTATAATTTTGGATCTAGTTTTTTTGACAGGCGAAACTTTTGAAGTAATTTTCAGTTTCATAAGTAATGTATTGAAAAATTAAAACATAAAATTATTGTATATTGTGCAGACGACACGATCGCCAATTAATTAGGAAAAGTGAGAAGGGGTATAAATAATATTTTTTTATATAAATTAAACAAAAACCATATCAAACCATTATTGCTGTTGGTTGCGGACATCAGAAAATTCAAAATAAAGCGCTGCACTATACTAACACTATACATAATTTTTATTAGTAAATTGTAATTATTTTGAAACATATATATATATATCAGTACTATGCTTGACTTCTATGAACTTTTTGTTGCTGTATATAGATAAAATTTTTAATCAAGAACCCCCCCACTCCCCTCGTTCCCCAGCGTCAATGGTGTCCCGCTTTAACACTGTTGAAATATCGTTACATTTTTCTAGTGAGTATATTGTCCATGCTTTAAGAGTGTCTTCAGCAAGTTGATTCGTTGAACGTTTGAATTCCTTGGACAGAACTCACATTGCTAAAAATATTTCAAATTTACCATTGTTGTTGGAACCGGCATATCTGTTATGGGAGAGTAAGGTGTTGGCAGGGGCAATATGTGTTGCCACGTGGCTATGCTCCGTTGTAGCCGCTTCATCTTCTGATTTTCACACGTGTAATAATTTTATTCGTCGGTTATTGTATTCCAGTTTGAAGTTTCAACTATCAACAGACCCAATATATCAAATTGGACTACCGGCGGAACGTGTGAGAAGAGCACGTGAGGATTTTCTCACGCCAGCGAAGAAAAACCAAGGTGGACCTGATTGAACAACGACAGAAGGAACGCAGGAATGTGGAACACCTTACAAAACAGGTTGAAGGTATTCACTTCATGCCACCAATTCTAACTGTGTAATCGAAAAATCCCTCAAAATTTTTAGACCTCCCAAATGGCCTTGCTGAAGGTATTTGACATTGCCTGTAAAGTATTCATTAAGTTGATAGTTTTAATAGTATATTAAATTGCCACCTACTAAATTTATACTAATGCCACTAAGGCCGTAATGATATAATGATAAGGTTCCAACGCATGAGTAAAATTTTGTGCATTCCACCGTCTCAATCTTAACTAAAGATATCCCGGTGAATGTACTTTTAGTGTCATGATTTCCTATGATATGATTCTATTGTATTCGTAATTTATATTAGGATATACTAACGGTTTCTTTCTAAGATTAATGGACGAGTTCAGTACCACCAACGTACGTCAGATATTGTTTGCGTCATCAAGTGCTTAAATAAGCATCCACGCTAAATTACAAAGATAACGATTCTTAATATAAGTACTCCTTATTGTGATTCGTTAATTCTCCAAGATTAAACTGAATCGTTTAATATAAAGCACAGACTTTAGTAGCACCATCTTCATGTTACAACGTTGGATGGGTTAAAGTAAAAATCAAAACAAGCATTTTGCACCAATAGACAAAGAGTCAGTGCTACCCATTCCTGTAGCACACGTTTTATTTAACTGTAAACAAACTGATTCTGTCTGGTGCTACGTTATCATGTAGCACGGAGAAACTGCCCTGTTAAGAGGCTACCTCATCAAGTAACACAACAGGAGGACAGCAAATGTAACATAAACTCTAACCATTCAATAATTAAAAATGTCGATTTAATGTAGTTTTATTTTCAAAACTATAATATAATTCATACGTTTCCCGTATTATTTAAAAATAGTCAAAGCTTATTTGGAAGACAGAAAGCTCTAAAGTTCAGTCAGAATATTTTACCTTGTCAATGTTAAAATACTGACTTTTAGATATATTTTTCTGAGGGACCGTCTTTGATTGCTGTTTTAATTCTTAGTCTTACGATACTATTCATACTAACCCTAATCTGTGCAAGTCTTTTCATTTCTACTTAACTAGCACATCCCACATCCTCCCTAACTTGCTAAGCGTCTTATATCCTTCACCTCCTTCTTCTGTTCTTACCCCACACTACCTTCTAATACTAATTTTCATCCACCAATTTGATTCTCAGTAGACTTCTGTAGTACCGTCTTAGTTAAAGCACTTAATGTTCTCGTTTGTAAGTAGAAAAAATAATTTTAATTATTAGTTATGGAAAATAAATTTCTATCATTTTCCATTTAAACAGGTCTTGATAAATTAATAGTTATAATTATAATGAATAATACTTAAAAATAAGTTTTTAAAAAATGTGAAGGTAGGCAAATGCAACTCCCTTTAAGAGACGAAATTTCGAAGACTTTATTTATACTCCGATACGTTCCACAAGATATTGCATACAATACTGCTTAATCTACCTTTAATGTGTAAGAAGTAATAATACTTTTGTGTTGTTAAAGTATCAACTAAGTTTAATATTGTATTGCTTTTAAAAATTAGACACTATTACATGCATGTTTCATTATATTACTGATATAATATTGTCAGTTTTTATAAGAAAACATAATTAATGCGGTTTATATAAACACGTCCACTTTTACATTTAATTACGTAATTCATTGAATAATATCTCATTTTAATATAGCAAATTTATCAAAAGTTGTGAAATTATTTGAACGCTTTTATATCTCCTTGCTGTTTACTGACCTATCCTGTAGCCTTCCAATATATTAGAACCGTTTATTCTTTTTCCATGCATCAAAATATGACAAATTGCTACGTTTCCTCAGCCTACTCTAGAGGGATTGCTACTAAATTACAACCGTACAAATCTATGTGATATATTTCGAACGCAATGTTACAATAATCTAGTTGTGTATAGACACTCCTACAATTATATTTGTAAATCAATTAATGTATGTTTTTAACTTTAATTAAATTGAATTTATTTGCATACAAATTACAGACAAAGAGTTTATTTGATTAAATAGAAAACGTCGTTTTAATTAATTGAAGATTTTTCTGTTGTTTTTGTCATAATCTATTTGACTTTTCTTTTAACAAAGTTTGGAAATGATTAATACTATAGACACAATGCATTATCAACACTCCTACAATAATAAACAATATTTTTGAAAGAGGGGGGAAGAACCGACTACTAAAACAATTATTATTTTGTGTTCAAAATACATTCAACGAACTGTATGTGAGGTATTTACGCCTCGGACTTCGTTAAAAATTAATCTCATAACAGCGGTGCAGTACTAAATTATTTATTTGCCACATATACTGATTTAATTTTATCTTCCTCATATAGTACCTGTAAAATTTCAAGATTTTGATGGAAATTATGAAGCTTTTTTATTTCTGGGTCGTTATGTTAAGAATAATAAAGTTACATTAAGTATTACGTGTATGGCAACAATCATCGAAATTCTGCTTTCCGCCGAGACATTTCCTTTCTTTGTCAATGGATTGATATGATTCACGAATTTCCAATCGAGCTGTCAGAAATACGAGTTGTTAAATGAGTTGAACTTGATTTGTTGGAACGGGTTTTACTTAATAAAGTTAGGAAGAATATTTAGAGGCAGCGAAAATTGAAGTGGTGAGCAAATGTTGATTTTTAGGAAGAATTTCCCATCCATTGAAAGTGGTAATGGGTTTTGAAATTCATTATATATTTAATACCGAGTGGAAAGGAATTTTCGTTATTTAATTTTTAGAGCGCAATGTTAATGTCCGGTAGGCATTATTACGCCCAGAGCGGCGGGCTCGAAGCCTTCCAGTACATAATAAGATAAGAGCAAGCATTAATCCATTAAGCCTTGAACAGATTCACATTTTGCTGCCACAATGAGCCCCGCGTCACTGCTTCGTGTGGGAGGGAATAAAAAGTCCAATGGCAGTTCTGGACCGGGCCATGATTCAGAGGCGACGTTTTTCACGCTCCGCTGTGCCGAATCACTGTGTGAATTGTCACCGCTACGTTGCTGTCGGAATTCAAAATCAACGGACAGCTAAACTGTTAATGATTGCTGACCGCTGCTTGGAAACTTTTCCCTCGGAGGAACAAATAAAAAAAGGTAATTGCATTTTAACTTATTTCAGAAATGTACAAATATGCTTACGTTTGATATAGAACTGTTGTAATAATATTTAATAATCCTTGCACGTTATCTCGATCCTTCAAATTAAGCATCATGTGGTTGGAAGCTCTGGATTAGTATTCTAGCCCACAGACAACGTGCCTATTCGTTCCCGCTCGAAGTTATCTGAATTTACAAGATTAAACCAATGGCATTGGTTTTCAGGGTTCTGTGCGTTACGATCCCTCCCCAATGGAGTTGGAGAGCTAGAGATTTTTGTTTTTATGGGCAGTGTATAAGAAATTATAGATAGTGAGAAGAGAGTTATAGGCGAGAGCATTAAAAGGAGAACGTGATAACGTAAGAGAGCGAGAAGCAGTGAAATAATCGGTACTCTTCGGAAGAGATAGAACTTGTTAAAACAATCTAGGACAACAAGGGCGGAAAACTGTGGATGAGGGAGGACAAGCGAAATTGTGTTTTTTTGTCGTCTTAGTTTTAAGTCGCTTCAACAGCTAAAGTCATTATTAACTATTTCACTATCTTTGGGAAACTCATCTTTATTGCAAGGATTACAAACACCCAAAGCCCCTGCCAGGAATCGAAGCCCGGTACCTCTGTGATACGAGGCAGTGACGCTCGCCACAAGACCACAGAGGCCAGATAAACAACCATTGTTTTACCACATAATTCTCTTCTTCACAATTACATCACTCATTGTTGCTTCCTCAGACACTTCATACAATTACCGATGAATGTTCGCTGGCGTAACATTCATTACATTCTCGGAACGAAACAATGATCTGACTGCACAGCCGGCGGGTCGTTTCATTTTTTTGAACATTTCGAAACGCTCTAACGAAAAGTGAATGTCCTCCACAACTACGTCTGTATTCATAATGATTTTAAGTTAAGTCATGCTCAAAATAGCAACTGCAGCGCTGCAGTGGTGAATTACTAAAACAATCATCGTATTTTCCGGTCCATGAATGTTGCTTGTAAGGTTTCTACAAAAAAGAACGTCGAACTTCTTAATATGAGTGCCTTTACTTATTATAAACTATTTGAGTTTATTTAGCTTAATAAATAATGTAAAGAAACAATTAAAAAATTGCAAGTGGTGAAATATGTACAGATCCTATGCTATTACGTAACTTTAAAAAAAGGTTAACAGTCTGTCACTGCATCGTAGAGTATATTTGATTATAAGAGTTAAGATAACTAGATTTAGTCGACACCTTCACTTGATGTTTGATATATTATGACAAAACAAGCATCTAGTGTTTTATTAATACTCATTATTTGTCATCCTATTAACCATAAAATTCAATTTTACGTCAATTGAGAATTAATTTAAATCCTTATTTCTTACACTCGAGGGAAATTGGATCGTTTTACGTTTCGTTTGTTTTATTAAGTATTCAGAATGACTTAAGTATTTGTCTTTACAAGGGCTAAACCACAATGGTGCATGTAAAACCGCGCAATAATATGGGTTCAACTTATTTCTAACCATGATTTTCTTATATCCTGTAGTGAAGAGTAGCTCGTGAACGAACTACTTCAAAAGAAGTATTACGAAAATAAAACTGTGCAGATAGTTCACTGGACACGTGAAGTATTATTGTTCGTGAGCTAGTAGCAGTTTAATGAACGTAGACTTTCCCGGTGAATAATTCGGATGAAACCAACCGGGTCAGGTTTTATAGCATGCTCATAAAAGAACTACTCATTTAAGTTGAACTAATTCTAAGAACTGGTTCGGTACAATGAACGAACTATAACTGAGCTATTCTATTGAAATACCTAATTTTCACATCACTAATATGATGTATTACTTTTATATTTTACATATTACGTCTTATTTTATGAAACTCTCTCTCCAAACTGACCTAGATACTAGTACATGGGCTAAGCGAAATAAAATAAAATTCAACAATAGTAAAAGTAAGGCGATAAGTTTTACTAAAATGCGCGTTCAATATGCCTTGATAAATAAAATAGAGGGGGAAACAGTGATCGAGGAGACAAACTGTAAATACCTAGGCATTTATTTTAACAGTAAGCTGGGGGCAGGTAAACTATGCTACAAGAAAAGCGTGGAACACCTTGCACATTGTCATGAGAACACTCAAGTAGGGGAATGCGAAATCTAAAGAGATGGCATATTTGTCATTAGTACGCCCACTTATGGAATATGGTGCAGCATGCTGGGTCCGTACAGAATATCTCAAATAAAATCCTTAGAAAGGATGCAAAGAAGGGTCGCAAAATTCGTACAAATAGGACCTGGGCATGGGAACGAAAAGGTAAAGCGACTATGGTGGGATACGCTACAGACAAGAAGAGAAAGAGCTAGGCTACACGTTTTCAACAGAGCTTTTGCAGGTCAAAAACCTTGACAGGGAATCCGAGATAGAATGAAAGAATCAACTCGGAACGGGAGGCGTGATCATCTATTTAAATTACAAGCAAGGCACCAACAAACAGACGTTGGAAAATACTCATTCCTAAATAGGACAATTAATGACTGGAACAATCTACCTGCAGGAGTGTTTGGGGAACTTCCTCTAACAGAAAGAAAATTTAGACTTAATCTAAGTTTAGTGTAGTGCAGTGTTGTGAAGTGATCAGTGCTGCAACTCTCTAAAAATTTACTACAGTGAAATATATTTCCAGCGTTGTTTTGTTTCTTTTTTTCAGGCAAAAACAATATTATTATTTTTAAAAATTCATCTTCTAATAATATGATTCCACACTTATTCATTTGTATTGAATATAATTATACATTCAATTATATGTTAAATATGGTCCTCACGACAGATTATTAATTATTGTTTTAGTTCTATGTATCTGCCACCGAGTATCTGCCCATTTGTAGATTTATTAAATACAATACAATATTCTCAAAACAATCCATGAAAATATACTCAATGTATAATTTTTAATTTAAAAAAAATTAAGTTACCTCAATGAAATCGTTAGTCACGTATCAAGTTATTTATGACAAACACATGTGATGAGACAAAACTTCTTCGAAACTAGGGTATCTTCCGGAAATCATCAACACTCACCACTCGACGTACCTGAATTAACATGGCATAGGAGATTAATAATCCAGAATAAGGTCTACAAAAAGTATTCACGGAGACCTGTACGTAATTAAAGGGAAAACATATATTTGAGGTGTTTGAAACTTTAGCATGCAGGAACGAGTTGGCACCTTTTCAGTATGTTTGTTTATAAATAGTTAAAAAGTAAGAGAAAACTGAAACTAGCCAATATGCAGAAAAATAAAGTTTATATTTTATTAAAGTTACTAATTTAATTTCGGTTAATTCAAGTAGATTTTTTGATGTTTCACAGAATGAACAGTCCATTTTTCATCCACGTCGGTTGTAACATTTTCGTCTGCGTATAATGATTCCAACTGTGCATGCATTTCCTACATTACGATTTCCAGGTCCGCTAAAGCGTTAAATACTGTGACAATGCGACGTGTACATGTAACCACTAAACATATATACCTACAAGTCTGATTGGTGAATAAATACGGTGTAATGCATGCCACTTCAGCATCGTTGGATAAGCTCGTTGTAAATATTTATATCGGAATAAATTTTGCACTGCATTGTTCTTATAAGTATCCTTTATAAATGGTTCATTTTTAATTGACATTGTTTTCAGAAAGTGGTCATATAACATTATAAAACGAAGGAAGATAATATATAGACTATATGACACAATGATTTATTTTATTATCTACAAACAATTAAGGTTGCCCGTGAATATTTTAAACTGGATTAAACTGTTCTTCATTTGAAAGCATTTCTATTGTTCTTGAATTAGTTATTGTATCTACTGTAAATTTACACACAATTTCAATGTATCATTGACGTCATAAAATTAAGCCCCAAAGCATGTGATTTATTAAATTGCGGTTAAGCTTGAGGTACGTTTGTTACAATGGATTGAGAGAGCTTGTTTAAAACCGATAACCTTTTCAAAAAGCTCAGACTGTTAAGAGCTTCACATAGAAAGTGTACGTGTTGGTACTGGGTTCGATTCCTGGTTCGCAGGATATTTTACAGTTCTCTTTGATTAACATAGTACCTTAGTATACCAAACATTACAATTTTAGGACCAAATGTTCACTTATTATACTATCGATCTTATATAGGAGGTGTACGTTCCGAGGTTGCTGGCCGTGACCATATGGTAAAGTTGTCCTCTGATCCTATTGGATCAGTCGGCTAGCTGCCCCCGAAACGGGTCAAGACACACAAAGGGAAATGCTGCATGCACGTTTTCTACGATTAGTCTTGCATTTCTTTCAGGTGAATTCCAATTCGTATCATTAAACAGTGATTAACCCTGGATGCCTTTTCTATGCTTCCGCGCCCCTCTTTCAAATTCCCTTCTTATGCTATTAAAGGTTGTGTTGTAATTATTTGCATCAGTCTCGTGTAGCCTGTCACCCAATGTTAAATTCTTCGTTGTTTAGGTGAACAAAGTCATGAAATCATTGTCTAATAATATATTACATGGTTAACTCTTCGTTCAGTAGATGTACTCGTATATCAGATGAGAGAATTATAAGAAAAATTAAATACAGGATCATTAAGGACATGTCTTATTGATAATTAATCTACAAAACCAAGTTTATTAAATGCTAATTTGTGGTATAACTTTAATATTTGGGCATTTTATAGAATGAAAGTTATGCAAATGGTGAAAATTAAAATTGGAAGGGAGCCAATAATAAGACTCTGAAGTCGGAAACTTTATGGTGGAAATGGACTACGAAAAATGTTCAATGAAATAACAGACATGGGAGGAAATGTATAAATTATTTATGTTTGCTTTAATAATTATCAACGTTTGCACCATCAACACATTTGCACAAATACATGTCAAATAGCTGACCGGGTACATATTTGAATTATCCCGGAACACTAATGTCTTGTGATGTAATCGGTATTCTAGAGTTTTCTAAAATTTACCCGGCATTCATACCTATCTCTACAAAATGGTGACACAGCTAGAGTCTATAAATCTTCTGGCACACTAAATAATTTAGGTAAAAAGGATCTCAAGCGTTACGGTGCAATGAGGGACTGAAAATATGTGTTACATTGAGTTAAAAATTATTCTCGGTTCACCAAGGAACGTGTTTAAAAAATACGGAAAGCTCCTAATGGAAGTGAAAATGCTCCCGGTATCTCTACCATTATTTTTTCAATACAAAATTTAAACCTTTTCTGAAGAACGTGAGTTTTAGAAACCGTCTATTTCTTGGAATGTGGTGAATAGGGCGAAATTTAAAATTGTACGCGCGCATTTTTTAAGCTTAAAGTAATAATTATGGTTCACTGGCTAAAACAAATGTAAAAAGTCTGCAAACTCTTCAGTGGAGAAAATACAATAAACTGTTTAAAATTCTCCCTTTCAATTATATCGTCATAATTAGATAGTCATATTTATTTATATACTGGATTTTTTGTTTTTAAATGGAACAAAATAAAAAATAAGCACATTATCTAAGATACTCAAGTATTCTTACTCGACATTAATTCGCCCGTGCTCTTATATAAGTTACAAAATTCAAACTACGTATGAAACCTATGGTTCTCAAGAATAACCACTTGAAATTATTTCGTCAGTCCTTGGTATTTTCATCAAAACTATTAAATTATATTAATTAAATAATCTTACCTACTGCCTTTTTATCATCCTGTAATATTTCCATAAGTTTTCATTGCATGATATAATTCAGCAAAATTCGAGTTCTTTGAAATATGCTACGGTAAAAAGCTATTCTAAATGAAACGGTAATATAAAAACTTGCTAATCCTAAAGAAAATTCGTTTTATATTTGCTTCTATTCATTCCTGGTGTTTGTATAGTATGATATAATTTGATAGTTAGGAGATGTAAACAAATGACCACGTCTTATTCTTTGCAAGTTAATATGGATGATTTTCTTATATTCTGTCTCTCTGAGACAATAGAATATTTTATAACAATAATTCCTTCTATGAACCTCCACAGTGTTTTTGTCCATGTATTTAAGAATGTTTGTAGCATTTTATGTTGTAATTTCATTAAGCATTTAGATTTGTATAAGGGATATATAAACAAACAGGCTTAATTTTACTATGTGGATTGTATTATGTATTATGAATACTGAAAATTGAACAAATTTTTAGCACCCATAGTTCTATTACCTCCCAGTGTATGTCCTTTGATATAGTTGGCTTGTATTATATAGAAATAACGTTTTAAAAGTCATACTATATACTACATAGTATCCTTTATGTAGTCTTCTAATAGAACCCATGGCTTTCACACGTTAGTTCTTCTGTTTATAATATTATAATATTACTTTATTTTCTTCGTCGTTTATAGGCGATTATAGGTCTGACTTCAAGTAATTGCTATTTTTAATAACATAATTAGCTAATTACATCTAATAGTGTAGTCTTTTTGAGTATCTACTACTCTTCAGAATTCATATATATTTTATGCATCAGTACTATTAATCGAAAATTGGAGAATAAGAAATTATAGTTTTCCATAATAACTTCTTTTTCGGGAATGCTTTTAATAAATAGTGCTAGGATGGGACTTTAGATTGATTTAGGCTTAAAAGATTAGATGGAGCATTGCATCAAACAAGTCTGTTGACTGAGACTGCAACATCAACGACTCTGAACGTTTTCAGAAATAGCACCGCCACCGTAATCCAGAATCAGTCACGGTGACGGAGATTGGAACGTTGTGCACGAAATCAACGACTGTCTGATATTTTAGCCGAGATGTCTTTATCCATAATTTTATAAATTGACTAATATATCGCTTAATATTTTTTAAAACATCACTGATAAATGAACGAATGTTTATTGACTGCAAATAAATGCACACTTGTTGGAAGATACAATTAAATATACAATTTTATCTATATATTTAAGCTAACAGTAATCACTTACAAACAATCAAAAGAACAACTTACTTACTCCATTAAATCTCATTTATTCACTGCATTCAGCTTTCGTAAGACAACTTATCTAGCCTATTTTTAACACCTTTATTACTCTTGAGTACAGTCGCTAGTACCTAATGATTAAATTTATTTACAGTCTAAAAGCTATAGCTTTTAAAATTCTTTCCAAATATTTTGTCATGGTGTCTTTTTTAAACAAATATTTTTGAAATTGCAGTTAAGTGAATGTGAATACTAAACATTTATCCACAATTTGAAAATAAATCGTAATACAACTACGCCCATTCATGCCCACATCCATGTCTGGAGTAAAAGCGTGTTGGAAAAATTCAATATAATAATAAAAATTGCATTCATGATAAACTACCAATAATTACAGTAAGCATTACAAATTAGTAGTAATAATGAAAATGGAATTTAATAATATAAAATTCACTACATAACGCGTAGTATACTTAATACATGTAATACCTAACCATAAAATTTTACTAGCAAAATTTATCATACGTGAACATATTTTACACACACTTTTCACACCACTACTTGGAACAATTTCAGATAATAATTATAATAGTTATAAATAAAGGTTAAATTCCGAAATGTTATATATTAAGGACTATTTTCATACATTTAATCTTAAAACTTTCGTATATTCTTTAAATAAATTTTACACTCATAAATCACGATCCCCGAACCTCTAATACTATAAAAATTATCTCAATGTCTTAATGTTTAACTCAATTATTTTGTGTCATTACAATATATGATCATGGTTAGGTAATGCTTTTGTATTTTCGTAACAATTAATATTTCTGTTTTCATATACCTGTAAGAACGAGGTAACTCAAGTCACTCATCACATGGTTGCTCTGAGCACGGTGCTGCCGTAGCTATCAATTTTTTCTTTATTCGGTTCGGGTTATTTTTTAAAACCTACTTCTTATACCACATTGGTGATAGATTTAAATAATAATCTCTTATTATTCAACGGTACTCTTTCGTCCCGGCTATTCCATTCCACGGATTAATTAAAATAAAATCTAGGCCAATTAATAGAATTGAAGTGTCTGTTGGTCTATCAGCCTGACTGTCCGTCCATATGTTTGTCTTTAATAGGCTCCGGACCGGCTCATCGGATTTTATTGAAAATTTTAAGATTAAAAAAATGAAATTTAATTTAAATATTCGTGAATATTTCACTTAGATAATAATATTAATATAATATAAATATTAATATTCTTTCTGCTGGAAGGTTTCTTGGCGAACGTGCCTTTGAATCTCCAAAATGTGAACGGAGATTGTTATACTATTGATCTTTTTATACTCCGAAAACGATTTCAGTTCAAATTTCAAGGATTGAAACAGGAATTTTAACTTAATTTTGCATGTATGTTTCATTTTTATGGAGTTCATAAAATATTAATTTAAATATTTATAAAGCATTGAATTGCTGCACGAAAGGCCGCGTGAAAATCAACTGCGAGTTACAAGGTATGACGTGAAGTGATTCGTTTTTAAAGTAAAATAAAAATAGCTATTTCCGTGCGAACGAAGTAACGGGCATAGTTATAAATAACCATATAAAACTCAACATGTAAATAATTCTTAATAATTGATACAACAATTGCAGATTATCTAGACATTATAACCTGCATTAATAACTTTTATTAGAGGCTGTAAAATAATGGAATTGTTTTAATAACAATTTTAATTAATAACATAATTTTAATGATAATCAATCCTCCACTATATTTTAGTAGAACCATGTTTGGTCGTAGTTTGAACTCTAATCATTGTACAGGATATGGTAGTTGAAGTAGCATAACCTTTGTATATTCCATTATCGATAAAAAAATTTATCATGTAATTAACCCTGCAGCACGTTAGGCACTTTAATTGGGCGCCTCTTCGCCGCTGCATTCCTAGGCAAAAGCTGCCCTTTATCGTGGCTACGGGGACACAAATTTTACCGCCCTTAATACCCGCATTTATTGCAGGGGGAGGCCATCCATCATGTAACCAAGACAACGATTGTCACCCACCCTAACGACCACGTGCGATTAAATTACGAGGTTAATGCTGCTCTGCCAACTCCCCCAACCACCCCACGACGGAATTTGGCAGGCAGAGATACGTCCTTCGTTATTGCAGGAAGACGCAAGCAACGAGCTATCCTTTTAGCTGTTTTGTTCGTTGATCAACAATTAAGCCCATATGCACACATGAACGTATTACTGCTCTTCTCCTCTCAGAGAATTTTTGATGTATTACGTACCTCGAGCACTCTTTTTCGTTAATAAATTAAGTAACTAGCGAATAAAATAGAAAAAAATGAGTGTGGTTCACTGAATCTATATAAAAATAGTACATTTTTAGCATACGTTACTAGAATTATTTCTGTTGAAAGCTTCAAAAACTGCACATTTTGCTGAAAATAATCTGTTAAATTAATTTTGACTGCATAAACTTAAAAGCTTCAAATTTTTTACCTCCTAATATAATTATGCAGGGGTACAACCGAAATAAGTGCACAAATTTAATCGGGGAATGTGCCTGTGACGCTCCTCTACAGCGCAATTTAAAAAATATTAAACTGGGAAATAGAACTGAAAAAGCACGAATCCTGCCTCACCACTGCTATCAAACAAATACATGAATGTACTTCCGTAAATAAAATAAAAAAATACGAATTTTGAAATTATTACAGCAATTGCTCTAATTGGCCCTTCAGAAAGTTCTCACCCATCGTGCACGGACCCTCACTCCCAAAATCATATCTTCAAGACGTGTTGGCAGGTATGAGTCGCCGTTCAGACATGGTGGCAAGAAGAATGATGCAACTAAAACATCTCCGACGTAGCTAGACTACACGTTAAAAGAAAATGTCTCTTGGCTGGTAGGAGGAGCGCTTTTCGAATTCTATTTTTCTGGGTTTTTCTTCTGTAATTTTCCAGTAACGAAGCGTCAATGACAAAAATTCCAAGAGGGATTTATGATTTTATCGACCAATTTATTCCCTCTTTTGGATTTCTGCATTTACTTTTTATATATCCTGTATAATAAAACATAATGTCTGGATGTGCATACTCGTAAGCAATCTAATAATAATGTAATATATATATATATCATTATTATGTAATTTTATTATTAAATAACTTTATAATAATGGAGCTAAAAGACAATTATCTCTTGCGTTATTTTGTACATTCTATTAAATATTTTATCTCAAATAAGTGTAAGAGCTACTACAATTCTTTTTTAAATTAGTCATACCCTTGCAATATGTTTCTTTACAGCAATTAGTTGATAACCTTCTTAATCAAATATGAACGGAAACTGGAGTCACTATTAGTAGTATAAGCTTAATATATAAAGAATCATAGGGTTTTGGAATTTAAGCATATGCGTTTTCCCCCGAAAACTCTTAAATATCAAAGTTTTCAAAAGTCAATTAAGGTAATCAACTTTAATATATGGTTTACATTTATGTATGTATAAGAATTATTGCTTATTATAGACGCAGAGATTATATGGGTAAAATATGTATTTAATGTCATACTTCCTGATCATTGTTGATGTTCTAACCAGTTACTCGACGAAATATTTGATTTTTGTATTCTTAATGAATCGGTACTTTACATAATATAGTACTATATCAAATAACCCAAAACCAATATACAGTTACACGTTTCTTTATTTTCAGAAGCTTTCCTTTACCTGAGTCATAATCATATCCTGCAACATATCACCTTAACAATTAAATGACGACCGTCAATGTAAATGGAATAAATTAAGACTTGTACGATGTGTCATACTAAAATGTTGTTTTTATATAGATTGGTAATATTGCAGCAGATGATAATGGCTAAGGTAGCAAAAATCTTCTGAAAATAAAGAAATATGTGACTGTATATTGGTTTTGAGTTATTTGGTATAGTGTTGAACGGAAAATAGTTAAATTAAAATCTAATTGTTTGGATAATGAAGTACTTTATAATTATAAGGATCTTTTATGACAGTTTAATTTGTTGTTTTCTGATAAAAGACACATCTTAGGATGCTGAATATGTATTTAGTTGTCATACGGAAATATAACTGAAATGGTCTTATTATGTATAATCCGGTCGTATGCGATAATGACATTTGACACTGTCATTTGAAATCTGGTTTAGTGTTTTTAGAATGTGAAAGCTATGTATAAATGAAAAAACTTGCGCAGGGTAAGCCTTACGACTGATTACCACAGCAACATTTCAAATTAAAAATATGTTGTCCTTATTAATATATATCATATTATTAATATATTTATAATAGAATTACTATATTAATATAAATTTTCAGCAGTACTGGTACAACGTTAAAAAATTTAACTACCTATAAAATAAAAATTTTAATTGAAGATAAATATAAGTTACAAAACGTCCTCACAAGTAAATAAAGGGAATTTTTTTACATATATTAAAATGCATAAACTTAAAATTAACTACACTTTGATAATTTCAGTTTGTTCCAGTTTCACTGCAAGTTATAAATGTCAAGGAGATTCAAATATTACCTAAAATTAAGAGGAAGAAGTAAATTTATTATTATATAACAATGTATCAAAACGGTTTAAATCAGCCACAGATCATCAATAAATAATTAATTAATGTTTTTCAGCAATAAGCCATACTCATCTACATAAATGACCAAATTATTTTGAAAAATTTAGTTTAAAAAAAATTAGTTTAAACAATATTCCAGACATTGCTTTTAAATCTCAATAATATCAAGATCAAACAGTCTATTTTTACAGTACTGACGTTGAATTTAGCTTATAGCTTATAGAACCAATAGAAAAAAATGGATAAACGTTTCGGTATTATAAACTTATATAAAATATTGACTTCACATTGGATAAAATTTTTGTTTTTATATAATGATATGAAATTTATCCGTAGGCCTATTCTTGACACATTTAGTATGGAAACCGGTTTCACACGCGAAATCTAAATCCACGTAAAAAATTATTAAAGAATAATTTCATGACAAATTTTAAAGTAATTAAGTCATTTTAGGATTTTTTGAAACTTAGAATATTAAAATAATTGTAGATTTATGTAGGAAAAAATTTAAAATTCAAAGCTGCTTTTGAAAATGTGATTTTGTCTTTCATGTAACCTTTACGGCTCACTGCCAAAAGTTAATGTGGATAGGAATTTAAAAATATTAATGAACTATTTATTAATGTGTTGTAAATCTGAGCCCTATTAAATTAATGTCTAAGTCTCAACGAATCATATAAAATTAAAATTCCTCAAAGGAATTAAATTGACTATTTATATTTATCGACCCCTATGTTTAAATTAATGCAGAATAATTTGAATTTAACACAATGAATACATCTTTCATTCGAATTAACTTTACGTTTGGATCAGACAATCGATTATAAAATTTGTTAGTATAGTTTTACACTTTTCCTATTCAAAATTTGGGCATAGCGAGTTTTTTTGTTGTATGTAGATTTCTCTACTCTTAATATAGAATCTGATAAGATCTGAAAGTTAGGTCTTATTTTGTATCTTTATGAGATGTATTTCGCAATTATAACTTCGTATTTGATTCCAAATATTTTAAATTAGCAGATTAACTGATTTTTATGAATTAATTTCTATTATTTACTAATGATTAAATAAATGTGATTGCAATAAACTTAAATTATAAACGTTGCAGCAAAATAAATAGCAATCGCACCACGTTCCTTATATTACTATTATTATTGAGTCACATAAGTAAATATGAACGTGTCGTGTAGTCTCGAAATCATGTTGTTCGATGATTAATCTTTTTCTTTTATGTCATTCTAGGAATTAAGTTGAAAGGGAAGATAATGGAAACTTTTTCCAAGTAAAAACTAATTTCATCCGTACATTTATTAGAAGCAAGGAGATATGAGAGTTTAATAAACAAACGCATGGACTTTTTTACTCATATTTTTCAAGAATAGGTCTCAGCCTGGAGAATTAGGAGTGACCACTTAATATAGTAGCTTGCGAAGCGCTCCTCGTTGAAACCTTCATCTCGTCGTTGTCAACGTCCAGCCTTCATAAACGAAGATGCTGTGTCGTTATTCGTTGCCTTTGTGCGTCAGGAGCCATTGTTGAGTTCCCGGTGCATGGTGCCAAGCCACCCTATATGAAATCGTCAGAGGCGATAGAGTGGTAAACAAGCAAACGTACAGCACAGTAGAGGTAGAAATCGCTTTCACCTAACCTTAATATTACTGCTTTAGAGACACTGGATTTACGAATTATGAATCAAAATACGAACGGTGTTGTAATTGCAGAATTATGTATGGAATATTAATTTTAAGGTTATCCATTGATGTTTTGTGTAATAACTATAATAATGAAATAGATGAAATTGAATGTTTTATTTTTTTAGTCTAAGCAGGAGAAACTTCTATCTCTACAATCTAACATGGAAAATACTTTCAATAGTTTTCAGGTAAATGTTGCCAAGAGGTATGAAAGAAGAAGGAATTGACATTATTATATATTATAATTGACTAACATTATCCACTTCGCAGATAAATGCTCCAAATATTCAGTAAATTCAAACTCAGTACTGTTTCATAAATTCTATTTTCAGTGAATGATAAAAAAGTATTCCGATTGATTAAAATTCAATTTAAATTTCTTGTCCCAATATGAATCTCATAGATTATGATGAGATTATATATTATTACGCGAAACATGTCATTTAGTTTTACATTAAATAATATATTTTATATAGATTTATGACTGTACAAAAAGGAACATAATATACTCCAAATTAAAAGGTACGTAATAATCATTATCTACAAACAGTTTGTAGTGGTAAAACACTAGGAAATACGGAATTTGTGAGTACAAAATGAAAGCCAGACAGCATGAGAGAAATTGAAGAAGCTTGCAGACAGAATTATAAAACCTCGACTATTTGGCCCGGCCTGGGTTTACTAAACTCTTTGATATTCCGGGACGCTTGTACGTGACTGTACATGACGTTTTCCCCAAAACAACAGTGAAGTGGGGTGATTGGCTTCTGCTGAAGACTAATTATGAAGACTTTTGTTTGCAGAGGATCTGGTTCCCCCCTCCGAAAGAAATAATATAATGGAGGAGGGCAAAGGTTTTAAAACCATGGAAAAACGATTTTCGGGCTTTAAACAGTGGGCATTAAAGATTAATATGTTTGAAAGTAAGATATTCGAGATTGAAATTGACTATGAGCACTTGGATAATAGTCATTGATAGAGAGATAGAAGGGGGGGCCTTGAATTTGTTGATTTAGGGCTGAATTCTTGCTCTTGTCCTTGTCGGCATATAGGAAGACTACATGAGTAAGGAGATTATTGTCCAACAAGTAAGTATTCGGTTGGGACCGGAATAAGCTGATAACGGTAATTATTCTGTTTGTAACCTTTTTCCGAATTCCTGGTACTGCCGATTCTGAGCGTGGTTCGTGTCTGTAGCACTGATTTTATGAGAAGGTCCACAAATACGACCCAAGAGTAGATCCAGCGTTCCTACTTTGTAAGACATTATTTGTAAATTAAAAATTTTAATGAAGGCCGTCTTTGTAAATTAAAATTGATGAAATTATTGTATACTGTCATTAATAAATTTCACGTTAACGGGTTTTCTTTTCTATATAACAATTATTTATTTTAAACCGTTTATATTCCACATATTCTTTTCCAGTTGAATGAATATACAGTGTGCAACGAAAATTGTCGTAAGACGTGAATATCATATTCATAGTTGAATGAGAGTCAAATAATTGTGTACAAATGCTTATCATACAGAATAAATTGACTAATTTATGTTTTATGATAACATAAATTATTTAACTTCTGAAATGATTTTTTGATCTTCCATATGTGAACACGTAATCTTTAATAAGTGTCAGTTAAAATCAAGTTGTACTTGAGTCCAAAAACATACACTAAAATTATAGTAATGAATTTAATTTTACACAATTTAAGCTGTAACATTCAGCTCATCACTAATAAATCCACCAAAAGTTTATCATAATAATTTATCCACTATTATAAAAAACGTGAAAAACTTTGTTGTTGAAAGTAAAATTGACAACATAACTTAGTAATTAAAATGTAGTGTCTGTCCGTATTTATACTTAGGCCAATGAAAAAGAACTGTCACCACCAGAAATTAGAAGCTTAGATTTAATATCAGGCTTGTGCAGAACATGTTATTTATCATTTCCAAGCAAAGTGTAAACAACAACAATACTTCATATATTATTAATTTCCAACATACAAATCCAGTTTAGTTTCCAAATGCTTCTCATTAAACTTAATATTAATTCACAAAATGTAAAAGCTGAGAATAATTCATGATGTTTAGCTTCATAAAATGTAATCTTCCAAATTTTATGCTATTTGTCTTTGTTCCTTCGCCATTTTATGTTCTTCGACTATACTCGTATGGTTTAATATAGTAATAATTTTGAGTTTTAATACCTTTATTCCAAATCTGATGAGGGTCAACAATATAGATACGGAAATGTTGTTTTGTTAAATTAAATTAATATAATTTCATTTTATATTTGTGACCCCTATTTCAACTTATTTGGAATTTTAAGACAAACGAACTGGATTGTAATTTACACATCGCTATGGTAGGTAAAGTATTCTACCATAACCACTCACCACTTACCATTGACACCAGCAGTCAATCAGCTAATTGGTTGCACAGAGATCTTTTTGCAATCCACAGAGCCATTAATCTCATAGTGTGTGACAGGGAGTCTACACACAGGCGCCACGCACTGTCCCGTGATACACGACAATTACCAACTCACTCTTCGAATTACACCAGGCTTTTTGGCATTTAATCTAGATCATGAACCAGAAAGATGTAACTTGATTTTCATACAAATGAAAGTGATACAGTATATACTATAGTTAACAATTGAAATTTATTTAACCTACGCCATCACCTCGTCCCCCTCCCCTTCACCTCAAAAAATTATTGAAATATGTAGATAAAGAAAAATAATTTATTTAATTTCTCAGTTGAACTTGAAAAAGGTTAAATCGATAAATCAAAAATGCAGGTAAGAAGATTTATGACGTCTTTATAACAAACCACAATTTCAGTAAAGTTCTTGGAAAGGTTATTAACAGACAGTAAAGATGTTCTTGGAATAGTTCCTGTTTCCCTTCCTAGTAAAAATCTGCTTCTCGTAATAAAAATACTAAACTGTTTGAATTTATTTTTACAAAAATGGTTTAGTTGCTTTTGAAAAATAATAGAATGTCACTTAGTAGGAAGGACTGAGAATAGATTTATGATAACGATGAAATTTTTTCATGTTTGTACGTATTATACCATACCCCTTAAAAACTATTTTAATTTCTCTGCTTAACAAAGTGATATTCCCGTTCCCTCCGTAACCACAATATGATGTTTCGAATCACATTCCACAAAGCATTTTCGGATAATCTTCTTTTCCAATCCGTTTTACATTTACAGTAAATCTCATTACTTCAAATAATTCAGTTATAATTTTCATTACGTCTTAGGCATTTAGCCCGGTTCTTATGCATTATAGCCATTCGCATAATATTTCTGTACCTCGATCAGTTATCACCATATTTGATTTCAATTTATGCACAATAGCCAACAGTAATAATAAACTAACATTTTCATAAACAAAAGTTTTCTTTCTACGTTCAGGATGGTCTTCCGTTGTATATAATTAACAAAATGACACAGAAAAAAATGGAATCCTTTTAACAACTTTCTGTAGAGATTTCTAACTATATGGGATAAACGTTTAGTTTTGATGTAAATTTTAATTTTAATAAACTTGAACTTTTCTTGTTATACACTAGTTTTATTTATTGATACAAGTGAAATTAATTACTAATTTTATATATAATTATTTTTAAAATTCCTAATAGGTTCACTCAACAACAAAAGAAGTACCGTATGTAATTAAACTGTAAATGAAACAAAGATCGCATGGGATATGACTATTGGCAGTAGAACAATTTTTACTCCCGTATAGGAAAATGTAAGGGAGGGGAAGAGATTGTAATTAATATGTCCGATTGGCAACTTTTTAATTGAAACTGCTATGCTAGCAAGTGACTACACCAACATAAATTTATTATAGAACAATTGTTAGTATCTTACTCAATATACGGAAAAATATATTATGTGAATTGAATGTGTTACAAGTTGCGAGAAATTTTACATCTAAAGGCTTCGTCTCTTTAAAATTCTAAATAAACACATATCTTCTTCAAGGTGATCTATGGAATAAAAACCACAATATTGAAGACAAAATTAACAATAAACTGCGGTAATTATTTATCTGCACATTCAATCACAACAGACCATCAATTCATTTTTTTATATATTCATTTATATTCGCATCTGCTACTATGATTATTACAACATAGTTTTCTGATTTTAAAATTTAAATAAATAAAAAGACGCTCAATAAATCAGTATATAAATTTATCACAAGTTATTTAAAAGCGACGTTTGGTCTCCTTTTGAGACTTCCTCAGGTGTACTACAAAAATAATGTTACAAAATATTAAATATGGGTTCTACGTTACAATATTTTATTTTATATTTAAAAAACATAGTTCAAAACTTATAAATTTAGAAATTCATCATATTTACTCCTTGACTCCCTCAGCCGAAAAAATTATTGAATGTACATGTGAAGATTTTAGTGTCACGTATGGACCATCTCCAGCGACGGTTACGGCCGATATGATGTGGTAACAATGACTGCTTTCGGCAGTTAAATTTTAACAATGGAGAATAATATTAAAAAGTTAAACTACTATAACAAAAGAATATCGTAAATGTGGTTCAAAATTATTCGTGTCACTTTGATTGCATGAGAATTGCACCTGATATACAACTCACAATTCTCGGGAAGTACTTATTTTCTTCGTCTAAAATTTCCACATTTTGCCAATCGAAATAGTGATTGTTAATATGTGTTTGTACACAACTGTGTACTTCTGAATGTCTAATTTTATGTTCATTAATGAGAGTTTTTAAAGCTCTTTTAGTTTGACCGATATACAATCCATTAAAATCTAAAGAATTAATTTTGTAGATAGCATTGTCTTTCCACAAAGTTAATTTTGTCTTTAATACTTTGGTATTATTTGATACTATGATTATTAGTGACTACAGATGAGGAACTCGTTTTCTCGTTACACAGTGTGAAAACATACTCAGTACATCAACGCTCATGCGAGGATTCGAACCAAGGAGTTTGCAAAGCTAACCACTACACCACAAAGAGATCGACTTCAATTTTATTACGTTTCTTCATCCATAATTTATACTGTGGGGAACATCACACGGTTTATAGGAGCTATAGCCCCAGGAAAACTTTCAATTAGAAAGTTAGCTTGATAATAGTAATTATGATTAGATTAACGTTTATGAGGAACTAATGTCACATCATACTTCAACTTCATACTATATCAAATAGAATGTTGCGCCTTAAAAACAGGATTGTAAGAAAGTAGGGTGCGGCTTGAAAGGTGGTATTCTGTAAAGGGAAGAGATACAAGCTTCAATGCTTGGCGTCACATGACCACGTACGCATTCGTGCGTGAGTTCTGCCCTGGCGGAAGGGCGTAGGGTGAGATGGAACAGACAAGCAGGAAGGCTGGCGTGCAGAACTTTCTGTTTTCCAAGCAAAGTCATCAGTGTAAGTGGGATTAATGTGTGCCGCAAACAAACCGCATTAGTTAGGTGCGGGCCACTCCAGGCCCGGGGGACGTCCACGCCCGACTGTTGCTGTCAATCTAGGTCAACCCAGGCGGGGCCATTATTATTTTTTTGGTGAGAGCGTTAAAATTGTTATGAGATGGGATTTAAGTTGGTCATCACAGTTTACTTTTATGAAAGTTACAGGGTGATCAAACGCGACAGAACTGTAATCATTACCGCGAGTAATGCCTAAGATAAGAAATTGTTTCCGAAATAGGTTGGCCAACTTTCAGAAAACATCAAAGCACACGTAGGGAAATTCACACACTGCTGTAGTTACTTATACAATCCACATATAAACGTTGTAAAAAAAGAACTACAGCTTTCCTCTCAAGGAAATATACTTGGCCTGTCTTTAAAGTAACTACAGATATTTATTTAAAAAGGAACACAACATTATTTTTTCATATATTTTATTAACTACTAGTTGGGGACCCGGCATTGCCCATGTATTTATTTATATTCTCCCGGTACATTATTTAATTTTTTGGTCTACACATAACTAAACCGACATCGAAAACGTCACAATATGAACCTCGAAAATCTATAGAGAGCCCAAAATACCCCCGGTACAATAGCAGGAATAAATATATTTTCAGAATTCTAACAGTAAAAAACTTTCACCCACTTAATGGTTAAAGTTTTACTAAATCGCATATTAAAGGTCATAATGTAACACAGCGACACGCATTATACTGATTTTGACACGGACCCCGAAAGATGCCTTATTATTTTCATATTAGCAATTACTAAATTTTAAAATTTACCCTGCGCGGGTGTAACAAACAATTTATCAGTTTATGCATACATCGTATCGACGATCCAAAGTTCATATTTTCTCAGTCTGCTGCAACAATAGATAGTAAAGGGGGTGAATGATTTAGGAAGGCGTAGTAGGACGTATAACTCGCAGTTGGTTTACACGCCACGGAAATTGCAAAAAATTAATATTTGTATTTATATTATATTAATATCTTCTGCAGTATATCGAAGTTAAATATGTACAAATATTTAAATTAAATCTATTTTCTTTAAGACCTCAAATTTTCATTGAAATCCGTTGAGGCGTTTCGGTGCCTGTTCGAGACAAACACACGGACAGACAGTCAAACAGATGGGCAGACATTTCAGCTATATTTATTGGTATAAATTGGCAATAAACTGGTCGAACTTCAGGAATAATAATTTAACAAAATATTAAATAATTATAAAACAAAAGGTTTCATCATTTTCAGTTGTTTATAAATGAAAATGTGGAATTATAAACCTTATAACAGAAAACTTTGTGTTGGTACCGAATAATCCAGGATCATTTTCAATCAATAATTTATTATTTAAATTAGTCAGATAATTCTCTATATTTTATTTTTTCACCTATTATTATAATAATTGTACACCTCACACTACTTCTCAATCCAGTCACAGCTGCTAATGAGGCACATGTCGTGAAAGGAAACCTATTTCCGAATGCGTTCGTCAAAGAAAATACCACCTGTGATCACAGGCAGCCGCACCGTGGCAAGTTCAGCACATTTTGAAGACCTTTGTTAAACTGTAAAATCCAATTTTTCGCCATTATATCACTTATTATTGCTTCCCCATACACGAAACGCAATTTTGAATGAATGCTTATTGGCGTATTATTCCTTGAATTGAAGAAATCACAATCGTTAAATTGTTTCACATACTTATAAACACTATAGCAAAATGAAACACAAATTTACTTTTTTGGACTATGTAGAGAACTAGACTAGTGTGAGGTAAACATTTACCATAAAACATATGCAAAATAATACTTAGTTATTTTTTAAATAAATATCCGACTTACTTTTGAAACATCGCTCGTAATAATACTTTATATCTATTATTTCAAATGCCTTTCCCATTATAAAGTAATTGACGCCCGTGAGATAGTACAAATGTTACCGGGTGGCGCATTTATCAGGAAAAGTTTTTAAATTATTAAAATTTTCATGGCAATAGGAGCCCTTAATATTGTTTTCATTCGGTCTCCCAACAGAAAGGAAGCTAATATCATTATTAATTCACAGCTTATTAGTTCCATACTTTCAATATTTCCAGCAACAAACGGAACAAAAATAAAAGTTTGTTTTGAACGGATGAGCCTGACCAAGCGTTACATTAAAGCGCTGACGAATAATTATTAGAATAAGAAACATGTAAACTCAAATATTGAAGCTATTGTAACTGAAGTGATAATATAATACTTTATTGGTAAAATAATGGACAATATTGCGCGTAAAATAATAATGACGATGGAAAAAAATATGAAAATTTGTATGTATTATAGTTATACTGACAGCAAACAGTCATCATAAATTAGCAGTAAGAATTGTCACAAACATGATTTTATGGTTAAAATCTGTTCGCTGGTAGCTTCATCCTTTTGCATTTCTCATCAACATTTTGCACATTTTCCTCAAACAATAGGAGAATAACAATAACAGTCAAATAGTATTCTGAACGGTTGGGAAAAATTATGTCATTTGCTCGTCATACTTGTTATTTTCTGAATTTCAGAAACTTGAAAAATTCGCGTGTGTGGTTAAGTAAAATAATTCTGAGAGTTGCTATACCTCCAAAAGGAATTTATTTGAAAAAGTATTGAAAGATGAGTGTAAATAATTATTAAACCAGCATAAAGTCATGAAATCAATGATTTTAATCACATAAATGAAATATTTCACTACAATTGCAGAAAATCATTTATGTATGTCTTTACACTATTTTATTTTTAATATTATATAAATGCAGTTAATTAAAGCCCCAAACTAAGTATATTTCTTAAAGCAATATAAAAAACAAGAATGCAATCAAATTTTACTTTGGATTTCGTCTTTCGGAAGTGATGTAATACAACAACGAGTCTCCACGGGGAAACGTAAACATACCATGAATACCAAATACTAAATAAATGCCACCGAGAAGTTCTAATTATTAATTAACTTCTTATTTTAGAACAAATTAATTTATTGAACTCTCAAATTTCTTACACATTCCTGGGATATTTATTCCGACAGAGTCAGAGACTAATTTAATATGTTTACTGTGAAACAGATAGTTATATGTAGATTAAATTAATAAGCCGAGAAGTATATTTTGTCTGAACCATAATTGAAATGTTAAAAACTGAGAGTTGTAACGAAGTCAGCTATGAAATTTCTGCAATGAATATGTTGCAGTAAATATACAATTATGTAATAGCAATGCCTTTATTTCAGTTTGAAACATTATTAATTTTAAACACTAAGAATTAGGAAGGTATGATTAATGTGTAACCATTGTTTCAGATTCTTTCTTGTTCACATACGACTTTATACTAATTTAAAACAAAATCGGACAAGTGACGTTAGTTGATTGTAAACTAGTTAGCCTATGTATTTCTGAATATAAATAACGTTCTGTCAAAAAAAGTTTACATTTTAAACTTACCATAATTCAGGAAATAGTAAGTATGATTCAAAAATTGAAGTAAATAGCTTCCTAAGGTGATATATAGAAAAATATTTCCGCTTTCTTTGTATCTGTACCATTTAAATGATTTTAATATTCCAATTATAAAATTTAATTATTTTATGGAAAAAAAGTAAACTATATATATTTATTTTATTCACCGCTTATCTCTATTTTTCTTTGATTTTAATGTGAATGAGATATAAAACCAATATTCAATTAACTCGGATAATTTATTTTGAACATTTTTAGCAAGTTTTTCGTTTAGTTGCCTAGTTTTAGGGAAGTTTCCTTTCTGGTGGGTTGGAGAGGGGGATGGTCAGTCGGGTCGAGCTGGAGGCCTGGATGCAATTATCGCCGTCACTTCCAGTAGACAGAGCTTCAATTTCCAGCGCAGCAACTGCACCGACGCGTTTGTCCGCATCCATATAACTCATGTATCTTCATCTGTGCTAATTATTACATGCAATGGTGCGGCCAAACAGCACAGGCCTCCCGCCTCTCTTCCGGCACCATTCGAACACATACACACACGAACAGCCTTACCATCCCTCAGGCTGCTTGCTTACTCATGCAGAGTTAGAATTATACGAGCGTCTGGTTAATTGCGGCCACTGTGGTGGAAGCAAGTTACAAGTCCAACATCAGCAGCACAATCAGCGGAAAACCGTATACAGCTCAAGCCAAGTCGGAAAGGAACTTCGGAAGCAATTAGAGGACGCTTAGGATGTGTCAACACCTGTTACGCCAAGGGGTCTTATTCCCACTTTAGCTTTCTTTCGGTAAACAGATCCACTGCTGACTTGTCTCAACAATGGTTCAATTTCGGTTCGTGTTAGCAGAACAGCTATCATTTTAATTTTACAATTATGATATGTAATAGACTGAATGTCTAAAAAATTATAGATATCAATACATTTTAAAAATTTAACGAAAACCCAATCTGGTTTACCAACCGGATTGGGTTTTTATTAATTTTTAAAACGTATTGACATCTACAGCATTACAAGAATTATATTTCATATCAATTAACAACACTTTTCTGGTAATTTCTCGACTGATTAATCATTAGTGTAAAAGAAACGAATATAAAAATAACTCAATAAATGAAATTAATTAATTAAAATACAATCTTAATTGGATTTAACGACTTGAATTCTTAAAAGAGAAATTCGTACAACAAAATAAATAGCGTTAATGATTGTTTTATAAATACCATAAATCTAAAGTACACTAAACGAGAGTTAAACGTTACAATCTCTCTAATTCACACTTTTACCCCGATAATAATTAATTTCAAGTAATAATCAAGTTTCATTTGTTTAGATATAACTTTTTACATTTGTACCGTGGTCTGGACGCTCTTCTTAATTGAGAAATATATAAAAAAAATTAAAGTTCTTATAAATCGAGTAATCAAATAAATACTTGTCATTAATTACGCTACACGCAAAAGTAGGTTTAATGTAGCCAGAACGACCCATAATTTCGTATTTCGTTAAACAGTTCCTTGTTCTTACACTGCTAAACTCTTTCAGTATCTTAATGTAATTATCTTCAAGATAAAGTTTGCGGCTTTTTACGCGACTATTGAAATGGGCAACGGTTACGTCAATAACGTTGTCGAGCCAGACAAACGTTTTAAATTAAGTGAAATAAAATGAATGTCATGGAGAGTACAAGTATTCAAGTAATGCGATACGTTAGTCAGTAGTTTAAAACACACTAATACACACGCCATATATAATGTCAGGAGAAACTACATCAGGAAATATTTCGGAGAAAGTCGCATACTCATAACTATAATCGGTAAATAAAGTACAATTATAATTCTGAGTTTCACTAAAAGTCCGGTTTTACGAAATGAACATGAAAATATTTTTTACTTTGTCGTATGGTTTAGGATACTAGTGACGATAATTCGTTAATGTCGAGAATTGAATGTGCAAATTATCCATGTAATACAGGTTGTTTCTCCTTTGGCGCACGTATCTTGAAGCGGCACTCTCACTGTCACTCACCGAGAGGAATCTTCTCAGCGGCGAGGAGCGTCGCCCCTAGCAGCAAGAGGAGCCGGCGTACCGGCAGCGTCATGGCGAGGTCGTCGCACAGCACTGACCGCCGCCGCACTGCCTCCCCATCTCGGCGCTGTGACGTCACCGAGGGATGCTGCGCGCCGCGACGCTCCGGAGCAGGCGCCCTCGCTCACTCGCAACAGGCCGCACCGCACAGCGCCGTACCGTACCGAGCCGAGTCGAGCCGCAAACTCACCAGAATGTGTTTCATTTCATCTCACGTTCGAAGAATCAGATAAAATTACATCAAGCAATTTATAAATACCAGGAAATGTTGGTGTTGTGGTTTTCAGTCCTAAGACTAGTCTGATACAACCCTACATGCTAACCTATCTTATGCAAGCCCTTTCATTTCATTATGACTAGCACAACCCACATCCTCCCTAATCTTCTTAGCGTATTCCATCCATAGCCTCTCTGTTCTTACCCCGCACACTTCTCTCGAACGCTAATTTTACAAAACCCTCGTGTCTTAAAATGTGGCCTATTAAACTATCCCTTCTCTTAGTCAACATCCTCCATATTGTTCGCTTATTCTCGTTTGTGATTCTATCCACCCATCTGATTTTCAGCAATCGCCTATAGCACCACATTTCAAAGGCTTCTACTCTTTTCCTTTCCCCAATTCCTATCGTCCAGATTTCGCACCCATATAAATTCCACGATCCATACGAACATTTTTAGCAACGATTTCCTGATATTCACACTTATATTGTCTACTATACTTCTACCATCCCCAGTTATTAAACTTCCCAAGTAGCAGAATTCATTAACCTCCGTCAAAATATCGCTTCCCAATCTAACACCCATTGTTATTCCACTGTTTCCCAAACTACACTCCATTACCTTGGTTTTCCCTCTATTAATCTTCATATTGAACTCTTTCTCCAAGACTACGTTCATGCCACTTATTATGGTTTCCAAGTTTTCTTCTGGCTCTCCTAATACTACAATATCGTCGGCAAAGCGTAAGGTTTTTATTTCTGGTATCAAACATAAGTATAAATGAAATATAATTTAAATATCAAGGTATGCATAGAAAAATTGTAAAATATATCAAAACATGCATAATTTCCGTTTTTGGGATAAGTGAACTAATCATTATATTATTACGTATGTAAAAATCACGCTTTTTTGCTCTAATTTACAATTCCTTTATATGAGTTTCGTAAAAATCACAAAGTTGAAATATACAGACAGGACATAAACGACAAAGTGATGCAGAATGGTTCATTTTGGTGTAGTAACATACACCCAGTGTTCCGTTTCCATCGACATATTTTCTATATATATACAATTCCTGCACCCGTAGAAAAGGAACTGCAGAAAATTGTGCTTGCGAACCATTTCGAACTCCAATGTGCGTTGGCCTGGGAGGTGGACAAGCCAACATCTGGTGGCTTTTGGGGACTCTGGAGGTTAGTATAGACCACAGTCCCTACGTACCCCGATGTTCCAATTACTCCTAAGGACGGCATTGGTCACCAGCGCACAAAGCTCCTTTCAGAACTTAATTGTTCAGGGTCATCACGCAGAGAGGAGTTAAATTTGGCCTATACTCCCAAACATGTCGTTCATGAGTAATGCGCATGTGTCACATACCGCAACGAACCCGTACGTTGTTCATCTGTGAGGTCGACCCTCACTTTGTCGTACCATTACGTATTCGGTTTTCTCCATTATTTGTTTTGTAGGTTTTTGGTTGTGAGACGTTTATCAATTATCTCATCATTCTGTAATTAAAATATTATTTGTATACAATTGTTTGTATTTAATTCCGACCCGAACGGGTGGACACCTTTACCCGCGATTTACTCATAAAGACGTGTTTGGCTTTATATAATCCTTCACTGAATTAATCTTCTATGATACGTCTATCATTCGTATCAGTTTATTTTTGATATCTTGTTAATCCAGCAATTTATAGAGATACCTTTATGAGCGCAATTTTTAAATTTTTCAGTGATTCCTCAATAGAGGTTATGTTTTTGTGGTATTCAGTCCTAATACTGGTGAGATGCAAATCCTTCATGATAACTTATTTTCAGTGCAATCCTTTTCAATCCCTTCTTTTAGTCAAGGTCCACCAAATTTTTCTCCCTTCCTCTATTCACCTTAGAGCTTCCTGGTTAAGTACTCTATCAACCCAACTGATTTCCAGCATACTTCTATTGCACCACATTTCGAAAAATTCTATTCTCTTCCACTTTGCAACTACTACCAACCACGTTTCGCATCCATGTAATCCCACATTCAATTCGGCCATTTCTAGTAATGATTTCCTAATATTCATACTTACATTACCCGTAAGTAAATTCCTCTTCTTGACGAAAACCTTTCTTGTTTGTACAATCCTACTCTTTATGTTTAATATTATATACCATCCCTAGTAGCAGAAGTTCTTAACTTCCTTCAAAATATCCCTTCCCAATCTAACATTCTGTGTTATTCCACTATTTTCCATACAACACTTCATCACTTTGGTTATGCCTCTATTAATTCTCATGTTGTACTCTTCCTCCAGAATAACGTTCACGTAACGTTCTTAGTCCTCTTCTTACTCCCCTAATACCACAATATCATAAGCAAACTTAAGGTTTTTATTTCTTCTCCTTTCATTTTGATTCCCTTTCCATATTAATTTTTAACTTTTTTCGTCACCTGTTATGTGTATAATTTAAAGAGCTTGTGCGACAGACTGCATCCTTGTCTTACTCCTTTATTGTTTTCTGCTTTCTTTTCTTGTTCTTCAATTCTAATTACTGCCTTCTGCAGAGTTTATGGATAACTAATATAATTAATGGATCCATATCTTTTACAAAAACGTATCCATCTTTGAGGAATTAGCGAACGAAAATTGAATTTTATTATATTTCAATCTTATACTGTGTACATAAAAAAATAGACAAGTAAATAGAAACTTTATTTGATGGCGAAAATACACTCATCATTGTATACAATTGAGTTATTATTAATCCAGTAAAAAACAGATACCTATTGTGGTGATTCATGACCCTTACAGTCGGGTAAAGCAAAAATAATTTAGTTTTTGTTATTTACGTATACAGGACGGAAGACGAGAATGGCTTGGTGGGGCCGAGTAGGCGGGAATACGTCACCGCCTGCAACATTGTTGGTTGCAACATTGTTGATGGCCTGGAGTAGAGATTAGACAGCTGTTGCAGAGAGGCTGCCGGAGAGAGACGCTAGGGAGAGACGAAGCAGTGGCAGAACAAGGCGACATGTATAAAATTTAGTTTCTACACATTTAAGAAAGGAGATTCATTTGGTGGGAGTACAGAAAATAAAAAGACAACATTTGATCTGAAGGAGAGGCACTAGAGAATCTTAATATGAAGAAGACGTGACCCAGCAAAGGAACAACCGGCATACGAACAAAAACGAAGAACGACGTCATCAGGCGTTAACATCCGGTAACGGCAATTTACCTCGGTTTTTCCAATCAAACCATTCTCGTCTGATTCGCGAATTTAATTTTCAACTATATCGTTCGTCACCCGCGTTCCCGGGAGCAGCCATTTAAGAAGCTGCGTAGAGTATTATTTTTGCTTTTACCGACTGAGCTAATGATTAAATTGATATAGTAAATTTATATGTTTTTCCACTATAACTTAATTTGAGTTATATTTCTATTCAGATTAAATACATTATTATTATTATTGTTTGTTTGATTGTACAACAATATTTTTGATGGTGTAACCAACGAACACCACACTATAGACGCAAAAATAACAAGCAATGTATAACAAAATTGCCACCATATTCTAATAGGACACGATGAAAATTTAAAAATAAGCTCCAAATACCAAAATACTATGGTATTAACAAACAAAATATAGAGTTTTTCTTTATTGTAAAACAATGACTGCTCTATAACTTGACATGTCTTAACCCACGTGGGACTACTTTGAAATTATTGAAGTTCAGAAGTGGAGGTGACTATAGAGTTGTTATTTTAATGTGTGATCACATGTTGTTGCACCATTAGAAGCCAGAAACTATGTTCGGAAGATATTCTTAACTATCATTCCGAAAATATTGCTAGCACGTTTAGGAAAAATGGTGCCAAATAATTAAATGAAAGAATACGTTACACAAAGGTAAATATCGTGTTGCAATTCGTTGCTGTAGACTCTGAAACCGATACGCCAACAGCAATTTTCGTTGTTCGTGTAATAAAAGAAAGTTGATTTTAGATTATTCTCAGTTTTTCTTTAACCTTTGAGGATCTCGTTAAGCAGCTTTCGAAAAATTTAATCAAATTATTGTTTTAAATTTATTTGTAGGTTAGTCATACAAAAAAATATTTAAGACGTATAATAAAGACTAATATGAATGAAAAGAGAGAATAATGGGAACACTGTTCGATTCGTGCACTGAACAATCAAACAAAAGGGAGTCCAGGGAAAGTTGGTAACGGGGTGAATTCATACAGATTCGAAAATAACATTTTCCAGGGTCTCGTTGTAACGCAGCCTAACGCAATGTTAACCAGAACGAGGTTTCGTGGTTCCATTCCGAAAATATAATACAGGCCAAGTTTTTAGACAATTATTAAAACCACCGTTTAATAAGGAATAGTGAATGTCAATGGGGATGAAAGTTCATATACTTTTTATTATTTTTTCATAAACTTAATTCAAAGTACAAAATGTTTCAAAAATTAATTATTAATCTGACGATTACTAATTATAACGGCCAAAAACTTTGAATTTCTTATATTAACCAACAAATTACATTTAATGAGTGAAAAAATTTCTTCAGCAATTTTTGAAGTATCCCAAAATACGTTGTGTTAAATAATAAAAGCATTCTGACTTACTGTTATTTGAAAGTAAATAGAGTCAAAATTCACAGTTTACAAACTTATAAATAAAACTCTTAGACATTAAAACAATATATAATAATATAATTTTATAATATGTAACATCGTTCCTAGAGAGATTAAGAACAATAATAACCACAAAAGATTTATGAATCAGTGTATAAATATTCTATCAAATGACGAGTTTTACTCTGTTAATAGCTTCTTGAACGATCCCTTAGTAGTTGAAATTAAATTTCATCTGGTACTTTTTTCGTTTGTTTCATGTATTGCCAGGAGCAAATACGGAAGGTCCGATTCCTCGTCGTGCAGCTCCAAGAAGAGTTATCTTTGCTTGTGTTTGTGTGTGATCTTCAGTCTGTTCGTCATTTTTAGTGTGTTTTTCGTGTTTTTAGTTATTTTATACTATGTTTTGTTTACTCTAGCTACGTATTTAAGGACACTTGGCAATAAATTTTATCTAATTTTATTTTGGTCGGGTATTAATATTTATACTATATATAATATATAATTATTTATTTTATTTGTAATGTTTAGCATATTCTATTTCCTCAACCGAGGACTGTTGGAAGTAAATCTATACAAAATAACATTTTTTCTACTAAAGTAATAATTCAAGCTTGTGTTATTAGGCTTACTGTGAAATAATTAGGAAAAGGATTATGTTCAAATTCAGCTGAAGGGAAAAAGAGAATTTTCATGACAACATTATTTTTAGCAATTTTTAGTTTCCATTAGCTCTTATGTGAAGAAATAAGATACGACATAATATGAACATCAGTTGTAACGAATAACAGTAAGTTAATTTAAAACAATATATTATGACGTTTCTTCAATGTAGCCATCAATTTGCCATGATATAAGTAGTTACAAAACTATATTTGTTTAATGGCAGTAAATTACGCAATTTACAATTTACCTTTTGGTAAATCATTCATTATAAGCTACATGCTATTAAAAATAGCTGTTAACCTAAATTTATTTATTTTATTACACATAAAATATTACTAACATCGATACCAATAAATGAGAATGTGTTTGTGCCCTAGTATTTACGAGTCTCGTTTCAATAAAGTGGAATGTAATTTATAACATTAGTCCATTAGGCGTTCCTAAACCATTATTTCGATTGCTATAAAATTTTGGTGTTTGGTAGGTTTCATTCCAGAAATTGTTTCTGTTTATCTCTTGAAGATTCAGATTCCACCATAAATACATACAGAACTTAAAATAGATCATAATGGAAAAATTTTGACTGGACCCGGGAATAGAACCCGGAACATTCCGCTTACCGTGTGGTTTCTCTAACCGGTTAAACTTATAGAATTTTCAAAAGGATAGTAATGCCGTCATACTGTATGTCAAGATAAATAATTATTCATCTAATTATAGTTAAATATAAATTACATGATATTTATTTAATTAATGATAAATATGTAAAATGTTTGTTAAATACCAGTAAAATTAATTGAATGCAAGACCAATTTCATTTTACTTAGATATATACATTATATCTATACACATTACATCACGGTAAACAGACCAAATAAGTATCTTTTCCTTATATAATAGGATGTTTGTGTACTTTTGTGCTTGCATGTATGTGCCGCATGTGATGAAATTCAGTTTTCATAGAGTACAGAGCGTGAAAAGGTAAATTTTAAAAAATGAGACGCTATCGCTGATAGTTTAGTCACAGATCAACAAAATATATGTTCAAATTAATAACTGTAGAGGGACTTATATAAATGATTTTCCAGGCGCCGCCGAGCTAGTATAAAATAAAGGAACCATACATCATAAGACACAGACATTATGAATATAAATTACTGGAGTTTGATCGATTTCATTACGTAACTTTGACGACAGCACAAATCGTATGAAAAACAAAAATAAAAGTTAAAATGAAAAATTAAATAGAAAAAAAGCTTAACCAACAAACTAATAATTTAGGATAATTCAGATACAAATAAAATTAATTAATATAATGGAATTCATAAATATAAACCATTAATATCATTTTAAGATTAGGTGTTAATAATACTGCAATTTTAATATAAGTTAACCGATTTTGTTTTCCCCCCAAAAATTGATGAAGTAATGTATCGAGTGTTTTAAGCAGAACGTTTTCTTTCATACATGCATCCTTATTATACTGACAAATTCATACTTTTATTCCGTTTCAGAATAATATTTTATCATATGGTTCCTACCTAAGTCAAGAAATTTGTAATACGTCTGTAAAAATATGAAGAAAAGAATTAAAGTCTATTATAAACACAGGAATGATTTTGTGCATTTTTATAGAAAATGGTCTGACTATATTATTGAATCTGTAATATAGTAGTGGTTTTTAGTGTTAGTAATATGACAACAGATAATTTTTAAAATGAATACCTTGTTTTTAAAGTAAAATTTATATACTAAATGAAATAATATAATTAATCTTCATTTTAAATTTCTAAATTATTTTAACTAATTAGTAGTAGTACGGGGTGTGCGGAAAATTAAAAGGTAATGGAAATTTATTTGCAAACTAAATTAACTAGGATAAACATCAATGAAGGAAATATTTACAAAACACAAATCAATTTTATCTAATATAATTTCATGACAAAAACCGTCAGCGATAAACTCCCTAGACGTCAAGGTTTCGAAACCAGACAGCGTACCTCCTTTGTAGTGTGACGCCGCCTCTCCACCAGCTTCTCTGTAGAGCGTCTTCGATTTTTCTTTAAACCACGAAACCCGATTAGTTAAGGTAGCCACGTTATATTTCAAATTTGGTTGTCTTCGTTCATCCCCGATTCCCACGCCAGCTGTTGGCGGGAATCCCGCAGGTCATATTTGTACATGGCCAAAAGCCATTTCAGGTAATTATATGTGGCTCCAGGCCCGACTTTCTGACGCCAGCTCCAGATTTACAGTGGTTGCTAACTTTATATTAAGAAATAATCAAATATCCACTATCGCACTATATAAATTCCCCCAATTAGAGTGCCTTAAGGAGACGCTCCTTAAAAGATCTCAAAATTAATGTGATAGATCGGATTAACTTTCATTACCATGCTTACTCGTTACTATTTATTGCAAATAAACAATAAATAAATAAAATTAAACCTAATCCTTAAAATACAATTTCTAAAGACATTGGTAAGAATATAATACGCCCTTTTACATTGTTCATTTCTATATAAATAAGTGTCTTTTTCTTTACTGTTTTCGTTCGTTACCGTCATTCTAACTGTATTTTCCCTTTCTGTTTTTAAAGTAATTATCTTCATAAAAAATCACAATAAGATGTTCTTGGTAAAAGATTCTGCTGCTATCACTACAAGAAGTAACCTAAATTTTTTCGGAGTTAAGACGAACAAAAAAGGTACTAGTAATGATCCATTAATAAAAGATTTTATGTTATGTAACGAACTCCCAGAGTATTTCAAAAAATTTGAAAGTAAAGTTTTCCCACTAACACTCCCGTCATTCCAAATATTTCCGCGTCGAATTTTACTACCACTAACTTTTGCCAGATTTCTTGATAATTACTGTCCTGAGTCTCAGTACTGTCGAACGTTGGGTTAGCGATCTCAAAGTCCTTGTTAAAATTCTTTGATAGTTTCCAATTTCATCCTTTAGTTCCTTAAACAGCCAGTTAATGTGTTGCAAGAATGACAAGAGCAACGATTCCAGTCCCTTATTATTTACACCCTTCTCGCTTTCCTGCAGGACAAGTTTCTGGAACGTAATTTCATACGAACAATATTAATATTTACGAAACAAGAGTGCAATAAATGAACGTAGACTTTCCCGGTGATTAATTCGGATGAAATCTTCACGGTTAACCAACCGGGTCAGGTTTTTAAAAGAACGCAACGTTTCTGCAGCCGTCAACGTTGTGTTCTTTTAAACGAGCCATTTTCTGCCGCCGTTTTCAGGTAGAAACGTTGTTTTCTTTTAATAACCTGATCCGGTTGGTTAGCCGTGAAGATTTCATCAAAAGAATACAATCTTTCAGTCGCACAAACAAACCAAAATTATTCCCATAAACATAAAGTTCACATTTTTTAAAAACAAAGAAACGAATATAGTATAATAAACAAAATATTCCCCAAAAATACAACTTATTTTTAACATTTCCCTACCTTAAAATAAATTAAAATTCCTCAAAACACAAAATACAGCTTGTTAAGAAAAGTATGTAACTTTAAATGCAATTAAATGAAAATTAAAACCAGTTTTATATGGTCAGGTAAATTAATATATCACAACCAATAGAAAAAATCCTAATTGTAACATAATTCATGATATCACTGCCAGGTTTCTCTCATCTGACCGTATTGATAAAGGTGTCTCATTGAAACTTCACTTGGACACGCCACTATTTAGTTCCACGTAGGATTTTCGCCTGCTCACTTCGTTACAATTGGCGGTGTATCATGTCGGCCGTCAATCCTTGCGCAGTTAAGTAGATTTCACGGAGTTCAACGCGGTACGTTATTTCCCCACGTCTACATCCTGATGTGTACAGCTTTCGCCCACTCCAAGAAATCAGCTGGTCGTCAAATTCTTGACCTGAAATTCCTCGAAATCCGACTTCACGCTCTGCCGGAGACCTTAGAACGATCACTGGCGAATCTCCAACAACCAGACGCTTATTCGAGCGACGTTCCTCATGATACACAAAACTTTAATAAGGTGAAAGAAAGCCAATTTATTCTTTATCTATTATGTAAATTTTTTGTTAATTCTATTCAAAACTCGTAAAGCATCTCGTTTGTGTAACGACAGAAGTAAATTACGAGTCACTCAGACTGACAACAATGAACGTATGTGTATGTAATCCTTACAACTTTCGTCTCATGCGGAAAAATTAATCGTTACGAGCAGAGATTTATCCGAACAGTACACACACTAAGCTCTTAATTACGATTGAGATAAAAAATTATTTATATTTTATAAATATTTGTTTGCGTTTATTTTATGTTATCAGTAAGTCAGAAAACTGATAAATTACTTTGCAATTACTGTCATTGATTATTTTTTTATGTGTTTATTGTCCGTTTTTAAAACGTGCTGCATATTCTTTCATATAAATTGTTAATTTTTATCAAGTGATTTTATTTTATTTTTCGTAGCAACTTATAGAAATTACTATTGAATCTAGTGTGTGCATCAAGTTCATACTTCAATCGCGGTAGTCCATCTTGCCCACAGAAAGTAGGTGAACCCTTACCCCTTTTATCCCTCATAAAGCCGAGCAGCCTGAAATTCAACTAAGTGTGTTACACAGGTAGATAATTTTGGAAGTGCAACGGAACGTTGTATATATATATATATATATATATATATTTAAGAATGACAGAATGTATTTAAAAATCGAAACCAACTGCTAGCTTATTAGAATCATTTATATAATCTTTCGAAGAAATTTTTTTTAAAACTAAGTTTTTCAAAATAACGAAATAAAAATTTCGTCATTCAAAATCTCTCAGGACACCATCACGAAGAGGTCAGTCATCTAGCAAAATTGAAGAGGAAGTGGCCAACAGATCTGTGAAGATTAATTTTATAGTATTCATGTATCATTTTGTTTAATTCGGATCGTGGTCACTGGACCACTTCTCCCCTTAGTGTAATTTCATTCATCCAATTTGCTTAATGTTCAAAATGAACAGATTGCAGATATCTAAATATACAAAAAAATACGATTGTTTGTTTATAAATATGTGAAAAGTAAGTAAAAAACTTTTCATTTCTAGAACGCTGCTTCTTGTTTTACAAAATGAATTTAAACATCAATAACGAAAAAAGATTTTATAAACTCAAAATAACTTATAGTTATTATATTTACGTTTTACTTAATTCATCGCAGGCTCGGGGTAATTGTTGTTCGTGACGTACTCATGGAAACGACGGTTCTTGTATTATTGCTAGTCTATATAAAGGAGCGCACTCGTCATTCTGTGGGTTTTCTTGAGAACGTTTGGACATTTTTTCTAAATTACATTTTTTTATCTTATAGCATTACAGGGGCGGATTCTTTCGTGGTAGACCTCCATGCTGGGCCATGTGGGGTTGTGGCGGGCCCATATTAATAAAAAAAAATCGTAATCTGTGCGAATGAATCTTTAAGTTCTTCAATCTTAAACGCTCTCATGAAATGTTCCCAATTGTGTACAGAAGTTATTGTGAGTTAAATCGGTGGGCTTTAAATCACCAAGGAAAGAAATTTTCATGCTGTGAAATCCAATTACAAGAAGACAAGAAGGACGGACGTACACCTGAGTCACCATGGAGGACACCAGTGGGCTGCATTAAGAAGAAGGAGCTACACTTCAACCAGCCTCATCCCCAAAAGGAAGAAATTAAAGAAGAGCTTCTCTGTTTGATTGGCGTAATTATTATGAAGCAATATGAAAGTAAATGTGAGTATATGGGAGTGTGGAACCTCCCGTGTGTCCATTAGATTTCCACAGATCCCCTCGCATAAAAAGAAGTAATGTAAGTACCACACAGAATTACTTTTTCAATGTTTGCCTTCATTAATCGCATGTCTAATTTTTAATATTTACCTGACAAAATCCCTTATGATTTCCAATTTCTTTTTGCAGATGCAGAAAGCGGAATGTTATTGGAATTGACGCCTTCAAACAATATGGCAGCGACGATGGAAGCGAAAGCTGGACCTAATACCTAGTCTGCTTTGCTGAATTGCCCTCACAATGGCCACGGATATTAAACTCTTTATTAGTTCTTTAAGAATTATAAAATTTATATGACCGATTTTTAAATTCGATATTCATGTATTATAACCCCACTAGTTTTTAATCACTCTCAACATAATTTCTAACTCTACTACTAATTATTATTAAATTTCAAACAGAGGAACGTTAGGTTTATGATTTAGTGACATTTATCTACATAAAAAATAATTACTATACTTTTAAAAAATTTCTAACTTACAAAATCCTATACATATACTTATAAATAATTTTTTTATTCAAAATGTCCGTTTAATTTTATAATAGAATTTTTAGATGAAGTAACAGTATGTAAATGTATTATAAAAATAAGTAGTTATGTTCAAAAATTGTTAAATGTTGACAAATTGTGTACGTAAACATAACATTTATTTAGGATGTTTTTAAAATAATTTTTATTTGTAGCTGAATATATTTATCATTTAATGGCCTAATTATAATTGGTTCTAAATTCAAAGAAATTAAAAACAGAGGTTTAATATATTTGAAACTGATTAAAAATCTCAGAGGTTGTCTATATAAATTAAAGGGAATGTATACTGTGCGTCCTGGGCTTTATTACTGGTCATTGTTATATCATACTTGTAAGGTTTCCTCTTATTCTCCCCTATACCATTCATTCGATTGCTGTAAGTTGTTTGTGTTTACGCTGATCACGCCCAATTAACTTTTCTATTGATCTTTTGAATATATATCTGACCAAAATGGGTCCTATACGCATCATCTGCTCAGCGAATTCATGTTAGTTCCTTAAAATTTCCTATACCATTCACCCGAAGGAGTGCCGTGATTTTTTGTTGTATTGTAGTGTCCTCCACCTTTTAATTTTTCTGTCGATGTTTTGAGAAATAGGTTCTTGCTATCTCTGTTCCAGGCCAACAATGTAGTACATCAATCATCAGATATTACTTCTTGTTTGTCCCTTATACATTCTTAAGTTACTTACGGGTAATATAAGTGTGAATATTATGACATCGTTGCTAAAAATGTTCGTATGGAGCGTGGCTTTATAAGGGTGCGAAACGTGGACGGAAATGAAAAGAATAGAAGCCTTTGAAATATGGTGCTATAGGCTAATGCTGAAAATCGTATGGTTGGATAAAGTAACTAACGAGGAAGTTCTAAACAGAATAGGGGAAAAGCGCACAATATGGACGACGTTGACCAAGAAAAGGGATAGATCTATAGGCCACGTTTTAAGGCATGAGCGACTTGTAAAATTAGCATTAGTTGGAAGTGTGTGGGGTCAGAATATAAGTGGGAGGCCAAGGATGGAATATGGTAAGCAGATTAGGGAGTATGTAGATTGTGCTAGTTATGAGGAAATGAAAAGGCTTGCGCAAGATAGTTTAGCATGAAGGATTGCATCAGAGCAGTCTTAGGACTGAATTCCAAAACAACAACGTTTCCCCACAATTTGTCCGATGGCCGTGAAATTTTCGTGTATTGCAATATTCAGCTCAGATTAGGTTTCTGTCGATCATTTAGTTTGACAGGATCCACTAGGAATAATCTATCATGTGAGTTCATCATGTCTCTTGGGGCCAGAAAGGGAGGGCAGAAAAAAATGTAACGGGTTTTAAATAATTACAAATTATTCACGACAAGTATTTATAACATTGTTGTATAAAATTTCACGAGGTAAAAATTTTTGATTTCGAATGTGAGACTTTGTGATAAATAATTGTTGCTTTGGTATCATTTGTGACAGTATCGATAGCGATTCGCTCGGCTCCGAAAAGTTAATCACTGTATCAGGTGATGGAAAAGTTATCCGTCAGGGCTTGAGAGTATTGTTCGTCCCGGAATAGCAATAGGCAGCGAAGTGCTGTCGTACAATGGCAGTCGGCGTCAAGCTGTCCAATATTTCAACGCCGCACTCAATTAGGCCTGCCGCAAGATTAAATGTGGGAGATGTGCCGCTGGCCCTTCTGCAGTATTAGCCATCAGGGGTCGTTTCTCCCGTGAAAGTGCAGTGCATTAGTCTATGAGAAAGGAACAAGTGAGAGATACATACGGAGGACAAATTAGAGAATAGAGCGATAAGTAGATAGATAGACATAAACGCGGACAGGCCGTATAGATGAATGGAAAACGCTAGGTAAAATGACGGGGATGTAGAAAGAACGGATGATATATGGAGTGCTAGTTACTTCTCTACAAATTATGAAAATATTAATAGTGCCGTCATAAAGGAGTGTTCAGACTTGTATTATCCGCGATAAACCGCCAAAGACAATATACGGTAAGCGATCCACAAATAAAACTAAGAAACCATGGAGGGGGCAGGACATTAGGACTGGCATCATGAACTTGTTACTTGTAACGTCGCATATATGGCTTGTTAACTAACTTCTGAATTGTACTACTACAAAATTACAAATTAATTAAATAGATTAATAAAATAAATAAAATTAAAAAATATATTTTTACACTACAGTTATTTTATACATACAATATAATAATTATATACCATTGATCGCATTAATATTTGCATGTTGTGGTGTCCGTTTTCACCAAACACACACACACATATATATTTATATGAGAAACAATTTCCCCCATAATAACTTATTAATTTTGTATATGTGTATATAGAGGATAATTATTAGAAACCGGGGTAGACTGCTTGCCAGGCCGAAGCCAGAGAAAATATTGATCGCGATTGCCTAATGTTAATTAACATACAATTGGGAAGCTATCGATATCCAGAACGAGAAACTCAAATCAGTACCACTAGAGGACTAGCAGGTCAGCCATTAGACCTGAAAAATTGCGAAAATGGCCTCAATTTGGAATTCTAAATACATCTCTAGCAATATAAACACGTGTTGCAACAATGAAGAAGGGACAGACTCAGACCTGCAACCCAGGCAACCGCGGAAAAAAGGACAGTCGTCGTCGTTGTGGTATTCAGTCCTAAGGCTGGTCTCATGCAACCCTCCATACTAACGTATCTTGCGCAAGCCTTTCAATATCCTCATAAATAGCACAACATACATCCTCCCTATTCTGCTTAGCATATTCTATCCTTGGCCTCCCTCTTCTGTTCTTAACCCACACACTTCCCTCTAGTGCTAATTTTCCAAGAACCTCAAGCCTTAAAACATGGCATATTAATCTATCCCTTTTATATTCCTCCATATTGTTCGGCCCTCTCCTATTCTATTTACAACTTCCTCGTTAGTTATTATATCCACCTATCTGATTTTCAGTATTCTCCTATAGCACCACATTTCAAAATCTTCTATTATTTACCTTTCCGTTACTTATATCGTCCACGTTTCGCACCCATATAACGCCACGCTCCATACGAACATTTTAGCAACGATTTCCTAATATTCACACTTATATAATCGTTAAGTAAATTCCTCATTTTCGCGAAAGTCTTCCTTGCCTGTGCTATCCTACTCTTTATGTCTACTATACTTCTACCACTCCTAGTTGTTACGCTTCCCAAGTAGCAGAATTCCTTAACTTCCGTCAAAATATCCCTTCCCAATCTTACACACTTTGTTATTCCACTGTTTCCATACTACACTCCATTACCTTGGTTTTGCCTCTATTAATCCTCATATTGAACTCTTTCTCCAGGACTCCGTCCGTGTCATTTCTTATGTTTTCCAACTCTTCTACTGATTCCGTTAATATTACAATATCGTCGACAAATCGTAAGATTTTATTCCTTTTCCATATTTCGGTATAACATTATTCATCGCGTGTTATATATATATATATCTTCTATTATTATATATTATATATATATATACGTTAAACGGCATGGGTGAGAGACTGCATCATCGTCTTACTCTTTTCATGATTACGGCTTTCTTCTCTTGATCTTATTTTCTATTTACTGCTGTCTGGCTTCTGTAGAGGTTATGTACAAGTTTCCTTTCTCGATATTTTTTTACAGTGCCCTTCAAAATAGATTGTTCCAGTTCACATTATCAAACGCTTTTTCTTAATCTACAAATGCCATAAACGTTGGCTGGTGTTTTCGTATCCTGTCTTCTACAAAATGGGTCGCAAAGTTAATATTGATTCTCTTGTCTCTACATTCTTCATAAAACCAAATTGATCGTCTCATGCCTCGCATTCTATTTGACATTCCATTCTCCTTTATACTATTTAAGTTAATATTTTGCATGCATGGGATACTAAACTAATTGTCCTGTTCTGTTCGCATCTATCAGCCCTAGTTTCCTTCGGTATGGGTATAATTGTGTTTTTATTAAAATTCTGGGGTTCTTCCTATTTTGTAGATTTCGCAAACTATCCTGAACAGCCATGATACTGCTTCTTCACCGTATGATCTTATCAGCACTGATGGAATGTTATCAATTCCTGGCGCTTCACAGTTGCTCATGTCTGTCAGCGCCCTGTCAAAATCTGACCTTCCAATTTTGTCCCCCAACTCTTCATCGTCCACCTCCTCTTCTTCTTCTATTACTGACTGATCTAGATTTCCACCGTGATAAAGCTCTTCTAGATATTCCTTCCACCTTTCTGCTTTTTCTTCTTTATCCAGAATTTGCTTCCCATCCGCTCTCCTGATGTTCTTGCAAATATTTTTCTTCTCGCCGAATGTTTCTTTGATTTTTCTATAAGCTGCGTATATTTTCCCTTTCACCATGAAATCTTCAACCGCTCTGCATTTCTCTTGTAGCCAAGCCTCTTTGGTTGATTTTCACTTCTTATATATCTCATTCTTTAAGCGTCTGTACTGGTATTTTCTATGTTCATCTATCGCGTTTTTATATTTACGCCTGTCATCAGTCATTTTTATTATTTCTTGCGTTATTTATGCTTTCCTATTGGTCTGTTCTATTCTTCCTATTTTTCTTCTGCTGCGTCATTTTTTCCTTCAAGAGTGCCCATTTATCATCTATATTGCTTCTTTCCCCTTTCTCTATTAATCTACTCTTGATATCTTCTTTTAAACTCTGAAGCATCCCCTGCTGTTGCAGTTTTTCTATTTCCCATCTTTTTGTTATAATTCCTTCCTTGAGGTTCTTCATTTTCAGCTTGAATTTCATAACCAGCAGATTATGGTCAAATTTACATCTGTCCCTGGGTACGTCTTGCAGTTTAGCACCTGATTTCTATACCTCTGTCTAACCATTATATAATCTAATTCGAACCTGCCCGTGTCCCCCGGCTTCTTCAATGTGTATAGTCTTCTTTCATGATTCTTGAACCAAGCATTCGTCACGACTAATCTGTCGTGGACACTAGGACACTAGCCATCGTAAAACAAAACCAAGCCTCGGAAAATGCCAATACACCCCGACAAGCAGAATTAGGCGAGAAATAGGTTAATATAAGAATAAGCAGAGCAAATTTAGGCCAGTATATCATTAGATTACATTAAGTACTTCCATTACAGGGTATTCCATTACATTAGATGAGATTACAGTACATTTTACATTTACATCTGCATGCCGAGTATTATGAAAATACGACTTGAAGTAAATTCAGCTTCCAATAGCTAATTGTTGGAGTACCGACGTCGAGGAGTCGAAGGCATCCTGACCAGAGCCTGACCAAAAAAAAAAGATGTTCTATCATCGCCAGCTCCTGAATCCTAAAGCGGTTATGTACCAGATTTACGTTTCTCACCCATAGCTTATTTCAGTTCTAGTAAAATTTTCGATGCCAATTATTATTTATAAGCAGATACTCTTGCTCTCCGGTGAATCTAGCAAGCAGCCAGCCAAAAATTTTAATGATATTTGTAAATTCATTTTTTTTTCAAAATTTTCTTATCCAAATTGTTCATATTTAATTTAATTAAATTGTTCCCTTTTCTTTGTTAACATTGCAATTTCTTCATTAATAAAATTCATCTCAAAATCCACCACAACGTCAATGCAAAACGTATTAATTTTTCAAAGTTGTTTCTTGCATTTTTTTCGATAATAAATTGGTGTGGCCATACGACTGTCCGAAAGTGAGTTATAATTATTTTATTTTTTTGAGAACATATTTTCATGCTTTCGCATTCTCCTGTTTGATCACCCTTGGTTAGAGACAAATATCAGCAACAGCCGTCACCTTTTTGTAAATATTATATTCGAGAAACAACATTAGCGCTCAACGAATTTACACATTGTACACATGTGATAGTAAAGTAAACTAATAACCCTGCGCTTCCATTATTATCAGATTCAATTAGACTCCCAAGAGCAGGTTGGTCTAGAAACGTCCGTACTCGCCAATTAATTGCGTAAGGGCGAAAATATAACGACGTGTTGAGGCCATTCCACATTTCCCCTTTTCAATACTCTTCCTATACTATTAAAGGGGAGTTGCCTGTTTCAGGATAACCCTCGTGTAGCCTGTTACCAAATAAAAAAGGGTGGTTAGCACAGCAAATTTACGTGCGAAAATCCTTAAAAGAGTAATTATGAATTTTATTTTCTTTCTTCTCTACTGGAAAAAGCACATTTAATTTTACTAAAATGAGTATTCACCATTTTGTGACTTTGTCATTTTAAACTTTAAAAGAATTCTTCATTGTCTCGAAAATAAATCTCTTATATGTATTTAGTGTCTTTGTGTTTAACATGTCCATTCTCCACATAATCCTATAATCTCAAAAACTGCCACTTTACGTAGTCCCACTTACCCGACGTTGATCTTTATCATGTAGATGACCTACATCAACTGCGACTCTCACCACAGAAATGTTAAAATTTTCTGTGAGTTTAACCCCTGTACAACAATGTATGTACTATAGAATAATATTCTTTTTCCTGTGATAATATTGCTGTACCCATGATGTTATTGCTTGTGAAATCATAATAACGTGATAGAAGCAGAAGCCATTACAAGTGATCATTGTGATCAAACTGGGGTCAATTGTAAAGAGTTACCAAAAGGAACACGTTGGTTTCTCGTGAAAATAAAATCTGAATCTGACTATCAAAGAAACAAGGAACCCGTAATTCTTGCCTAGCATGCGTCAATTATGTGGGAAAAAATAAATATAAATTGGTGATGAAAGGCAAATCTTCTCGCGTTGTCATATCTGCCATCTAAATCTTGTGAAGGACGGAGATTGGAATGCTGCATACAGCAAACACGTCTCCCGTCATTAGGAGTGGCGTGAGAATTGTTCCAAAAAGCCCGACCTACATGATGCAGGTTTTCTAGGGGTTTTCCTGCATCTCTTTTAGGTTGAACATCAGATAGGATCCTTATGCCTTTTAACTTGATTTGCCTGGAAGATATCCTAAAGCTACTAGACTATTGAATGTTACATATTTAATCTGCTAAATTTCTTGTAGAACGAAAGTTATAGAAAATAAATATTAAAACCACAGGTAGTCGTCATTTAAAGGTATATAATTTTTATTTTACTACCTCTGTTATTTACAAGAAGTTTTGTAAATTACTATTAATAATTTTAAGTTATCATAGGGAAATAGTAACAAAAAACAATAATAGAAACAAATCCCAACATCATAAATATTTACGTAAATGTTCTTGCCTTGGTTTCTGGCGGTTTTCAGAGCTGTTGTTGTGTATGTTAATAGCTATATTGATCTTATGTAAGGTAAGCAACGTCATTAATGTACATATGAACAAATAAATTGATTAATGATCTATAATTGTTGGTATTTATGTTTATATTATGACAGATGACTACTTTGAACTTATTTTAAAAGCTGACGTGGTGTATTAAAAATTATATACCTACGTCGACTACTTGTGGTTTTCATTTATATTTTTGCAGGTTCCACGAGCAATATAGTGTTTTAGAGATAATAATTTCTCTATGTCTGAAGTCTGTCATTTTAAAAAAATTGTCTACGAAAACAGAGATCTTTCCTTCTAAAGCGTTTTACATCGTAAATTATCTTCTTCCTATTAAAACGGGGGTGTCTTTATTTGAATGTTGTGTACAGCCTTTCACTGCAAATAAATGCCGTCGTTTAGAAAACCCTTCCCGAAACATTAGGGGGTTTTGAAAAGACCTTTTTAACTCTGCGTGGGTGGATTTACGGGACCATTGACCACGCCCTCACCATAGCTCGGGTGGTAGTCATTAACAGCAATAAAATGCCCCCTCCTTCGCAGGCCTATTTAAACATGAGATTAGTGCACAGCGGAAGATACAGAGTAGCTAGCGGCACTTGTCCCTGTAATTAATGCAAGAAGAGGTTGCATATTCTTTTTATGTGCCCACTTCACTCCCCTCTTCCTGAGCTTGCTCATTTCTGATGAGCCTTCCTTAAGTCAACCTGGAGCGTCGCAACAGTCCAGACAACGAGCGTGAGCTGGTTAATACCAACATTAGAGCTTTACCGAATCTGTCGCACATGTTACGAGTTGATTAGGATATACACATATTGGGAGTTATCTCAAAACCGGCACAAAATAGCTCTCAGCGAAAAAGAAACATTTTTCCATTATATAGTGAAATGTGTGATTCTGACAATACTAATTCTCACTATGACGTCGGTTTCTCCCTCCAAACAAGGTTTCCGAGTCGCAGACATTTATAAATCCATAATACAACCCTATTGGTCCTGTGCCTCATCCATATGGGGAACAACAGCCAAAATTCAAACAAAACAATGCATAATCTTATGCACCATTACAAACTCTCCTTGGTACCTTAGAAATTACGTCATCCACAATAACATCAAACTTCCCAAAGTAAACTCCGTAATCTCCAAATCCATAACCTTCCTAATCAAAAGCGCCATCAACCACCCAAACCCCACTATCCAGCAATTCCATGACAATCCTCCTTCACCTCTACGCTACCGTCGGCTCAAAAGAAAACTCCCAATTTGCCTCATCCTTCCCCTTGAAGATTCAGGCACATCCTAACACACCATACCCTCATGCCCGTAGATTACATATTCATATATCCTCCAATAATCAGTTCACCCCCTGTAAAACCTCACCCACCCACGTCGTATGCCTCTCAGATACTCGAACACACAGCTTATCAAAGAACTAACGTACCTTCAGGTGAATTATATGCAGTATTTCAATTTTTTAAATTCATTATTTTAATATTGTATGTACTAGAATCAATTATTGTACTAACTGATAATCGTAAAGATAAAAAGTTTTTATATGAATTAAAAAACACAACATTGTAATATTTGGAAACATTCTGACTCACCTACAGATTAAGAAATGACGTTTTTCTGTTGTATTTCGCATGTGAAGTGTCCTCCTGGATGGTAAAACAATAATAGGCCAGCATTTTAGGATTACAATTGCTTTAATATCTAGGTTCCTTAACTTATGAAAATGTTTCCCGGCTCATTATTCACACAGGAAAAAATCTAGGTGTGAGTGTATAAAGTGCGTTTCTCATCACATATTACAAACGAAACTTTAAAAGAAGTTGTAAGATGGCTGGAAATATTACGGTAATTTTCCACTCTCATATTTTCCAGAAAATGTAACAGTTTTGAATCTTGACGATTATTGTTGGACCAGAAGAGGGATGCTTCAAAGTCAGAAAATCTTAATTTTTTACTTGAAAAGTTTACAGTTAGACTAGAAAATTATGGTGCTTTAAATTTTAAATTCCTGTACGTCAGAAACCTTCTGTAATGGCGAAAATCAATATCATATTTGAATTCAGGAGAAAAATAATATCATAACTACAAATTTTCCTTTCTTAAACAAAATGTTTTTTCTATGCTCTTGGGTACAAATGACGAAAAATCGTTTATTTTAAAAATTGAAATTTTAATTGAATAGTTGATGGTAAATAATTTTATTCTTCCGGCCGGGGTTTAACAAAGTGCTTTTAAACGTGTAGCTTATTGCCTTGAGTATTATATATCTCCGTACAATTTAGAGTAAGTCGAACCTAGACAAAAAAGTATGTTTTTAATATATTTATTTAAAGTTTCTTGAACCGTAAACCTTTCGGTTATTAGTGACCGCAGAATTTTTGCATCACATATTTACACAGATAACATTTAATTTTTTGTCATAATTTGTTACGGAGCTTCAGGTCGTTCATGAATTTTATTGTATAAAGTATTGTGTTTGTACTGTTAAGTAAGAAAATTAATTATTGTTGACTATAGTTCTATTTCCTTGGTTTTTTGTTGAATTGCATTCATATATATGATTGATTGTTATAGGGCTATTTCAGTATTGACAAAGTGTTGTGATATTTTTGGATAAGAGGTGATCATGTGTTTGGAGTGACCTATTGGTAAACGTGTATAGATAATGTAGTCTCTTTTTTGTCGAATGGCATTTGTTTTTCTGTGTAAAAGATATTTTATTGCTCGGCGGAGATGTTGTCTAAGGTCTGAGTGTAATGCAACGTCTGTAGGTGCCTCACTTTCTGCTACGTCTGTTATTCCGTTGCCGTTGAAGCCAGTACGTGAAATGAATCCAACGAATTATTTATTTGCTTTCGTTTATAATTTCCTGGTATTTTTCTCTGTTGTTGATGATTGGTTCTTTGTTGTTTTCATTATTGGTGCTGGTTATGTTGAGTCTGTATTTATTAAACGTTCGGTTGCACGTGCGTTTTGGATCATCTCTAGCGCTTCATGGACGGCATAATGCTTCGTAGAAGATGATGGAAATTATGTAGTTGAAAGTGCATTTGGTGATTTGGTGGTTGACACGATTGCACATCCTGCTTCATTTGCAGTGACTGATCCATCTATGTAAAATGGCTCGTGGTCTGGGAATTCGCAGATAACTCATTGAAGCGTGTATGGATGATTACGGAGTTGGTTTCAATTTCTTTAAGGTCCGTTAGTGATAGGCCTATTGTGCCTTATTCGATGCCCATAGGGCAAATTTGATTTGGGTTTAGAGATGACTTGTGGGAGTGAGAAATTGATTTCTTCTAGGAGTTTGTTTAGGCTGAAGTAAAAGGGTTTTAGGAAGGTTTTCTTTTTATATTCTGTGGTATGTCTGTTTGCTATAAAATAGTTGTAAACTCGATTTGTAGGTTCGTGGAAGATTGTTTTAGTGTATATTGTTAGAAGTTTACCCCTTATATTTGCTAATCACAATAGTTTTCAATCATATATATTCAAGTGTAATTTTCACTAGGCCGCGAGCCAGTATATGTAAAGTGTCTGACGCAAAAATATATCAGCACAGTTCTACTCATAGGACTTTAATGTGTATACAAAAGATAAAATTTGATACATCACTAAAAATAAATCCGTATACAACCTTTGTGTAGCAAAATACAGCCTTTTATGAATGAAAACAGTTCATTCAGAAAAACATCAACATGATCAAATTACATATTCCGATGTAATGATTTATTAAATGATTTTCGGTTTGATTGGGCTAATTTTAATTAGTTAATTAATTTTATTTCTACTTATTACTATAAAATTAACAAATATTTTCATTGGAAAATTAATAAACCTGTACTCCTTTTTTCTAAAAAAATTAATTATTTTCACATCAACAAGAATTGACATCCACGTAAACAGCAAATGAATATTATGCATAGAAAAGGCTTAATTAGTATATTCTTGTGTAACAACAGAATAACAAGCGCTCGATGCTCTTATTGCGAAACCTATATTTACATATAGAATTCTGCATCTGACATATAAATGTTACCGATTCAATTGAAGCTTCAGATAAGATCTATACTCATTAATGTTTACAAGCGTTGATTGCACGTGAAGATTGGTTACTCCGACAGATTTTCTTTCATCCGTGAGTTAAAATTTACGAATATTACATGTATTTATGTGAGTACTCGCTCACAAGCACTTACTCCAGCGGCGGCTTAACAATCTTCGCACACGACGGAAGTCTAATTATGGCAAATTGAATCGAGCAGAAAATGGCTCATCCCCCACCTCTTACTGCGGACAGCCAATAAGTTGCAAACCACCAGAGCACAGTCCAATTCGAAAGTGGCGAGTGATTCTGAGCGCATGTTGTTGCGTTCCATGTGTTATGCATGATCATGGCGGCTCATTAGCGCAGATGGGCCCTGCCAGTGGTCATATACCACCATCATTCTGCGATTATGACGCAGCCCAGCGTCCGGCCGCGGCAAAACAGCTCCTGGCACCCGCAAATTGTCGAGTGGAGGGAGACAGCCAGCTCCTGCATTACAACCCCACAGCAGTCAGGATAATTGAATTTTGCACAGTGCAAATATTCCTACTTCGAAGAGAGAATGGAAACGGGGCAGGAGTATGAAACACTGCCAAATGTAGTTCACATTGACACTTCCCCCGTATTAGTCGAGGAATTTACTACCGGACCGGGGACAATTTAATCCGAGTCTACACGTAATATACAAGACAATAAACCTCTATCCAAAATAGAAATCAGTGGGATTTTTATGAAGGTCAAAATTATTATGGACGGTTATCTGAATGCGGATTATGGCCTGTAAATACCTGGTCTGAAACGCATGTGCACGTGGCGAGGTTTATATTAATCCCAGCGAAACATTCGCTAATGAGCAAAGTTTCAAGATAAGACCCCTATAAATCGATTAATATATTTCTGAGAGAATAGCCACATGGCACAAGTTAATTTATTACGCACTAGTACACATTTTTGCCATGATAAAGAGCACTACTATTGCCGGCGAGTATCGACTCAACGTTCTGCCAGGTCACAATCATTTCCCTAAATTGATATATGCTTTACTTGGCTTCAATTGAAACATTTCCACTTCCTTGGACTTAAATTGATTCAGTTTATACACAAAGTTATAATGATATTTTCGACGATGGTAATCAAACGAAGAACACTTGTAGCTCGAGATCAGGTAACGCGCGGCTATCTGCACCTAATATAATAATAACTGAGCCAAATTAACCACAATAATATATATATACATTGTAATATTCAAAACGGGTGTAATAAATGATTACTCAAATGTTTGATAGATTAAAAAAAATTAATTATATTATAAAAATATTATAACTGATACAATAATGATTTTAATCTCAGTGAGTATTGAAGGCGTCTCGAGATTGAAGAATGCCGCTGCTGAAAATTAAAGAAAATATAAATAAGATTTGACGATAAAATATAATAGAATGAGCAAGTTTTACATTTACATTAAACTTACCCCAAAATATAAGGCTGCTAATAAATCTTCATCTCTCGATCACGTGCTCAAAATTAGTTGTACATATCATTCAGCCTAGCCCATGCGATCGGTTATACTTGCTAAAAGCTTATAAACAAGATAAAAGACTATTTACATTAAATTATGGGTAAAGTGCCTCATGGATGAATTAATTAAACCAAGGTTTACAATTAATTGATAACACTATTCTTATTTATTTACACTATTCATGTCGTGTTTTGTCAACCCAAACAACAATAAGTCTGCATCTGACTTGGCGCGAAACTCGCTAAAAAGTCGTAGTTTGCAAGCTACATTCCCTGCTCAAACGTCCAACTAAAACAGTACACAATATATTAAAAACTATTAACTAACTTAATTATAGAATTAAAATCTTAGACTCCAATTTCAGCAGCCTTAAGTAACGAAGACGAATTTGGGTTCCTGGGTTTTATATCAAAATATATATATTTACTTCAAATTTGGGTACGTGAATATATATAGTTTCAGACGAACTTAAATAAAATAAATTTTTGCCTACACCTTTATTAAATTTCATTTTATATCTGTGTTGTTGTAAACACACTGTATGTAGAAGTTGAGTTTACATGCACGTTAGGATAATTATATGCAAAGGAGATTCCTGCCCCGAACAGGAATTTATTTTACATAAAACGCTATACGAGGACAAAAACAGAAACCAGAAGACAGGCCAAGTCGGCAGGGCAGGCTGCAGACGATCTTTTACGGTAAAGATGACGTCATTGTGGACTTATTAGTGATCGAAACCACTCACTCAGTAGAAAGAGTTCTTTTTTAAATAAGTCACCGCATATTGTGTACAGGGTGTTCAGTTTATCTAAAGACATTAAAATACCTAGCGAATCACACATCGGAACAAAAAAATGTGAATGAAACATTTTCGTATTGAAAGGGGACATCTAATGATACGAAACCCGACCCCTAGGGGAGGAAAGAGTTAAAAACTTAAATGGGAACCCCCATTTTTATTGCGGTTCGGATTTAACAGAAAAAAATTCCCATTTGACCATAAATTCGAGTCACTTTGGTCAGAGATGGCGTTGTAATTGACAAAGATCAAAATTGCAAAATGGGGTTATCTCAAGAAACAGGCACCAGATCAGCAAAATAAAATTACATGGGTGTGATATTCTTACAAATACTACTTAATTACACCATAACTTCCCACATATACACACATCCACTCCCCAGGGGTTACTTTAAGTTCTTTGATTATTTTCTGCTCTAAAATTTGGTTTTAGATGTTTACTTTATTTTTAGTATATATGTAATCATCGTTGGATGCAGATACTAATCCGCTTTGAAACGTCCGGCATTTATAATTTTCTTTGTAATAGCATATAATAGATTATAAAGTCAATCTCTTTATTATGATTGTTCACAGTGTAAAAAATTGAGATACCGTAGCCAGGCCTGAATGTTCAATATTTACCACCACGTCATTAACGTTCAATCTTAACCTCCTTCATGTCCCAAAATCCAATTTTATCGGTTTTCAATAATTTTTTTAACTTCCTTATTTCATATTCCAATGGTAGCGGTGGGCCCCGATATTGTCTAATAGAACTTATCATCTCTCATCTCTGAAGGAGCCGTTTGCCCCTCTCCACCAACGTTTTGGGGAAAACACCATCCTTGTTCTTCATCACTAAATTTCACGATACTTGGGAAAAACCCCAGTCACAAATTCGTGCCGGACTTTTATCACCGCTATATGTAACCTTAACATCCGTGACGTAGCTTGCCTTTGATTCCGTACCGCCAAATTTCGCAAGTGGTTTTTATATCAAATATTTTTACTGTATTATCACCTCCATAAATCACAGTGATGACTTCTAAAAATTAGAACAAGGTTTTATAGGTGTGATGAAATGTTTAATGAGATGAATTTGTGAGCATTTCTATTTCCTTGAAACCGTTTTACGAATAATAATGCATATTTAATTTATTCACATTTTAACGATGTAGAGATATAGTACACTATTCATTCAGGTACTGTATTTTATAAAGTACGATAGCTCCAGCCCCGAATCTTGCAGGACAACCTATTTGTCCATTCATCTTCCTATGAAAATTCGGAATCGAATATATTAATATTTCATCTGAAAATTTCACAGATACGAAATAAATTTACTCACTTGGAGATATAACAGTCCTAAATTGGTAATTGTTCATAATTATCCTACCGGTTTGGAACTCTACAGTAGCTTTGTAACAACTGTTTCAAAACTGCTAATCTAGTCGTAATTTACGACATGAGTGCGCATCCATTGATAAAAGTCAAGCCCACTTCTACCGTAACACAGTAAATCGTCGGCCATTGGATTGGAAACATTTGACATGCGAGTAGGAATGGGGGAAGGGTGGGCAATTATTTCGGCAACCATGTACGTGTGTGGTGTGTATTCTGCTGTCATGTTTACAGTAACGATTGCGGCCATAGCCGACACCCAACAACAGCGAATTAGTACAGGCTTACCAGTTGAGTTACAAAACAACTCCCACAGCTAGGGGACAGAGACTTTGTCAATTTGCTCTAGTAGCGCAGTAGAGCGTCTAATAAGCTTCTCTTATGTACTCAAAAACATAGCTTAGAAGACGTAGGTAACGCTCATCATCAAATTAAATGGTAATCTATTAAAACATTCATATGGGTGCTTAAATTGTCTTCTATCTTTATGGTAGAAGCGTGTATTCTAAAACTATTAACCACTATTTTTTATTTTTTACAAACTATGACATCCAGTGGAAGATATAACATTCCCTCCAGATCTTAGTGAACTGTTGCTACACATACCAGTGAACTTCCGAGTATTATTAGAATATTATAAATTCCGACCTTCGCTGCAGGATGCCAACAATATCATATGTCGGACGAAACGCTTTATTTGAATTATTCCATCGTCCACATGGCACGACATGTGTTGTTGATTTTCGTCAGTGTCACGTAGAATCTCTGTGCAATTGCAACATTGACTAATTTGTGTTATTGATCCGAAGAAACAGTACACTAAAGATAGACACACGCATTGATGGGAAGTAAACGAGAAGACAATTTGTCTCAAGACGGATCCTCTAAAATACTTTCAAACCAAACCCATCTGCCAAAGTAGGCTACCTTCACGTTTACAGGAAGTTAGCCAAGGATTGACTAGGGCTCCAGGGCTGTGGTTTAAGGATCCTACCCGGTTTTAATTTAGTAGTACTGACAATTAGATCTAGAACACCACAATTAAACTGTAAGTTCATTGGATTATTTGGAGGCATTTTACTTTACAGTTTTTTTTATAGATATTATGGTCGCTTCAACGATGCAAGTCATTAGAGACATTCAACCTAGGTATACATTACATTGTTACATAAGAATATTGGTATGCTTAATTTTGTAAATGCATTATTTTAATATTATATGTACAAGAACAATTATTGTACTAACTGGCAATCGTAAATATAAAAGGTTTTTATACGAAGAAAAAAATACTTTCAAAATTTCATTGGACTAAACCTAATTGCACTAGACCTTTTGATTAAAAACGTTTCGACATTTTAAAAATTTGTGATGAAGAAACGTTGTCTGTACCATTAAAACCTGGAGTAACAAATATCCAGTACTACGTTACCAATGACAAATTGTTATATATAATTTCCGATACTCGCATAACAACAAGAAATGCAGGAATAAAATTTGGCTTAAAGAATTGCACGTTAAATACTAAAATATTTAATTTAAAGTTGAAATGTGCTGTATATTTAAATTTGTGTAAAGAATGCCAAATGAAACACAGTGTCTAAAATAGGTATTGTTGTGAAACTAAAGGTTAGTTCTGAGTTAAAATTTATTGAATCTTGTAATCGCACAGCGATGGCGATTTATATTGTTTCATCAAGACCATTTGACGAAATTTGTGTAGTTAAAAAAATAAGAGAATCGAAAATGTGGCATATTAAATTGTTCATATTTTCAAACATTTCGTGCTCCAACGATATTGCATTCGAATAATGGTAAATAACTGAGCAATCGAGTCTTATTTCAGTTATGTGCTACGGAAAGTATGTCAAGAAAGTTCACGGACAGCCTGGCCATAGTCAAACACAAAGCTCAATCGAAAGGACCAATCAGGATAACATAATATGCTACATTTATAAATGTATGATAATGATTCGTAGACATTGTCTAAAGGATTACGCTTTTTAAAATTAGCCAAGAATAAAACTTACCAAATTGGAATATGCCAGACCCCATATGAAATCCGGTTTGGCAAAAAACCAAAAACGGGCATTGTGTTCACATCCTTGTCTGGCAATAAAATTCAAAATTGAAGCTAAAGAATAGTTTGATATAATTGTAAATAGGTTTGAAAGAGATTGTGACATTGACAATATTCTAATTGGAAATGACGATAATAATCAAAATTCTATTCAAGAGGAGCCGAACCTTGTACATCTTCATCTCAAGCATTGACTGAAAACGTATTAATTTATGCAAAAGGAGTAGCCAGAAAGCAAAAAATTGAAAAATTGTTACGAACCTTTAAATTAAGACAAATTACGTTCCTTGATATTTCTACTGCACAACAAAAATGTCTCTGACAGAAGCAGCTTCAGGTAATTTGTAAAGTGGAGGACGATCTGTACACGTTGTAACTGCAAAAGGAAATGTTCTCAGCTATAAAAGTTAAGGAGTCTTGTGAAATCCAAAGTGTTAATGCTGCTTTTTTTCTTTTTTCCTTTCTCCGTGGCTCTACAGCCCATTGAGGGCCTGGGCCTACCGAGTCGACTGCGGACTTTCATCTGCATGACACATTCCGAATTTGGAGTGACACGTGGTCAGCGTATCGATCCTCCAACAGTCTTAATCCCGGTCTTCGTTACCAGCTGCTTGTTTTTTGCTGAAATAAATAATATTGATCAATCAAACGAATTTAAACTTGCATATAATGGTTACTTCCTTATATCATGTTTGATAAAATAAATAATATACAAGTCTTTTACTTTCTTTGAATTAAAATAGGTATAAATATGATATTTAGAAATTTGCCGTCAGTGCAAAGTGATTGTCGACATTAACCGATGTGTGAATTCATATTCTTAGGCATATTTCAGATATATGTAAAGTGGCTCAATAAGAGGAGAATGTTGACTTTCAACAGAGTTCAGTCATTCACAGTAACACATACACAACAAAATCAACAATAACGCACTGTGCTGCATAGTTCGTAAAAGCGAGTTTCAAACGACTACTTTAGCGTACTATCTTTCCTTGCGGCGTAGCTGTGTATATCAAAGAGTCCATCGTGTAACATATGCCATTCTTAGTCGTACTTTTAAGGGTCTTCAAAGACAAAATTGCAAACAAGATAACGTAAAACATTTTCAAACAATGTGAAGAGATGTGTTTGGTGAGAAGAAACATGTTTGGCGTAGCAAGTTAAATTATATTGAGAAATATAAACAGGAGAATAGTGGAGAAGGAGTCAAGAAAGTGAGTAGATCTACGAATGAGAAGTAGAAAAAAACATGCCTTATAATAATTTGTGTAGACGATCAGCGACAAATAGAGGAATTTGTATATCAGTGCGTGTGTGATTTTTGTGAGGAGTGTCACAACACATGAACCACCAATAACGAATTTGAATAAGATATATTTAAGAACCTATTAACAGACTTTTTATTACTAAGAAATATTTATGAACAAATCATTGACACAATAAAGCTACGTTTTGGGGCTTGTGTTAGCACTTTTAATGCTGTCGCCCGATTGAAAGGTTTTTCTTGAAATTAATTGAACGTTTATTTATCCTAGGTATGACGAATAAAATGAAATTGAATGTAATTAGTAAATTTTAATTTGGAACGATTTATCAATATACAAGTATGGGGAGATCTCATGTCCACTTAGCTAAGTGGTAAGAGAAATTGTCCGGTAAGCAGGAGATCTAGGCTTCAATTCTCGGTTACGACAATTTTTTTTTCCTTTCTGATCTTTGAAATGAAGCATTTGTTGTTTTTTATGGAGAAGAATTTGCAGTATTATTTTAATTGTTTACTTTTAACTTCCAATAAATGAAATCCAATGCTTTTGTAAAACAGAAGAAACAACTTTGTTGGAAAATTCATAGGATGATGATTTACTTTATTACGTAATTAGCTTATAATAACTAAGAATCGTGTTATAGATAGCTGATGACTAGACGTAAGCTATATCCTGATATTAAGATTTATAACTATCAATTGAAACTTTCTTATTATACACCGTTACTGTAAAATATACCAACCACATGTTTCAACGGAAAAGTTAGTCGATTTATAATTTAAACAGTGGTTAGAAATCGTGAGTTATACAATTTATGAACGCTGTTGTGCGTCAGAGTTCTTTCGCTTACGTTTACCCGGCTAGATAAAACACAAATTACATCATCAGAATTCTGTCGCCCAATGGGCTCCGCGCATCTTTAGTAAATGCACCTCAGAAATAAGGTTTCTTTGCCAAAACACCCAGGAACAAAATTAAAAATAGATGTTATAGTACCGATTTTTAGGATTTCGTAACTATAGTTAACTGGTGTTGCGTGGTTTCCTGACGTGGTTACCTATACTGCTTCCATGGCGTGTGACGTCACAGGTGCTCACGATTCTAGAATGTTTCTTGCACTGCAGGCGGATAATTAATTACCACCATGCAAAAATAAATATAAATAATAAGTATTAATTTGTACCAAGGTATCGATTTAAATAACCTTATTAATTAAAAACCTGAAAAATTGGTTCAAATGAATGAAATATAAATAGAGTACATCTGCTTCATCCAATCAGCTTACCTAACCGTAATGTTTCCGTTTTCTGACCGATAATATGACTGTAGTTCGTCATTTAAATAACCAATCACTTTCATTCATTGTCCCAACTTCGTCTATCTTATGTCTAAATTGCTACGTAAAATATAATAACAATAATAAAAATGATTAAATTAATTTTTTATGTGATACGTAACAATCGTGCACCATAGCACAGACGTTGGAAAATTTTCATTTGTAAATAGATACTACGCGATTGGAATTCATTGCTTGCAGAAATTCTGACGTAAATCAGTTTAAAAATAGGCTTAAATCGATTTACGTGCTGTTAAGTGAAATCTGTGTAACTCCTGACTTCAGGTGAAAACCTCATAAAACACTACAAAATTGTTCCTGAGTGTGAATTGTATTTTTTTAATGTATATGTGTTTACTTTGTATAAAGTTGCCTCCAGGCAAATTCCCAACAGTTATTATTACTAATAATAAAAGAAAATCAGTGGGTGCGTAAAAAATTAAACGTATTAGAATAGAAGGAATATAGTGCGACGCAGATAATTTCACATTCATTCGCAAACTGAATATTCAAATTGGACGCAATAATCATAAATTTAGTACTATTAAATAATAATAATATCATATTCCGTACATCCTAAATACAAGCTCAGCTTCAGGCTGTACAAATTTTTCCATTAATACTATGTGTTATCTGTTAACAATCAATTGACTATGGCTACTAACTAATATTATGTAACATAAACACGATGAATAGCTATTTGTAGTCAGGTTGTAATAATCCTATCCCAAATTCAAAATTACTTTAACTTTAAATATGTCTGGTTCGTTGTTATGAGAAAAAAACGCGCCATAAAGTGTCATCAAATAATTTAGTAAATCTACAAAAGAATAAAGTTTACTTACATTGAAACAATATATTGAACAAAATAAAACTTTTCCACGCCGCAATACACAAGTTAACGAATCAAAACATTTTTGCCAATTTATGAAACAATAATAGTAAAGTCTTACTACTCAATCAAAATGATTTACTCTGCATATTTCTCCTCCATAATATTTTATATTCAGCAAGCAAACAATTTTCATCTCCAGCTAATAGGAACAAAACATGGTCGAAATATTTTGCCATAAAATAGTAATGGAAGGGCCATATTTGAAGTTTGATTTCTTTGGCAACACGACATCAATGTAATTAATCTTGCTCAATCAGAGGTAAATTTCTCGTCAGCAGGAAAAGAGGGTGGCGGCTACACCTAGTGAAAGTTTTAGGCCTCTTAGATTCGTATTGAAAAGTATTTTTAATGTTAACGGGTCTCGAACGATTAAATAGTAGAAGTCTGATGAATTAATCTTGTACATATCTTTAGTCAGTTGTCAAAAATGACGCCGCCCGTGGACAATTTCGGCAGGAAAGATGCCAGCTTAACGGAAGATTTAAATTTACTCGTTTTAAGAATGAAGATATTTTGATTTGCCAGAAGTAGATACTCTTTAAAAAATAAAATTTGTATAATTTCAAACCTTCATCAGTTTTAATATTCTCTACATTTTTAAATAGTGAGATACTCAATTAAACGAGTAACTCTATCTGTTTCTACACTCAGAGAAACTCTCATGCGCCAACAAACTACTATGAGTTCTTTATCAACTAGAAACCTTCAGTTTAATGAACACGAAATTCAGTTTCCTCATTACGGAATCCGTTTGACGCATGAAATGTAATCTTCATTACCGTACTGTTAGATCCGTCTGCTGTACTTCCTCGGATCCCAGATGTGATGTGCAGAATTACTCTCGTATACTTAAAGCTACCAAAATCGCTAAACCAGGCAATGTTGAGCAGATTGTTTTTCTTTTAAATATCGAAATTATAATGTGGCGCTTATTACAATAGAAAAGTACTGTAAATTCGTATTATATGAAAGAAATTATTTTTTAATATATATAATTAAGGTAAGGGAGTGTAATAGTACGCAGTGAATTTTCATAGTGTTGGAAACACTTCACGGAAACTTTTTGGTACTATTTTAGTGCGTCTCCAGATGCCGTAATGGCATCTATTTGCTGCTTTTTGTTTCACGAAGTAAAATATACTTACGTTACTTCTGTATGTAATAATTGGAGTTTAAAACCTAAGAATTTCGAGTCACATAAAAATGAATTATAGTTTTGTGTCACACATCATTTCAAAGAACAAGTATTTATCTACCATTAGGCCATTTCGGGTTTAGTGTCTGCACGGTGTAGGCGGCAAGTGACGATTTTGCACTCTTTGCCTCATAAACATCTGTTCTTTTATGGGCATTTTATCTCGTTTTATTCCACGTTTATTTTGTTAATGGTTATTTTCAAATTATAAATAATGAAAATAAGTTCCTTTCGTATTTTTACAACAATTTTACCTCTTTTAGTCTTATCAAACTCGAAATATGGTTCCAGTTCATTTCCAAACCGAACAGAGCATATTTCAGACGGATCTAAGCACCAAAATATTATATTCTGGCTCAATATAAGAAGCCGTCAAATGAAACTTTGGCTGATTCTTAGAACCACACGAGGTATGCACCACTTGTCATAGTTTTACAGCAAGGAAACTTAGTCATTATAAATGTGGGACGCTTAAATGCCAAGAAGCCTGCGGCCAGAATTCATTCCATTTTATCGCTTCCTAAACTCAACAAAAAAGAAGATAAAAGGAGAAGGCTTTCAAAGAAGTTAGCCTTCACCGTTTAGTAACGGATTAGAAGAAAGAGAACAATTGGAAAAGAGAAAAGCGGAGGGAAATACTGAAAGGATATCAAATAGAGCCATTAAACCATACACAACAGAAGGTTACAGGAGTAACCATCAATGAAAGGATAATCTGAAGGTCAAAAAGAGTTTAAAACTTGACCTACAACCCAGCACAAATATCCGTGGTATATCTACTGTTGTTGTAGTAGTATGTTGTTGCGGTGGTCGGTCCTTAGAATGGTCTGTTGCAATCATCCATGCTAAACTATCTTTCGCGAGCCCTTTCATTACCGCATAAGTACCAAATACCACATTCTCCCTAATCTGCTTGACGTATTCCATCCATGGTCTCCCTCATCTGTTCTTACCACACACACTTCCCTCTAATGCTAATTTTACAAGACGCTCATGTCTCAAAGCGTGGCCTATTAATCTATCCCTCAATCTATCAACCATAACCTTCTCTTCCTTGACATCCTCCATATAGTTCGCTCTACCCCTATTCTGTTTAGAATTTCCTCGTTAGTGATTCTATCCACCCATCTAATTTTCAGCACTCACATATAGCACCACATTTCAAATGCTTCTATTCTTTTCTTTTCTGCAACTTCTATCGTCCACGTTTTGCACCCATATAACGCCACGCTCCATACGCACATTTTTAGCAACGATTTCCTAATATTCACATTTACATTACCCGTAAGTAACTTAAGAACATGTAAGGAACAAACATGAAGTCACATGTCTGATGATTGATGTGGGACATTGTTGGCCTCGAACAGAGAAAAGCAAGTAACCTATTTCTCAAAACATCGATAGAAAAATTAAATGTGAAGGACACTAGAATGCAACAAAATATTAAAATATTTTTAATGGCAAGCTTGTTTATTGTAATCTTATCAAACTTTCTGTCATTAATTACCAAATATTAAATAAAAGTGTAATAAATTTTGCTGTTCATGATTTTATTACCTCCATAAATATATCAAATCAATACTAATTGCGTAATCTTACTCATACGGAAAAAATCTAAACACTCTTCGAGTACATTGTGGAAAAATAATTTTTGTCATATTTTAATTAGTAATTTAATTAAAAATTATGTCATAATTTATAAGCTGAGATATAGAAATGATCTAATAGTTTTTGCCTCGTAACCAAATTTTAAATACCACTGTATAACATACCGATGAGTAAGTAAAGATAACTTTTATGAATTTCTATTTGGATGGAAAGAAAAGTGTATTTTAAGTTGCCTATATACCAAAAATAAAGCATTTTGCTATTATGTAATTTCTGAATCGCAAAGGAAATTGATTGCTTTCTTAATTAAGGCTTTTAATGTTTCTGCATTCTACATTTATGTCATGTAATTGGAAAAACTAATTTTAAACTACGTTTCGTTAACTGAGCAACGTAAACCTAATATGGCATGTTATTAAAGTGTTATTAGTATCTTCACATGGAGTAAAAGTTTTGAAAATCTGATGGGAGAGAAACAGAAATTGAATGACTTTGTATTTTTTTCAGTATTTGTTTCTCCCTGAGGCGAACACATATTATTCGTACATTTTTGGTTTCTTAAACCATTTGGGTTGTCGCGCTCTGTAAATCTTCTTGTTCCCCTTCGTTAAGCTTGTTCACTACAGAGAGACTGAAGTATGAAATGTTGGTCGTGGCTTCTGCCAATATATGTCTGACTTGCGTTGCGACACTGTGTAATTTTTTCAATACAGTAAGCATGTTTTCCATGTACATATCTTTTAAAAGCATGATATTTAAGGGGTATATATTTGTTTCTCGAATTTAATGTGACATTATGTATATTACGAGCATTAAAAAGTTTATACTAAGTTGAAGTCTTATTGTACATACTTAATGGATTTCCCAATTTTAATTAAGTTAGTTGAAATCGCAAACGTTTATATTGCGCAGTAATAATGACTTTAAGAGTTGTTTTATTGGTTAACTTTGTATGTAGAACGGCGTTTTTGTAATGAGCGTAATTTTCGTTCTTAACTTCCTAATAAGAATTGGCGAACAAGCTAGGGCTGCATTCCACCGACAAAGTGATGTTTTTCACCCTAGACGGATTAGAGAGTTGACCTGAGTCTGCAGGGGAAGTCATCGACCTGCAGAAACTTCTAGGAAACCTGGAAATAGCTCCAAAAGTTCGGACATTCCATTGGATGTCATTATCACGTGGCATACCAAAAAGGACGGTGGTAGAAGCGACGTCAGGGGAAATGGAGACAACGAAAAGATAGTCTGCGACGATCTGGGACAGAAAAAAGATCTACCTGGAAGCTGATCGCTTCCCAAATATTGATACGCAAAAGGTGAGTACGTACAACGAGGCGACTGCGAGGAAAGGTGTCCTCGGATTGAGGTCGTCGCAGAACATCACCACCCACGAGTTTCGAGGGATGACCCTGAGGACTATAGCTGCTTGATCCAACGCCGCGGAAGTCAGAGAGAAAACAAAAGGAACTGTATGTATTTATGCGCATCTTCTCTGTTTCACGGCCCGCAATCTAACCCTGAAAATTGTTCTATTTAATAAATTTATTAACTTAGTGAAATAAATAAATTTAATAGATCAAACTATCTTTATAAATAAAGAAACCCAAATTATAATTTAGCAAAATTTTGGTTTTATTCAACTCTTAAAGAGGCAGTAATATTTTTGGTCGATTACTCAGCTACCTGTAGAGATCACTGACGACGGATGGTAGAGCTAAATTTCATTTTTCGAGTTCATCACGGGCCGACATGTCACAACTCTGATAAATAATTATACGCTTCTTGTTTTGACACATAAATTCCATTCTGGTATTTTTAATTTCGTCTGTTCTAATACATATTTTGGACAACGGAGATAACATCGGAGACTAGCGGACATCGAGCGAAGTCGGCCATAACATCACCGATCCTACGTGACTACGCGGGCTCATCATTTCTCCCGGACGATACAGATAGCCTTCTCGAGTACCGTGATGGGACCTATAGGTGATATACGAGCAAGGTGTTTTCTTCGCAATACTCCGAGAGGTCGTGGTCTTCCAGACATCACTATTGGTACAATCTGTGACTAAAGAAAAATTCAATACCACAATGTTTAATTGGTTTCAAAAAAATATGTAAATTATGTTCATATATCCTAAACTATTTTGTTTATGCATCGCTTATTTATTTAGTGTTGAACTCACGACATACACCTTAGTGATTATGATTACTCTCATTTAATCGTTATTTCGATTTATATGGTGCATCTGATCATTTTATTTTGACACAATCTCAATTATCATTTTGGTTTGTTTGTGGCTTAGTGGAAATCTGTTATCATTTGTGCATAGAGCTAAAATTAACGTACGTTATACGTGTATCATTATTTAAATTTGAATATGTACAGTTTTCTTTATGCTGCAAACTGCACGACTTGTTTTACATAAATTCATAAATAAAGTCTAGTCATTTTAATGGTAATTTTGATTGTTATTCAAACTTTAATCATTTATTCCACCATTACATTGCACGATTATAATCAAAAGTTCCTTGTACATATACGAGAATAAGAAGATTATCACATATTATTATCAATAAATTTATAATTAATGGCTTTCAACTTTAATATCAATTTATTTTATGCTTTACAGAAAAGACGAGTCAAGCGTACCAAATTATGAAAATAAAAAAGACACCATTAATTTCAGTTCTAACGAATTACATTTTATCAAGTAATCATTTTAAATATGATGAATTTAGCTTCATTGCCATTTTTCAATCCTATTTCTATATCACAATACGTTCAATACAAAAAGCTTTAAAACAGCTAAAACCTGGCGTCTGGGCTAGTATGAAAGAGAAATGATACCAAGTGGACAAGTAATAATTATTTGATTTGTATGCATATAAATGTTTGTCCCAGAACGGCGCGTTATAAGTTATGCATCTACAAAGTTATCAATAGTTAATAATATGCTGTCTCAAATATATTTTGAACTAGCCTTATTTGTGTACGAACTTTTGAGTGTGTTAGTTGACAGTTAATTCATTTAGTCACCTCTAAGTAACGGAAATTACTTCGAGTATTTAAGTTGAGCATCGAGTGCGGTCGAGTTCCAGAAAGACAAACATAAACAGTAAACTAATAAACGTGGATGTGCTCCAAGTGAATATTTTGAGCTGGAATAATTCGCCGTGATTTTATACAAACATTTTAGACAAGTTAGTACTCACATTGATTACGTTTAGTATAACATTCCAGGATACTAGAATATTTGGCTTTTAAAGTTATAAAGAAATTTAGAGGGCGAAATAGGTATCAATGCGAGAAGGCGATCTGTATTTAACACATACTTTAAAACATTATGATTCGTTTCAGAGAATTCCTTTTGGTTTTAATTGTGTACTACTTCCTCTAGCCCTTCCCACGTCTTTTCATTTTCCCTATGTAAGTAACAATAACCTGTGAAAGTTTTATTACTGGTAAATACACTTCGTATATGAAGTATTAATATAATATTTTACTCTTTATTTACTTTCTTCATATTAGCATAAGAAAATATTACGAATATTGTACAGATGAGAGAAGCAATACTGATTCTGCACAAAAATTTTAGAATCCAGAATCATGGAATTTGTATATTTAGTAAAAGCCTTTGATAACGTAAACTGGAAAACGCTACTAAGGATTTTGAAGAGGACAGAAATAAAATATCGAGAAAGTAGAGTTATTAAATACCTCTGCCGAAGAAAATAGGTAATAATTAAAATTGAAGGGCTAGAAAAGAAAGCAGAAATCATGAAAGGAGTAAGACAAAGATGCAAGGATGCCTATACGCTTTAACTTATATAGAGAACAGGCAATGAAATAAGTTAAAGACAAATATGGAAGAGAAATCATACTGCACGGAGAATAAATAAATAACGTACGGTTTTCCGCTGATATTTTAGTACTAGGGGAGTGAGAAGAAGAATTGGAAAAGATAATAAATGGCATAAACTTGTCCTGGCGAAAGAATACATCGTGTGAAATGGTAGAAGAAAATCAATATAATAGAATGTAGTACGAGAAATAGTGAAATAACAAAGGGGGTTGGATTGGGAAGGGATATTTTCAAGGAATACTTGGGCAGCATAATAACAAGGAATGGTAAGAGTATAGTAGACATAAAGGTAGGATGGCACATGCAAGGAATGCTTTCGCAAAAAAAGAGTAATTTACTGACGGCTAATATGAGTATGAATATTAGGAAATAATTAATAAAAATGTTCGTTTGGAGTGTGACGTTATATGAGTGTATAAGTATGAATATTAGGAAATAATTAATAAAAATGTTCGTTTGGAGTGTGACGTTATATGAGTGTGAGACGTGGACGGTAAGAGTTGCAGAAAGGGAAATGTGGTGCTTTAGAAGAAAGCTGAAAATCAGATGGTTGATAGAGTAGCTAACCAGGAAGTTCTAAGCAGAATAAGAAAAGAATGTCGAGGACTTTGACCAAGAGAAGGGATGGATTAATAGTCCACACGAGTGTCTTATAAAATTAGCATTGGAGGGAAGTATGTGGGGTAAGAAAATAAGAGTGAGATGAAGGATGGAATAATCTGAGAAGAATAGGGAGGATGGATGATGTGGAAGTTACGTAAAAATGCATTGGCTTTCGCAAAATAGGTTAACATGTAGGGTTTCATCAGAATAGTCTAAGGACTGAGTACTACAACAACAATAGCATAAAAGAGAACATAAAGCGGTGAGAAGTGAGAACATGTAAGCTAAACTTAACAAGGTCTCCTAGACTTATATCTATTCACACTCACCAACATTCCTTAAGTGGTAGCAGGGTCAACAACTAGAGAAACCTGCATAAGATAGGCGAGATTTTTTTACTTGTCTAATGCCTTTTCTATGGGTGGACTGTTTGGACTCAGTATTTCACACTACATGGCTTGACAAATTTTGGTGGCAGTGGCCCGACTGCTAACTTGGTATGTTTTTATTGTTATTCTTGAATGGGGAAATTTTAATTGAACTGGTTACGTCAGGGTTTTTAGCGTTTAAGGTATTTATATATGAAAGAAAAAGGCGGATGTTCAAAGAAGTTAGTAACGGTCGGAACCACAAAATCAGAAATCATCACTGTAGGTTCGGAGTAAAGTATTCTCATGAGATATTAAAATTTTCCATTAAGAAATTATTTTTTACTTCTTCTTTACTTCTGTTTTGGTAATCAACATTAAGAGATAAATTTTTTGTTAAAATTATTTTCTTGTTCTTATCTAATTGTAAAATGAAGGTATGTTTATTACACCTTATAAATATTTCCCAATTTCAGCTTAAATAAACATTTTGCATAAAAGAACATTTCAGTTAAATTGTAGAATATATTCTGAGTTTGGTAATGTGTTTTTACTCATACCATGTGGAGTTTTCAAGGGGTAGTTCATACTGTATACAAGTTATCAGCACTATCATCTATTAATCAAGTAATATTACAGAACTTCCATGAAATCGATGTCATTTTACATAAACGCTTATTTAAATAACAATAATAAATACGTTTCTTGGTAGGTGGTGATTTCTGATTTATTACTTTTACCTTAGTCCAGTTTATGGCAGCATTTATTACTGTGATTAAAACAATGTCTAGTTTTATTATTCTCAAACGGTATACGCAGCTAAAGAAACGTGATTGACTATTTCAACATATGGTGCGCTAATTTACGAGCGCGTACTGCCTACGAGTTTGTTATTTTGTTCTCAATATAGGTTGAGGTATTACATGTCATGAATATTACTCAGGTCAGCTTTGCCGCTTCGCTGACGTATGCTACAACCTGCTTTCGCTAGAGGGCTTCCAACTGTTGCGTGTAAATTGACGGTGTGTTAAGTAACTATGGTTCGTGAAAAATAGCCTGCTGTAACCAAGTTTTAATTAGCAGGAAACGTGTCTCTATTTGAAATCCATATAGATGTGATAGGTATTGTGAGACCCTCAGAAAATTGAAGGAGGAATTAAAATAGTTCGTCTACAAGTGCAGCCCTCTCTCCTTCAGCATGACAATGCCCGTCCCCACACGAGCGCTGCGACAGCTGCAAATATCCGACTCCTTGGGTTCAGTCATAGATCATCCTACATAGAGTCCCGAATTGGCCCCATCCGATTTTCATGTGTTTCCAAATTTAAAATAACTTTAGAGTTGCTCACTTTGATACTGATGAAACAATGCAATGGCATGTGAGGCTGTGGCTCCGTCCACAAAAGCAAACAATCACTTGTTTTATTTTTATTGCAAAAACGTTTATCCGAAGATAATAGTTTTAATTACATGTTATACAGATATTTATTCACTAAATAAATAATTGAATGACATGATCACTTGAAGAAATTGTAAAGTCCATTGAAGATAAATTTAAAAGCGAGAGAATCGACAGCTGTGAACATAATTGTTATTGAGGTTGATAATATTTGATTGACTTAGTGTTTGCGGTGAATATTAATAGAGTTTAGGGTAAGGGGGGATGAAGAGAAGTAAAGGAATAGTTGTTTGAAGAACGGAGAATGAGATTCCAGCTAACAGAGAGAAATTATTGTTACATTATGCCTGAGTGGCAGTCTGCGGTAGTGAAGACGAGGAGGTGGATTGCTGTGGAAGAGGGCAATGGTCATGTTTTTATTGTGGTGGAGATAAGTGGAATTTGGATGTCATTGTGAATTACTGAGTTTCGAAGGTACCGGGGGAGTTGGAACTGTTTCTAAGGATTCAGTTTTGCTTGGTTTGGATTTTTTTGAATTGGATTGGGCAGTAGACCCCAAACGGAGCATGCGTATGACCATATGAGGCGGATTAGGGAGAGGTGAAAGAGTGTTTTGGTGGAGATGGAGATTTGTGCGTTTCTTTAGAAGAGTGGATAGAGTAGTTTTATTTTTGTGTTAATTTTGGATGTAAGGTGGTTTCTAGGAAAGTTGGAAGTCTAGAACAAGTCCGAGGTAAGTGATAATGTTTTTTATTGGGATTTGGGAACCAAAAATATAGAATTAATGAGTAAGGGGATATTTGGTTTTGAGGGTGAATGGTATCATTGCCGATTTGGAAGGGTTTATGCTGACCCTCCAGTTTTTTGCCAAGATTTCCAGGTCATTTAGAGCTATTTTGACGGTGCGAACACCCGAGGTGAAGGAAGAGGTTAGTCATCGACAAAAAAATAATGTTATAGTGGATGGAACGTTCACCAGTGACAGTATCAACCAACTGGTCATTCGTTGGGAGCTATATATTGATAAAATTTGTTATATTTGACAAGCTATAAGAGCTTTTACAAAAAAAACATATTTAAGCCTACCCTTGTCTTTACCCTCACAACAAGACCGTATTTTCTTGTAATAAAGGAGATTGGTACTAAATTTTTTCGTGAAAAAACAAGCAATAACCCAAGTAGTTCTTTATATGATTTCTGAATTAAGAAAAAAATAATGAGAATGGTCTCTAATAGTCGATACTTACCATTTTATAGAACTTTGTCGTTTAATGATGTTTTACGTCTGTAATTAGCAGCAGGGTATTTCTGTTTCATAGATATAACCATTTGTCAGAAGTGAACTGTGATTGGGAAGGATGATACTCTTCCTACAGGACGTAAAATAAGTAGACAACCTTAATTAATTGCTTAAATACATCCAGAAATGTTTACAATTTTCCGGACATAGACTCTGAACAAAGATTACGGAAAAGACCACGTGACGTGGCATTTGTTTAACAAATGTTTTATATTTATTTAGACGTCACACAATATTTAGTTAAATTATCCAACCCTAAACTAAGATATGGTTGAATGAAACGGCTTGGATATTTCTCTCTTTGGTATTATAAGTAATATATCTTGAACTTAGGTAAATACGTTGTTATCGACGTAGTAATTCATTTAAATTTTTTTTAAGAACTGCTTAAAAGGAGACCAAGGAATTAATAAATTTATAATGTCATCACAAATTGATGGGCGAGATTAAGTTTTTTCCATACTTGGTCCTATAGTTTCGCTTCGTCTTGTTCAATGAACCAATATACACAGTATGCTTTTTCTTGGGGAGTAGTCATTTTCTTTAACATGGTGCTATGAACACTCAAAAGTAATACTAACAAACATATTTCAGTTAAATTTCGTTAATTACATCATAAGTAAAATTTCCATATTGCAATGAGATTTATGGACACCCAGTAATGTAAAAGTAGAAGGTGATATTTTTTATAAATAAAAACCTTTAAGCTCGCATTTTTATAAAACTATGAACTAGTTTTTTTTTAAGTTCACACTTTTATATTAACTATTTATTTATTTAGCATTACTGACGTATTAAAACTGTCGTAAATAATCCATACTCGTTGTTCTTTACAACCATCTGCGTTCCCTAAAAAATCACATACTTTGTTGTCCTTAAAAGATTTGTATGGATTTCCTTGGTGCCGGCAGCCTGAGAAATTATTCGCCAAAGGAATGGTCGATGCCCTTTGGCAAAAAGTTGGGAACAATTTCTTTATCCACTCTTACCTTAAGTAACATTACGACTAGCGGTAGGGTTCAGAGGTCTGAGATCAACAATACCTTGTCTAGTTTACGTGCGTTTGTACGTATTACTGTATAAAAGTTTATTAAATGTAGAAAGAATCTTCCTGGTTAGAGTATACACAAAAGCTATACTACTCAGCGTTTTTCATGTGGAGGAATGCTCGTCGACTTGTAACAAGAAGTCGTTGTGAGTAGGGCACGCAGCTTCCGAGATTACAGAGAAGACGCACCTCAGGGGCGGAACATGATTTACCGCAGCGTGGCGTCGGCGGCGGCGCCGGAGAATTTAGTGGAAATCATTTTATAACAGAGTTCTTCCCCCGGCGCCATATCTCATACACAATGGCGACGGCATATATCCACCCCCGTTAAGCCGGTGTCTCGGGCGCGTTTTATCAGTGACTAGGTGCGCAGACCTCCTTCCTAAGCTGCCTGTTCAATACGAGTACGCCAACAATTCACGCTTCACTGTTTCATTCAAAAGGAAATTGTGTGCGTGTTATATGTGACGTGGACTTTGCCGCGAAAGTGGGAAGCATTTTTTTTTAATTGGCGGTCAACATTTAACAAATAAGACTTTTAGTTTAAATAATTGTAGCTGGTATTTAATATTAATAATATATAATGACTGAGGAAGATGGCCGTCTTAGGACGCGCAAGGACCGTCGGCCACACAATGTTTAAGACCTTTCAAAAGCAAAAATTAACGTGAATGAAACCATCATAATGTACTTTTGTTTAATGACTTTATTGTTAATTATGGCTATTTTATATAAATCAAATAAGAGTAAAGTTCTTAATGTCTTTAGAATTGGTCTTATGATAAAAATATTTCTGTAGATTAAAAACTTTTATTACGTCATAAATGTCCAGTTTTTTAAGTTTAACCCATTCTCTACATGATTGCCTAATTAGTATGTCATTCCTGTAGCATAGTCTTTCGTAATTTTTTAGCTGGACCACGTAAAAAACAAATATCCTTGTATTCTCATCCGCGTTCAGTTTATTAGTGTATCTATGGCTTATGGCTGAGGTACTAGGGAGGGCTGATTCACGTGAAATTCAAATACTTTCTTCTAGTTAAAATTTATAAGTGTCCTGGGGGGGGGGGAAATAGGCATTATGAATGTGATTTGAAAAAGGCAACATTAACTACGTTTCTTCACTGGTTTTTGGTTAACGACTTGTCAGTCAATTTAAATAAGGCTCCTTTCGTGCAGTTTCAGATAAACGATGCTACATTGAACTTCGTTAAACTAACAACAAACAATTGTGAAATAAAAGAGGTTTAATTCACAAAATGTTTAAGTATATCTGTAGACAATCAATTACATTGGAAAGATCACATTTGTGGTGTGCGTTTGCACCCCCATACACATATATTTATAGGAGAAACCATTTCCCCCATAATAGCTTTTATTAATTTTGTATATATTTGTGTACAGTACAATTATTAAGAGCGGGCTAGATACTTGTCAGGTCAACGGCAGAGAAAACAATAATCGCGATAGCTTAATGTTTAATTTACATCCAATTGAGATGATACGATAGCCGGACGAGATACGGAAATCAGTACCACAAGAGATATGGCAGGTCAGTCCTTAGACCTAAGAAATATTGGGACAAAGGCCTAAAAGTGATTTTAAAAACATCTCATGCAATGTAAACACGTTTTGCAACAATAATAAGGAAGGGACTCCAACCTGCGAACCAGGTCAGCCCAGAAAAATAAGGACACGAACCATCGAAAAACACCAGCCTCGGAGAAAGTCAACACACCCCGCCAGCAAACGAAGGCGGGGCATAGGTTAATATAAGAAGAAGCAGAGCAGATTGTCAGCGATTAGATTGAAAGACATAACATTATACAGAACATATCATTACATTACGTATTGCCATAACAGGAAATTACATTATTTACAGTACATTATTTTCTTCACTTACTGAGAATGCAGTGCAGTACTTTATTACGTGACCCTACATCAGTATTTCCAAGTACGAAGGAAATATGACTCAGGGTCAATTCAACTTCGAATAGCTGATTGTTGGCGAGGAGCAGAAGTCAGCCTCATCACAGCCTGACCAAAGAAGAGATATACTATCATCACCAGTTCCTGCATCTACCAGCGGTGATGTACCATAATTACGTATCTCATCCCTGGCTAACTACTAATTACTAAACTGAGCCTCTCCTTCTACTCTGTTGAATAATTAATTGAATTGAGGGTCTCTTAGTATAGACTTTTCCATAGACACAATATATTGTAAATACACTAAGATAAACACATAGAGTAAGATATTAGTAATATTTATCAATATTATATATCGAGTACTAATTATATATCCTGGCTTCGCCGAGTACTTATGTATATCTTATTGTAAGTTAAACATAATTATATTAGTGTGAATAGTAACACAGAGTGAATAATAACAATTTATGTACAATCTCTCACTCGTTCCACATCCCTGAAGTTCTACTTCTCCATGGGATTGATTAATGGAATGTGATTTAATACCAATACTAACTCCCCTTTATTGTGGGACAGGGGTGGTACAGGCAATATGAGGGTGATTTTTTAATACCATAGGATGGGAATTGAAAGGGAGGGACGTGGAAGATAGAGAAAGGTAGTGAAGTGCTTTCTAGGGACCCAGAGCTATGAGTTACAGATCCTACCCAATTATTTACTTAAAATGAATGCAGGCAACCCCTAGGAAACCTACATAAGGCAGGTCGAGCTATTCGTTACTATTCTCACGCCCTTCCAAATGACGGGAGATAAGTTTGCTGTGGTGTCACAGCATTTTCTTCTCCATGTCTCCACAAGATTTAGGACTGATCCAATGGGCTCAGTGGAAATCTCTTACTTAGTTCTTTAAATCTTCGACCGCACTACATCCTCCAAAGGAAGGTGAAAGGAAATAATAACATTACTTTTTTTGTATCCTTGGCATTAATTCCGAATACTTTCCAATCATATCTGACTGAAAATATAAAAAAATTAAATGGAACCTGTTTACGTTGAACTTTATGCTTCTTCAGAGGAAAAAAATGTAAAAATTATTTTAATATGTTTTACGTCTTTACGTACCGTGTGATTAAAATGAGTTGATAAATGGTGATATGGAGTGGAATTCACGCTTATAGAGTTTTATATTTAAAGTTCCTTCTAATTCTTTAACAATCACCGCTAGCTCATGTTGATCCAAAATATTTAAAAAGTCATTGAAAATATTTTCTGAAAATATGACGTTCTTCATTTTTAATAATTTCCGCAGTTTTTCATGAGATCAGCAAGAAAATAACTGGACATTTTCAGCTGGTCTTTGCAACAATATCATCATTTATTTTGTCTTTGACATTCACCACGAGATTTTGTTGACTGTTTGAAGAGAAAAGGTAAAAAATAAGTGGGCCGTATTTTAAAATTAAAAAAATTTATTGTCCTCCACTAAAATATAACCATTAAACTGATGTTTAAAAAGTTCGTGAAACTACCTCGATTTATCGTGTCGAATAATTTAAAAATGCTTAGCTTTCTAGCACAACTTTTATATAATGTCTTGGCACACTTATAGAATTATATTTATTAATATCTTCTTGCATAGTTTTCTAATTTTATAGGAGTAATAAATGCGGCACGTGTTATTTTGAAATGAAAAATTTCAGTCTACATTTTGTTTGAGGGATAAATATTTTCTCCGTACGGAGCGGAGCATAATTATTTCTGGAAATGGTGACTTCTGCAGATGGCTGCTGCGTATTATTATTGACGGGTGTGTAACACAATTAAGCAAGTACCAGACAGTGTTGCTCATAATTGACATCGTGATGGAGCTACGAGGCAGAGAGCGAGAGAAGGCTCGTGTAAATTTTGTGCCACCGTCGTATGCAATCCATCAGCGTCAATGAGACTTCTCAGATATCAACATGTGTAGAAGGTAGTCTTGAGTCTCAAAAAGTTCTAACCGGCATCAATTTAACACCAAGGTTATAAAAAATATATTACCTTATATTCTAAGTTACGTTATTTTATTTTGAAATTTTTTAAATGACGATTAATTTTCAGGTACACCTATATTACTGTACACTCGTGTACTACTCTTAAAATTATTTATACAGTCGTATATCAGAAATTTCCCAATTAATCAGAACTTTTTGAAATTATTATTTTCACATCAAAAGTATTATGGGCTAGTGAAAACGTTTCAGCGGAATTAAAATTAATGAGTGAATTTCATGTATTCTGACTCTGTAGGTGATTAACAAACTCTCGGGATTCTAAAAAGGTGAAAACATTGCAGAAACACAACGTATTTACCAAGTTAGAATTCCGATAATTTCTTGTTATTCTCAATCTGCTCGAGTTTTACTATTTATAGTCGTTGGCATACGCCTTGACACTATTACTTTTGTAATTTAATTATATTAATTGGTTATTTTTGACCAACTTTTCTTTCTACAACAGAGATGGGAATACTTGATCCTGGAAAAAAATTATTTTCTTGCTAAATCTCATTAAATCGCCTGAAAGTTACGAACTTGTTAGCCCACCATTTATTCGTTTCTGATTTCATGAAATCCTAAACCATACAAATAAAACGTGCCAAGAATAATATATTTGTTATAAAAGTTATCGGGTTTCCAACCAAGCGTCGTAGTACATACACGACCTTTCGTAGAAATCTTTCCTTAAAACGAGCGGGAAAGCCCTCGGAAATTAATAATGTATTTATTACGGTTGCATACTTTATGCTTATGATTTCTATCTTTGCTGTTGTTGAAATAGCTTATGTAATCTCAGTAATCGTCCTCCTATTATTTGAGATTACTGTTGCCATACTTGGTTAATTCTGTAGTGCAACCACTCACCAAATGTAAACAGACAACGCTCATAGTTGTAAATTTTAGATAAGTCTTCCCCGAAGTTTTTGTAGACATTACACACTGAATCACAATCAGGGCCGCCACTGGCAGTTTCAGGGCTCGAGTGCAAAACAGATAATGTCACCGCTTGCCTAATACTGTTTATATCCTGACTAGGTTGTAGAGAGGCGATTACTATGGCTACTTATGGGAGTGTATAAAAAAGAAACAACTTGAACAGCCAGACAATTTATTTTTAGTATTTTTATAGCGTAAAATTTTCAGAAATCAATCATTTAAATTCTCATCCAACCACTTAAAACTGAATAGGTATATTCAAATTAATAAAGTGTAACTCAGGATTGTAATTCTGATACCTACCATTTTGCTAAAACTTAGAAAATTTCAATTAGTTTACATGTATCTACTTTATGAATGAGTTGTTTTGTTTATGTTATGATCATAACGTAAGGTACGTCAGCCACCCCTCTATTTTGAGTTAACTAATTTAAGAAATGCGGTACATGTAATAATTATTCAGTAACAAGCTGCCTAATATGTTTCGTTATTATATATATTACAACCAGCTTGTACAATATGGCGTCAGTTTTGTGATTTAGGTAGAACGTCTTCATAGTTTTCAATAGTATGTCTGATTCGTTATATATGTGTTTTTTAAATACTATTTTATTCAGTTCACTGCACCCTATTCAGTTTTTAATTGTTTCGATTGGTGTTGAGGTTCAGAACTTAACATTGGTTATAAGCAAAATATTTTAGTTTAACTGACCTGTTTCTGACATAGCAATACTGGTTGCCATATAAAGTTGAGTTCAATTAACGAAATTCGTCTATAGAAACGAAAACAGTGACCAACCACGAAGCAACAATTCAAAGAACCAATAGTAACAACCGAACTGGAAAAAGAGGCTGAAAGTTGTTACTGAAGAGTTAGTCATGAGAAAGTAGAACATTAGATGCTGCGTCGTCTGCTGGAATTTCTTCCACGAAGAATTTCAGCTAATATATTTTTATCTGTTCCAATTGTGGCTGTTAATTTGTTTCAACTTATTATTATTTTTAACTTGTAATGTCACTTATTTTATTAGTAAAAAACTTCAGATTTAAACAGAAAAAAAGTCCCTATATGATCATCTAGAAAGGCGGCCATATCTCATACATACGTTCCTAAAATAGCCACTATGTAGGATTTTAGAATTCTGATTTTTGCGAACAGTAAAACTATTTTTTATCAAGTATGAAAAATGTTTTCTTTTAAAGTCCCTTGGTTTTCATTATTTTCTTCAAAGTGGCACAAATAAAATTTTTGAACATTAACATAGCTATAACACGGGCATCCACCGTACCTACAGTTTCCACATAATCGAAGTCACTAGATGTCTGACTAATGTTCTCAAAGTAATAGCTGTAACAATTTAAACTAACTAATTAACTGTAACAATATCATTAGTCTATATTCTCCACACATATTTTTTGGGTGACGAAATAAACCTTATCAATCTTAAATTACCGCTGATTTCAGACGAGAACCAAAATAAACATTCTATATGGCTGCTTTAACGTAAACTCTCGAACCAAGTTGAGGAATGAATTACATACATAGCCATAGTGCTGATGAATGTCAAAAGCTTAAAAATCTAAATAAGCTGTACATATCGGGCGATAATGGGATCGAAATTACGCGAAATATATTAATAGTTTTGAAAAATCTGATCTTATATGTTAAATAAATATCCAAATGTTTACAATACTTTCTACTGGATGAAGTTTTTTGTCTTTCGAGACGATGAAAGAAGTGCAAGACACCGCGCTACATCAAGACGTATTAATAGCTAAAATTGAAGACTTCTCAGTTATCAACTTAAAAATTTCTGCATTCATAATTAATTTTCTTGCGCTTCTCATAAAATAAAATTACGGATTGTTAATAATGTAGAAACGATAAAATTTTTCATGAGGACATGAATGTGTAACTACAATCGTGACGGTGCACATTTTATTAATTTTTCTCTACTTTTCACTCCGTGCTGATTAACCTTGAAAATTGCTACTAAAGCAATTAAGAACATACAAGCTCGCAACAATCGAATTCCAAACAGAAGAAAACAAGAAAACCAATTGAATAAACACAATTTAGTGGTGTCTACCCAATGAAGAATTGAACAGACACATGCTCCAACCCGATATTTAGTTCAGTCGTAGCTGTAAAATTGCTACAATATCCTGTATTTATAAATGTTCATGAATCGAGACCTGTCCGGAATAAGGTTTCTATTGTTGTTAACGTGAGTTAACTATGTGGGATGGTTATTATTATTTAACTTTCTATGTTTCCGTGGACAAGAAAATTTCATTTACTTGATACAGACATGTATGTATGTTCGTTCTTGATAGAGTTAGCCAATTTTACAGACAGTGATAACATAGTGAATTTAACGTACAACGTCGTCTCCACCAATTGGTGAGCCTTCTCAACAACAACATGAAACTATATATAATAGGCGCGAATACAGCCATTTCCAATGATCAAGAACATCATATACCCCTGGACCTGTTAGAAACGCCAATAGTTCATTGCCATAGTTTTGTACAATAATATTTTGTTATTTAAGGAAAGCTTAGATATTTTACTAAACGGCCATGATAATTTTATTATCATGAGTTTTAAATCTTTCGCGTTATTTCAATGTGGAGTTTGCCTAAATGTAGGCCAACATGTAATAACTACAGTTATTTCTGAGGGTTGCGTTGAGTTTATTTTTGCTTTTAGACATAGTTCTTTTCGAAGGGAAAAAGTACTATGTTGAAACTTTGTAGCTCTTAGAGTCACTCTCTAATGTTACATTCAATCTTCTACCCTGTCCAGATGCAGTTGAGCCTTCGTTGGGAACTACGATTGCTGTGTCGTCGGCAAATGTGGCCATCATGGCATGTTTCGTTGTCAGTAAGTCGGAAGTGTACAATAAATTCAGAATTGGCCCAAGGTTACTTCCTTGTGGAACACCTACACTCATTGGTCTAAATTTAGAGAATTTATCTTCTTACTTAATTTGGAACAAGACATTACATAGGTATGATTGAAAATTGTGATAAATATGGTTGTGGAAGTATTTGATTGATTATATATAATAATTCTTCGTGCCAAATCCTATAGAATGCTTGATGGATGCCCAACAAAGCAGAAGAACAATTTTCATTTTCTTCAAGGCTTTGGTGTATTATGTTCACTATTCTGTGCATCTGATCTATTGTTGAATGACCTTCCAGAAATCCATATTATCTTTCCTAATATGGGTAATACTATTACACAGCGTTACATGTAACACAAATGGGAAGTCCATGTAAGTCAGTACTCGTGCTCAACATGGATCAAATAAAGCCATTTGATGATCAACTGTAATATTCGTCTTCAATATCACTCAGAGCACTAAATATGCAAGGATAGTTCCTGTTATTTTATATGTCTGTATTTGGAACACACACCAACCTGTTATTTCAATTAATTGAAAATTTCTGTGCCAACCGTTTCCTCGGTTAACAATCCTCCTGGCATTAAGTGAATTTGTTTTGTTACCTTTAGAATTGACGTTTTCATTAAACTGAGATATTAACTGGATTATAAAGGTGCATAGATTAAACGTGAAAATTACTTTATTAAATTAACCTTCTGTAACAATATTACAGTAAAATTCTCCAAAAAATGTAATTTATTGCTATTTTCTCAATTTACCAGCAAAATGTATTGGCTCATGCCATGGCACTGCTGAAGTGCGATACCATGCTTTTAATACCACATTTTGACGACCCTATTAAACCAATTAGACTTTTAGTTCTAAGAGCCACTCATCCATTGCGCCTAGGAGGACCTACCAGAGGAGCCTAATCTTCTGATGGTGGTCCCGAGCTGGAGACGTCTTAAGGAGGACGACACATGCAAGGCTTCCTTGGCCTCAGCTGGGAAATATCAGACTTAATGTAATTAATTATAGCGCTGGTGCGCGGCAATATCGCGCTAATGTGTACCGTCAAGCTGTACAATGAACTCCACTTAGCGCTGCTTAGCCGCCTTGCGCTTAGGAATGGCTCTATAATCCGCACCCCGTTCCCCATCCCACTTCTACAGCCATACTAATGAAGGGGTTTCAGTGCACATTCGGGGTCATATTAAAACTGAATCTTACCGTTTCCTACCTATTATTACCCTAATTCGTATGTGTGATGGTGCTACTATTATTAAACGAAGGCCGTCCCTAACTTGCCACGCTACATTTACTCCAAAACACGAAGTTTCTGCAGTTACCTGCTTCATATAAATCATTGTGTTCGTAAAAGTCCTTAATATGATGAAGCCTCAATTAATGAACGGCCATCGCAGCTTATTGAAAAATAATAATTAGCCCATACTATGGTCCACAGTAATAAAATGGTTCAACTGAATTTAAGCAAGAGCTATGTAATTAGAGAAAACTATATACAAATAATTAAAATACTAGTAATACACTGATATAAACAGTTTTTGTTGTACTCATTTACCTTTCCTTGTCTGATAGATAACTTAATATTTGTCTCAAATTTGTTTAATGTAATAGGTACAAAATAGTTCCAATGAACGGAAGCAAGTGCAAATTATTGAGAGGAGTAAGTGATCTAAGACTTTCCCAGTGTAGTGGTTGCATAAATAGTTCTCGGGTTTCCACTTGGGTACAGGTGCTATTGAAACGAAACGTTTCGACGACCACGTGCTCTGTCATCTTCAGGCTGAGTGTTGGTACTGTCTCGATTCAGGGTACATATACTGCTCTGGGTCCCTAGGAATCCAGGTTGATGTCTGATTGGCGGAATTAGGTGTCGCGCTTAGCCGCGTAAAGACGGCAGTTACGATCCGTTCCGCTCTGTGCTTATTCTTCCGTAGCAGTGACAACGCCGGGTCCCAAGCCCTGTTTAATTGGAATCCAGTATCTCGGTTGAGCAGGTTGTCCTGAGTCCTCATGTGGACAGCTTCAGTTATCACGCTGTTTCAATAACCTTTAGCTCGGTCTAAGATTATTAATTCTCCGAACTTGATTCGGTGTCCGGTTTCTATTGCGTCCTCAGCCACTGATGACTTTTGTGGCTGCTTGCGTTTCAGATGCCTTTGATGTCTTGTACCGTGCGAACCTTCTGTCCAATATATTGTTTACCACATTCACACGGTATACTGTAGTAGCCGGGGGTTCTAAGCGCAATGTCGACCTTAGCCGAGCCGAGCATTTCTCCGATTTTTCCCTTTGTGTAAAAGACAGAGTGTATTTTGAATTTGACCAGCATCCACCTGATTCTGTTGGTCGTGTTCTCAGCGTAGGGAAGGAAAGCCGAGTTTGTTTTGTGTTCCTCTACGGCTGTTTTTCTGTCGCGGGTCACGAAGGCCCGTCTTATTTGCGCAGGAACGAATCCATTGAGGCAGAAAACCGCTTCAAGGTGTTGTAATTAACTTGGAAGACTTTCCTTGTCGGACGCTGGCCTTGCTCTATGGACCAAGGTCGCAATCACTACACTCTTTTGTGCTGGGTGATGGGAGCAGCTCCCGTGTAGGTCTTTTCCTGATGAACACGGCCAGGTAGGGAAATGGGCCTTCCTTCTCGATTTCCATTGTGAAATTTATGTTGGGGTGTTCGAGAATTACTTCCAGCTTTTCCACTCCGTGTAGCCATACGACAAAGGTGTCATCGACGTAGCGATTGAAGTACTTCGGCCGTTGTGGGGCACTTTCAGGGGCCTTGTCCTCCATACAATAATTGGCAATGGCCGTGGACAAGGGTGACCCCATGGCTACGGCGTCGACTTGCTCATAATACCTATTATCATACTGGAAGTATGTCGTCGTTAGCACGTGCCTGTATAGTTCTGTTAAGCGTGGAGAGAAGCTTCAGTGTGTCCTCGAAGGGAACACGGGTGAGCCGAGAGACCACATCGAAGCTCACAAGAAGATCGTCTGGACCCAATATTATTTCCTGCAGTAGCTCAATGAAGTTTGCCGAATTTATTATGTGATGTTCACATTTTCGGACGTAGAGGCTCAGCCTCTTGGTTAAGTTCTGGGCTATGTTGTGGGTGACGGAGTCAATGGAATTTACTATGGGTCTAAGCGGGACGTCAATATTATGGAATTTCAGTACCCCATAGATCCTCGGTGGTGCTAGAGCCTGCTGTCAGAGCTTTATAGTCAAATCTGGCAGGAGTCCCGACGCATTGAGGAGGGCTGTCGTTTTTCTGGCCAGTGCCGCTGTGGGATCTCGGGCTAGTGAACGATAGCTGAGATCATCCAGTAGCTGCAATATCTTCCTCCGGTTGTCTTCTAAGAATAAGTGCATCCCAATTCGAACCAAATTATGAGAAACTTTTAGAACTGCAGTCTCAGTTTCTTTCATCACATTCTTCTTCATAATCTTTCAGCCATTAATAGGGTTTAGTATAAAAAACTATAAGAATGTTGTAAAATGTATCATTGTTATTTGAGAAAACTAATATTGGACCACCTGAAGCTTGTTTTCTTTGCTTTGGCCCCATCACTGGTTTAGGGCGATAGTAGATTATTGAAAAATTTCGATTGCTCATTTAAGAGGTGGATTTTCCTGACACACGTGGTCTATAATTTCTTCACTATTACACATTTGTATTCTGAGCATACATTTTGTAATTAATTCGTTTTTATACCGTCTTAAAATGGAATGAATTAAAAAAGTTTTATAATTGTTACACTGAACTACAGTTTTCTAATTGAGAATTTTTTGTTGTAATATGCATGCATATATTTACAGTGGATGATTTTGAAACGGTTCAAAGTCACGGAATTTATTTACATAATAAAATATTACATATTCTTTGAGCATTTATATTGACAATGTAAGATATAGGACATGAAATACACTATCTTCATCGAAATATGCCTCATAATATGACAAAATGTAGTTACAAGTACTATATTTGTGTTTACTCTACTTCAGAAGCCATTCTGCACTAATTAGTATTTTACCTTGATTAAATATGATTATTTACATTTATTGATGAATAGAGTGGTTTTTAAATTATATGCTTTAATTTTTGTTTTATTTCAAATATTTTTAATTTGTCTAGTTTAACTGTGTAGTTATTCAATTTTTAACTTCCGTTTCTACATTTTTTTAGGTTAAACAGTCTATATTACATTGTTGCGTTTTAATCTTGAATCAAATTAATGTTGAAGCAACGATTGTAATGATACAATTTAGAATTTTATACATCTTAACTTGAAACTTGGAAATTGGAAGTTTTTTTAAATGTATTATTTTCTTACATTTTAGTACAATTATTGTAGAAACGTAGAAACAATACATCGACGATTGTGGTTGCTGTTTTATCAATAGATTTTATGGTATGAGTAAAATTAGCCATAAATGATCGTAAATCATTGTATTTAATTGATTTATAATTTTTATTAATTAGTTGTCAGCCCAGGCAGCCGTTGCACAAGCAAGGAAAAGTAAAAATAATTATTTGAAGTTAAAGGTTAACTTGACGTGTTTTTTTGTGAATATTATTATTATACTTTTATAAGTAACCCTTCCATAATGGCATTCAGTTTTAGACTCACTCATTACTGACGTATGTAAATCTGTATTACAATTATACACTTGAAAGTAAATAATATAAATATTCCTAAAAATTACTTATCATCGACGTCCTATAGAACACAATAATAATATAATTTTTAAATATCCATCGCCCGCTAATACGTTCTCTTGTACCATTTAGGGAATTTCTGGGTTAGAATATGGGAAAATACATAACATTATCACCTTAAATTATTTTAATTTCCATGAATTAACGTAATTGAAACAATCGTAAACCCTCTATGAACAGGAATTATTAATAATTTACGCGCTGAACCCCAGTAGCAATATCTTTAAATCAACGTAACATACTGCTTTTACTTTATGAGCACGTTCATATTTTTGTTACACTAATTGACGATGTCATTTTAGGGATGGAGTTTTATTAAAATTATTGCTTGATTTATTTAATAGAATACATGTCGTTTGAAAGAGATATATGTCTCTTTGTGCAGAAGTGTCGGACATGTCCATAGACGATTAATGGAAAAGTAACTTGTTAGAGACTGCAAAAGGATGAGGCCTTGAAGCGTGAGATACTGCCTTTCCGCACTATGTTTCTCTCGCCGTCGGTTCCCTCATTAATCATCTGCTGCTGATAGCGGCCTACACCAATAAAGCAATACAAGACAAATGACGGAGACCGTGATAGATGGCGCCCACACAGCTATGGCTCCGATTTCTTTGAATGTTATAGATGTGAACGCTCGCTTCAATTGACTGCCGCAACGTCATAAAGGCTCTCGGTGGGGGTTCGTGATTAAGACCAGAATCGTTTTTACCCCAGGACCTAGTACGTCTCAGCAAAAACACCCTTTCTAATCTAGCGTAGATTGTCAAACTGCTGTGAATAATGAGAAAATTTCTTATTACTTGTTCTTATATTGCTTCTAACTTCATGCAGTGGTTTCTCAACTCTCCAAAGCCAACTCACATCTTATTACTGCAAATGAATAATTATAGTCAAAGTTTGAAGTAATTTACATAGTATACAAAAATTATATTTACACAATGCACACAAAAACTAACAATAATGCCCACAATTTTATAGCTTGTGTATTGAAATTTCCGTTACATTTATTTACTGTTGCAGGTATTTTGGACGTCAGTCAGGTATTTGATAAAGTTGGCATGAGGGTCTTATACTTAAAATAAAACATTGTGTTCCCTCTTACAACAAACTTATTAAATCATACTTAAACCAACAAAAATCAGAATGAAGGCAAATAAAGTGAGTGTCCGATTTTCATGATATAAAATCAGAAGTTCCTTAAGTAAGAGTCTTGGGGCCAACTTTGTACCTACTGTATACTGCAGACATATCGACCTCAAAAAATATTATTATTGGGTACAGTTCCTGGTATTCTACATAGTTTGTTTGGATACACAGTAGGTAAAGGAGAAGAGGAAAGGGAGTATTGTAGTTTAAGGAGGAACTTCCCCTTCAAGCAGCCTGGCGAAACGCGACTATTGCGTAAACAAATAGTCGTATCAAAACAAAACAAAATGAAAACACTTTTTATTTATATTTCAACAAAGTGGTTCGATCGTCTTCTAATGCGAGAACTCAGACCTAATGGGTGACTAATATTTGTACATTACCTAATTATTGTACCAATTCGAGTTGTAACTTATATTAGGCTGGAAACATGAGTCTTGGGATAGGAAAACTCAAGAAGAAAGTGATTTTAGAAATCTAAGGGAAATAGTTGATAAACGTAATTGGTAATGATAGTAATTGGAGACGAAGTGGTCAATATGGAGAGAAAGGTGGAAATTATAAAACTCCAAATGATTGAGAATCTAATACTAAATCGAAGGAAAACTAAAACTTGTCACGGGTAAGTCCCTAGGTTATTCAATGAATAAATAGGCACTATAGAAAGTTAAGTTGGTAAATAGTGGTGTAAATAAGATAAAATTAGAAAGTGTGATTGATTTTAGGGTTAATGTTATAATTAGTGATGTGCTTAGAGTGCTAAAACAAAGGTAAATTCAAAACGTATAAAGATATTACTGAAACATTCTATGAGTAAAATTGTGCTCATTTATATAAGCAGCGAAATAAAAACAAATTCTCCCGAGAAAAAAAAAAGTGTGGAAGGGAAGTTGAAATGATATGAATTGTGAAGTGTCAAACGTAGGTGTAATTTTGAGACAGATGAAGGTGGTGTCAATCAAAAGGTTGAGATTGATTAGGGTTAATTGGTATAATTGATGTATATACGAATAAGTGTCAATAAGTGAAGACATGTAGAACATCAGATGTAAAATGTAAATAAACTAAGAAGCATATGTTTCATTGACACTTACGACACGTCAAAAACAGCAGATGGCAGATAAAATTCTATTTAATTCAACTGTAATTAGTTGATAAGCTACATGTGTTGAGTTTGACAGTTGTCAGCATGCAACGACCTTTTTATGTCAAGCCGCTATTATGCCAGAAACAGCTGACTATAGAAAAAGTAGTGTCAAACTAGTTTGGATCTTGACAACGAACAGCTGATTGAAAAGACTACAATTAAATTGTTTGCTTTCAAATTATATTATTGTAATTACACTCAAATGTTTGTTTGCGATTTTTCGTAATAATTTTAAATTGTTTAATTGAGTGATACGGACAGAAAACATCTGTTATTCCCAAAATTCAGCTGAGTGTCAATGGACGAAAATATCAGATATTAAAATGATTTGCATTCAGCTTAAGAAAACCTCCCGAAATGAAATACGTATCAGTTAAAAGGTTAATTCCTTAAACAGAATTAAGGATTTAATGTTGTAGTTTGAATAACTTTTAATTGTTTAATTGATGGAATTGTATTTTAATTGATTTTTATGCTGATGAAAGATTAAATGGTGTGTGAGAAAAAATTGTAATTCGTTTACAAGTGAATTTTTGTAATTTTTTATAAAGGGCGTTGATTAATTAAGTTGTGTATGATTGTATTTTAGTGAGTGGCGGGTTAAAAAATTGCTACTCATTTTTTTAATTAATTTGGGGCGGGGATAATGTAACATGTAGAGTTACAGCGCTGACAAAATCAATACGAGCAAGAATGTAGTAGGTGCACCAAAACAGCCGCGAACGAGTTGTTGTCTCAGTGACGCGGCTTTGAATTCTCCTAACACGTCTTTTGGCTTGGGGAATGGTGGGAATTTGAAGACCTGCGATTGGCGGATGAGATCATGTGACCGTGCTGCTTCAGGTTGGCACAAACCAAAATCTGGGAGGTGAAGACAGTCGTTGGTGGATTATTGGAGGTGAAAGATGTGTTTCGTGTAGTGAAGAATGAGTGAGTGACCACGCCCTGATTTATAATACTAACTTCATGATTTGAATCTGAATTAAAATCTGGAATTAATCTTTAGGTGTTTTATGAATAAAAATATTGGCGCTCTTTAAAATTCCTAAAAGTGTATACAAACGCAGAGCTGAGCTGAACGGGGAACATAAATGACAGATTTGCGTTTAAAACCAGGGAGATGCTAGTATATCAGACACGTTGCTTACACGCGAAAAGATACAATATTAAAAAAGAAAAGAATTCTGCGATAACGTGTAAAGGTATCACGGTACACTATCATTGTTAAAAATATTCATTGTGTTCATACGAACACACTATACTTATTATCTATTAAATTTTACGTGTGTGGTTTTAGACGTACAACATATCCTGATTTGACAGCAATATATTTCCTACTGACAATGTTTTCAGGATTGTTTTTACACCACTAAGTTGCGTTAACTAATAACAAAGTAAAAGTGTGCTCCTGTCTACCCCACCACAATATGAGCGGAGTTATCCACTGAGCATCGTGTCACACATTGTATTGTATTTATTGTGAGTCTACAGTTGGGCACAAGCCCGGTGGCAGATTCAAAATGAAATTCCTTAAACTTAAATACGCCTACTCAAAAGAAAAATAATCACAGTCCTTTAAAATTTCTATAGCCCTGAAAGAAAAAAGAGAAACACTGCAAGAATTATTTTATCTTAACACTTAACTTATATTTTTAAATTCGGATATACATTTATATTGTTCAAAATACCCACTTCACTTCACACGTTTTTGAGATTTGTCCTTAATTTATTTTCCTGAAGATGATTTCCTACAAACACTCCCACAGGTAAATTATTTCTGTCATTGATGGTCCTATTTAGGACTAGCTAAACCTGCCGAACATTACATTTGCTGACGACGTATCAATACTAGCCAGCAGCGAACAAATTTAGATGGCTACATCCTACTTACAGCACCGTATAAATCTTCTACATGTTTTGACTGGTAAATGGAAGGTCAAAACTAATTAATCTAACTCCACTTTTATAATCTGCACTCTTGAAAGTCCTAAATTATCCTAACATTTTATAACAACAAAGCCATTCCTGTCAGTGAATCTTTACGCTATTTAGGAATACACCATGATAAAGGGGATACTTGGAGAACACATTATCATGGAAAGGATATAAATTGATCTAAACGTTAAAGATATTTACTTCCAGGAAGAAGATCTAAAGTCACCATAGAAGACAAACTGCTAATATACGGAATTTTCATGAAACCTTTGGATAAAAAAATTGGATTGAATTACGATGTTGCGCTACCTAGTCCACATTAATACACTACAACGCTGCCAATTGTAATGAAACGATTCACGAAGATCTTAGAATTTCACCCATGAAAGATGTTATCCCTAAAAGCAACTCCAAGCATTTTCTGAAAATCGAAACCAGCAAATACTTACAGTCCCAACAGCAGCTCTGAAGATTTTGCTGGAACTCTCTAGAAGTTCCAAAGCCAAAAAAATTGTTTTTATAAATTTGTTTTCATTTTTCTGTTTGTTATGTATAAACTAACAAATAGACAATAATTTTCTTTAGTTTCAGTGATAAAGAAACGATCATCATATATTTCTAATTCTGGAATTTAGTTATTACTTGTAGCACTCTATAGATTCTTGTTTCCATTAAATGTTGAACTATTGTATTTAACAAATCCACCGTACAGTATCTGAAATTCTGCTTAGTACAATCCAGAAGGTTTCATCTTGATAACAGCTATTATTTCAGTCTTAGTCTTAGGGAGTCATAATACTAGGAATAATGACTAACTGTAATAAACTATAGTTACGGGGTTTGAATGTTTATGGCTGCGCAGTTTCAATTTACAGTCACTCAGGCAGATGCGCCGGGTTTTGTCTTTGGGGATCACTTATAACAATGGGACACGCCCTTTTACAAGAAGACAATATGATCCCACCTTGTAAAGGAAGCAATCCTTGCAAAAAGTTAAATGAATGGCTCTTGTCATCTTCGAAGAAACGCGAAGAAAATTGTAAGCATGCCGTGGAGTAAGAAATGACAAACATGCGTGGAGCATTACATTTTCTCGTTAGTTAAAAACGTCGTAAATATCAACCAAGAGGGTTAATTTGAGATTTATACTGAGAAGGATAGTAAGGAGTGGTAGGAGATTAGATTAAATAAACATTTTGTAACGATCCCTATTTAATTTCTAATTTCAATCGTTGTCGTGAAAGAAATATAAAAAATAAATAAATGGAATAAAATAAGAGTTTTATATCAAAGACGGAAAATTATATTCACAATACATATGTTACAATATAATATATCCTTCAGAGGGCACCGGCGAGCTGACTGAAAGAAATTTGTGACACCCAGACAAGCAGAAAATGAATGAATGGGCACCTACTGGAATGTCGCCACAGCGGATGTTTCTTCCTTCTTGGGTCGTGCTGGGACGAATCTGGGTGGCGACTCTAGTTTCTGGATACTTTCGGAGTCTGGTTGGCAGCGTTAGACTTTCAGAGTACCACACTATGAAAGGTGGTTTCTTCTTCTACTTGTATCACCCCCCCGTCTCCTAACACCCTCCGCTCCTGAAAAAACTTTTAAGATACGCTTGGGTTCGGGGTCCTGCCCCTACAGCCATGTGACCATTTTCGCCCTATTCCCGCATTTTCTATTCCTTTGTCTAACAATCTGCTTCCATCCGAATATTGTTCGTAGAACCACGAATCGAGGAAAGCAACCAAAAATAGCTTTAATTGCACCCAGTCAAAAATCCCGTTCCTTTCTCCCTTGCTTCGCTTTCGATCCAGAAATTTCCATTAATGCAATTAATCAAAATTTAATTCAATACGTTTTAATTATAAATTTGCACGCTACAATTTGGAGAAGTTTTATGATTGGGGTTCAAGTAGTGGCCTGAAGCATAGATATTATATGCCTGTATTCGGCAAGTCTTGACACCTGGTTTATATAGTCACCCTGAAAGTCGTGACAATCTTGATGAAATACTGTAGTAACCGACGCCTAAACAAGTCTTCCAGGTGCGTTACCACACCAACTAGATAAAAAATTTATGCTACTGATAATGAAATATGCCTGTGGGAGTTTTCTCTCGCAGTTTTCACATGCCGTGGCTTCTTCACCTATTTTAGGTGGTGTATGTACTGGGGTATGTACTTGGGCATACGGTAAGAGTAGTCTGTTGATCTCATTGGATCAGTCGGCCAACTGCCTTTAAAACCAATGAAGACACGGAAAAGGGACAGCTGCGACACCACAGTAAACGCCTATTCCGTCACTCGGAAGGTAATGTGAATAGTTCCCAATAGCCCGACCTACCTGAAGCAGATTTTCTAGGGTTTTTCCTGCATGTGTTTCGGTGAAACACCGGATAGGATCATTAAACTACAGCACAGGGGCCCAGTCAGCCCTCGGCTACCATTTTCTTCCTTCCACAATCCTTTCCGAGTCCCTTCCTATGCTATTAAAGGGGAGTTGTCTGTTTAAGGATCAACCTAATGTAGCCCGTTAAACAAAATAAAAAAGCTGTATCGTTATAAAGATTGTATTACTAAAGTTTCACATTACGACTGTTCTTAATTGCCAAATGGAACATTTGCTTCAAAATGGGTCACCCCACTAGTTACCTTTATTTCAAGATTGAGTGATTTGTAATTTCAAGTGCTCTACAGTAAATTTAATAATTACATTTCTTTAATTGAATTAAACTTATATCTATTTATTATGTATTTTCTTGTGACGGAACCCAGCATAAAAGACCCATTTAAAATAAATAATACTAAAATCAAATTCACATAATTTACATTACAATTAATGAAGTTTATTAAATGAATAATAAAATATAGTTCTATATAAATGACTGAAGTTACGGAACGTTAATCATTCGGTCAGCCCGCTGAAAGTGAAGCTAACAATAATTGTTCGTTACGATTAATTATCAGGAAAAGCGGCCGTGCTGTAGTAATTTGTACACGAAGCTAGGTAGGCTTTGAGCTCGTCTCATGCAAGAGCGGTCATCCGTTCCCGCAGTAAATACACAGAGATAGAATGTGGGCTTGATTGCAAAACGGAGTAATATGTTCCTCCGACATTTGAAATTTATCGTCATTATATTGAGTTATCAGTTTCCCGAGGAAAGTGTTGACGCAGCGTGAGAGGCTTGTTTCGATGTGGAAGTCACTTCGTTCGGTTTGAAGTGCTTGCTTTCCCCGATGTCATACGTATGTCGTATATTAATTTATCTTATACGATATGCAGTAACATAAAGCTTCAATAATTGATGTTTAGAAGTCTGTGTGAAATATAAAACTTTTACCCTTTACCGTGAATTTATATTTTACCGCAATTCTTTTATATGTGTTATTATTATTTAAATGAAACCTTTCCAGCAAAGGATACGCATTCTTATTATAATAATGTTGTTGTCGTATTCAGTCCTAAGACTGGATTCATGCAAGCCTTCATGCTAATATATTGCGCAAGCCCTTTCATTTCCATATAACTAGCACATTCCACATCCTCCGTAATCTGTTTAGCGTATTCCATTCTTGGCCTCCCTCTTCTGTTCTTACCCCACACACTTTCCTCTAATGCTAATTTTACAAAACCCTCATGGCTTATAACGTGGCCTTTTAATCTATCTCTTCTCTTGGGCAACGTCCACCATATTGTTCGCTCTTCCCCTATTCTGTTTAGAACTTCCTCGTTAATTATTATATCCACCCATCTGATTTTCAGCATTCTCCTATAGCACCACATTTCAAAGGCTTCTATTATTTTCCTTTCCGCAACTCCTATCGTCAACGTTTCGGACTCATATTACGCCACATTTAATACGAACATTTTAGCAACGATATTCTAATATTCACACTAATATTATCCGTAAGTAAATTCCTCTTTCTCGAGAAAGCCTTCCTTGCCTATGCTATCCTACTATTTATGTCAACTATACGTCTACCATCCTTAGTTATTATGCTCCCCATGTAACATAAATCCTTAACTTCCTTCAAAATATCCCTTCAAATTCTAACATTTTTCTAGTCTACTGTTTACCATACTACACTCCACTACCTTGGTTTTCCTTCTATTAATACTTATATTGAACTCTTTCGTGCCATTTATTATTTCCATGCCTTATTCTGATTCACCGAATACTATAATGTCATCGGCAAAACTTGGGGTTTTTATTTATTCACCTTGCTATATATTAATTATAATAATAATAATAAAACTAAATAAATCAATTCGTAAAAACGTCTTTCACAATCATGACAATATGGAGTTCATGAGTGTCAGTAAAACTCATTTCCATGACTTACACATCCAGTGATATTTACGGCTGAAATTATAGCAGTCCACGACGTAACATTATCTGAATGTGTACATATATTCATCCATTTACCTGCGGAAGTCGACAGGGACTGTATTTAAATTGATAACTGATAATAATGTCACAATTTTAGTTTATTGTACAACCGGTATTTTAGGATATATGAAACTCTGATATATGTTTTTAAAGTTGAATGCAACACTAGAGCAATTTCGTTAAAATGATACTTGAACGGTCGATATTTACGTCCTATAAATATTTTCGGCTCAATGAGAGAGATAGTGTTTCTCTCAACGTTATTTGTGTAATACTTCATCTTCATTGGAAGTGGGAGATGAGCAGTTCTATGAGGAGAGGTGAAGGGTAGTTTCATAAAAAGAATATTGGGAAAATAACCGAGATTTGTGTCTATTTCTGGTTTGGGAATGCTCTGATTTTATTTATGACGTTAAACATGCATTTTAAGTTCTTTTTATGTCCCAAAGTCGGGCGTAGTAGTCAATCTTTGTTCGCATGTTACTGATGATCCGGGCCTGACATTGGATGGGTAAAACAACGGTAGAATCTATAACGTCTTTACTATTTTAGAGTACGGAGGCTATCTTTTAATGTCTTAAGACCAGTGAGAAGAAATTTTGTCTCTTAACTTAGCTGAAGCAGTTCTTTACTTCACTCTAATTATGTTGAAATTAGTATTCCGTTAGCCAGATAGGTAAGGAAGCGCGAATAATGTTTTAAAATACGATTAGTATATTCCGTTTTAACTTTCTTCATCGCCTATTCTATAGACAATTTAAACAGTATGGGTGGCATCCTTGTCTTACTCCTTTCTTGATTACTGCCTGTCTTCTCTGTAAAGGTTATGTATAAGCCTCTATAGCTATAGCCACTTAGCTATAACAATGATAAATTTGCACCTATAGGCCTAAAATTCTGAATAAATCAACACACACTAGAGATGAAAATCATTTGGATTACCTTCAAATTCTATTCATATCACCACAAAATAAATAGATTTAACTGAATACGAGAGTGTTGTCCAGGCGTGTTATGAATAACGAATCATGTGGTAAGTTCTATTCTAATAGTTAGTTGAAACTTCTGTTTTCTGGATAAATTCACACCGAACAAAAACAAACAAATACTTCGAGAGATCATGGTTGCTTAATTCGATTAATCATTGCTGCTTTGTTTTTAACTTCGGTGCCCGATCATAACATTTTGTGTCAGAGCAAGATTTATTGTAGACCAAAGATTAATTAGATGATAGTACAAAGATACATTACGTTATTTTTAGTCATTCATACCAACTGTTGGTCGTTCCCGCGCTCTCCAACAGTTATGAATTGTGAAATCAATAATGTTCGCTGTTTCCAAGCGTTGTGTGTGCATTGAGTTTCCGAAATGAACGGTACTGCATCGACTACGGATGTTGCAAGTAAACAACTTTACCGTGTAATCAAGAAAGAAGAGAAATTATGGTACCAATATGAATTGTTGATTTATTATTTGGATTAAGACGTTGGCAAGAGACTGAATGTACTAAAAATCCATTCAGAGTGTAAAAATAATTCATAATATGGATGCACATCACAATTAAGAGGAATATAGTTCATTTAACGATATTGTTTTGGCACTGAAACAAATATCTATTATGACTCTTGTTTAAGGTTTATTGAAATATCTTTACTTAATTTATTTCTGAAACAAATAATTATTATGACTCTTGTTTAAGGTTTATTGAAATATCTTTACTTAATTTATTCTATGGCTAACGTGAATTTATGCATTTTGGAATATTGGGATTCAATGTTGGTATGTTCAGATCACTACAGAAGACATACGTCATCTTTGATTATGTTTACATAATTAACAGCTGTTTTGTTAATTCAAGTGCAGGTCTGTGCGATTGTATAAGTTGTATGAAAACCACTTAAGGACAATTATGCTAATTAATACAAGCTTATAAACTGGTTGATTCTTTAGTAAAGTTCGAACACGGTTCAGTGATTTAATGTCATTCAGTACGACTAAGGTTCACGTACACAAATTGATTCATTATTTGGAATAAAAGTACACATTTCTCTTTTATTACGTGCAAATTTTCCCTTAGTACTGCTTTCAACTCCAAGACATGGTATGATTAAAATTAGAAGGGTTTTCCCCGTAGAGGGAGAGAGTAATGTAATGATACACGTCGTGGCAAATGGATTTCGTTAACAGCTCACTGAAAACCTCAGAGTACAAGGCTTTTCGTCAAAAATGCTTCTATAGCTCTTCATTTTAATCAAATTGATTGGTATATATGTTGCTCGCAGGAAATACTAGCATTTGCTTTCTAATAAAGCGATATTTATTTTAATTGATATTTTTAAGTTGATCTTTTAGATTTTTTGTCTGTTCCTTCGTCATCACCTCTTCCTTTGATTGCGTCATTCCTAATGTGATTCGGGAGTTATCTGATTACAGTGAAAAAAAATACAGATGAAATACAGTGTTGTTTATAGTAAAAAGTTTTATCAATTTATTCAGCCTAGCTGGGTGGTGTAAACGTGAGTCTGTTACTAAAATATTTAATTAAAACTTGTATATAAAACAATTTATTCATGTCACGTAAATCTATTTCGTCAAATCAGAAAAGGTTGCCTACCTCCTATTTGATTAATATTGTATTTTTAATGGTTTCATTGAAATATGAAAAAGTTTTAACAACTCAATATAAGAATCAAACTTAAATGAACCGTCAATACAAATAAAAGGAAATATAAGCAGCTTTTTGGCAGGGGTGGAGGAACGGGGTGAAATAGGCAACTCCCCCTCTTCTTTTTAGAAAATCACGCTATGTGGGGGTGGATCTCCTTTATAATACCATAGTAGCCAAGGATTGACTATGGCCCCCGGACTGTAGCGTAAGGATTCTACTAGGAACAGGTAGATCAGTCTTTTCGGGAGACTGGATTGTTGTGGGAACAAAACAAATCCGACTCCTGCCTCGAACAAATTAGAGGGTCACCTGGCCGACTGGTTCAATGGTATCATGGAAAAACTCTACAGCATGCCGAAAGTCTGTGACCCCCATGCATGCACCCCTCAAATTGCTTGAAGTCGTCTCAGCTTGTGGGAAAATTTTAAAAAGCTGACGGGCTTTCCTCTGTGTTTACTGGGAAAATCCTCTTTGCCCACTCGAGACTTTATATACCGAAGGTGCCATTTTCTTTCTTTAATGTGGCCAAAGCCGCCAAGTGCGGTGCCTTCTAGAAAGTACGCACCATGCTGTTAGTAAACTGGAACACAAGGAATTGTAACTTGTGTTAATTCATATTTAAAGGCATAATACTTTTTAATATGTTCGCTGACGGAGATATTGTGTGAGAAAGTGAATGAAGAGCGTAGGGCTGAGGGAAAAAGTTCCTATAATTCAACCTGAAAGGTTTCGTTACCGGGAAAAATGAATGAGGGATGTTTATGTAGGTCGAAGGGCTACAAGAAGCTAGTATATTGCTCTTGTAAGTCACTCAAATGCAATTGGATGGTGTTGGTTGGATATAGTTAGTAGTTGGAATTAGACATCAAGCACGTCGATCTTCTTTTTCTCCGTCACGTCCGGATCGTCGAGCATGTCCTGTAAAAATCCATTAACAAGCGTGGTGAGGCAGATCTTCCTCAATCACACTACACGCTATAATGCTTGCTATAAGATTTGTCCTTATGCATTCCTAAGACATTTATCCCATTGCCCATTTTGTTTTGCACTGTTCATCACAAAAAAGTTTTTATCGATCTTGTGATGATTTAGGTTCATTCTTTCCTCCATTTCAGGCCAAAAAAGTTCCCAAAGCCATCATCTGCTCTGCGATTTCAGTTTTGTTCGTAATGAGTTTCTATACCATTCATACGATTAACATTAAATATTTCGTGTTCTGTAGTACTAGGTCCAAATATTTCTGTTAGAGAATAAATCTGTCAAGAGTGATACTTAAATTAAACTAAAATTTACCTTAATTAATGCTACGTTTTAATTAGTTAATAAATATGCTAAATTTTTTATAAGTCACAGTGAAGACGACTGAGGTGCGTTATTAAAGACCAGATGCATGTATCTATACACATCTATACACATTATTTCACGCAAATCAGACAGTATTTATCGTTAAATTATTTTCTCCTTATAAATATTATTCGCTGTTTCTGTTTATTTTATGTATGTATGTGATTATTTAATATTTTATTAAATTTCTTGATTTGATTGAGATACTGACTCATCATAGTAGTTATGACGCCATAAAGTAGTAACTCTGCTGATGATGATTTAATCACATGTTGACAATGCGATTACTGTCTAATTAAATTCTATAGTGGGCTAACAGAAATTTTTTCCCTAGTATCGCCAGGCACCCATCTAGTTCAGAATATTCTTTAATTTATATTGGCACACCTACCCGTCGAATGTAAAATATTTTTGTCACAAAATTAACAACTGTGTTTATATAAGGCATAAAACTTTGGAAACATGGATCCATAATTGGTGATAGTCATACTTAACTGCTAAAAGAGATAAATGCTAATTTCACGCGCCGAGGGAAGTATACTTCCCACTTGAGAAAATCGAAGTATGTTCCACCCCTATTTCCTTCTTGTATCTTCCGTATACTTCTGGGAACTACTTGAATGGAATTTTAGTGTATATTTTCCTCTCCTTGGAATCTTTTATCGTTGGAATTTGTCGGCCGCCTGTTTTTTGTTGAAATGGAAACCGTTAAGCTAACTTTTCGGTTTCTTTGGAAATATTTTTATGTTGAAGCAGTTCTTAAGCATTTTCTACTCTATATCTGTTCTTTCATGTTTTCTTGACTGTTTGATAATACTTTTTTTCGTTTATGCTAAACTATATTTTACAAAAAATATTATTTATATTAGGTGGAAAGAATACTTCCCGCAGCTCCTTCATTGACTATTGTGTTACGATTTTGCATATACAATTTTTATACAGTATTTGAACTAAAGTCACTCTTTGTGTAAAAGCTATTTTTTAAAATTGTTATTACGACTTAGATGATGTATTGATACAATTTGAAACTGACAGAGTTGATCTGTGAAAAAGACTGAGCTTCTTGTTTCATTTGTCTATTTTTTGTCACTAAGAATATTTAAAAATATTTATTCAGAGAATGAATATTCTGTTACATAACTGTTCGTCTTAATCGTAAAGACCTACCTGAAATTATGAGGTAAAATACGAAACTGAAAAGAGAAGAAATTCAATTTGAAAAACAAGGTGAACTTGCTGATGTGTAATAATTAAACAATCGTTCAGTCACAGTTTTTAAAACAGAACTATGGAATTCTTGTAAGCCTATAACAGTAAAACAGGGTTGACAGAAGAAAATAAATATTTTCCTATCGTAGTAGAAGCCATGGGAAGTGTGTGCAGCTTCCACCGTCTGCGAGAATCGATTGCAATAGTACGGCAAACAGTAAAATTGTGACAGAGACTACAATATTTTCTGATTGATATTGCAGTAGTTAATAGTTTTATTCCTTGAAAAAAATAGAAAAGAAATATAGCCAAGCAAAATCAGCTGAGCTCCAGAATTCAAATGACAAGTCAGCGGATAGGTCGTTAAACTTCAAGGACATGACCTGACTGTAAGCCAGAATTCTCCGCAAATAGGGGAATTTCTGATGACGTACGTCTTACTAAAATAGTAAACCATCACTCTATATGTTGAGGAGATGCGGAAATTGTAGTTCAAAGGTACAGAGAAACGGATAATTGCATAGGTTGCGATGTACCTCAACGTATCAAACAATGCTTTAAACAATTCAATGAAAAAAATATATAGAGTAACAATAAAGTAATTATGCTAAAATATAATTTTCTGTTGCAATAAATCGTAAAAAACATTATGTGCATAGTCCGAAGTTCATGTCACTAAAAGATCCGTGGTAAGATAGATTTCCACATCCTTGTATAGCTGAAGTTACGTGATAATAGTAAATTTAATTTAAAATACCAATCTAAAAAATAATAATAATATTTATCTACGGCTTTAATTTTGCCCACTAAACGGTTAAATTCTCCTCTTATCAGCTTTAGAAGTTCTTAAATAACCATCATTTGTGGTCCTCAACAAAATTAATTCAATGGAATTGAAGTTGGACGAATACTCGGAAATCAAATACGAGCAAATTGCTTTTCTGAGCGAAACTAACGAACACTTGCCGACAGATGAGCGGCACTGCAAATGACACTTTTCTCCCCTGAATTGCGTAGCGCCGGGAAAATTGATTTTATTCCTAGATTCCTGAAAATCTCTTGACTCTGTTCGAATGTGAGGTGAGGTCCGCTGGAATGTGTCCCCGCACGATTGGACTTGTAATTGGCCGAGGTGGGCCTGTGACACTTGGGCAGGGCCAATCAATACGCCCCTGGTCTCACCCCCCCCCTTCCCTGCGGCCATCGGGTAATTTGATGACGTTTTGACAGGCACCCATGCATGACAAATTTAATGACGTTCCAGATGTGAAAGCCAACAACTACGACCACTCCCACCTCTTCACTGAACTTGGCATGATAGATAAGCGGTCAGTATATATGAATAACACAGTATTATAATTTTTTGTCCTTGTTGCAGTCATACGCTTGGTGAACCGTCAGGGAATATTGCTTATGTAAACAGGATTAGTAATAACAATGGAGCAATTCTGATGTTCTTTGAGAACAAAAATACCATTCTCATTGGACACCTATACATAGCATCCAATCATTGTTTTTTTTCTTCTGGTCCATTCGTGCAGAAGGCATTGCGAAATAAAAAGTTGTCGACCATAGTTATAGATATGTAAAAAGATAATTTCTATTTCATTGCATGTTTCCCATTAATTTTAGGTAACCTTAACTTCATGTACTGTGGTTTTCCCGGCGTAGCTGTTGAATTAAGCGTTCACGGGAATCTGCTGGGTTATCGACGTTAGTTAGCCACAACGTTTCGATGGCTGTCACCACCATCTTCAACTGAAGAACACTTCAATCTTCATTTTACTATTTTTATATAATTTGGATTAGTAAAGTCATTTTTGTAGACAATTTAATAGAGGTTTTCTGTTTATTTTCTGGTTATTATGTATAATTATTACTTAAATGTTTTATAATAAATTAATTAGCACTGAATGCAAATGGGAAAACATTTTGTCTTTAAGAATTATCTATCGATACGAAAGTCATACGGTAATGACGCATGGGTGGAATGTTTTGAACAAAAATCTAAGAAATTGGATGCAATGTCCTCATTCACTTGAATGTTGATCCCTTGTGAAAAACGTGTCTCGTTATTAAAATAAACTGCTTATAGATAATAGTGCGGAAAAATTTTATATCTTGAAGCTATAAACCAATTATAGACAACATAATATTTCACAAAGAAATTTGAACTCGTCTCGAAGGAATATGTTTGAGTAATGGAACTATATCTGCCGATACATTCACACAAATATCAGAAACATGTTAATTCTCATGCAATCATTCGATAATATTGATAAAACTTTGTTTAAGAACAATGTAATTTTCATTAGAGAATGATCTTCTAATTCATAAATTAGAAAAATAAAAACATGTACAGCAATGTAATTCATGATTATTCTCTGTGATTGTTTTAGCTCATAAAAATTTAATGACATTCAAAATTATCCTAATATATTATATATCTTATATGTATATACAAACGAAGAAAACAGCAGCTTTTAGTTTATATTTACGTTCTATACCTTAAACGATACGAAACAAATACAATCAAAATTTCTGTCATTCTGTAACATTTCTTTCAGTTTCCACAAGGAATGCTCTCGTTTTAACATTTTTTAGTTTATAATAGAGCCATGAGAAAGATTTTTTAACAATATTAATCTGTCAACCATCAGAATAAATCCCAAATTTACTATAACTACTTATTATTTGCTCTTAATGAGGATTCTGTTAGTATGTACGGAAAAGCAAAATGGTTTTTTATTAGATAAATAATTCTCAGGCCCTATTATATTGCCTTCCAAATATTAAAAGATTAATACTTAAAAGCCAGCCTACCCATTTCAATTCACATCGTTGTAAGCATCTTGTTAAAAGTAAAAATATAAGCCAGGTAGACAGGAATTTATGTGAAATATTTCAGCTGAAATAAAGCATAAATAGAAAAGCTAATCTAAAATATCTCCATTATAAGCAATGAACCGACAGAACTATTTTTTCATGGATGTAGATTGAGCAAGAGAAAACTAATAATGTTCAGCATTCTTGGTAGTGCTTCGGTTTGGCGAATGGAGAAAAACATGAATGGGCGACAAAATACTTGGCATAGTTGCGAAAGTGATTGTGAATGTGTGTGCGCTTATCCAATGAAAAAGTAAATTACTAACAGTACATTAAACACAATTCTCCCCAGAGCCTGTGTATGAAGATAATAACCTTTGCCGGAAGAGGAATAACTTAACATTCGAGGGCCTAATGGCCCATGAACAGGAAGCTGTGAGAAAACACCACTCAGCTTGCAAACCTCTTCTCCAAATCTTTGTCGTGGGGAGAAACTTTGTTTTGCGCGAGAGAAGATGGTTACTCACTAAGCAACGAAATGGTCGAATCACTTTGTTTATTTATTTCCAACGTTTGTAAAATGAAGTTCGACAGCATTTACTTGATTTTTGTTTTGATATTAAATTAGTTTGTTTACTAGTCACGTCGTTGGATACACATCTGTTAATGTTTATTTCCAACAATTATCTACGTTCTCCCGCATTCGATGTCCCTTATTTCTATTTCCTATTCACGTTTGTCCTTTCCTCACTTTTATTTTCATACACTTCACTTTATTTTAAAATAGCTGTTAAGTCGGCATTGCACGGTACATTATTGAATTCTTGGTCATCACATGATTAAACCGACATCGGGAGTGAATAATAGTTGTTTCTTCTCTCATCTCGAGGATCATGCTTACCAAACTTGATCAAAATTTCTCTTCACTTTTAATATGGTACACAGTAGTTGGTGTACCCGCGCCCCCCCAACACCCCTCTTAGGAGCTGAAGTTTGAATGGGTTTGAAATTATACGCAAACAGATTCAACGATAATGCTATCAACTTAATCGACTCAGAAAAATATATATTAGAACGAAATAGTGGTTGTTTATCGTTATTTAAAAGTTTCCGCCCTATCCACCCCCATCAAAGTGGTAATAGCCTATTTTACCCCAACAAAGTTGATTTCCGATTCGCCAAGAACACGTATTCAAAATAGTATGCGGAAGTCTGTTTTACCCTCTTCCAACACTTTTAGGGGATGAATTGTAGCTTAAATTATATTTTTAAAGTCAGGATGAAACTAAGCGGTTCATATTACACTGGTTTAGAGAAAATCTCGATTGTTTCTTGATTATTTTTATGTGATACCCCTCCACCCCTACCCCTAATAATTCTCCCCTTCAATCATGACTTGGGTTGAATATACGTTAACAGTATCGGAGGACGCACTATCAAATTAGTTGACCCACAAATATGTTTATACGGTTGTAAAATTGCCTGTTTTAGCTTATTTAAAATTTTCCACCCCTTCACCCCCGTTCCTAAGGGTGGTAGCCGAGGTTTACCCCAACAGTCCCGATTTCCAGCTCCAAAATTATAGGTGTACCAAATTTGGTACACTCGTTAGACTTATATGCGTAACATACACATAAACAATGAATTTTATTTATAAGAATAAGATATTTGATTCATCTATTTCACCTTCTTAGAGCGAAATAACTTCTAAATTTAACGATATTTTTTATTTACGAACTTAGAAAATACTGCGCCATAGAAAAGTGTCATGTCGGGCCATTCAAAGTCTATTTTATTTTTTTATGTGTGGAAAGAAATTAATACGTTAAATAAAAAATATATATGTAAAATTCTGAAAATTTTATTTCTACAATCGGTCTTAATAACTATGTAGAATTTCTTCCAAAATTGTTGACCTTTCATTGACTGGTGTCAAATTTCCGTTTAATAATTTATTTGGGATGAAACATCCCATGCTTTCATTTGAATTTTGACAATCGAACGACAGGTATAATTGTAATAAACAATTAAAAATGTAATTTAAAATTTATCATGTGTAGTACAATTACTCTCTCCTTTCTGTGTTTAAACGGTTTTCACATTTATATGACAATACCTTGAATTTAACTAATTTTATAGATCATTACTTATAGAAAAACAAATAATCGTGGAAGCACATAATATTAATGAAATAACTAAATCAATACATCCCTCACTCTTGGATTGATTTTATGAAAAATAATAATCTCTTAAAACTTGTTGGTCATAGCTGGCGGTTAAATGTGAAACATAAATAATGTATTACGTATGCTAAATTGGGTGTTGAATGTATTACATGCGATTCTTTACCAAATGTTTTTAATTATCCTTGATTTTAGTATGGTGTATGCATTAACACTGGATTTAGGTGATGAATATTTATGGCTTGGTGCAAGTGGCCTAACTTTTGACGTACAGCGGAATTAAAGTACCAAAACATACAACTCTGGTAACACCATGCCTAATTTGCTTAGCATATTCCCTTTTCCACCCTTGTAGTTTATTTTTTTATGTATACGTGTTTTATACTTATCTGTATCGTATTTGAAATTTATTGATATCCATAATATGTTAAGCATTTAATTTACGTGAAATTTTAAATTAAAATGTTTGTTTCATGGGTAGATCAAGAAAAATCAAAGAAGGTCTGCGCGTGGATAGTCGAGAAGGGGAATTCGGCGACCCTAATTCCACGTTCGTTGAGCCGAGAGAAGTCGAGTCGGAGGGTGTGGGGATGGTGATTTGTAGAAGGTGAATCCAAGGAAAGCCATTAGCGAGCTTCTGGTGACTTCCATTAGAAGAGAACGATCAAACCTTTAGTCGACCTCTATAAGAGCCGGCGATAAGTCTCGTGTTGAGACCCCGGCAATTCTGGCAGGCTAACTCCATCCCCCAATTCTCCACTTCCACTCCCCCTCACGAAATGAAGTGCGTGCTGACTGGAAGAGGTGGTCCCATGCGATTCAATACACTCCAGCAGGAAACTGTCTAATTTTCACAATGACTACCCCCTGGAGCAAATTCCGACAAGTGTATAGAAATATTTTGCTACTTAAATAAATGGAACTCAAATAAGTCGAAAAGTTCAAAGTATTCCGTTCATACTGAGTAAACGCGACGTTGACTCTTTTTTTCTCCAGAATCAAACAAAAAATATTTCACGTGGTTTTAAAATATTTATAAAATCAATGGATCGATAATTCCTTTAAATATGAAATATCTGAAATACCCAGATTTTCATTGCTACTGTTATAAGGTTTCTTGATACTTTAATATACTTAAGTCACACATTTCATTTTTTTATTGTGCAATTCTTTTGAACAAGGCTATCAAATGTTTAAAAACTGGTTGAAAACAGATTTCTCGGTTGACCTCATGGAACGAGAAAAGAAATTGATTTTCATATCAATACTCCACACGAAGAATATTTAAAGTATTACATTCAGAGATAAGCGTTTACTTTTTATGTAGTGTTGTTTCTTACGGAACATTCTGCAATTTAAATAGCCGATTTTGACATACATTTTCAGAGCCCTTGTCTTCAGTATTTCAACCGATAAAAAATGTACCTGAACAAGAAATTGAACAAAGTGCCTCTATTTCACCTTCATTACATAATTATATGAAAGTATAGACGCTAAAATCAATCGTCAAAGGAATTGAACTATTAAGCCCAATGTCGGCTAAGATAATGACGGAATTACCTAATAATAGTTAATGTTAACCAACATTTACAATAGAATTATAAGATTAGGATACTGACCAAAATGTATAAAAAGGGAGCAAATTATAGTGATAAGGAAACTAGACAAAGATACAATATATGTCTCCTTATATATACCTATACGTTTACTGCCAATAATTTCAAAAATACTCAAAAGACTGGTACTTCATAGATTACAAACAGACCTGCCTTCAGAAACGTGGATACCAGCGCACCAGTTTTTTCTTGGTCAGAAACACTTTACAGTGCAACAAATTCGCCGAATTACCCAAAGCTTAAATAAAGCTTTAGAAAATAAATAATATTTTAGTGGGCATCAATAAGGCTTCTGATAAAGACTGTCGCCAAGCTTTAATTTATAAAATAGAGAATATCTTTCCACGAGCATATTTAAACCTCCTAAAATAATATTTAAACGAGAGTAAATTCCAATTTATAGTAAACTGAGAAAAATATGACTTCTTTTTGATCACATCTGGAGGACTACAAAGCAATGTTCTTGGCTCGCTCCTGTACGTTTTGTACTCGTCAGATATACTACTGTAACAAGATACAACCACAGGGCCATGCGCCGATGATACAGACATTCATCCCTGCCACGAGGACCCTCAAACAGCTTCAAATATTACACAAACATATCTACAACAATGACTAGAAAAATGTAAAGTAAAAATTAGAGAGTATAAATTTTCACATGTCTCATTCAGTCTCCAGAAAGAAATTTGACCCTAGTCACAATAAACAATGAACAAAGTCTACAAACAAGATCAGTTAATTATTCAGGACTTAACTTAGATTCTAAATTGACTTGGAAAAATCATGTAGTAGAAATGAGAAAACAATTTAAAATGAAGACAAGAGAACTACTATGGCTCATACTATGAAAATCACGGTTATCTATGGGCAATAAAATCCTGATATATAAAGCTGTGTTAAAACCAATATGGGTATATGGGATTGAGCTGTGGGAATGTGCAACAAAATGAAATATATTAATAATTCAAAGATACCGATCCAAGATAGCCCGGCATATTGTAAACGCCCCATGGTAATAACGAACCACGCATACAAATTTCAATTTCCAACTATACAAGATGTCATCCATAAAGCCATTAAACATCACGCAGTCCTAGACAATACTAGACATACTTCTAGAGCCAGCGATCAATAAATTAAAATGGTGTGGCCTATTGAACTATTTAAGTTAAACGAGTCGTTTTTTAGTTAAATTCTACGTGCAATATCATTGGATAGCTCACTGATAATGTTTTTAGATACTAATACAATTATAAACTGTCAGAATTGTAGCTTACACAATTATAAGTTATTAAGATTAATAAATAATTTATTATAAAAAAGTGTTGTAATTTTTCTGCCATAAGCTATTTTCCTCATGTTAATTACTAGACACAATGGAAATAGCTTCATGTTTAACTCCAACTGCCAGGGGACTGTAAAAATAAATCACGGCAATCAATTGTAGAAGATTACATTTGTACTTTTCAACCAACGAACAGATACAATTTTTTCCATACCCCCTTCTGATAAATGGAAGGGGAAAATATTTCTAATTTAGGTATAGTTGTGTCCGGTAGCATAACAATGAAGCATTACTCCATTAAAATTAAATTTTGAAGTTGCGCTATCTACAGCGTGGCACTAATAAATTAGATTTCAGGAAATGCAGTTTAAATTGAAGCTATGAATCTACAGGACAAATTAGTATTGAGTTTCCTTTTAATTCTTCCTTTTGTATGACTTGTGGGAAACTATCAGCATATTTGTTCTTATAACAATATTTTGCCTTAATGATATGGAAAATGCGGCGGGACATGACATTATAGCGTAGTCCTTAAACCACACACGACAATTTGATAATATCAGCAATAATTTTGTTCCTAAGGATCTCATAGACGCTTAATCGCTTGTAATCATATTTACTTTACCTACCACTTATATTAACAAACCTCATTCCATTCCATTCCTCTATGAAAACAGATTGTAACATATATATATATATATATATATATATATATATATATATATTAAAATAAGCAATAATGCCACTCAAACGTCACAGGAACCTAATAAAATACAAACAAATCAATAAAAAATTATGAATATCTTAAAATCTCACCCCAAATAATTTATACTCATTGAGACAAACGTTTGGTCACTGGACGTCGTCCATCATAAATCACAACTTCGAGCTGAACACTTGCTCCTAATTTATAAATCAATTATTCGACCCAGCATGGGCACGTCAAGCCATGTAGAATAAAGTGCAATTAACTGGACCCGTGGCTCATACAATACAGTCAATTACATCAATAGTTAAATGTTCCACTAAGCACAGACAATATCCACAAGCCAACCAGTAACATTAAAAAATATATGTAATGAAGTGTAAAAGTGTAACAAAACCTCGAGCAAAAGATAACACTCATAAAAGACTTAAACGTAAGTTACCGCAAGACTTAAAAAATAGTTAACCTGTATAATAACAGAACCTAACTGTAATAATCCAGATGTGTGAATACAATCACTTAATCCTCCCTTAAAATTAATGTACAGTTAGTGACATGTCTTATTATGTAAAAAGCCGTGTATTAAATCTTACTTGGAAGGCCAGCGAAATAAAGCCAAAAAAACTAAATCAGTGTTCGTCAAATATTATTCTTTTTATAGAACTATACTTTAAGTTTGGACTAAAAGAAATTTTTAGCTTGCTATGACTTATGACTGAATGCATTACTATGGTCATCTAACTTTTATGAATAGGAGTGACTTGACACTGAAGTTTACTAATATAATCTCTCTGCAACAAGCTCAAGAATGTCACTAATTTAGATGTGACCCAATGTTAAATATTGAAATTATTATAAAATTAAATAATAATGACTAAATATTAAGATATTATACAAAAACATTTCATATAAATTATACTGTATGGTTAGCCAAGGCAGCTGCTTACACTTATCTAGCTGGACCAATGATAGAATACGGGGCAGTAAGTTGGCATCCTTACAGAGCGGACCACTTCAATGCCCAGAATAAAATTCAGAATCGGGCTGGGGTTTTGTGTGGGTACGAAATTAAATGGAAACCACTCGTTGATAGGAGGATAAAGGCTAGACTTGGAGCACTCTACAAAGATTAGACGGAGGAACCGGACTGGACAGAAATAAGGGAGCAGCTAAGTATACCAAAATTTTTCTCTAAAAACGACCATAATTATAACAAAGGAAAGGAACCAAAGAACGTTTGTGGGTAAATATTCCTTCGTAAACAGGGCAATAAGGGACTGGAATGCTTTACCTGCAAGGTTAATAGACGCTTTCCCAAAGAACATAATTGTTTTCATAAAAAAGTTAGCAACAATGAAAAGTTAGGTGCTTATTTTGTAAAAAAACCGGACATGAAATATTTTTAAATAATGTTGTTAATTTTTTCCTGTAATTTACCTTTGTACTTTTATTTTATCAACAATTTATCTTTGTACTTTAATTTTATAAATAACTGCCGTCGGACAAACACCCACCTGTAGTAATAATTAATAGAGTATAGAATTTACTAACAGGCTTTTATTCTTTATGATCTCTTTGTGATTACTTCGTAAACACTAAGTCTTTGTCCTGAACAATTTGTAACTATACTTCATTCAATTAATAATTCAATTTCTGAATACAAAAAAAAATAGTAACATATGAGGCATCAGAAGACTTACGTGGGACATAGTAAGTGTAAGGTTTGGAAATATTGCCCTAGACAGTAATGAACCCATTAGCCCTGTTAACTTCCTTAGTCTAACTCGTAGAATGTTTAAAAGCCGAAGTTAATCAACAATGTTATTAACATTCTTCCAAACAAGATTTCTATTAAACTTTTCTGATTCTATAAAGAGAATAATGGATAACGGGTCAAGAATATTTATGGGACATAATGTTGTCATTATGCTAACCTATTCTGTGGAAGTCATTTCATTTCCGCATAACAACCACATCCCACATCCTCCCTAATCTGCTCAGCATATTCCATCAATCCCCTCCCCCTTCTGTTCTTACCCCACACTTCCTTCTAATGTTAATTTTACCCCCATATCTCAAAACGTGGACTATTAATCTATCCCTTTTCTTGGTCAAAGTCCTCCTCATCTCTTAGTTTGCTTAGAACTTCCTTCTTAGTTACTCTTTAAACCAATCTGATTTTCAGCATTCTTCTATAACACCACATTTCAAACATCTCTATTCTTGCCCGTCTGCACATCCTACAGTCCACGTTTCGCAACCATTGAACACCACACTCGATACGAACATTTCTAGTACCCATTTCCTAATATTCATACTTATAATAGCTGTAAGTAAATTCCTCTATTTGGTGAAAGCCTTCCTTGCCTGTGCTATCCTACTCTTTATGTCTACTGTGCTTCTACCATCCCTAGTTATTATACTGACCAAGTAGAAGAATCCCTTAACTACCTTCAGAATACCTTTCCCATTCTAACACCCTTTGTTATACTACAAACATTTCCTTGGTTTTCCTTTATTAATCCTCATGTTGTCCTCTTTCACTAGTACCACGCTGATACCATTTATTATCATTTCCAAAACTTCTTTTGACTCCCGTAATAACACAATAGCATCAGCATCCTTAGTGGTTGTTTTTATTCTCCATACAGTTTAAAGGAACTTAATTTCAGGATTTGTATAATAACTTTAATAGAATATCTTTACGGCTTCTGCGTTTCTAAATGTGGTTGAACGGGATCTGTACTGTATAGGTTTTGAGTTGTAACGATGTTGATCCATTTCTTTCAAGACACGTCACTAATATATTCGTAAGATAGAAATGCATAAAGGCACTTATTTAGCTCTTGAAGACATTGGTGAAATTAAAGTCTGTGAAAATATTTTTTAAAAATACTGACATTTCTTTACTTTTTCTTCTAAATGAATGAAGTACTTAACATCGCAGTAAAGAAGCACTACTGTTATAACATTTAAACATATTAAAGGAGGCCATAAAGGAGACGACAGCTTTATAACGTTTTGTATGGCGTGTTTATGTCTAGTATTTAATAAACAGCGGGAGGAAAGGACAGTGACTCCGCTCGAAGATTATACAACAGGCAACTCATTTCTTGTTCTTTAAGGAGACGAGCCAGGAAATGAACCAAGATTCAAGAAACTAACAAAAGACGAAAGAGCCAACCTCATCTGCAATGGAAATAAGCGCTAATGAGCGTACGCGACATTTTGCAGAAGAACCAAGTAATGACTGCAAGACGGTGGCGTCGGTATGCAAATCACAGCCAAAAATTCTGAACCACTCTCTACACTTTCCAGACACTGAGCGGCGGACTCCAAACACTTGAAAATTTTTCTCCTCTATATTATAGAACAGTAATTATAAAGAGCTTCCACCGCGAAATTACTTGAACTAACGAGTAACTAATATCTTTGATACAGGCCGGGAAATGACATTCTTATAGGAAGAAATTAGGAAATTAGTTTAATTTGCAGTAATTATAATTGAGAGACTATAACTATTTTTTTTTGCAGGGCCCTCAAGAGGGCTGTTGAGCCATTGGAATAATAAGAAGAGGAAGAGTCCTAAAGACGACATTTCCTAATTAATTAAAGCTTATATTTTAGTTTTTATAATATTTTTTCACGTTAAGTGATGTATTAGTATACAAAAACTTATAAAATTAATTGATATTATTTTATCAGAACGAATCGCGATCATACGTCAAAGGATTTAATTGTCCTCTGGTACCTCTTAGCCGGTTTAATGTGTCTATTCGCGGCGCATTCGCGGATTCATTAAAGTAGCATTGTAAATTGTTAGTGCTTCATATATTTTTGATTTAGATATTCGTGAATAATTTCTTTTTTATAGGCTAAATTATTTTTATAGTTAAATTTGCCATATTCCGGAAATTTATTATGTATATTGAGTGACTTGCTCTATTGAAAATTTAAATTAAGCATTTAGTATGAAATATTTGTCATCTCAGGAAAGCAAATTTATTTTTTGAGATATTTGACCTGGCCTCTGGGATTTACAATTTCTTTCCAGCGACCTAGGAGTATAAATGTGTTTTGGCAAGCGTCTTACTTCCAAAGTTAACGTTTAGTAAAATTCAGAAGCAAAATAACACACATGTACAAATGTACGTAGTTATAGTCGATGGTCTCCTAAATATTTTAGGTTTATATTTTGTGACCAGCTTAAAAATCCACTAACTTGCATTCATTCCTTCATTGACCACTTCCGAGAGGAGTTTATGAGTTACGCTTGCCTCGGACCGCTCTTGCTATTGTTCTTACCTTGCAATCTAATACTGACTGGGTGAATTTGCTTTTTCTCTGTTTGAATTAAAGTTTTGTTTAACTCTTACATTTTGGTGGAATTTTTTCCTTCCTTAGGAAGGAAACTTGAAGAAGAAAACGGTGAATGCAATTAATTTTAATTAAATTCAATAAAAGTTATGATTATTTAAATAAATAATAATAGTCTGAAAATTAATTTAAATTTAAACAAAGTCCCAAATAATTAATAAATTGGTGAACGACACCACAATATCTTTAAAATTATAAATGCAAGTGTATATTTAAAAACTTATAAAGAAATGTAACACTTGTCAATATTGGAGAATATCTGGGATTTTATAATATTTAACGATTAATTTTTAAAAGTGTCTTGTGTTTTATTTCTCGGTGATTAATGGCGTTCACATTTTCATGAGTACTGATATAATTGCTGGTGATTCAGTATTTCCTAATTTTTCAGTGATATTTAAAAATATTAGTCTTTTAAAGAGGAAGAAAACTTTTCTGGGGTTCATGTATCATTATTATAATATAAATAAAATTTAAAATCTGCAGCCTGTGTTCAACGTTTATTATACCGCTTCAATTCATTCGTATAATTTCGTCAATAATTTTGAGCTAACACTACGCGATAAATAGCAGGAGTGGAGAAATGCTCTAATTCACGAGAAAAAAAGAGGAGAACTTGTTCTTGGAAAATCCCTTAAAGTTGTAAAGGAAATGAATCTTCAGAAATGAGATGACTTAATTTACTGTGAATTGAACCCACGAGGCAGTGAAAATTTGCAGAGGCCAAATGAATAAGACCAAGGTAATGAGTTTTTAATGAACTAGCGCCACCCCAGACCAAAGAACGTAGTCATAATATACATGCTACGAAGTAATGTGCTAAAGATTATTTCTCTACCAATACTTCAGCAATTCATTCAAACCAGACTAAAATTTCTCTCTGTGAAGGTATAATGCATCTTAATTAACTGCTCAACAATTTGCCTGCTTCCGAGGCGCGTCTATAGAGTAAAAGGATTCAAGTGTTCGGCAGGGGTAAATTACGACGAATATTCTTTTCCTATCGGCTGTGAGAGAGTAAAACAAAAATGAACAGGCGCCTTCATTTTTCTGCTTTATATTTTATGAGTAACACGTTATACGGCTAATGTGTGTGTGTTGTATCAACGAAAAATAATCCTTTTTTTTAACTTTATTCTGTACTTCAAATTACATGGAAGGTAACTTCCTTGCTTATTATGTTATTCTCTGTTGTGAATTGTTTCCGAAGCTCAGAAAAGTGTTTATTCCATATTCTACTAGTACCTCTAATTATAATTAAAAGTATCGTAATACCGACGTAAAGAACACTGAAAGTGTATCATTTTCCATAATGATGAAAACTTTTTATCTATGATTCAGGCGTCGTCTTTGGCAGAACCAATGCAAAGTACTGCTAAGAAAACTATTTTCTGAAATTATTAATAGTAGGTATTAAATGTAAAACATCAGCAAAAAAATAATCCAAACTACTGCGTTATGACAAATAGTCAGCATTGAGAGAATTCTACAGTCTAGTTTTTCATGTCTGTTTCAGGTTTGATGTATCTCGTCGTGGGTCTCTATATTTCCGGAAAAGTCTTCGAAGTGAACTCTGACTTATAGTCACAAAATGCTCTGAAAAGAAATTTCGTAATAAATTTTAAAATCAGAATCAAAGTCTCGCGCAGTAGAACGGAGAATACATGTCGTGTAAATTAAACTAAATAAGGCACCAATAGCAATGCAACAAATTAAGTAGAAGAAGAATGTTTTATACGACACCAGTTAATAATTAAAGTTTGCAGAGGCGTTAAAATTCGTAATTTAAATATTGTGGGCGTATACGTGCAAGTGCTGCGTAATACAGCCTTCCCCAGTGGTCTGAAAACACGAGGCACTCCTTACATGGACTTAGGCACCTAGGGAGAGTTTCCGCATGTTCCAAACACATGGACTGGTTCCTGAAAAGTCTGGATGCTTCTCGAAGCGGCGGGACCGGGAGATGGGACCTATTGAGGGATGCTAACACGTGCCCCAAAGGAACCGATAGTAAGCTCCACTGGAATCATCGGCGATTGATCTAGGAAGTCAAGGGAGCCCAGAACATCAAGGACAGAAAGACACTTGCGAACTGGATGTCAGGGTGAACAAAAGTTCACTTTCAATCTTTTCGTCAAAGTATACGGAGTTTACCTGGAGCAGCCGTATCAGAAGTATGATTGGGACATACAGGTATATGGAAGTGACCAGCATGAGACGCGCCGTGCCTGAGCGAGTCATGATGAAAGCCGCGGCCGTCAGGAGACGTGTCGTGCCTGCCCCGAACCGCCATGAGACGCGCCGTGCTTAAGCAAGCGAAGACGATTATCCGCCACCGCCACGAGACTCGCCATGCCTGCCCTAGCGAAGAAGATTTCCGCCACCGCCACGGGACAAGCATTGTCTGAGCTAGTGAAGCATATTTCCACCACCCACGCGCCGTGCCCGTCCCGTACCTGCCCTCGCCGCACGTCACGCTGCCGACTGCGATCGCGACACCAACCGACGCGTGGTTGAAAGCCACATACTCTAGTAAACGAGACACCACACCTGGTAGAACAACGACGCCGTGCACAACATAGTTCCTTGGCGACCCTGGTTCCAGCGTCGGGTCCTTACCAGCCCTGCACGCTACCGCTTGCAAGCACGCCTCCGATGCCGCTGAGGAAGAATGCTGCCAGTGATACAGCATCCCAGTGCCGTACCACGAGAACATACAGCTGACCGCCACGTGCTGCGGAAGATGAGAACATACATACAACCACCGATCAAACAAATATCAAGGTATACACAACTTACACACACACTCAGTATGCACACAGTATGTATGTAGGAGTGTGTGTGTCAATATTTAAATATTGACACTCACACTCATACATTTGAGGATGGATGTGTTTGAATGAGGGTGTGTGAAGATAAGGGTGTTAGTATGCATCTCACCAACCCCCATAAAGTCCTTGCATCTTCCCAAACCTTATAGAGAGAGAAAGTTGGTTACCTAAGCTAGCAGCGCAGCAAATTTTGTCTGCTCAGCCGTCGGCTAGCCGATCACTGAAAATTTCTTCCTAACTCTCTGATGAAGGGGGCGGTGCCACCGAAAATTCCAGTCCTCTAAACCTCACAAGGTGTCTACCATCTATGAACCTCAAGTAAGCCACCTCCTTTCTATCTCTGTCCTTTCCCTATTAATGGTTTTCATTAACATGGCAATGTCATTTCCTGATATATATATATATATATTTGTGTGTGTGTAATGTACTGAATCATCAAACAGAATACACGTATACAATTTTATAAGCTAATGAGGTGGCCCAAGAATTACGAATTGCTTCTTTTTCATGACGGGGTCTCCTGCAGCGATTAGTCCTCCTTATTTTCAAGTCCAGAAGCAATTCAGGAGAGAATTGTGATATTTTTTCTGTTACGATTTTTCACAAATATTTACTGTTTCATGTTTTTACATAAAATAGTGAGATTATTGGAAGGATCTGATGATTTTGGATTGACTATCGAAACCAAAACAAATATTTTAAAACTTGCTGTTAACATGTTGATCAGATAGACTGTATGATGAAATAGAATCACACGAATAACCAGAAAAGTCTCATAAAATGTCTCTATTGTATTTACAATATTTAAAGAAGCTTTCAACCTTTTGTCATATTCATCTTAGTTGAAAGCATCACAACATATTAACTGACTTATATACAAACATATATTCTCATATATAAAAATTAGCATAGTATACATTTAGTTTTATTTGTCAGCAAAACAGTTCCTGGTCAATAATTCGCATAGTGTACAAGATCTTCATACATTCCCACAGTGTAATGTTAACTGTCTTGACTGCAGAGTTGTTTGCTGCCACACAGCATTGCAAACCTTCTCAATACTTCGATATCGATATGTAACACATATTGACATTATACTAATATATATATAATTTATGATTAAGTAAATTAATGACTTCCGCATATTGCGCTTCAAAGTTTCTTGGTGGTGATACACTCTGGTCTTGAGGTTAGTAGTTGTGAAGCCTATGTAAAATTTATTGCATTCCTTACAAGGAATTTTATAAACTGCGTTAGTTAGTTGTAAAATTTCAATAATGTATTTCAGTTGCATCAAAAATTTGTAGATTTGATTTACCGATTTCATGGTGAGGCGGATATTATTAATTTCCTTCTTTTGGAAAACCTTCATGATTTTATGTCAAACCTTTAATGTATGTTAAAGTAATAAATTTTGGTTTATATGTGCCATTAAGAAGCAATGTGGTTATATTCTCCGTTGTTTCTTTCCTAATGCCATTCGCATTTGTGTTATTTTCATTGCAGACAGGTGGAAAATATTTCGTTAAACTGGTCTGTAAATTTGGAATTAATGTTATTAAATTACTACTAATATCACTGTTATTGTCTGCCGGTATAATGTTATTCTCACAATAGATAATACATTTTGTATTATTGGTGTCGTATCTCTTATTTAGATTAACTATCCATAGTCGATTAATCACATTTCTTGGAAATTTTTTTCTCTAAAATAGTCATTATTTAAATTTTAATGTCATTCAAACATTTCATATCAGTAATATCAATTGCTTTACTTATAATGTTATTTGCTACATTTAAAATCATATGCCATGGACGATTAGAATAATAATTTGAAATGGAGTTCATAGCAATCGATTTAGAATACCAAGCCGTATTTAGTATTGATGTTGAGAATTGTCATATAAAGGAAATTAGTTGATTGGTTATTTTCCGGTTCTATAGTAAAAGAGATTACTGTTAATAAAATGTCTAAATTAAGATATATAAGAGAATAGCGTTTTTACCTTTTTTAAACAAATGTCTGTCACACCCTCCGACCACATTTTCGTTGTATAGCCTCACAGGTCAAATTCTAAAAGAATGAAGATGACTAATTCTCCTCAACTCTTCAATGGTCAGGCACCGCCTTGCTCAGCAAACAGGATCAACAAAGGATTGTAAGCAATGGTTCCAAATAACAGCTGGATCCAGATTAACCAACACTTCCATGAACTCATTTTCTCCCAGTTCATGTAACAATAAAAATCCACATACTTCTTACATTTATTAAATAAAATCGTTTCAATACACTATTTTGTGGTGTTAACTATGAAAGTAGTAATGTCTTCCATCTCTACTTTAAATATATTATTTATATTAATATGTTGTTTTTAAAAGACAGCTTGTGTGATGGTTGTCCGATTAGATGACTCCTATAAATGTATAGAAACGTATGGAATTAGAGGGTTTGTTAAGTTTTTCCTTATGCGTTCCTTCACATTCATTCGATTACCAAGAAATTTGACATTTAGCGGCTTCTGTCGATCTTTACAAGATTTAGGTTCATATATTCCATCTTCCCTTTTAATTAAAAACTACTACTCTGAGGTGATATAGACCCCGAAATGTGATACATTATGTCCTTACGTTGCCTGTAAAGCGAGATGATTAAATATCTTAAAAATAAAAAGCATTTTATGGAAGTAAAGATACTTTTCAATCGTTTTATGGAACATCATCGTCATCGCCGCCACACGCACTCAGCTGGTTCATACGCCAGCGGTGGCGACGATGACGTTCGCGAAAAACGAATAAAATGTATCTTGATTTAAATAAAATGTTACTTGTGCATTATTTCGTGCTTGACAGCCTACGAGAGGATATATACATTATTTCAAGCTAATAAGACTCAATAGAATATGTCTACGAGCGTAAAATAATGCTAACAGTTTACTTAAGTAATGATTATACATGAACTAACTCGCATTACTTTGCGATAATCAGACCGAAGATATGCTTCAAGTATCTTCTCTTTTTTAATATAAATCACTGTTTCTGGTTTTTTTCCGTATGAATGAGATTATTTAATTATATTTCTTGTTTATATTAAAATCTAGAGCAATTGTTGTTGTTGTGAACAAATTCAGCTGTCATAAACTAGGAGGCGTAAAAAGGTAAATTTTCCACAATGTGACGGTCTTGCTGATGATTTGACGACATGCTGTCAAAGACATTACTGTCGAATCAAATATTGTAGCAGGATAATGTAAATAAATTCAAGGAAACACCGAACTCCTACCTAGTTCCAGAATAAATTTTCGTTTTTCAGAGCTTTCTTCCACAAAATACACAAACTAAAAGTAATTAAACTTAATTCTACCACACAGGTCCATATTTGGTATTACTTTAGCACGGATAATGCCTCCAAGAGGTCCGATCGTGGCCAGTCCAATTTCAAAGCCTACCTCCGCTGCCTTACGCTTTGATGATGATACTGTATATAAAGGGAGTCAGAAAGACTTGTAACCATAATAAATGGCATGAAACGTGGTCCTCGAGAAAGAGTTCAAAATGAGGATTAATAGTGGGAAAACCAAGATATTGGAGTGTAGTATGTGAAACAGTGGAAGGAAGTTAAAGAATTCTGCTACTTTGGAAGTGTAATAACTAGGGATGGTAGAAGTATAATAGACATAAAGAGTAGGATAGCACAGGCAAGGAAGGCTATCGCGAAAAAGATGAATTTAATTACAGGTAATATAAGCGTAAATATTATGAAATCGTTGAAAAAATGTTCGTATGGAGAGTGGTGTTATATGGGTGCGAAACCTAGACGATAGGAGCTGGGGAAAGGAAAAGATTAGAAGCCTTTTAAATGTGGCGTTATAGGCGAATGCTGTAAATCGGATGGGTCGATAGAATCAATAGTACATAAGTTCTAAACAGAATAGGGGAAGAACGAACAAAACGAACAATATGAAGGACGTACACCAAGGGAAGGGACAGATTAATAGGCCACGTTTTAAGGCATGAGGGTCTTGTTAAATTAGCACTAGAAGGAAGTGTGTGGGGTAAGAACAGAAGAGGGAGGCTAAATATACGTATACGTATATGCTAAGCTGATTAGGGAAGATCTGGATTGTGTTAGTTGTGAGGAGATGAAAAAGGCTTGTGCAAGATAGGTTAGAATAGAGGGTTACATCAGACCAGTCTAGGACTGAATACCACAACAACAACCACCGCTTCAATCAACAAATAAAAAAATCTATTTTTCCGAAGCATAAAAATTTTAACCAATAAAAACTGTACTGATACACGGATGCCCCCAGTTTCTTCAATCAATACAAAAAATACCGTTATCCAACGTAATTTTTACAGAATCCTAACAATACCTAATAACACAGTGTTACGTATTATTGTTATTATTATATAATAAATAATTAATCAATCAATATAATATGTACAGTAAATTTGTTACTATCATATTATATATATATATATATATATATTTGTGTGTGTGTGAATTTTCAGTAAAAAGACTACTTGCCAAGCTAATAAGAAACGTAAATGAATAATTAGTAGTTTAAAATGCGCATATACGAGTGAGGTGAAATTAATTATCCTAATTTTCTTGTTGAAAGACACGTCTGTTAGCTATCAGAAATTTAATGGTGCTAAGTCATCTTAATAGCGAACCGTAATTCACTTTTTAGTCGATTGTTTTTAACGAATTAATTACGTCCAATGCTTTCTCTTTCTGGAACAAATGCATTACGTTATTTGATTACTGCCTCTAAGGCAATTAAGGGACGATGCACAAATGTCTGGGAAGGCACTTAATCTGAAGGATTGAGACAAAAGGCAAATTGGGGACGAGGAAAGTTTCCTGGAATGACTACTGCTTCGGCTGAGATGGAGGCGGAGGCGGTTTCAGACAATGGCGTTTGGGAGGCTGTGTAAAAGTTCTGCGGAGGATTAACGCCTTTGCAAAATGACCGAGCGATACAATGAATACTGTCTGTAATTCCAGCTGATGCAATCCCACTCCCACCCCTACCTTTCTACCCTCCTTTGTCTGACTGTGTGTTTAATCAGTCGCCGTATTTCGTAATTTGCTTGCCCAACACCTGGATCGTCCGCATGCTGCTGCGAGGCACGCTGGGTAACCACTCCGTGGCGTCCTGCCAATGTTAATTACACGCAACCATCATTACGATAAGTCCAACTCTCTATATACGTGTACCATTAGCGAGCTTGTTTCCTTGTGATGTTCACGTACGTGTCATTCGGTTTTCAGCCGGTTTATTGATTTTGCCTACTCATGTAATTATTCATTAAAGGGAAATTCACTTTTGATGGCTTATTGATTTATTGATACTCTAATCATAATCAAGAGGTGCTTTACTATGTAAGTTATTAATAGATATAAAAAGTTTGCATTCTAGTAAAACCAAATGCATGTGATACATTCCAGCTTTAAATGGGAAAAGCAAGTTAAATCGTTCACAAAGTGAGTACACCTCCATCACTTACCTGACTAATGATCTAGAGAAGAAACGAAGAAGTCAGAATACGAAATAGAAAAGCGGTAAGTGAGGGTTCGTGATCAACTGATTGATACGTAGGCTTAGTGGTTGGTAAGTCGTCACAATCCACTCAATTAAGAAATAATAAATAAGATTTTTTGAAAGATAAAAGTGAGGAATAAAATACCCTAACTGATTATGTTTCCTCCAATCAGAGCTCTTGGAGAACGGAATATTTCCAGCTACTAACTCGGCGATCAGCGTGACATACGGGGTGAGCGACCATAACCTGCTGACTGGTCACTGCGCAATCCGAAAGATATTTACTCAGCTACAACCCTGTTGTGATCACAGCCAGGTCTGCCAACCGGGGTCTTCTGAATTGCATTAATAATTTACTGTTATTGCATCTCACGTGCACTGAAATTTAAAGTATATTTCATAGGTTTTAATAAATTAATTATTTATAGATAGTTATTTCTCTAGCAGCCAGACTTACGGTATCTTCTCAATCCTATTACGCGCGAGTTCTTCAAGAGCTACACATCACGAATATTTATAATTGTTTGTAAAATTGATATATTTTTGTTAATAAACTGCGCGGCTTAATCTGTAACTTTCCAGTTTTATGATCTTTGTTAGGGAATATTTCTGGATCTCAGGACTTTTTCTCACGTCTTCCATTCACGTTTCCTCTGATGTCATTTTACTAAGATATATTCACAGCATCCTAATCAGTAAAGTATAAAATCCGTTTTTCTGTTTGTTTTCCAACTTTTCCGGATCTCTTCTGTTATTTCGAAAAATATTCGTCTTTTAACCGTCATTACTATAAGACAATTTTCGAGACAATTACAAATTAGTTTACCTAAGAAGAAATGTCGTATTCTGGAAGATCAAAATGGAAAAATATTTACTGGACTTTGAATTGAATCCAGTCTCATAGCCTTCGGCTGAGCTCCAATCGGAAGCAATTCTCCTACCTTATTTTGTTTTCAATTTACCAAAGAAAATTGACTATTCTTCCATAATTTACTCTTCATTAACTACAATACGTCTCGGAAAAAATCCGGATATTGCAAATTGTGAAAGAAACAACGATAACTTTTGCCAAGAGGTGGGCAAAAGGCACTCAATCAATACCAGACGATAAATATAAAACTGATCTCGTAGCTTTTCAGGCACACTAGTTAAGCCTATAGGATTTACTGTATTCGTAATGTTATGTAGTAGTTATAATAATAATTGAAATAAGAACAATTATAAGTATAGAATTATAAATTAAGTGGAATGTAAATAGGTTAATTTAACAATGTGTTAATTGTATAATAAATGTTGAACTATGTTTAATTATTTACCCACTTTATTTGAGTTATCATTATTGTCATATAACAGTTTCCTGTTTATATTCTAAAAATAGCCATATAAAAGAAATTCTAAAAAAAATATATCTTAGTTACGACGTGCAGAATAGACCGAGATATTGTTGTATGGGGTCTGTGTCCAGATAAAGGAGCTACCTGTGACAAGTTAGTATCATCGGATAACAAGGGGACGTGACTACAATAGCGACCGATCGCCGGAAGGAAAGCCGGAAGGACGCAGAGTGAGAGGCGCTGGCCCACAATATTGCCCTGTATTGGCAACCACTCACATGCATCATAAAGACAGACAGGCGGCCGTCATCTCTCAGGTCATGACAACAAATAAAAGTTACGAATCAGGATACCTGTTGGCAGTTCCATTCATTATCTTATGCACTTCATCGGAAATAAATTTCTTCGTAGTTTACTTCCTCTGCAGAGAAATATTAAACACGAACTGCTTTTGTATTAAAAGACTACTAAGACCGCATTAATTAGGACATTTTATATAAATTATGTATATAATTTTATATGAATAAAAAAATTGTTTTAACAATTTATATGGATCTTCTGCACTTATTAGAATTTTACATATTAATTAGAAAAAAACTGATGAAGAAAATTCCTAGCCTTTAGACGTACAAACACCAATAATTCCCTTGTGTTCCAGGATCAGGCAAGTGATTCTCTGCTGCGTAATTTTATAATATACTTCAAAAATAAGGTAAAAGTATATGAATCTTTGAACTCCTCGTAGGGAGCTTGGATTGCCCCTAGTATATTCAACCAGATCTTCCTTCGCCCTGTATACCTCAAATGTAATGCGGGTTGTGTATGGGTAATATCGCTAATTTTCCGTCCCCGGTTTTTTTAAATGTTTTGTAAAATCATTTTATAAAATAAATTAAACACAATTATACACGAGTGAAATTCTCAGTACCATTTATTTTGTGGGAATGTTATTGTTGTTGAATTCAGACACTAGACTGGTCATAACTAACACATCCTCCATAATCTGCTCAACACTTTCAATCCTCTACCTCCTTCTTATGTTCTTACCTTACACACTTCCCTCTAAAGCTAATTTTACAAGATTCTCATGTCTCAAAACGTGGCCTATTAATTCTCTTGGTCCAAGTCCTCCATATCTTAATCTTCTTAGAACTTTCTGTTGAGTTACTCCATCCACCCATCTAATTGTCTACAGTCTTCTATAGCACAACATTTTAAAGGCTTCTATTCTGTTTCTTTCTGCAACTCCTAGCGCTCACGATTCGCTTAGGAATGCTATTTTCAGTGAATACGGGCAGCTCATGTTGTAGCAAATATTCAACATCGGTCCCGCACTTCTTCATAAGCTATATATATACGATGTAATTGACCATTTTTATTAGTATACAAATGCATAGAATTAAGGATAGTAGAGAATTTTTTTAGGTGAGTGGGGAATATCGCGTGCGTGAGGAATATCTCTGTAGATTAAAAAGCTTTTTATTTGAAACTAGCTAACCCCCGCGACTGAAATAGTTTTTTTATTTTGCCGTAAAAACGAAACAACAGGTTCAGAATTTTGATAAAGTTAAATTCATTGAATATATAAAAAGGTCGGTATCATCTATTTATGATCTTTCAGGACAAACGTGAGAATATTATCCAAAGCCCGACCTACCTAATGCAGGTTTTCTAGGGTTTTCCCTGCATCTCTTTAGGTGAAACACCAGGTAGGATCATGAAACGATAGCCCGGGGCCCCTAGTTAACTATCTTCCGCTTCCCCCCTTTTCAATTCCCTTCCTATGCCATTAAAGGGGAGTTGCCTGTTTCAGGATCACCCTCATGTAGCCTGTTAACCGAAAAAAAGTGAGCAATTACTAAATATTACAACTTACCTGACGCGGCATATAAAGCCCATTTACGTATACATCGTATCGACAATCTAAATAAGTTTATTATTTTTCAGGGAATTAGCTTTCTGCCAACAATAGGTTAATAACGGCACGAATCCTATTTCAACAACGGATGGACTGCTTTAGGAGCATAAACAGATCAAGAGTATAGGCAACCTGCAACTACTTATATATATATATATATATATATATAAAGTAGTTGCAGGTTGCCTATACTCTATATATATATATATATATATATATATATATATATATTAATATCTCCAGCAATATTGAAATGAAATAAGCACGAATATTACAGTTAAATCTCCTGTTTTAAAACCCTCAAATTTTCATTGAAATCCGTTGAGCCGTTTCGGATCCTATTCGAGACAAACACACATTAAAAGACTACTAAGACTGCATTAATTAGGACATTTTATATAATTTATGTATATATAATTTTATATAAATAAAAAACTTGTTTTAAAAGTTTATATGGATCTTCTGCACTTAATAGATTTTTACATATTAATTAGAAAAAATTCCTATCCTTTTGACGTACAAATACCAATAATTCCCTTGTGTTCCAGGACCAGGCAAGTGATTCTCTGGTACATAATTTTGTAATATACTTCAAAAATTACGTAAAAGTATATGAATCTTTGAACTCCTCGTAGGGTGGTTTGCCCCTAGTACATTCAACCAGATCTTCATTCGTCCTGTATACCTCAGATGTATTGGTATAGATTGAGAATTAACTGTGTCCTCTGTAAATGGAAGGAGAATAGTGTTAATTAAAGAAGAAAACTCGGCCCTAAAATTCAGAAAATTGTACTGACTACTTGGTCCTAGATCAAAACTATTTCTGAGAAACAAAATACTTGTATACGAAATGATCTTGAAACCCATATGGGATCCAACTGTGGGGCTGTGCAAAACAATTATCTCTGAACATACCAAAAAAGGTTTTAGTCCAAAGTAGTATAAATTACCCGTGCTCCATTGCACAACAGGAACCATACTCTACAGAAAGATCTCAGGATTGATTTTACAACAGATTAGATACAACGAATGTCTGCCAACTGTAACAAAAATCGCTGACCATAAAAATAAACTTGTAGAGGAATTAGATTTCTTATATTTTCACTCATTATTGTTTTTAATAGTCTTGAGTTGAAAATATGGAACACAATTGATTACATCAAGTAGCAAATAATTGTAAGATATAAATAAAGTAAATAGCACAAACATAAGTTTTGAAATGGGTAACTAGTGTAAACAAGACATGGTAAAAAATAACTAAAAACACGACATGCACAGTTAAAAGCATAAATACATAAAAAGAATCACAAACACTGGACATATCACTTCTTGGATCTACACGACGATGAATCTAACCTTCCATACTAGCTTCAGGCAATACATAAAAAAGACAGAAATGAGAATAAATACTGTACAGATTGTTTTAGAATTATGTAACATTACATTTTACAAGGAAACACATTCAACAATTTTTCATGAAAATTCATTTCAATTAATAGGCGAACGAACACTGAATCCCTGTACAAGTAAAACGCTCCATATTTTTTTGTAATGAACGAATAGAAGAAGAATGTAATACAATATTATCTTGGTATGATGAATATTTTCTATTGGTTCTACAACCCGACGTCAAGCAAGACAATTAATGTACTATAGTAATTTAGTACATTACAAGAAAATTACGAAATATTATGTGTAGATGTAAATTATAAGTCTATAATTTTTATTATAAAATGTTTCACCAATTATAGTAATAATAAAATAAGTTTTTTTTGCATTCAACGAAAATAAACATCTGCAGCTAATACTAGATATTTTACAGATGGAATACGTTACAATTTGACTACAAGAATATCCAATTCAAAAATAATATTTATGAAGAGGTTTTTATAGGGTATTTAGTTACTTATAAAAGAATTCCAAGTGATTCTGTTATACAGTTTAAAATTTATATCAGTGGTTATATGTAGATTAAATATCAATTTCAAAATTTGAGACTTTTCAGCTTGGTGAATACAGTTGTTGCAACTGAATGAAACTAAATACTCCATTTTTCCGACTGTTCGTGTCCTCCCGACAGCTGTCAAATAAATATTAACATTAAAGGGTATTTTATTCTATTCTGAAGTATCATGTTATTTCAACGTTCGTACACTTTTTGTAATTACTTTTCCTCTATCCACTGTTTACGAGTCAATGTTCATAAACTGACCGTAACGGGCTGTGATTTTTTGAGAGTTGGTAACTGAGTGGTAGACGGCGATCCAGGTACTTCGGAATCTTACGTTTTAGTGTCTACTAGCGTGAAATCAAAACGTTTTACTTATTTCACGCCTGAGTGAAAAAGACAGGCGTCACAGTGACGTCTGGCCAATTCGGTATCTGCCCAAAAGTTCAAAACCACAATTTCGGGGAAACGAATCATGGCTTCAGTGTTTTGGAACCGAAATTTCACCAATTCACAACGAGTAGTGAGACTCTAAAAAATCTCAAAAAGACCAATAAAAAAGGAGGCGAATGCTGACAAGAGGAATGTGCTTGTTGCACAAAACCTTCCTCAACAACCTTGGTCACCAAAGTGTTCTTGGACTCAGTGATTCTGAAGCACCCTCCGTATTCCTCCGACTTCAGTATCACCTTTCAATCTCTCTGAAGGCACTTATGGATATACTTAAATTTTTAACAAACGAGCAGGTGTATAACGAGGTTCTGAAGATGGGTAAGGTACTGGCGGGAGAGTTCATCGAAGAGAAATAAGACTTGTGTCACGGTTCAGGACATACATTGAACGAGATGATTACTATGTGCAAAAACTATCAAAAAGAGTATCAACAATATATTGTTTCTTTTTTCATTACAGTTTTATGGAAACCTTATAAAAATCTCGTACACTTACTCTATGAACATTCATAGTACATATTTCTCCTATAAGGTTCTACTTCAGTTGTGTTATATATATATATATATATATCCTACATTTATAACGTCTAAAACTTGTTCCAAGAAGAATAGGGGAAGAGAGAACATATGGAGGACTTTGACCAAGAGAAAAGATAGATTAATTGTATGCGTTAAATTGTTACCTACTTTTTAGAATTTTCAGATTTCTGATTTCCTTCATTATCATTAGTAGCTCTAGAGCCCAGAACGGCCCTCGGCTTCCTTCAGGATTTTCCACCATTAGTCACTGTCACCTGCTTTAGTCTACCAGCTCTTGATACCCAGTCTCGTGGCCCAGCCATCTCAACCTGGAAAACTTTACTCCTTGTATAATATCTGGTGATTTATACAATTGATACAGCTCATGATTATATCTTGGTCTCCAGATCTCTCCTACTTTTACAGGACCATATATTTTCCGAAATATTTTTCTATCATATGTGCCTAGCCTCAGCTTATCAGTTTCTGTAAGAGACCAAGTCTCAGATGCATACGTTAATGTAGACCGAATTAAAGTTTTATAAAATACACATTTAGCTTGAAGGGAGAGTAATTGTGATTTGAGTTGTATAATTCTACTGATTTCCTCAGATAAATTATTGAGGCTGTTTATTATCGAACCAAGATATACAAAGCTCTGGACTCTATCAAATTTAAATTTATCAATTATAATATGGGTTTCTGGTGTATCCTTTTTGACAACTGCCATATAATTAGTTTTTCCTTCATTGATTTTAAGACTCATTCCATCAGCAGCACATTTTAAGGTTGCAAGGGCTATCCGTATGTCCAATTCTAATCTTGCTATTATAGCAATATCATCAGAAAATGCTAATAACTGAACCGATTTATAAAATATTATTACTTTTGTTTGTATAACCTTTTAAGGGCTACACTGAATAATACACTAATTTTGTAATTTTGGGTGGAAAATTAAATTTTACCATTGTTTTGCAAAGCTCAAATCTATTCGCACTATCATAGGCTACAAATAGATGGTGTGTTTCGATTTTCTTCTCTATCATTTTTTCCAAAATTTGTCTCAGGGAGAAAATCTGATCATTGGTTAACTTTCCTCTACGAAAGCCTGCTTGGTAATTACCTATGACCCTGTCAGCATATGGAAGGAACTGGATATATAAAATTTTAGAGAAAAGCTTGTATGTTGTTTTCATTAGTGATATTCCTCTGTAATTAGAACAGTCTTTCTGATCCCCCTTTTTATGAAGTGCACATATAATACGTACATTCCATTCTGTGGGTTTAGCCTCATCTTTCCGTATTTTCCTAAATAGCTTGTGTATGCACTGTCGTATGTCATTAGTTGTATTTTTCAAAAGTTCGGGTTTTATGCCATCACTTCCTGGTGATCTGTTGTTCTTAATTCATTGATTTGTTTTATAGTTAGAGAATCCTCTGCATCGTCAGTAATGATAATGTCATATCAGTACTTTTAATTACACGTCTATCCAGATGTTGATAAGAATTCTGAACATAATTTCCATTTCAAGTACATCAAACTTTCCCCATATATCTCTATAATTTGATCCTTTCATGTTAAAATATTTCCTTGTGTATCTCTGCCAAAGTTTTTCCGAAGTTTAAAACTTTTTTAATCATTGTTTATAGACTTGCAAAATTTTCTAACTTCATTCTTGATTTCCTTACTATAATATTTTCATAAATAATTACCAGAAGGATCTTGAAAAGGATTTATCAAAGGCAGTTTTGGGGGAAATTTAAGTATTAATCTGAGAAACGATATTCTGTATGTTGCTAAACTGACTGTCGCAAACTGTGACCAACTCTAAGAAGAGTTTAAACAGGCTAAAATACTAGCGTAAACTTCGTAGTGTTTTAGATACGTGCTCACACTGAGTATATGGAACTGAGATAACCATTATAACGTTCATTTATTCAAACAACTGATCATAAATTTTTATTTGGTTTCTAATTATTTTAAAGTCAAATTAACTTTTGTTTTAATTACGTATTTCATAATAAATCTAACCTACTAGAGCAAAACTGGTTGAATCCAACACTAGCTCTATAAAAGTATGTTGGGACATATAAAATAAAGTAAAATAATTTGTAATATTATTTTTCAGCGCTGCTATAGAACTAACGTCACAACAAGCAGAATTTATGGTGATGCGCAGCTTGGCCCGTATATCTCCATTCCTGTCTACTAAGACAAATAAATGACTCTTGTACCGGGACGTGCTACTATTATTTGTTAGTCCAGTGTCTTATGAATGCGTTGAGTTTATCAACAAAATAATAGCATGTCTTAAATTTTTTTTAGTGGAATTTTATGAGTATTGTAATAATTCAATTAAAACTAGGGTTACAGTGTAATGATTGTTTTCAAATAAGTGACTACAATAGTAGCGTGTAATTGTTGAAACTTGTCCAGTTTTGGAAAACAGTTCTATTACACAGCTTTTATGAATGATGTTATATTCATTTGTTAAAAAAATTTTTAAATATTTATACAATGTGCAGCTGTTCAGTGGAAAAAAATTATGGTTCTTTTTGTTTTGAGGTTCAAAATCTCCCGTCTTATTTATCTGAACTAGCGCTAGATACTCCATGTATGTAACGTGCTTTGACAATGAAGAATGAAATTGTCAAGTTTGGAGCGTGAGCATGGAATTACCTCATGAGCTTCCCATGGTAATTAAGTTCGTATTTGAAGGGCAAAATAATAAAATTAGATTTGTGATGAGGAGGTGGGGTTTTTATTTTAATAATTGTTATTTAAATGTATTAATGAAGTGTTCCATATTCAAATTAATAATTTATTTTGATTTTTATGGGCTTTATTAGGAAAAACAGCAATTAAATACTATTTACAAATATTAACTAATACTAATATTAAGAAATTTACATGTTAACAGTTCCTATATATACTAAGCTCCATGCTAGCATAATCAAGTGGTTACCCTAGCCGCGGAATCTAAGGTTGCTCGTGAGTTTAATTAATTTCGAAACTGACAATTTTACAATTGACCTGGGTAGGAAGGAGCGAGGCTGGTTGTAGCGGCGGTGCTAATATGACTCATTGGTATTAACTGCGGCGAGATGAGTTCGCCATCCATGCGATGACATGTTCTGAAACCGACCTTGTAAGGACCCCTCAATAGGATGTACGAGTCGAGTACCTTACTGGCAGATGTTGATAACGATGCTTCTCAGGACATATCTAGACTCGTAGTGCCCCTTGGCTTGCAGTCGCTAGCCTCCAGCGTCTAGCAGTACCATTACTCTGCGTTGTCCTAGAACCATAAATCTACCCAAGTTAGCAACGTTCAGGCGATCAGTGTAGAAATCGAACCCAAACGACTTCAATAATTATTTTACACAAAATAACTCCATCACCTTGATTTTGCTAAAGTTATGTTAAATTGATTTTAACGTATGATGCAAATGTAATTTAGCTTATTACATAATATTCAGTACAGATTTGACTAAAAACAAAATGAAGAGAGGTTAGGAGTGTATCATTCGTTTCTCTAAGTTTTTTAAAAGGAGCTGAAGAAAGTTTGAAGGAAGAGCAAAGTGGCAATATGCAGTTTAATATTATCAGAGAGAAGTTACAAAAGCAGTTAAAGTTAATGCATAGGAAAGTTGAAAGCAGTTGAATACTTTCTTACCCAAGTGAAAGAAAAACGTCACATTAGATATTCTGAAGCCTGTAACCTAGAGTTACACTCAGCCAGAATTATAAAACTATACCGTTGGCCATTTTAACCATATACCAAAACCCATCGTTTACTTAGCTGTGGGAAAAGTGCGTCTCTGAAAACCTGAAAACACCGTACATTATTTGGTATGCTGTTGGGATTGAAGCAAATTTTTCACGATTTAAAAGATCTACCCAACCTACGGATAATCTTTGATTGGTATCTCATCGTTATGAGGCTATTTAGGATTTAATAATGTACTCAGATTGTTCATTATCTTTTATTCTGAAACAAAGTTATATCCAACACAATATAACAAATTCTTTTATGTATTAATGATAGATGAACTTCGTATATTATGGAATACCATTAATATTTTAGGCAAGACAATACATTGCTTACAATCTATACTATTATTTATGATTAATCATTTATAGTAAAGAAGTATTATAAAAAATTAACACATCAAAAAACAAAAAAGTAATGAAAACTTATTTGAGGTTTAATGTAGATCCTGGCTTCTTAATCCTTTTATAATAATGATCCCTTCACGTCCAAATTAATTTTAAACGACTCCCAATTAAATGAAAATAATATATTCTATACATTCAATATAATGTTGTTGATATGGTCTTCAGTCCAAAGACTGGTTTGATGAAACGCTCCATGCTAACCTAGCTTGCACAAGCCTCATTTCCAAATAACTGCCACTTTCCAAATCCTCCCTAATCTGCTTAGTGTATTTTATCATTCACCTCCCTGTTCTGTTCTTAACTCACACACTTTCATCTATTACTAATTTTACAAGACCCTCATGTCTCAAAAACTGTCATATTAATTTATCCCTTCTCTTGGTCAAAGTCCTCAAAATTGTTCCTTCTTCCCTATTCTGCTTAAACTTCCTCGTTTGTGATTCTATCCACCCATCTGATTTTCAGCATTCTCCTATAGCACCACGTTTCGCACCCCTATAACGCCACACTCCATACAAACATTTTTAGCAATGATTTCTTAATATTTACACCTATATTACTCCTAAGTAAATTCCTCTTTTAGCCAAAAACCTTCCTTGCCTGAGCTATCCTACTCTTTATATCTGCTATACTTCTATCATCCAAAATATGGCGACGAAACGTCGGTTTAATGAAATAAAACTTTGAGTGTAATTTGGTCGTAAATTTATTTAAATATTGAGTATATTATTTATTAGTACTTAAGAACTATTGTCCAGTTTGTATGAGTTATTTTAGCTATACTATACTACTCGCCGGAGAGATGAAATTGGACTTAGATTTTAGAGTAAGTAATAATCTCTTCACTCTGTTTTAATGGAGGGTCTCTGTTTCCGTTGTTGATTAAGGATTTCCGTAGCCTGATAAATGTGGTTTGAAATTCCTTATTTTCATTTGGATGAATTTTGAGGGGATGTAACTACATCATAACTGTACATCCATCGACAAAACGGAAAGCGCAGACGACGAGATGAAGTTGTTTATCAGTGTTGTGCTTGGGGGGGAAGAAGAGTCATTGCCACGTTTTGCTGGCAACAGATGTAGGCACGCAGAACAGACAGCCTGCGCAATTCCAAACACAGATAGAAAGCGAAATGGGGGGAAGGAGGGAGAAGGGTAATAAAAAAATAACGTAGTTCTGGTACGGCCGCGAACCATTCACAACTCGGCGGAAGACTTTTGTTTTTGCAGTGGCAACGCCGCACGTCACAGCAGGCTGCTCAAAGTGCCGTTTAGCGGGGAATAGAGATTCTGTTCCAAGTTCCATCGAGAAAGTCCATCATCGGGGCAAATCCCCATCCCGGCCTCAGAGCTCTTAATCACGCGGAACACATTACATGGCAAGTCAGAGCAAGAAGTTGCCACAACGGGAATTTAATCCTCTTAACAAAGATCGCGGTGCCGTTTGTCAGAGAGTTGGTGGGGAGGACCGCAGATAGGAGTCTCTTTTCTAATTCAAATACCAGCGAGAAGAACAAAAGACGACCAAAGAGAAGCCAAAGAAATGACGTGTTGCCTGTTTCAAAGTTACGCGGATGGAAAAATGAATTAACGGAAAAGGATGCTACTTGTCCACGTGCAATATGAAAGGCGTGAATATTCTTCCTTAATTTACACAAAATTTTAGCGTTTCTTCTTTTGTATTTTAAATATAAAAGAAGTATGATTACTTCGTATGTCTTTCCGCATGTTTATTTTTTTGGGCATAAAGTAATCAAAATTTAAGAGTGTTGTTAAGGAAGTCAACGTACTGGGTACCTAAATAACACATATTAGGAACTGAAAGTACAGACTAAAATTAATTATTATTTACATAATCAGCGATTTTGATGAGTTTTTTCAGTCATTTTTAGAATTTTACAATCATTTTATGATGTAGACCTATTTTGATAATTCATCTTTACATTTGGCTACTGCTAGTCGTCTAAACCTACGGTCCATAATTACTTTCTTCTGCCATCTAATTCAAAACAATCCTATTAGACTATTTTCATTTGTTTTTCATAATGTTCTAGAACGTCTCTTAGCTACCGTCCTTCTTTAGTGAAGCCATTTGCCGTATGACTGTGAACTGTTGTACCTACTTTCTACTCAGGTCGTACCATATGTTTTTGCGAAAGATGTGCATAATTGCGCTATTTATCTCTACCATTTGTTTTGACTACATAACTTATCTACGTTCCATAGGAACAAGAAATTTAAAATTTATAACTTTAAAATTTGCACAAAATTTTTCACTGTTTATTGAAAATTTTGGTGACAAATAACGGTTTAATTTCTAAGAAAGGATCTTATGTTTGTAATAGAAAGTCGTTTTTCTTTAATTTTTTTTTGATGAGCACCCTCAAGATAGAGTATTAATTGAAGCAAATGTTAGTCCAACAAATGGTTTAAATCAGTTTTAATTGTTTAATACCCTCCAGTTTTATTTATTCGTTCTGTAATTTAATCGCAAACCGCAACGACAATTGTATAATTTTCAGTTTAAAATTCATTGTTACTCGCCCTCAGGCAGCCATTATAATTACAGAAAGGATTTTTCTGAACGAATCAGGTATTATTATGACGTTTCGTTTAGTAATTATTTAATGGAAAAGCTAATTTTAATTTATTCCATGTTTAATACCGTGGTGCAATATTACTTGGACATTTCAGTACACCATGAGGAATCACGCATTCCCTTTTATTTATTAAAACGTTGGCATGTTTTTCCCTAGTTAGATCTTAAACTAATTTAAAATAATTCAGTCACATCAAATAAAAATCCAAGTATCCAGTTTCTTTACAATTCATATTCACTTAAATTCCATAGAGACAATCTGTCATCAATACCGGTCTTCTTCCCCTGTTGATGTTCGGCACGTTTTATAACAACTTTTAAAAAATTGGCCTACTTTCCAGACTCAAATGACTAACAAACTTATGAATTATTTTAAAAAGTGTTACGTTTGACCGGACAGTAGGAATTTGTTAAACAAGATACTGATTAACTGAGATTAAAAAGTGCGAAAAATATAAAAATCAAGTTGATGGCTATGTTTGTGGTTTTATTTGAGTTACTTCAAACTACTTATAAATACACTTTAATATGTGTAATATAACGCAAGGCACATTATTTACAATTAACTTTAGAAACATTTGTGTGGTCAAATGTGTTGCTCGGATATTTATGGCAGTTTAGGGTTGCATCTGACCAGTCTTACGAATGATTACCACAACAACATAAATTTGGATCAAGACTGCTTCAGTCATAGGCTTCTGACTAAAAATTATTTAGAATTATATATAGCATACATATTGTAACAAGAAGTAACGGCTCCGTCGCGCGACAGCAAACATCAGCGTACACATGGGGAGCGACTTGAGCTATTGTTGACTGTCGGAATAAAAACAGACTGCTGGATTTGCACAATCAATAATATTTTATTTAATTTCAGACGTGTAACTAATATAAATTAGATGTCTTTGGAATCACTTTCGTTATTAAAAACGGTAGAAACAAACACGGATATGTTAAGTGACAGGTTATCTCATTTTATTCCAGCAACACTTTACCCAAAATTGTGGTATTGAGGCAGATCTTTTGCTACTGAGTAATTAGCGTCAAAATTTGACACGACAAATTTCGGTGGTGACTTTGGCTTGAACAGATATCTGAATGGTCAGCTGCACTACCATTTTGATCATACCACTACATTATTGGCTAGAAGTTGTTATGATAATCTGAATTACACACTTATCTGGTATCGAGAACTGATTTCATAAGTATTTGAATTTGGCCCTTTCAGCAGCGCGTGCGCGTTAACTAGCTAATAGCCCATTGAAAATGATCTTATAACTTCTGAACCAGTGTACAGTGAGCTCTAATATTTTTTACAGTTTTAGTTGCGGTCTAGGTTTCCTTCCTTATAAAACTTCACGAGATTTAGAGAGGGCCGAGTGGGAGCCATGGGTTATTTTTCAGTGATTTGACGTGGAATGATCCACTTTACTTCATCTAATTTCCCCAGTTTCATTGTGATATTCACTATTATTTCGTGCTGGATGGTTAAGTACTGTGAAAAAATAGATTAGTATAAATTGACTATAATTTTTTGTACTTATCAATAACATTCTTCCCAATGATAAAATATGACACTATAAAGATAAAAATAAATAACTTCCTTAGTAACTTCTTTTCGTTTGACCCGAAATTATCAAAAAAATTCTATTATTTATTGGCAGTAAATTTCCCTCAAATCTCTGTGTCTGTAGTCCTCAATTTCTATGTTGCGTATAGCTGGCCATCAATCAACAATCGATCAAAAGATCGATATATATATATATATATATATATATATATATATATATATATATAAGTATGACACACAAACGAGCACTCGAATAATGCCACGTGTTGTTAAATGTGATATATTTTGTAAAAATAAACCAATCTAACCATTGTACGGTCATAATTATTTTTTTTTAAATTTCGAACAAAAAGAAGCTTAATATTAATAGATTATCTGGATTAAAATCTGAGTCCGTTACACTGGCTCATTTAATAAAGCTAGATTTATAATTTACAACTGGCGTATGATAGGACTCTGTATGAGTGTGAATAAATTTTTATCTAGAGAATCGTTTAATATCATCTGAGTAGAGATCGAAATATCCGCTATGTTCAAAGTTGGAATCGAGCAATTGTTGAATTATTATTAATTTTTACAAAATATTCTTCGTCCTCGTCAATGATTAAGCGGCAACAAATACAGACAGTGCTCTCAGCATTCCTTGTATTTTCCTGGTGGAATCCAAACGTTCCAGCAACATTAATAATGAGAAGAATTGATTTTTATTCATGCAGTTTTGTCTAAAACATCGTTTTCGGTATAATATCCTGAAAATACCCCAAGATAGCCACCGTTAGTGATAGAAACGTCATAAATATTTAATTAAACTTTACGTAAAATACTTATTCATTGAATTATTTTGTTCAAATAATTTGGCTATTAATTTTAAATATTATTATATAATTATAGTCAAAGCAATATATATATATATATATATGATAAATTAAAAGTCCACATCATACAGCTGGGCTGTTTTGAATTTCGTCGTTAAACAAACCGAGAGCATTGTTGTTTCAGGTAAAACGCGCGACCCATGTGTGCAGCTCCATAAGAAACCATGTACTAAGAGTCGCGCGACATCCGCGCGACAAAGTTTGGTCATAACCGTTGCAGGACGCACCCCACAACGCAAAAAAGAACTTCTGTTGGATACAAGTTGTCCAATTAAAATGTATCTGTTTTTTATTAATTATGTAATTGAAGGCTATCCTTTTTGACATTTTAACGAAATATTCTTCAGTAAAATTATAATTGGTTTTGTAAAATTTGGTTAGCTACCTAATGAAGTCCACAAATATTGGCGAAACGTTATAGATATATTAAAAATATAGTAATTATTTGCTGATTGATTGGCTGTAATGTTTATTTATTCATACTTGATTCTCAGATTATTTGATTATTGAATAATCTAAATTTATTTGCTGTAATACATGAGCACATATCCACTCGCTACAAACGGGTTTATTTTATTAATGCGACATTCGGGCGAACTGTAATTGTTATACCCAACTAACTATTGGTCAACATCAGGGACGATCAACCGAAGGCACAACACATTTTGTGTGGGTCCCATTTTCCACACTGTACTTCGTGCCGCGACTTGCTGTCGCGCGACCATGTGCACGGGGTCTAATAGCAGCTAAGCAGCTCGAGAGTCGTTGTTGCGGCTACTTTTAAACTAAGCAACAGATTCCAGCAATTGTTGAAGCCACGCTACGAGCATGGGACAGTGGAAGTATCTGGAAATATTATGAGTCGTGGGCGAGCCTTGATGGCGTAAGGGTGGTAATGGGTTTGCGAGACATCGTGACTGTAGGAGTAGGCGTTAGGCTAGCGTCACACTAGTGTGGGTTGCGCGTGCGGGTAGCCCGCTGCGAAAGAGACAACATATGAATTTAAATGCGATCTGTCACAGTTGTGTAGCCACACAATGCTGCGATAATTGGAACATTATCAATTGTATTATCTTAATCAAGTAATAAACTAGCATCATTGGTAAACTACACATGTTGATTTTGAAATTACAATTTGATAATGCTGATTTATTAATTACAAAATGGATTATTTCCAATTTGTTTAATATTTATGAAACAATATGTAAATTCTTTCAAGACTTAAGGCCTGATTAAGGTATAATTATAAAAAAAATTGGAAACAAAGTTGCAAGTCGCATTCGAGTCTCTGTGAATCCGTGCCAAGTGGACCAAAAAAAGTAAATTGATTGCTCATCTTCTCAGAATAATTTAATATTTCTTTGGTACATTCCGTCCATTTTTTGCAGTTCAGAACTAATTTTGTTTCATTTATATTGTGTCTGGTTCAAAAAGAACTGACGCTTTTGTTGTGGAGCGCACGCCGTTTTTCGCGTTGGCAGATATTTACTACTTTCTAAATTATTCAGAACAGTGTTGTATTCATTTCAAATCAACAGCAAATGAAACCTCTATACGTGCCTAATAATATTTCTTCATATATTCTGCGAAACTCGAAGTTTTCCATTGCAATGAAGAAAATTCAATTTTCGTAGGCTTATATCTTCAAGAAGAAACAGTTTGAGAACCTCCATATTTTTAATGCTTTTACACATTTCTATATATATATTTCCAGAGATGAATGACGTACCACTTACAAATTACATCCTCTTACAATGAGATTTTTTTAAAAAGCTTGAGTTACAATATCTCGGTATGGCATGCAAATAAAAATCTGAAGTTCTACATTTAATGGATTTTTATTGTATTAAACTACAGTATAAATTTAAACTTTGAGATTTAACTCAAATTTGGCATAAGAATTTCTGAAATATAGCAAGAAATGCTTGATTTCCTCCTGTATTTAGACACGCTAAAGTAAGAAAACGATTTTGATAGCAAAATGATATATTATATAACTATTTGTGATAAATATTATTGCATTATTCTGTAATGTTAAATTTGAAAGCGTAATGAAATACAGAAATAATAAAAGTAAATTTAAATAAAAATATATATAAAATGACATTATTTCCTGAACTAGTTATTTAATACAAAACTATAAAATGTGTTTTAATCAATAATTAGTTGTTACTGTTGATTTAACAGCCATGATATTTAATTTCGTTATTAAAAGTGCGTCTGGTAAACGTGGTGAATTCCAAACGAGTATGTTTCTTCAATATATCTTTTATTGACTCCTAAACTTTGCATAATTTTGTAATTAACTCTTTGTTCCTAGGGGGTTGTCAAAATATATGTACTTTTTTGTTTTGATCATATACGTCGTTAATTTTCTGCAACCCATTAATGGCTTTCATAAATACATGAAACTGTGTCTTTATTTTGAAATGTCAATGATACAACGCCAGCAACTTGGTGAAATTCACTTTCTGCTGACCATGATGTATTCGGACATTTTAACACAGTTTCTAATTTGCATTATAAAACAATAAAATGATCTAGTTATTTTAATTTTATGAATAATCCAGATATTAAACGTCCCGCACCCGCTGAATTGTGACATCAACACCCGCTCAAATTATATTCCGCTGCGGCCCGTCCCGCTCAAGTGTGGCGCAGGCTTTAGGCCTTCAACACGCTACCAGGATAGTGGAACTGAGACGCCACACGGATTTTTGTTTGGTTTATGATATATGATCGAGTCGACGGCGAGGCGCGGAGGAGGTTGCATTCTATTAGCGATCACTCCCTGTGGACTATTTTTCTCTCTTTACTCGAACTGTTTTTTCAAAATAAAACCCGTTTGATGATTTTCCTTCGTAAAATTACATGGCACCCTGTAAAATGAATTCCGAGAAATAATTATTCTACGTACTGAGTTGGCATCGCTGTGGACTGACACAAAGATAAGCGCACAGCGTTTCAATATATTATTTATGTTGCATAAATAACTAGTAACTGACAAAATTTTAAATATTAATTTTACCAAATAAGTATGAATTATTATCACTATTATGGTTAACTTGCTGAAGTTGATGAGAACCTTCCTGACGAAACTTTTAATTAAAATCAGTTATTCGCGTAGGATATACAATATACAAAAGAAACGTGAGAAAATATTTCAAATACATTTCTTATCACAGAAAAAAAATTATATAATGTTTAATTTTATAAAAAAGCGTATTTTTAAGACAAATTGATTCGAGTCCAGCACTAATATCAAATAAACTATATTTCAATTATGGGAGAACAGTAGACGAAATGTGTCAAATATTCAGTAAAAGGAAATAATGAACGTAAAAACTACTCAACATGACTGAGTAAGCCGGAGAAAAGGATATGGGGTACACAAATTTGCACGATGATTTAGCGAAAAAAAAGTATGGAAGTGTAGAAATCATCACAAGAAAGGCGTAGAAATATTTGAAAATTTATTGTCAAATAGGTCTATTAGTAATATGTAGAACATTTTAGCGCCGTTTTCACAGAGAATACAACCATTTGATAGAATATAATGGGTATATGAGAGTAATTTATCGTAAAAATAAGAGGATTATCTAACAAATGACTGTTAGCGGCCCAACACGTCGTAGTTATAATGCGTAGCGTGTGCACCGGATTCGAGAGTTAAATTTTTTTAATATTTTATAACTACTTATTATATATTGTTACATAAATACATCAATTAAATTTACTAGTAATTTCACGCTATGGGGACCAACAAGATGGATTAAATTTATTATTATTTAAAACGAAATTCATTGTTTGTTTGTGAAAAACTCAAATTTGGAACATGTGTTTGTACGTATATTTCCGCATAAAAATCTAAACGTGAGGGGAAGGTTTGACAAAATTTTGTACACGTAATCTTTGCGATTCGGAAATCAGCACTGTTGGGGTAAGAAAAGACTGACGACGGATGGAGAGGGAGAAATTTTTTAATATGCAAAATTAGTGTGTATTACAGTTGAATTAATAATTTTCGGTGCTTTGACATTTTTTCTCTCCAAAACCCTATTTCTGTATAATCTGAGCACTTTGATCATGAGAGAGGTGAATTCACAGGGGTGTAGTTGAACAGGTGTCACTAGGAAACAATAACAATGCTATCGATTTTTGTGTCCAAAACGGTGTAATTTGCGCCACAGTCCGCTAACTTGTCATATAGTCTTTAAATTCGGCATTCTATATTCTTCCAATAGTGACGGATGATGGGGTGGAGAGTGCGCAAATTAATAGCATAATATCAAACGATGCAGATCACTAATTCGATGTTATGGAAGTCACTGCAAATTAACAAATTAAACTGTACTTCAGTCCCACAGTATGGGGTGGATGAGGCGGCCTTAGGGCGGCGGTGGGGTGGGGGAAGGCAATCACGGTGACAGGAAATCATTCAGGATTCCTGATTATTCCAGGGTTAAGTACCGGGCTATTGTAAATAAACTCGGACAAATTCGGGATACCACCTATTTATTAATAAATTGAGTGAAGAGAAGTGGGAAGAGAAATCATAATTTGATAAGTATATAGTGGTGAAATTTAGCTTAATCTTTAAGGCATTATAGGAAGTGACAAGTAGTGTAGATGTAATGTGTAGGATGTAATTAACAGCCATAATGGTAGTTAAACTTTGTTATTATCATTTTATGTAAAAAGTTTTTTTTTGAAACTATGGAACGATTTCTGGTCTTATTTTTATATGTTCTTATTTGTATATATTTATCATTCCTTTTACGGACACATATTCGTATTCTAAATGTCGCCATACGAGTTTTTTCAAATGAAATTGAATAAATCTACCTGTGACTGTGAAATATAATACGAATATCGTTGGGTTTCTAAGTTGAAATATTTCGAACTTGAAATATAATTCAGATTTTCACAAAATATAAACTTTGTAAGGGTTCGGAGAATAGTGCCAATAAGTGTGTTGGATGAAATTATAAGGCGTTAGTTCAACAAGAATTAAAAATTGGATTTATTCTTAAAAATTACAGCCTTATCTTAAAATAAATACATGAAGAAAATCAGAGTGCATAGAAACGGCGTCAGAAAGTTACACAGAAACTTACCAAATTGGGACCTTTTTATGAGGTTGTAACAATAAGCTTTCAGAAGGCTGGAATCGTAAGATTCTCCAGGCCTCGTAGGGAACGGGTCTAGGTTATACATGGAGGGAGAAGTTATTATTAATTGTAACATTGTCCTTAAATGGAGAAGTAGGGATTGCAAGTCAGGGATGTTGAGCCAGAGAAGCTTAGGTCCAACGTTCGTACACGTGCTTACAGCTAGGAAGAAGAATTGAGTAAGAGCAAGTTTCAACTTACTTCTTGTCTTAGTTACAACTGAAATCGTATCAAGTAAGTGAAATCAATATTACCTAGCACTAATATTGTTGCTGCCTCACAACCCAGGCATCCTGGGTTCGAATCCTGGCTTGGACCTGGATGTTTGTGCCTTCATGGTCGCGAAGACTGCTGGAGAATCGATACGCTGACCACGTGTCACTCCAAATTCGGAATGTGTCATGCAAACTGACAGTCCGCAGTCGCCCCGGTAGGCCAAGGCCTTCAATGGGCTGTAGAACCAAAGAAGAAAAAGAATGTTGTCTAGTTATGGATGTAATTAAGAAATATTAATGCATTAATTGAATACCGTTCAATGTTTGAAGGTAAATGAAAAAACATAAAACAGCATTGAATAACTTGAGCAAATACGAAGAATAGAACAGATGATGCCACTTTCAAAAATATTTAACATTTTATTTTTACGGCACGCAATAGAATTTTTGATATAAGTGTTAGTAGATTATTGAAATCCGTGTTCATTATATCTATGAAATCAAAAGACAATAAAAGCGGCGCGCCCTAGGTTTTATATACTGGACCGGTTAAAAAACACTGCGACTTATAACGTTTGCACTCATTCGTTCCTGCACCATGGCCGTGAAATATTGGTGTTTTCAGCCCAGAGAAGGTTTATGTCGATCTTTCGAAGACTCCTTCCGCGCTTCCAGGCAAAAACCTGGAACCTAACGACATAATAGCACTTGCACCAGGAGGTAAATAATGCCTACATATAAATAAAATTTTATTTAGGAAATAATATTTTTAATTATAATGTTTTTTTAAGTTGGAAAGTAAACGGTTGAGGATTACCACTGTGACTCCCGAGAGACTTGTAGCTAAAAGTCGTTTATTAGGTGCATCATTCACGAAACACATTTCAAAATTATCATTATTCAAATAAAATATTTTATAACACATATTCATAATTCATGATACTTTTTTATCAGTTTATAAATATACTAATTGCAATGCATGTTGATTATATAAAGACCAGGGTCGCACACATTCACTTTTATTTTACGTATCTACGCACATTACTTAACGGTAATCAAATCGAAGAGATAGTTTAAGTATATTTTCCTTATAAGTGACTGAATCAGTGTATTGTTGTGTGTGTGTCGCATCCAAATATAAACGCGTGGAGAAATTCTGACCAAATTTATTATTACTCGGAATCAAGCAAGAACTGCTATGGTAAGGTCTTACTACCACCCTTATGGGTAGGGGTGGAGGTGGAGGATACGTAATTCATAACGTACATAAATAGCATGAATTTCATACGGAATAAATACATTTAGTCGTTAGTCTCCGGCCCGTTGTTGTTGGTTTTGTTCACTTTTTCAGATTTTACTTTTAAAAGAAACTGTGCTTGTTTAAGATACCAACAGATTTCGTGACTCAATGAAGATACTAAGCCATCGTGGTAAGATGAAATTTAGCTGTCTTAAAATGGTGTTGTGAAGAGATAGATTTTCAAAAAAATTGACGCTCTCGTTGATGGTTTTATTCATGAGGTGGCTAAGAGATAACTGACGAATTAAATACTGTATATGGATAATATAAATAAATTCCCTTGCAACTCCGGTCAGGGTCACCTAGATTTAAAAAATCTGATAACTCCTAAGAACATAAGGATGTATTTTATTAATATGTATTGACAGATGATTTCATGAATTAGACAGTACTTTTCATAAAGTTCAAATTCGACATTTAGGTAGATAAAATACCTGTAAAAATTAATATACTATATGTGATGAAATAAAGAGTCAAATAACCAGTCGTATTACTTGATACTGAGATATTAGAAATTTTGTAGGAAATAATTAAATGAAATATAATCATCTTAAATATTGAGTACCGTAGTAAAATGAAATATGGAGTGAACTACGATCGGAATTTTATTCGTAAAGTGTAAATCCAACGAATTTCTCTAGCCTTTGTTACACGGTGGGCATAGCAAGACACGGCCGTATTGATCATAACGCGTTCTGGAGAAATTAGATTTAAACGACCCTGGTCGTCGATTGGTCTTTTCTTTTATTACATCTGTCAGGCCGCGGTTATTGCAGTTGCCTTTATTGGCATTTCCGGTCACGTGTCTGGCCGCAAATTGAAATTCTTGTTTGGGGCTTAGCGGCCACTCCCACCCAACCACCTCTCACTCTTCTATTTTCCCCGTGCAACCCACTTTTCGAACGATATATATTATGTTGTATTGTATTGGCTTGGTGGGACATCGAAAGGATGCGAAACCGTGGAAATGGTGGCGGGATTGGCGAAGGAGGGAAGGAACGGAAGGGATGGGGTAACAGGAAATATTGGGCGTTAAATCAGACTGCACGCCGTCTGCACCCGTGGGAATTCCAAGCCCTGATAGCTTCCTGTCGTAGTTCCCCACCAGCCCTGTTGCTCGCCCCACGGAGATAACACAAATATATTTAGTAATTCATCCGCCACCAAAATAAATTTAAAAAAGAACACGTAATGTGCATGGCGCTAAATGAATATGTTGGTGTTAATCTCTTAATTCTGGACTTCGATGGCGTGTGGAGTGATTTCATTAACCACGAAACAAAACGTAACGCAGAAAAGATTTAATTACTAATAAATCAATGCATTTCAGTGTGCTTTAGCTAAAATCTACCCAAGTTTTCAAAGCAAAGTATTTTGTGCTCACTGTTTCCATGTAGCATGAACTGTCTTTCTCCAAATACCAAATAAAATAATATAAAACATCAATCATATCTTTTAATTTACGTAGCTAGTTAAAACTTCATCAATTCAAATGCTTATTTTATATTTTAAATATTTTATATAACTTGAAACATAGAAGTGTCAATCTGAGGGCTATTCGCTGACAACAAAAGTATGCTTGTCACTGAACAAAGCAAGGAAAATATGTCCTTGCAGTTGTTAACCTATTTTTCAAAAATAACCTAAAAACGTCTGTCCAGGTGGGGTTCACAATGTTTTCTCCGGTGGCGCGGATATATGGCAGGAAACAACAGAAAAACTCTGTTATTTCCTACTCTGGCTGTGAAACACGAAATCTGTATTCACGATCTCCAATCGACAATTGTAGCTCCAATCGCCAAGAACGTTACGAAACTTCTTAGCCCATCTATAATTGAAACAGTAGCCAAATAAATTCTCAGATCAGGATGGAATAAAATATTTAAGCGTATTCTTCCTTTAAAATGTGTGTTGTGTTTGATCTACAAACCTCTTCTACATTCACAGAAGCACCCGTGTGATTTCCTAAGTTAATACCTTGTTTTTTCTTTGCGCTTAAACGACGATATAGTTGTGAAAATATACAAATCACTCCTTCAGCCGTTTCTTGCTTGCTCATCAAACAGCTACAGCTGATAAAGTCTCTCAGAAACAAATAATGTGTCTCAGAAACAAATAATGTGTCAAAGACATGACCAAAATGGAACACAATTTTTAGAAAGTTCACACTACATTTCAAAGCTATTCTGAAACATATTATAAAAATTTAGGTATAAAAATATGAACAAATGCAATCTCTGAAATCATATAAAATCAAGGAAGTACCAAGATGTTCATGAAGATGTATTATAAAAAAGCAGACAAGTAGATCCAAATAATATCTAATGATACCAGACATTTCAGTTGAAGCATTAATTTGGCTGCATAATCAGTTAGGTCACCCATACGAAAAACTATTGGTCGATCTACATCTCTCACACGAAAGAAAAGGACATCACGAACTTCTGTCGAGCAATGAATAATTTAACGACCAGTACATATCTATCTTAACAACTGCTTAATATCTAACATCCACTACATGTGGTTTACTACAGATATTAATATAAATTTATACATCCAAAGTGAAAGCGGGATGATCGGTTTATGTTGCGTAACACTCCATCCATTGATTGAATTCGCGCCATTATTTAGCTATTGTTGGCAGAGAAATAACTCCCTGAGAACGTCTTTGGATCGTCGATACGATGCATACGTAAATTGGTTTTATTTTTCGCGTCAGGCAAAAATATATTTTTGGGGGGTTAACAGGCTACAAAGGGTAATAATGAAACAGGCAACTCCCCTTAAATAGCATAGGAAGGTAATTGAAAAGGGGGGATGCGGAGCAAGATAGCCATGGGTTGATTTGGGCCCCCGGGCTATGGTTTAAGGATCCTACCCGGTGTTTCACCAAAAGAGATGCAGGGAAAACCCTAGAAAACCTGAATCAGTGAGACTGCTCATTTTATTGTCTCCGAAACGTAACCAACTGCGAGTTTAAGGTTTTCCCTGAAGCTATCATAAGTAGATGATGCCGAAATTTTTATATATTCAAAATTTCAACTTTATCAAAATTTTGTAACTGTTATTTCGTTTTTAGGCCAAAATAAAAAATTAACTATCTCAGCGCGAACGAATTTGTTGGGGTTAGCTACTACACAATAAGACTGGCCAAAATTATGATTGAATAATGAATTCATAAACTGATCGTACATTTTTATGCATTTAAATATACAGGTTACTTCTATTTTACACTCAATTGACCGTAACATATAAATTTCAGATTATGTTTCACAACATTATATGTAAGACAGGTTAAACGCTTCAGTTAAATTGCATTGGGCAGATTGTAAGATGGTGTAACGCAAGGACCCCTTAGATACCTCCACGCCGTTAAGCAATTAAGGCCAGTTTATTTAGGAGCAGCAGGTAATGGCCTGTAACAGTTATCCACCTACTTTGTGATCTCCGGCTCGATGCGCCTCCCCCAGATGCCTATTAAGTCAACGGACGCACTTGGGTGTCTTGCCCCGGCCTCTTTTCACGCCGTCTTTTGTAGTGAGCTCTCTGTGAAATATGAAGACGCGCCATATCATATAGCCGATGTTATACGATTGTGGTGGGGGTCTTCCAACCAGAGGGATGTTTTCCACGCCATTATTCCCGCACGCCATCGTAAATCATGGAGTCACTGCCCAACGAATGGATTCCGGTGATTCGACTCTCGCCATTCTTTCCAAAATGCAATCAAGGGTCTTCTTCGGGGAACAAATTAAAATGGAAGTCTTTTTTGGTACCACCATTAAAGATATTACTTTTCGTGTTAATCTACTGGTTAACAGCAAAGGCTGTCAATTATCTTTCGATCATCGGGCTCAGTGAAACATTGGAATATTATTACATAGTCAGGCGAAATTTACATTAGTGTGTAAAAACGTTTACTGTTTTCATTTTCAAATGGTTTACAAATTGTTATTACTCAAGAAAACTGCAGGAAGTTCATAAATTCATGTCACAACATTTCAGTAATGATACATTTTTAACCACCGTACAATATGTCGGAAACAAACCACTTCCCCGCTGCGACGTGCGAAAATTTCAGGGTAGTCATCCTGTTGCACATATCTTTTATTACGTTTAAAGAACAAATGATGAGTTTTTCTTGAGAACAACAATTTCTATTAACAACAGTTTGTTAATAGTTTTGTACAACCAATAATTCTTTATAGAGCAAGGGTTCAAAATGACGACCACCTTGTTCGACGCAAAGATGGTAACAACGAATAATGCCTTCTTTTATCCTACGCAATTTGCCTGCGGAAGCTCGTATATCACCAAACGCTTGTTTTTTTCCCCGGTGAGCTAGTCAACGGAATGCAGTGGCCTTTCGTAAACCACGGCTTTTAGGAATCCCCACAAGAAGAATTAGAAGGGGTGAGATCTGGAGAGACCGCGGAGGCTATGGGAGATATCCCCCTTACCCTGTACGCAGAAATTTTTTAAAGTGGGACATCCGTAAAAACAACCAAAATGGATTTTTCTGTTGTTTTTAGTAAAGTGAAAAAAATTTCCTAAGCCGCAATAGGTATGGTATGATGAAAATCTGCACACGTCTTTTGTCACAGCACAAGGGCGATTTCCTTTCATCATGTTGGCTGACATTGTGTATGATGACCGTTACTTCTCCATCCACAAGTCATCGGCGAAATGTGCCCTAATTTAATCAAAATCAGTTTAATTTGACTGTTGTTGTTTTCAAAAAATCCTAACATTTGTCCTTAAACGTTGTAAAAGATGTAAAGCCGGTTGCCTACACCGAACATTTTCTCGAGATTCGACGTGCTTGGGGTTCGTTTCCGACCTATTATTTAGAGGTAAAGAATGTTGGTTTTGATTAGTACTTTCACTTCTCATGCGTTGTAAGATGAATTATTTACACTTTTTATATATGTCTGTAATAAAAAGTAATAAATGACTAATCTACCTAGCATAACCAGCTTCAACGGAATACGCATACGGACAGTCTCAATTACGTGTAATTTTGAGTTAAATTTATATTTGACTAAAGACAAGTGGTTGATTGAAGTGTATTGTCGCTGTGGTTTTTCATAACAGCGCTACGTTACCAAATATAGTTTGCACCTTGCTTTCTCCATTGCTCTGCCACTCTCAGGAATATTAATTTACTTTGATCTGACGTTAATTTTAAAACCTTTTAGCGTGGATTACAGACTAACAATCTAAGAAACGTCGCTATTCTGTAATAAATTGTATACTATGACATACATGCGACATACTAAAAAGTGACGTAATTTAATTATTTTGCGTGTTGTCTTAGTCAGATTCGCGCAATTTATTCATTGTTGTTTTTGTAAACATCTCTGAAGTATCAGAACGTTTTAATACCATACGATTAGTTAATCTGTTGTCAATTGCTTAAAGGGGTGGATGTGTTTCGGCACCTTCGGAGATAATTTTTTTTAATGGATCTGAAATATTCTTTTGGTGAGTCTTGTGTAGGGGAAAAAGGGCTTACGAGTAGTATAGGCGTTTTCAAAAAGGACCATGAAGATAACCACCTTCCTGGGCGCCCATACACTTTAACTGTAGACGAAGGCCCGGAAAAATTAAGAGAAATGATTACGAACGATCACCAGATCACAATCAGAGAAGGCGCTGATGATGTTGACATATCAGTTGGATCATGCCATGAAATTCTCAAGTTTTTTTTGAATATGAAATATGTTACAGCAAATTTTTTCTTAAATTGTTGAAATTTGAACAACAAAAACAGCGGCGATTGGAAATTTCTTCAGAGTTCAACTACTGAAACGTAATATCTGGTTATGGGACATGGATAAACATGAAGTCTAAACAGGTTCAACCATCTTAATGCAGGCGTTCTGGATTGCCAAGACCGCGAAAACAGCTCGGAAAGTGCGGTATAATTAGATGACTAAGTTCGCTTTGTTCTTTGATTTTAACGGCATAGTGCATCCTGCGTTTTTGCCACAAGATCAAAGGATTAATGAGGATTACTAACCACCCATAACTACAGCGCTGTTTGCGTGAAGCAATCTTAAAAAACGCACGGATTTGTGGCAAAAAATTTCATGGCATTTTCATCACGATAATGCAGCTGATCGCACTTGATTACATTTCCGTTACATTTCAGTCCAAAACAAGAGTGTAAGGATGCCCAGACTTCATATCCTTCAGATACAGCCCCGTTGCACGTTGTTATGTACACAAAAGTAAAGAGAACCTTAAAGTTTCATCGTCTTTCAACAATAGATTATTAAAAAGGCATCGCTGAAAGAGCAATATGCTATCGAAAAGATCCAGAAATGTTACGGGGATTGGAAAATGCCCTGCTATAAATGTAGAATACTGAATGGGAATTTCGCTATGGGGACAACATTAATGTAGATAAATAAATAAAATTCATTTAAAAAGACTAAAATTACAGTTACTTTTCTACGACACCTCTTATAGGCCAAACAATATTGAGTATTTTCTGGCATTTTATTAATTTTTCTAGAGACAACTGAATAAATATATTGACCCACAAAGCGTAAGTATGAAAATATGCATTATATAATTTTTCTTTGTTATCGCTTCAAGAATTTGTAATGACCACTGTTATATTCCAATTACGTGTTTATCTTAGTTTAGTATCAATTAATATTAGTATTTAGTATAATTTTATTTAGTATAAATCTTTTGGAGCTTAATTGGGTAGGAAGGAATGATGAGATACGATCGCATGAGAGTTGGTGACAAGAGCGTTTACAAAATTATCGTAATATTATCAGGATGTATTGTAATGTCCAGTATATATAGAAAAATCCTAGTTAGGTGCGTTTTTAAATCTTATTTATTTTTTTCGTCGTTATACTTGGAGAGTCAATGTCTCTCATTTGAGCCAGTAGAAACCATTTTGGTTGTTCAATTATCTGAAAATCATGAATATACAAATAAATAGCGCAGCCAATATCTCCATGACGTTTTGTCGTGTTTTTTTTACTTATTCAAGTACATAAATAAGTAATTTCTTAAAGAAGTTTAATAGATACTGAAATTAATAAGAAGAGAACTTTGCTTTTAATTCATTACTAAGTATCTAGTTTCCTAGGGCGAATTAATGTAAAAATTTAATATTTTCTTTAAGTTCGTATCTTGAAGTGGGCTTTTAAATTTCAGGGCTCATAAAGTAAAATATAGAGTACGATAATACTTCTGAATTTGACACTGTACGTGACAACAGTTTTCTGGACAGAGGAAAAGGTAATCCCTCTACGAACGAGAGCATTTCCTTAATTACCATGCGTTTCCCTGGTTTTACAACTTTTTACTCTTGACGCAATTTCTCAAATATTCTCACGTTGTAATTTTCAGCGCAGGTGTTGTGAATCATTGAGGAACATTTCCACCACCTCCGCTCCGTTTTGGTCCAACATACTTTTTAATATTTTTGGAATATTGCTGAATCGCTACTCTGCAACTTGACATTTTCCTCTTGTCCGCTTCACATACACAGGCGCGGAAGAGACAGAAAAGAATCAGCTTTGTGCCAAAAAAGCACAGCGCGTTTGTGCGGCTCTCTCCATTTTGCGAGCCTTTGTCCGCGATGCATAAATTATAAAGTTACCACCCCATACCAAGGGCTTCGACGCACATGCGTACACTGCTCACCGTTAATTACCGTGACGTCACTCGCTGTTCTGGCAGGCAGTAATGACTGATTATGTCCCGCGGCCACGCTGTTATTAAAACAAAACTCTGCTCACAATACACATCCACTTCCTGATGTTTCCATGGTGACCAATGTCGGCTTAATAAATAGTGCTCTCTGGGGTTGACTGCTTACGTTAGGTTAGTAGCTTGTGTTTCCACAAAGCCGTGTGCTGAAACCGACTTTAATTTTAATCAAATATTTATTTGCACAGATGGAAGCTACATTCTTAAAAAATACTTTGAGTAACTTTTATTCAACTTTTTCCTGATGACTTGAGTAACATTTTACATGTAAATACTTGTCACTAACCAGATCTTTAAAATACTAACGGACTCTTGACTAAACTTTGTTTTCGCGGATTATTTATTAAACAGTCTAATTTTACATTTTAAAAAAATCAGGCCATATTGACCGGGGTAGTCGGATCATGAAGGGTTCGAAATATTCTTGGGAAAAGACTAATTCTATTTGGCGCTTGAAAAGGGGATAAAACCTAGCTGTGACTTAGTATAAATAATAAATTTTATTTTCTGAGATAAAACATTAAGATGGAATTATGACGTTCTTATAAACTAGCTGGTTGCCCGTCAATGCACAGGAATTTATTTACACTAATCATCTACAGATCGATTGCGCGGCTCACATTTGTCAATGCCTCGTACTCTCTTTTTTTTAAAGGTTCTCAAATACCGAGGCTCCTTAATTTATTTTTATTAAATTTAATTTTAAACATTTTTAATGTTTATAATGAATTTAAAAAGGAGAAATTTCTATAATTTAATGAGGAAGTGTTCCATTTTTAAACTCTATTCGGTTCAAGCAAATAAGAAACATCTTATTTTAAGAATTTAGAGCTAAGGAAAAAATGTATATTTCTCTAACATTTGGAAAAAAAACATATTTTAAAATTTATTTAGGAAATATGTTGATATAACTTCGCAACCAGCTAGAAATATAGGTTTCAAAACATAGTAACTTTTCTTAATGTTCCGTATGAATTTATATTTGTACGTTACATTTTTGAAACTTAAAGTTGATTCTTTATTTACACAATAGTTCTTTTGTTACTTAAAGAAGCATTATACGGGATTTCTAGAGGAGTGGGCATAACAATCAAGATACTCTTCGGATTCCCGAGCCATTCACGAATAACATTGCTCAGGGCTATTGTATATAGCGACATTAAAAATCAGCAAATAATTTGCTTCTTCAGCGATATGATTTATTTCTTCTTTACGAATAAACAAAAAGCAAACCAGATACGTACATTCTTTAAAATCGGTTCTGTACACGGTTGACAGAAAATATATAATTCTAGCAGATAAAAACTTCGATAATCTTCTTAATAAAGTGGACGATCTAAATGGCTGGTTAAAAGTTAATACATTATACTTCAACCTAGATAAAAGTACGTTATTTCAATTAATTGCTGATTCCTTTTTCACATTCCGCATTTAACTTTTTTCATCGCCTGTTCTATATAAGTTAAATAGTATGTGCTACAGATTGCATCCGTCTCCAACTCCTTTCTAGATTTCTGTATTCTTTTCTTGATCTTCAATTCTAAAAACTGTTGACTGCCTTCTGTAGACGCTATAACTAAGCCTTCTTTCTATATATTTTATTCCTATACGCTTGAAAATCATTAATACTGTTCTTCAGTTCACATTATCGAAGGCTCTTCTAAATATACAAATTCCATGAACGTAGGCTTGTTTTTTCTTATTCTGTCCTCTAAAATCAGATGCAAAGTCAATCTTGCTTCTCTTTTCCCTACATTCTTCCTAAAACCAAATTTATCTTGTCTTATTTCACATTCTATCTGACGTTCCACCCTCATATAAACTATTTTAAGGGTTTTACTAATATCTTCTGGTATTCTTCCTCTTTCGTAGGTTTCGCAAACTATCCTGATCAGTCATGATAGTGCTTCTTCGCCTGATGATCTTATAAACTATAATGTTATAAATTCCTAGTGCTTTACAATTGCTCAGATCTGTCAGTGCCCTTTTACACTCCGAACGGAAAATTTTGTCCCCGAACTCTTCATCATCCACCTGCTCTTCTTCTTATATTACTGACTGATCTAGATTTTCACCATCTTCCAGATATTCCTTCCATCTTTATGCTTTTTCTTCTTTTTCCCATATTGGCTTCCCATTCGCTTTCCTGATGTTCTTGCTAATATGTTCCCTCTCTCCAAATGTTTCTTTGATTTCAATATAAGCTGCATCTATTTTCCATTTTACCATTAAATCTTCAACCAATTTGCATTTGTCTTGTAGTCAAGCCTCTTTGGCTGCTTTGCACTTCTATCTATCTCATTCAAGCGTCTTCACCACTTTCATCTCTCGCATTTATATATTTCATTTCTTGTGCTTTTCTATTGCTCTGAGCTATTCTTCTTATTTTTTCTCCGGTTGCTCTAGTCATTTCTTCCTTCAAGGGTGACCAGTTTACTTCTATATTGTTTCTTTTTCCTTTTTCTATTAATAAACTCTTGATAACTTCTTTGAAATTCTGAAGTACCTTCTGTTGTTTTGGTTTTTTTAGTTCATATCTGCATTTAATAATATAATTCAATTAATATTTAAACAAATTTACCTAGCGCCTATATACATGAAATCTTAAAGTTTGTAAACCGGAACACAAATTGGTTTGAAACGAATGGTGAATTTCAAGTACACGTGACAGGATACGTCTCAGATGTAAGGTCAGATAACCACCGCCTTGCTCTTTAGTAGAGAAATATTCACCATACCGGGATAATTTTATATGAAAGCCTTCTTATAGAGGAATCATAATTATAATTAAAATGTTTTATGATGCAGTGTCAAAAGATTCCTATTAAATAGTGTGTTTTACTGTGAAATGGAGTTTCTTTATCATTCCCCTATTTATTTAAAAATATTTTTCCTGCAAAAATGTGTAAAATGCGTTGATTTAAAAAATTTCCTATTACATAACTTTAATAATTTATGTAGAGTTTATTCTGTTCTTTTGGTTTTTGTTTCATGTATTATATGAATCCACTACGAAAGTTCTAATACCTCGTGGTGTAAATCTAAAAAAAAAATTCCCATTTCAGGTGCGTTTGTCTGCGTTCCAGAGAGAGCGCTTGTTCATTTTGCGTGTGTATCGTGTTTCCGTTATTTTGCACAGAATATTGTTCATTATAGTTATATATTTAAGGACTTTTCGTAGTTAATTATGCTACTTTATTTTGTTCTTATAATTATTTGTTATTTGATGTATAGTATGACGTATCCTGTTTTCTCAATAGAGGAAAAGTGGAAACAAAATATACCTAAATTCTAATAAGGAATTTGAAAATCATAATTTTGTGACTGACATTCAAATGCAATATATACGGTATATAAGTATAAGAGCAACTAAGGATGATGTGAGACTCTTAAATCACATCAGGAATGAGAGATAGAGATAGGCTGACTTACCTTGGAGTTACCACGCCACATTAGAATAGGCATTTCAAAATATCACGTGTCACACACAGAGCACGAAGTCTCCCTTCATATTATCTAGAAATTAAACTAATGAATATCTCCGTATGAAGCAATCTTCGAATACGAAGATCAGGTATTAAGGTATAGGAAGTGTTAAATTCAAATATTCAAAGCAGTCTGTTAATTTAATTGTTTATCAAACTATAAAGCGCAGCATAACTAATCAGAATGGTTTGAGTGAACTCGTATTGCTAATGACCCTTTCTATAGCAGCACAAGAAATACACAGAGATCATACTATAATGAGATAGTAAATTCATACAACAACGATTAAGGGGTGGAAGTACAAATCAAAACAAATATTTTTCACATGTGGGCAGAAACTAACACCTAACGTTCGACGAGTTCATTATTTTGGGGCTAACAGGCTACATGAGGGTGATCTTTAATAGCATAGGAAAAGATTTGAAAGGGGGGGATGCAAAAAGTAGGTTTGACTGGAACCCCGGGCTGTGGTTTAAGGATCCTACTCGGTGTTTCACCAAAATAGATGCAGGGAAAACCCTAGACAACCTTCATCAGGTAGGTCGGGCATTGGTACTATTCTCACGCCCTTCCGAATGACGAGAGACGAGTTAGCTGTGGTGTCGCAGCATTCCCTTCTCCATGTCTCCACCAGTTTCAGGAGGCAGTTGGCCGACTGATCCAATGGGATGAGAGGACAACTCTTGTCATATGCCCAAGGTCTTCAACCTCAGTACATATACCTCCTAAAATAGGTGATAAAAAAAACTAGAGGGAGTGTGAGGCATTTCCGACATAATCAGGTGAGCCCCGCAGTCATTCTAGAGTGAAGCGCCTGCGAGAAAACTCCCTTAGGCAATAGGTGCAGGTAAGGGTAGGCAACGCGTTATACCCGCTAAATGTGAGCGGTGCGGTTACGAGAAGTAGGAGAGGTGGAAAATTAGGGACAGGGTCGAGAAAGTAACCTCGTTCGAACTGACTAAGGGATACAGCCGGTGACTGCAATTCAACGCAGAAGAGTTACACATTGTCGGTTTCTTTTGGTTTAAGGTACCGAAGTTCAGCGGATTGAAGAAGCATTTGTTGTTGTTTAGTGGAATATATCAAAACAGCAATGCGGTATTCATTATCTGATGACACGGATACGCTCCTTGTTTACAATGAAACCATTAAGAATAGGATAACTCCCCGTCGTTTGTTTAAAGAGGTTTCTTCTTCGACGTAATTACAATGGGCATCTATAAAGTTTAAAATTACTCTTATATTCTTTAAGTATAATATTCAAAGTTCGTTTTGTTTCACCGATATTACTTACATTACAATCATAAAAGTCAATTTTGTATACAAAATTGGTAGTGGACAATTTATTTTAGGATCTTCGTGTCATTTAATAATACCAAAAAAAGAAAATTTAGACCCAAACTTACAAAAATATATTGATTTTTTTAAAAGTTTGTACATTTGATAGTACATCAAAGAATGTTTTGCTTTCAAATACTTATATTTATTTCATAAATGTTATACATCACCCAGAAGCAGTTAATGTTCAACATGACATACATAATCTTAGTAAGCTTTACCATGTGTTATGTTAGTTCTTTGGTCCTATCTTTGGTCTACTCCTTTTTGAAATATTGTTGGTTTAACCATAAGTGCCATTTGAAAAAGATGATAAGCTTCTTTTGAAACGTTGGCATATCTAAATTTGTTTATTAGTTCACTGAATTTTGTAAGATTTTTCTGTCAAATTTTTGAAATTTATTTAGTATAAAAAATACAATTCAGGGAACTCAATCAAATTACTTTGCACCAAAAATTAATATATTAATATATTATATAATCGAAGGACGGAGTTCTTTTTTGAAAACCTACGGCATCTGTCAACATGAAGAATTTTTACAAGTAAAATCACTAAAAAGAACCTATTTCAAAGGTACATACGAACGAAAGAGCGAGTTTAAAGCTTTGAATACCGATGTTTTGGTATCTAAGATATTTCATCATCAGCTAGAACAACGCACATTTACAACAACTTTACCAGCCTAACAAAGGCACTTTTTTTTCTAGCCACCCACCATTTCCATTGTTTCTTTATCTCTGGCACTGCCAGAGCTTAAACTCGTTCGTAAACTTGGGTTTCGAGAAGCAGAAGGCCAACTTCGCAACTATGTTCAGTGTGGCCATTATTCACGTGCTAATATTTTCTCCTCCTGAAGTTTTCTCAACGAGTACTGATGAAAGCTAACCCATAAAATAATCACCAGCTTGCGTGAATCTACATTACAGGTCAATAAATTGTCATGAGTATTGAAAAGGGTGTAAGATTATTGTATCTGAAAGTTCAATTGTTAGTCTTTATGATAGCATTTGATTACTTCACGCTAAAAGCAGTAGCTATCTGTATGATAATACAGTATTGTAAATACTTGCTTAGAGTACCTATATAAAGTATATTGTAGGAGTCAAAGTAGACATCCAAAAATTTGACAGACAAAGTGATTCAGTGATATCCACAGTGGTAACGTGGAGAATCATCAAGAATCAGTAATTTAATTACCTATCGTGGTAAGATAAACGTTACACTATTACAAGGTGGTTTTCACATAAAGATTGGCCATTCAAATGAAGCGTAAAAGATTTATTTAAATTTTAAATTATAATTTGGAAAGTTATTATAAATTATAGTTACAATTCGTACAAAAATAATTTCCTCGGGAGGAAATAAATGGAATTCAAATTGCATATATTTACACATTTCGGTGAACTTTATGTTGAAAAGGCTTATCTGATTTTCAGTGCTGAATCCTGTCATCTGGAACTTTTTGAGCTTCTTTATCCTCTATTGCTGCCGTACCGGTGCTATCAGACACATCTCTCCGTCACGAAGAAACAACTAAGCACTCTTATTGCGTGTTCTTTTCCAAAACAAAATATTTTATAGGATGACAAGAATTTAATCAATGCATGTTATCCTCCTTTGCAAGTACATTTTGCATCTAATTTCCAATCCTCACTACAAGTTTATGTCCTAAAAAACGAATGCTGTTATTACACTTACTAGGTTAGTTACCTTATAATACATTATTTTCATTATAAATTACTTTAGTTATTAATGCGTGGAAAAATTGCAACCAAACATGGTGCGCGTGTCACCCTAATGGGTGGGGTGGAAGGACGTGGCATTTTAAAATATGGATAGCAAGACCTATTTTGACGTCGAATAAATATTTTATGAAGTCCCTTGATATTCCTGGTTTAACTCTTGATATATATGGTGAACAATAAACGTGATGAAAACGTGCCAATATTTTTAGAATGTCACAAAAGTTGCAAGATTCTGGCAGTATAATGACTTGTCATGAAAATATCACTCATGATATCAACCTGTATGGTAAATGTCTATCGTGGTATAATGTTAATCGGGTTATCGGCTGAGTGTCTGTCGGGTAATTGACTGGCTCCTATAGTTACTGCAATCTGATCTTTAACCAGCTTTCCGTGAGTAATTTATAAACAACGCGCTATTTCAAATTATTGATCATTACACTTCTGTAACGAAAAATTAAAGATAGAAATAAATAAACCTTTTTCTCCAATAGTTTTTTAAATGTGGTAAAATATGTGTTTCAAATATCATGTGCTTCTAAACGATGTATTAATATATGCAATGATTCCTGAACATTTTTGTTCAATCCGCTACGTATCTGTATAAAGATTGTTGGGGTGTGCAAGTTAATGGAAGAGTCAACGTTGAATTATGCGTTTTTGGAATAAATAAGATTGTAATGATATTCCAAACGTAATATAGCAGTACATATTTAGTGAAAACTTTATCTACACGTAACAATTGCACACTTAAAAAAACAGGGCTCACTCAGCGGTTAATGTAACTTGAATACCTATTTCTATGCTTTACAAATAATAGCATTTGTGTACGTAAACACGCGGTTTACTTCTCTGAGATGCGTTTACTCTCTGCTTGGCCTTATAACGGAAATCGATTCAGATCCTTGAATAAGAATGGAGAAAACTCTCTCCACACCCTCGATTACCTAAACAATATAATATTACACTGTAAATAATTGTTTTCTTCAACCTTTACAATACTTCTGAATAGCCACTATTCTTGGATGTTTACATGTTATTTTTATATAAAGAGTGTTAAAAATTTCAAGAGCAATCGCAGGCTTTGACTTTAGACGTCATTTGCTAAATATTAATATAGACGTAACTTAGGGTAAATGTGTTCTATTTATTGTAAACCAAAATGAAGATTATACAGAAAACTGAAAAATAATAATGTTAACCCAAATTCATAAGTGCATAAGCATCTATGACGATATTTATAAACTCTTAGTCTATTATATCTATCCTATTTCGTAGAAATTCAATTGAATTTATTTTTTGGGCAATTAAGGGGTTTTACTTCCAAGTTTAACATTCGAGTGAATACAACACAAATGCAATTGGTGTTTTTGTATTGGTGATCGAATAAGTTCGGTGTAGTACGTAAGCCGCGTCTTGAATGTTTATTTATAATAAATAACTGTTATTCATTATGAATTATGTAGCTACTCGGCCAGGAAAAATTTAATTCGATATTAATCTCATGGTTTTCACGCGCTTATCCGCATTGAGAGCGTCACATATTTAAATATTATCCATCGCACACTTCCTACCCTATCGTTGCTGGAAGAATGTTACATCATCGTTATGATTCACGGTTCTTAATCGATTTAACTTAAATAAACACAGCAACTTAATAAGTCTCTTGTATTTTAAGAGAATCGAAAATACTACTTTTATCTCAAGAACGTTAGAAGCACTCCATGAACCTTAAGAGAGAGACCAAATTTCTTCTGTAACCAAACCAAGGCTTAACACATATTGTTGTTTCAGTAGAAATTGCTCCATACCACATCTAAACCTGGCAGTGATGTACAAATTAAGTAATATGGTGAGCTTGAGAGAGAAACTAAATGATATTCATAGCTCTAGAATAGATATAAATCTTGTTTTACTTCATGTTATTGATTGCGAGCCCCTTCCAACCTTCCACCAACTCCATCTGAGCACTGGAACATGGAATACTTTAGTTAAAGGTTGAATTTTAGTATTGAAGTCAGTAATTTTGATATCCACGGAATAGATACCATTTAAACTGACGTATTAGCAAACACTGCTAATATTACTGCGTGTGAATGGTGGACTAATGACGTGAACTACGGATCTATAGATATTTTGATATATTAACTTCAGTCTTAGGGAATGGATGGCACGCCCAAATTCCGCCTTCAAAATGGTGGGGCCAGGACAAAGAACTTCTACCTGCAACCCCCGTTTGCCGTTTCTGAGGTGTTAATGAAATTATAGTGGCTCCGAAGAAGAAGCTTTCTATAAATCGCTGCAAAATTTTATTTAAAAGCGGATGACACAATAAAGAGATTTGGAGATATTGTTCACAAATTGAAAAATATCCGACACACGCCACGTCATGTTTTGTGAAAAGACACGTGTTGTTGACCCGTAATTATTTGAATTCATATTTCTGTAGTGCTTGTAGTTTGAAAGAAATGCAGGATAAGCGGTAAAAGACCCATGTTACATGACCTAAATGAAACAATAGCATCCTATAGGCGAAACGAAAGTCAGTTACAGTAAAACGAGATTTGAGAGAAAATTCTCATGACCAGGGTACTTTTGAAAAAGCCTTTAAACAAAATTACTAGCGGCAGTAATTTTGTGTATAAGTTCTTCTAAGGAGTAAGAACTTATTTATATTTCACATTTAATAGTCAAAATACTGGTAATAATTGTTAATAATTGCCTGATCATTACTTTTTCCTGCCCGTAAGGTTAATTATTAAATGTTTCGCCGGTAATTATAATCAAACTAAGATATACTTTAAGCGTATCAACAATTTAGAACGTCTATCAGGTATCAATTTTCAACCTGTGTATGATACCAATCAACTTTCACCCCATTAACGGATTTCTCCAAATAAATGCAGTATCATATTACACCAATTTGTCTCTTTTCAATATGGTCTTTAACGTATTACTTTATTCTACTATCTTTTATTTTTTCTTGCACAGATGCACTTCAACCATTTCGACGAATTTCCTGAAGACCTGTTCGATGCAAAATAATGCATTTGTTGTAAAAATTTCTACTAAAAAAATTACATTACGTATCTTTTTTACGAATTTGAACATTTTTTTCACCCAAGGCTGTTTCTTTACAGACAATTGTCATTATTATAATAATATATACGACCTTATATTAACAGACATTATATCTTTTATTTCTTCCTGTTTCAAATTTTGTCAATTTATTATATAAGAGCTATTTGAGTATGAAGCAAAGCCAGCTTCGAAACTATTATTTTTTTACAATATTTCCATTATTTTGTAAAACAGATTGATTGGTTTTTAATGAACAACTGCTTCTATTGACTTATTGCAGGCAACTGAAGACTGCCAGTCTGATTGACCGTGCGAGCAGTCTTTCTCTATCCAGTCGCCAGTTACGGAGCAGCTCGCCTAACCAACGCTTTCTCCTTTACTGGTATAGTTGACTAAACGCTACTAAATGCACTTAACGACACTTAGTGTTTTGTTATATTGTGTGCAACCATCCCCATAACAACATTGAGCCTAAAAATATTTATTAAACGCAAATATCGGCCGTCTTAGAATGTTTAAATATTTATGCCCCGGCCCTAAGGGTGGTACTCGTGTTTTACACCAACAGTGTTTGTTTCCGAGTAGTAAGAAACATGTGTACTAAATTTGGTTGAAAGTGCTGCTTTACCAGTCAATTTTTTAAATATTATAATCATTCAATACTGATGCATGTCTTCCTAACTGCCCCAATACATAAACTCAATTTTTAGTGTATTCACACTGATGTTAAACTCGTAAGCGAATTCCTCAATAAAAAAGAAAATAAACTTCTGCGAGCATGTAATAATAATAGTTGATAAATGAAATAGGAAATAGAAATACCGTTACCAGAAATATGTCGAAGTTATTGATTAATCAAGCAGCCTGAGGCTATATATGGGCTGGTTCACTTAGCAATGACGTCATGAGATCTGATCAATGCTTCATCGGTTGGAGGAGGTCTGGTTGCCCGCCTCCTAGAGTACGATATATAACTGTGCTCTGATTCAAATGTAAATATGGCAGGAGTGTAAATGTAAACTTTTGTAAAGGGATATAAAAGTAATCTATTGTGTGAGTATTTTCTAATGGGAGGTTTTCAGCCCCGAAATCCCGGTATTGTAGGTCAGAAGTTGGGGTCCCGTGGGATTAGGCTGGGCAGGCGGCGGCGGAGTAATTGTGCAGCGGCCAGAATGGCCGGCATTGTGTCACAGGGGCGCCCAGTAATAAATGAAGACGTAGTGTCGGGCCGCAGTATTGTGGATCTGTGCTAAGACGCCGTAAGCCCAGTTATCTTGCAGCTTGCGGTGCAATAAAATTGTCGCCTTAGGCCCGCTTCTCGTGTCTCTTCCAGGCGGTAAAATTCGTAACTCTAACAGCGAGCCGGAATAAATTGGTAACTACAAATGAGGGCTCTCGTGTTTGTGCTAACAACCTTCAGGAGCGTATGGAGTGGTTTCAATAACGTTTGTGATACGTCATTTTTATTCTAGATTCACAGAGCATACTATACCGAATGTGAAATCACATTACGAGTTAATTTCTAATTAGTACTCTCTTTTTTTAAAGCCCTTACAAATGTCATATATTTTTCAGTTTCTATAAGATCATCCATGTTATGAATTTTATTTCTCTCTTTGATTAATTTTCTTCCGTGTGGATCATTCCACTAATTCTTGTTAATATTTGAGTATAAAAAATTACATTACTTTTCCTTCAATAATTTATTTAATTATTTTCAGACTTTTCCGATGTATAAAATTGTGAAACGCTTAAAATAAAACGAGAATGGTAGATCATATTCAAACATTGTCATATAATTAATGTGGATGTGCGGTACTGGGTCTAGTATTATACACAGCGGTGAAGTGTAATGTTCCGAGCATTCAAGGCAATCAACATTCGCTTTTCACGCACCTAGAACTAACAGAAAGGGCTTAATTGCATTAGTCCACAATCCTACAATAAAGCCGTTCAACTCAGTAACAGGATAAACTTAGTGTTAGGATGTTAAGCTCTTCGAAAAGGATCACTTTAGTATTAATAGTAGCCGCGGCACTTGGATCAATCGAGAAAAATGTTCCATCGATAACTATAATTATAAAACTACAAAATTTTATTTCGTGTAACGGTGAAATTTCCAACACACAATTATTACTCGTACTTACACTTTATGTACATGTTCTTCATTAACTACCACAATTAAATTTATCAGACAAAAATGCTACAAAATTACAGCCAAAAGTTATTTGTAAGGTAAATTTGACTCAAAGTTTCTCTAATTATTTTTGTATACATTTAGTATACTTTTAACACAAACGTTTAATATTTTCAGTAATTAAATTGATTTAATAGAATAAATTTTCATTCAAAACCATTCTCTTAAATGTAATCAATGCATACTGAATTCTGTGTTTAAGAAATTCATTAAATAATTGTTCAAAAATTAATACTCCTACAGGTTTTAAAAAGAATTTTTCTTTTCCGTATATGATAATAAAGACATTTCCAGATAGAATTTTAATAAAAAATGTGGATTTTCCTTGTGAATAGATTTCATATAAACTTCTCGGGTCCCTACCAGGTTTATGTCGATTACCTGAAGACGATGGTGGAGGTAGCTTACGAAACGTTGTGTTTTACAATAGATATAACCCGGGTAGAAACCCAAGAACTCTATATTCAAGAATTTTAATTATTTTGACGAAGAGGTATTACCGATTTAAGAACTAAGGAAAACGAAAAATACACAGAATGAATACCAGATTTATCTTCCATGTTAGGAAAAAATAATTATGAGGGGGACTACCATTTACGCTCGCCAGTTATCCGTAGGTCTCTCATAGCTTTAAAATATAAATAAATGGGATGAAAATGTTATTCATATAGTGAGAATACAAAGAATATCGGTTGGTTGAAGATTTAGCCCTCAAATTCATACTTCGAGGGTGTAATACAAAATAGGTGAAATGTTTTTTTTATTTAAGAACAGAATAAATGCTTTCAAACTAAGTTCAGCATGGAAGGTTCGTCTTTTAATTCAGTTTTACAGCATTCAAAGCTGTTCCATGGGAGAAACGTTTTGACAGATGCTGTAAGTTGATGATTATTATTCTACGCGTTTCGTGTATCTTTTTATAAATTGAATTTCAACTGATAACTTGGAGCTACACTGACAACTGTTGCTGATATTATATTAAATCATCCATATAATTGATAATAAGAAACTCCTATGTCGGTAACATTTTTAAAAAACTATTTTATTTCAAACGTTGTAACTTTCGGCAACTTTTACTGCCATATTAATCCTTGTACTTAAAAATAATTCCATTTCAACACTATTATCCGTACAACGTAAGTTGTTAACTTTTAAAATATTTATGTTTAACACGTCGCCTGGTTAAAACGTTTTAATAGTGTTAAAATTTAATTTATTTTAAATTAAAGGGCGAACACATGCCGAAAGCTACCACTTTTCAATTAAAATAGCTTCTTAAACCTTGACCGACAAAAGGGTTTCTTATAATCATTTATATCAACATTTAAACGGTAAAATTACCCAATGCATTACATCATCCATGATAACTTCGCCTGAAGAAAGTTTGATCTTGCTTCTCCTTTTACAATCTCCAAAGTTGTCTTATTTCCTTATTGAATATTTCATCCTGTCCGTACCTCAGTGTAATCTACAAAATCCATCAGGTCAGTCTATTAATTCGGTTCAGTCAAAACCCTTAGTTCACCTGCATTTAGACGTAGGAATTGATATAGTGCTTTGATAATAAACATCCAAAAGCATGGAAAAGCTGAACATAATAGAACGCTTATATGGAAAATAAGTATAAAATGATTATTTTTTATTTCTATGCACGTAAAATAAATTTTTCATTTCCTAAATTATATAAATTATTTGGAATCATCTAGAAATTGAATACTATTTACCACCACATAAAAAGAAAGTAATAAAATTTTTTGTATATCCTAACTTTAAGGATTCTAAAGTGCATCACTGAAAAATTAAAATGAGAAATTGTCATTGATCGTATTTTAAAAATAAATCGAATACATTATTGTATGCAGACAGCATATTAATACAGTAAATATGAATGGCGCATTAATATTTTATTACGTTTAAAATTGAATAACTTTTCAATTAATAAAAATGTTTAATTTTCGATGTTTTTACCCAAGCACCAAGGGGATTACGCGAGTTTGTGGTTTCATATATGTGTTTATATCCTGCACCAAAGCGCTACATTTATCCCATACTTACGAGACGCACAGACCACATTGAGAACGTTCCAGTGGCTGTTACAATTCCAAATATTGGTTGCAATATTTGTATATTGAAACGGAAAGTCATGAACGACTTTTAATTTTGATCGTTAAATTTTAATTTTCCTGCGAACAATCCAAATGTTGGAAAATTATATAAAATTACCCATTAAAGTACATTGGTTATATGTCACGTACCCCTACCCTTACTCAAAATAGCTTTGAAATATAACTTCCATAACACCTCTATTCATGCACTGTGTCTCATTTTGAGCTGTGTATTAAGAAGCGGTTAAAACTCACGAAGCTGTAAGACAGAATATGTTGTTACCTAATGCAGTTATAATAAAAAAAACTATTTACGACAAAAACAAAAAATTACTGTTTACAATAAATCAAATTAAGTTAAGCTCTTAATTGGCAGCCTTGAATAAGGTTCTATATATGCCCTGTTAGCGAAAAAATGTTATATATATATATATATATATATATATATATATATGTGTGTGTGTGTGTGTGTGTGTGTGCCGTAGGAGGTTTGATGGTGCATAACTGCTGCATCATTGAGACGACGCATATATTAATTAAATGATAATCTTAGTAAAGAGTTACGGTATACGTAGAAATGCAGCTGTACCATACATAATATAATTTACTAAATTGTATTGCGTGAGTAAGTTTTACGGCGGTGTGGATGATATTCATTTTATGCTCATCGTTGTTAAACTTTAATGCAAACGAAAAAAAAATGTATTAGGTAACACAAAGACTTAACAAATACTACCACAGCTACAGTCAGAGCGCAACAATTATATAAGAAACACTATTGTATTTTAACAGTTTGACGCTTAATGTTATAAGAATATGGGAATAATTTTTAACATAAATTGGTACTCGTAAATGAAACTTTGTCATTAAAGTCACATTTAAGAAGGCTTTATAAACAGTGAGGTAAAACAGAATTTATGCTTTATGGCGTCCTTAGTTTTCTGCAAAAGTTTCTTGCGAAAACTCTTAGCAAGTAAATTATTCACAGCTGTAAAATATGGCGTCTATTTGCGTGTTTACACTTGCCTTGTCGGCGGAGGCCCCTTTTATTGTGTGTACAACTCATTTTTACTAGCTCTGAGGCCTTCTCGGTGGGAGTAATAACCAATTTAGTCTGATAAGGAAGCGTTAAAATGCTATAAGTATTATTATATTTTAATTAATAATAATGTTTATTATTCTTTTTATTGCCATCGTGTATAGAAAGTTTCACATTATGCGTATTCTTAGACGTTACGACTTTCTTTAAATAATAAAGAATAAATTGTTTGTTGAGGAGCTCATAACGGTATTGTGTTAAACGTTGACGATAAATGTTTGGAGAATTGGTTTTTAGTTAAAATTATGTAGGAAAGGTCACATTTTATCCTTGAGATCACGCTTGTAATCAGAGATCGCAAATAAATTACATGATTTTCATGAATTAAAATTTTTCCCATGAAGCGTTCTAATTAAATGAGCTTTGAAACAGAAGCTGTTGGATGAGATGATTAGACTCCCAGATCGACAATATTGTATCATATGTCTGATTTCAAATATGTTTTCAGATAACCGAGTGTAAGCAAACATATTATTTTGGTCTTTCCATTGATTATTTCACAGGAAAGTTAAGTGTTTCATGTGGATAGTACGAATGAAAATATTTCACTCGAAAACAGAAAACGTCGGTGTCAGTTGCAGCTTAGTCAGGAAAAGAGATGTTACGATTGCCTTTCAGAAAATATGAATAGTATTTCTGAGATGAAAGATAATCTTATTGAAAAGATTCATAGCTTTCAGATTGAAATTACAAAGCATTAAGTGAAAACTTATTCCTCATTTGAAAAAAAGTATTCCCTTTCTTTTTTAAGATGCCATACTTTTATTCTACTACAATTCGTTACAACAGAAAAACGTCTCTTCTCCCCACAGTTTCTTAGTCACACGTCTACCTCTTTATTATCTATATACATACAAATTAAAGGCTGTACAATTGTAGGCGAATCACTTGAGAACGGCTGGAATGTTTCAGCTAACTTTTTTAAAATGTTCATAACAGTTCTAATGAGATTCTTTAGAGGGAAAAATAGTAAAAGTTTCCCGGATAATTGTGGATAAAATGGGAGTTTTGTATGACCTATGAACCAAAACTCACAATACGAACGGAAGACATGCATTATTATTTTTTTCGATGTGCTTCTGGAAGAATATCAAGAGGAAGAAATTCAGGACACTTACAAAATAAATTAGAAAAATTAGTAAAATCTATAAAAATAATAATTTTTATAAACTCCGTCATCACCGCTGTTAACATTAATACAACCAACAATCGGCATAATGTGTCCAACATTGGGTTTATTGTTCGAACGATTACTGGTCTTGATTACAGTTAAATCACGAATTAATTCTTTCCTTTTCTGGGCTAATATAACTACAGACACCAGACACCCTGATAATTTTAAAAATATATATTCTATTTTCTTAGAAACTCCTAAAATTTTGTTCCAATTTTATGAGTACTGCAACAAAACGGCCAGTTCAGAGTTAGAAGATGATAAATTAAGAATCTTTTTCAGTTTAATTCTCGACCAATTGATTGTATACGTAAATCTGCAATTTTGGATAAATTCGAGTGCGGCTACATGTTCGTAGATTCAGTTCTATTCGTGAAAATAGTTCTTCACATTAAGAATTTAGAAGAATTTTTTTGTGACTTAAACGTAAGTAAATTGCAACCTACAATTTAAAAGGGAAACTTAAGTTACATACTTTTTTGCTAAATATAAAAGATTCTATTCGTGACTAAAAGAGAAATCACCTTTATGGAATTATACTTATAAATTTTTGTAATTTTGAGGTAAAATATCTTTGTTAACCATATAATTAAAAATTAATTGGTAAAACGTGGGTTTTCATTATAGTTTTGCGTTTTAATGCCAAGAAATGGTATCTATTTTACATTACCCATACATGTTAACACAAGTTTTGGAGACATTAAACAATTAATTTCGATGTATTTACTTGAATAAGTTGCTACAAGGACATGAGAATAGATTCAATAGCCCGACCTGTCTAATACCTTTTAGGTGGAACACCAGGTATGATCCTTAGCCTATAGCCAGGGGGCACTAACGAACCCTTGCCCTCCTTCCACATCCCACCCCTTTTCAATTCCTTTCCATGCTATTAAGAGGAGTTGGCTGTTTCAGGGTCACCCTTCTCTAGCCTTTTATCCCCACCCCCCTTCCACAAAAAGGAGCACTCCCTTCTTTACCTTGCACATCCCCATTTTTTAATTCCCTTCGTATTCCATTAAAGAGGAGTTACTTGTTTCAGGATAACACTCAAGTTGACCGTTAAACAAAACAAACGTAGTTGGCTACAATGGTCTACCAACCGCATCCCTCTTTTCAGTTCTCTTCCTATCATACTAATGAAGAAATGCTTTTTCAAGATCACACAAAAAGTTTATTGTACATATTTACTTAGGTTGCAAAGTTGAGCAGTTTAGGGGTGCCTGTGAGCGGCCACGCAATGACGCTGCATGGTAAAGAGTATACTATTTGGTTAATCCCTAGCGACGAAATTTGAGCACGAAGTGAACGGATAACTTAACTGTCTTTCAATCCCGTAGTGGTGGGGAAGGGAATTTTAGTGTCGACGAGTGTACATTGAAATCACTGATTAAATCTGTGTTTTAAAGGAAATATGTTTATCGTTTGAATGTTCAGTTGATGAAATCATTTGATGTATTTCAGGAGAACTAAATATAAATTTTCATCATTCTTTTCAAAACGTTTGTCAACTCCCCCATTTTGTAAAATTTATTTTCTCATTAAATCTTTAAGTAATATAAATGATTCTATTAACCTGAGATATACTTAAATATGCTTCCAAGAACAAATTTATATTGTAACATGAAAAGTTACACTTAACAATGCAGGCCAGCTTGTGAGCGGAATTGTTGGGGAACTGACGCAACCTGGGCCAACAATGTGGTCTGGCGAGAGTTCGGGAGTCGTCATGGGGTAGTGGAAGGAGCAGGTTGTGTCGACGGGACGACGAAAGAATGACCACACCCTGCAGATATAATTATTTCTCGTGCTCTGATTGGAATTAAAACTACTAAAATCCATTTTTGGTGTTTTTTGTAAAAAATACCTGGCGCCCTAAAAGAATTATAAATCCTCGAAGACGGAGGAACGCGGAATCCGCTACATTTGACGCCGCAACGTTGGGGCATCGAACAACGAAGTTTTCTGAGGACGACGTACGTGGTACCCGAGAATTATTCGAGAGAAGTAGAAGGAACGCTGTGGAAGAGAGCTGATCTACGCATAGCTGAGGGGTCAAGTGTTCCAGTGACCGCTGCGTGGATATCTTCGAGAGGTGTCTGTGTCCGTGTAAAAAAGCAGAGTACGGTGTGTATGGAGAAGTGGAAGTAAGAGTTAGAAGACAGGTTCCACAAGTTGGTGGCAAATAAATGTATTTTGCGTAATCTTTTGTTTCGGTTTGTGTGTTCTGTATTTTTTTTAAATGGAAGTGCAGGAGGGTATTGAGAAGGCAGAGGACTATATGCTCAGGAAATTGTCTCTGGTACTTAATAAGATATTTGATGAGCGGTTGGAAGATTTCAATAATAGTGTTAAGAAAATGCAGGTAGAGTTGAGGGCTGGTTTAGACAGAATTGCTGAGTTTCAAGGTCGGAAGTGTGAGGAATTGGAGAATAGGTTAAGTGGAGAATGTAATGAGAGGCATGTGCAACAAGAAGAAATATTAGAGGAAAAACTGCAACAAGTTACAAATGGAATATTTGATGAGTTAAAATTTTCTGAAAGGTGTGTACAGGAAAATGTGGAGGAGAAGGTGAAGGTGGTAAATAAGAGAGTTCAGAAGGTAGAAGAGAAGGTAGAAAATTTATATGACCGGATATGTAAATTAGAAATAGATAGGGTAGAAGGAGAGCGGTGTGTAGATATGAATTGTGATATCATAGAAAGGAATAGGACAGTAATTTTAGAGAAATCGTTAGATAACTTACATGACCAGTGGAAGGCAATTTCAGTCAATAACATGAATGTGACCCCAAAGGGAGGAAATTTAAAGCGAAAAAAATGGCAAATTGTCAAACGTGGGTGTAAAGTTAAGAAAGTTGAAGTGGAGGTTAATCATAAGGTTGAGAGGGACATAAGGTTGTTAAAATTAATTGACGTATTTTCAAATAAGTTTAAGAAAAAATTTAAACGTGTAGAGCATCAGATGGAAGCTGATAAGTGTGAAGGTAATGCGAACGCATTGAACAAGTAGGTTAAAGGACAGCTGATCATGTTTGTAAACAAAGACGAGTATGATAAAAACAGAGTAGGAAGAAATTTGTATGTGTTAAGGAATTGTCGTGGTTATAGATTTCCTTGGAACCCAGGTGGAAAAACCGAATGTGGTATTTTGGTAAATGAAAAAAAAGTGTTACATTAAATACCAAAAATAGCTGTTCTGCCAGAGACCAAATGACTTTGTAGTAGATGTAAGAAACAGCTGATGGCAGATAAAAACAAAATTATGTACTCCAAATGTAATTAGCCGTAAAAACTATGAGGTCAGTTGACTGTTTTCGACGTACATAAAAGAGCTGAATGTCAAACTAATAAATGTCATATGTTTCATTAAAAACAGCTGTGAATGAGTAAAATTTTATGTAAACACATTGTAAAGAAACAGATGTTCTGTCAAAAACAGCTGATTGAAATTTAAATTGCGAAATGACAGAGTAATACGGACTGAAATCTGCTGTTATTCCCAACGATTCAGCCAACTGTCAATAGATGTAAATGTCAAGTGTTTAAATTGATTTACATTTACTTTAAGAAAGTCTCCCAAACAACACATCAGAGAAAATGTGTGGGAAGAAAAAAAAATGTAAATGGAAAAATTGTTTGGAAAAATAAAATGTGTAATTAGATTTAAAGTTGGTTAATTGAGTGATTTGTATATTTACCCCATCTTTGCTCTGATGAAAGAATATGTCACAGAAAATTGTAATTAGTTCTAAGTGAATTTTTGTAAATATTTTGTAATTTTGATTAAAGGCGTTGGTCATTCATATTGTTTACGACTGTGGTTTAATGAGTGTCATTTTAAAAAATTGTACAATTTTTTAAATTTATTGGGGGCGGGGAAAATGTAACATGAAAAGTTGCACTAAACAATGCAGGCCAGCTTGCGAGTTGGAATTGTTGGGTAATTGACACAACCTGGGCCAACAATGTGGTCTGGCGAGAGTTCGGGAGTCGTCATGGGGTAGTGGAAGGAGCAGGTTGTGTCGGCCAGACGACGAAAGAATGACCACGCCCTGCAGATATAATTATTTCTCGTGCTCTGATTGAAATTAAAACTACTAAAATCCATTTTTGGTGTTTTTTTGTGAAAAATTTCTGCTGTCCTAAAAGAATTATAAATCCTCGAATACGGAGGAACGCGGAATCCGCTACATTATATTTCTACATATATATTTTTGCAAACCATATGGTAACTTTTAGAGGCGTATACTGTTTGACATAAATGATGCTGAGAATCCAATATCTGATTTCAATACATCCTGTAATTTATAGGCGTTTGCAATTATTTACCGGAATTTTTAAAATAAATTGTACTTCCTGGGGAAACGCTCTAAGACAGATTGCGCTGGTAAGGCAGTTTCCATCATTTGACCTGTGCACAAGGCTTCGTCTTCTCTAACAAATCACCGTTCTCGTGCGGTCGGCTTAACTCAGACTCTCGGCGGAAAACACTAATCGAGTTGTTCCTCCCTCCGCACAAAGCTGTAAAAGCGGGCTGCCCTCGCTACCTTTCATTCGGGGAGAAACGCCGTTAATAGGTCCGCAAGGAATTCGGAAGCCCTCGGCAACTTTGCAAGATCAGCATATTCCAAAGGCTACTAAGCTTTCCTCAATATAATGCACAGCTCCATATAAAAGAACTGTGCATAAAATACTCCAGCATTTAATCATGGAAACAGTATGAAGATAAAATAAAAGAATAGATACCTGTGCCAAAAGTATTATACTTTATACACACAAGCTTAAAGGTATACTACGTGATATATATTTTCAAATATCTTACAATAGAAATTTAATGAAATCTGTAATTATAGCTCATAATAAGTTTTAAGATCACGCGCTTTTATTATGGTCATAATTATTACAAATTACTACATAGAGTGACTGCTAATTCATGGTACAAACTTTGAGGATTGGTACAGGACACTGTAACAATCACATTTTGTATAGGAATGTATGGTCAAAAGTGAAGCGTCGAAGCACAAACACAGGAAAGAACAAATAATTGGGAAAGTGTTTTATTTTCATAACCTCGTTTACAAGTGGAAATTAATTTACAATATGTGTTAAAAATGCAGTCCATCAGAATTGATACATGCTTGACAGTGTCGATGCAGCGATTGACGAACACTTGCAAAAATACCAGGAATTTCACGCACACGCGCAGCAGTTACAGATATTCAAGCAACGAGATTTTCATCGGAGTCTACTTGAGTGGCATAAACGTCATTCTTCAAATGTCCCTAAAAAAGAAATCGAGGGGCGTCAAATAGGGTGGACCGGAGTGCTAATTAATTTCCACTTGTAAACGAGGTTAAGAAAATAAAATACTTTCCCTATTATTTGTTCTTTCCTTTCTTTGTGCTTCGACGTTTCACTTTTGACCATACATTCTTATACAAAACGTGATTGTTACAGTGTCCTGTATCAGCCCTCAAAATTGGTATCATGAATTAGCAGCCACCCTCTATATAAAATTACTGTATATTATATTAAACGTTCGTACATAATATTGTTATGGAAAACTGTAATATCCATAATTTTGTGATACTAGGAGGTTTTTGATCGAATGAGAAAAATGTGAGTGAAAGTAAACCACAGGACATTGTAGGCGTCTTTCTTTCAACTTCTAAACTCTTGAGAATCACATTTCCCTTTACATCCATGTTGTATTATTATAAATAAATCATACCAAATAAGAAATTACATTCCGAATCTTTGGGGCTCTTCTTACGTGGGAATTCCAGTTTTCGTCATATTACAACAAATCAGCTAAGAAATTGCTTAAAAATAAATGTAATATACCATATATGTATTATTGAGCAAAATATCAGTCAACGCTTACGACATGCGAATGTTTAAACACAACCGTAAATAATTCGAAATAAATAACAGTGTTCAGGTAAACAGTTTTTGATTGGAGAACGTACCAAATATGCCGATTCGATATCACTTTTCTCACATTTGACGAGACACGTGACATCATTTTTTAACTTGCATATCTTTTTTAATAACGATTGTTCAGTCTGCCTACAAATAAACTTTAAGTTCTCGTCAGTTAAAATAGTATGGCATCATATAAACAGCTTCCCTTCACTTCTTGTATTTAATAGTCATCTTCTACTATAGGTATATTTTAGAACTGTGATGACGTACATTACCCTCTATGTGTGGCTGAAAAAATTTAATTAGGTTGATTGATTATGATTTAAACTACTTTCTGTTTCTCTTGAAAGGCGCATCGAAGATGAATTTGAAGAAATCGAAGAAAATACATTAATTTAAAATTTTCCTTCTTTCAAACTGATCAATTTTAAATCTGTTCCAATTAGTATTCAATTCAAGAGGGACCGTACAACGAAAATAAAGTATGTGCAGTTATCACCTGGCACATATTTAATATATATCAAGTAATTGTTGACCCTGGAAACATTTTCCTTCATTTAGTAGTATTATTTTAGTTTTGATAACAAAATTTACAAATAAAATATAATCAATGTCAAGAAGTCAAAATAGAATAATTTTAATTCTAATTATTCCTTCAGCGTTGAATATTTGATAAGTTATTAGTTAATAAGCAGAAGGGGTTCCGAAAGTTGGGATCAAGATGACTTATTTTAAATTAAAATCTTCTATTTCTGGCTTTTGCCGTTCGTTTTGGTTTACATTAAATATTGAGTCTGATTAATCTCATTACTTTATTTTTGATCAAATTTACAATAGCCTTTACCCTGAAAGGCTAGTTTTATTTAACCCAATATTGTATGTATTTCTAAAAAGTACACGCTATTGAATATGGTTGCCAATTAGTACATATCAGTAAATATTTATTGAATAAGAAGTAGTATTTTCACTGATACATTTGCAATATCCTTTTGTTAACATTATTATTATTCCTTGGCTCTGCAGCCCATTCAGGGATTTGGCCTACCGGGTCGACTGCGGAATGTCGTGTTACTTGACGCATTCCGAAATTGGAGTGATACTTTGTCAGCGTATCGATTCTCCAGCAGTCTTAATCCCAGTCTCCGTGACCATGACGACACAAACATACAAGCCCATGCCAGGATTTGAATCCGCGACCTTTGTGTTGTGAAGCAATGACGCCAGCCACTAGACCATAGGTGGTGGGCTTGGTAACATTGCATTCAAAAATGTATTGTAGAAATAGGAAATTGATTAAATTCAGTAATGGTATTTATTATTTTACTGATAATTATATATACAGTCTATTTACAGAATTATATTAAAAGTGAGATATTCACTAACTGAAAAAGTACAACAAATATATTTATATTTTTCTAAGAAAGTTTTTTTGTTTTGCTTACATCACTTCAGGATATATTAAAAACCCTCTGAAATAACCTGAATTTCGCTTGACGCTGAAAACTGCATATTAGCAAGTTATTTTATGAATTAACTTTTTGATAAGTGTTTCTAAATATATTTCAACAAATATATCACAGCTCTTTAACGGAACTCATCTAGAAATGTAAAAAGCAGCTTGGATCGGTATTCTTGAATTTAAAAAAGCTATGATAAATTTCAACATATTTCACTTATCGAACATTAGCAATATCTGTTTGATTAACTTGAGAACACTTTTATTGATTGATTTAAATCAGGTAGATTTCTTTCTATTTATATACAGTATACTACACTTTTTCATAGAGTGATAAACTGGTCAAATAATATTTTTCTCCTTTTCTTCATAAAATATAAAATTTAATTTTGAGGAGTGAGTCTTGGTGACATGGAAGACACGTGTCTGTTCACTATCTCCACAGCTAGGTGGTTGTGATGGACGTTGCTGAACATTGACAATGAATCTCGCGAACCCGGCAAGAGCACCAGCAGCAGGCCCGCCACATCTATAAATCAAGGGGATTTTCTTCGGCCCCACCATGATTTGTTGCCCGACGTACATTACGGGTTGCAGCCATTCCCTTATTACTGTTTAATGGAGTGTTACGCTACCAGAGGAAGTGTGCGTCCGTCAGGTTATAAATGTTGTAAAGGGGTTAGAAGACCGGCCCGAGGGCGGTTCCTTAACTGTAATTACTGTTTGCTGCAATAAATGTAGACATCGCTATTCTGCGGTCGGAAGACGATTGATTGTTCCGAAAAGCTTGCTTCGAACTCTATTTGAGTCAGAATATATTTATGTCGCTTGCCGCAGAAGATATTTTAATTTTCGCTAACAGGTTGCAAAATGAAACGCAGAAACAACAAAGTATTTCATTTTACTACATTTTGAAGCAATTTATTTACCTTTGAAGATAAATTAAGATACTTTTATATTTTGTTAACTTATGTGGACCTCTAAAATCGTGAAGTATTGTCTTATATTTCTGAAAAGTTATTATTATGACTAAACATGATAAGATGAATTCCGTTATTAATAGTTGAAAATATAAGTTACTTCTGTGTCACGATTAAACAAATTCCGGAAAAGCTCTTTGCTAGATTAGTTCTCCGTTTATAGAATGAAGCAAACCGTGAGAGCAAAAACCAGATATGAATTGCTGTTGTCAAGGAATATTCAGATAAAAACAATGGAAAATACTTTTCTACTGACCAGAAAATTCAGGAAGCCATTATAAATATTTTTAAAAAATTGTATATGAAACAGCATGCTTCTTCTTTTGTTGTTTTTTTCTTTCGTTAGTGTTGGGGTATAGAAAACAGAATATTTTTTCGTTCCCTTTTGATATGCTACCAGCTTTACACGCAAAAGTCACGTTCTTGGAATAATATTTCCACGAATCGGACTAGCTTACCAGTTATCACCCTCAGTTAAATTTGTCATTATGTAATCCAGAACCTCAGTAACATAAATTTAGAAATAATTTTTTTTTAAAAAGTCCTAAATCCCTCTTCTTTCTTAGATGCCACAGCCTTCTAGCAAATTTGCAGTACGGGGCGTTCAAAAATTAAATAATGAAAAATTTGTATCACGTATTCTACATTTACAAATCAATGACATTAAACACTTCACTTCAACACACAAGTTATTACATATATTGTATAAGGTATTCAATTAAAATATTTTTAGAATTTTCTTACGCAGAGGACTAATAAGTTATATCAAAACAATTTTTTAAAGAAATATCTTTAATTAAATTTTTATAACAAAAAATAGCAAAACGTATATTGCCAAAATTGATTTAAATTAAAGTTTAACTATACTATACTCTTTAAATTTTTAACAATTTCCATCGTTGAATCATGTCTCACTAAAAGATGCATGAAATTTTTTTTTGGTTTCTTCGGTGAAATATACTTGCATATGAATAATTCCATTATTTCTTGATTCTTGTTTGGAAAATACGCATTTATTTTTGCAAAATAATAGAGTGTGAAATCTCATTGCTGGTGAATTGACTAGTAAAGTTTAAAAATCATTGTGACATTGTTGGTTATGATAAATCATATTTCATTAAATAGTATAGCTGTGTGAAATAAATGATGCACCGATTCTGTTCACTAAACCACATATATAAGGCACAACAAACAATTCCATTGCTAAATCTGATCCACGTCTCATTACGGTCTGTTCACAAGAAACCGAGTTGCATAATCCAGGCTGCAATCATTTAAATCAGATAAATCAACAGTACTCTTGCACACAAGATTTTGTTTGAGTACTAAAGCATGAAAGTCCGGTTGTTGAAACTGGTAAAAGATTTGTTGTACATATCGAATGTAATTATTGACATGTATCCGATAAATTAATTTCCAAATTTTTAGTTCGAAAAGAGAGAAACTTCCGATATTTATTAAGCATGCATTCGGCGGATGACGAATGTATTTAAATATATCATTATTTGTAAATTAATTGTAATGGATAAAATTAACTTGAAGGAGTTTTAAAAAATGAAGTTAATTATAATATTAGTGATAGCTTTGAAAAACCCACAGATTTATTAATTTTAACTTTTCCATGTAACTAAAAAAGAAATATGGGATCATTGAGGTTCGGAAGTTAGTTGTAAACTCTACATGTTTTTTTTTATAGATTGAAATAGAAAGGTCAAAAGATTGCAGTGTTTCGATACTTGTCTTTCGTTGAATTAACGACTTACATGAACCTGAAATAATTCATTTTAAATAATGTAGAGGGAGGGAAAATCGGTAAAAATTACATGTCGATGGCATTGCACAACTTAAAACTTTTTTGGTAATAATTGCGTAACCCTTAAAGTGATGACATGAAAATTAAATTTCCTAGGAGCTACTGGATATTTTTCTTGTACATATATATATATATATATATATATATATATATATATATATATATTACTAAGACCGACCTCCTGTGATCTAGTGGCTAGCGTTGTTGCCTCACAAGCCTGGTTTGGGCTTGTATGTTTGTGCCGTCATGGTCGCGAAGAACGGAATTAACACTGCTGGAAAACTGATACGTTGACCACACATTGAATGTGTCCCGCATGATGACAGTCCGCAGTCGCCCCGGTAGGTCCAGGCCATCAATGGGCTGTACAGCCAAAGAAGAAGAAAATATCTTACCAATATATGATAATAGAGGGCAAAGGCTTGTCCTAAATACGATTCTGGAGTTTCAACCCGGGTCAAAGTTTTTTAAACAGTTTAACGTCTACCTCCCGACGACACAAAACATGATGTAAAAAATTTTTGAACCGGGTTAGAACCCAAGAATTTATTTAGAATTTGAGATATTTCTTAAAGAAACTTTAAATAAAATCTAAACTCAGACTGTAAGTGTTAGAGGAAAACAAACTCCTGAGACAGTAAATTTATAGCGCGAAATAAAAATGTATAATATTCACGTATTTGGATAGTTCCTTATAATAAATCTACAAAATGAAGTGACATTCATGAGGTGTGTGGTAATATGTGTAACTAACTATATTTTTTAAATAGATTAGAGAAGATAAATTCCAAGGATAAACGATAACCAATACTTCGCTCGTAAAGAATGGGATATTTTCATTTTAAAAAGATTAAACATCTACAACGTACTTAAGCCAAATAACGTTAAATAACTTCATATTCATGAGTAATAAGTAAATATATAGGGAATGTTGTGCAGATCTGGATAGAAAAAAGAGAACAACGCTTTGGCTGTTATACAAAATTTTAGATGTGAAATCTTGCCAGTAACAAAGCTATTCTTCTTCTCCCTTGGCTCAACATCCCATTTAGGGCTCTGGTCTACCGGGCCGACTGCCGACTGTCATCTTGAATGACACATTCCGAATTTGAAGTGATACGTGGTCAGCGTATCGAGTCTCCAAGAGTCTAAATCCAAGTCTCCGTGGCCAAGACGACACAAAAATCCAAGCCCGTTCCAGGATTCGACCCCGGGGCCTTTGTGATGTGAGGCAGCGACGCTAGCCAGTTATCAACAAGATGTCGGCAGCAAGACTGTTAATCCCAAACAAATTGTCATTGGACGAAAAATATCAACTCAAAACATCAGGATAACTAATAGAAGGGAAGTATTTATTTGCAATATATGAACAAAGCATTGAAACAAAATTTCTGAAAAAGTGATAATTACAGCACAAACTTCGTCAAAATATTTGGTAGAAGACAAAGTTAGAATAGATGCCGTAGTTAATAAACAGATTTTTTTATATTAAATTACAGTCTCACATAACAAAGTCCCGTATATCTCCGAGGTTCTTATTTTCATTATTTAAATTATATATTCTGTACTAATAATTACGCTTACAGGAAATTTCATTCTTCATGTAATATAGTTTTTATTTATATTTGTTATAAATATAAGTTGCAATCACAACTGAACTTTAATCAATCACCTTCTAGAAAGATGGCCCAGAATTCTAATTAGCGACCCCAACGATTGAGGCAGTAGTTCGTAATAATTCGTTCCATAGTAAAGGTTCTTATTATAGACACCTGAGACAGTTACAACATTCATCAACTGCGAAGAAAAGGGACAGGGAGCCACGGAGAAGCTGTCATGGCGTGAAGAGACACATCAATAATGCGACAGAAAGCCTCAGAAATCCTTGGCGGCGCCTCGAAGCAGCGGCTTTACGAGAATCCCCCGCGGGGACGGCAATATCTACAGCCCTGGCTGGACGTGCGATTCATACAGACGGGGATGACCGCCTCATCCGCCCTTCACAATGACCAGCCCCGGGATTCATTTGCAACAGCTCTTCCACGTCTACTGAACGCGGACACTTCCTTTCAACACGGGGGACCTGCAAATATACGTGATAACATAATTTATAAATCCTAATCGACTTGACTTAGAGGCTCTTGAATGCAGCCACCACATAATTAGCTACGAACCGACATGGATTACTACCATTGACGAAATTTCGTACCCCCCTCCCCCTCCCGAATCGAAAAAGGGAAGCCGACACTCATTGACATTACGATCAAGTCATATTTCAAAAAACGAACGCTATCCCGGATTAGATACTTCATAAAGTCTTTTTGGGATTCCAACCATGTATACTCTTTGGTAATAAGCTTAGAGTTTGACAGAACGGAGCAGTGATAAAGCTCCAAAAAATTATGACATTTCAGCAGAGTTTATAATAAGCAATATCATGTCTGTTCAGTAAAGTTTTTTAGAAACACAAAACAGGAAGAATAACAGTAACAACGTAATTATACCCATAATGAAGAAGACTGGCGCTGATAGATGCGAACAGCACAGGACAATCGGTTTAGTATCCCGTACGTGCGAAATATTAACTAAAAAAGTAAATAGGAGGATGGAACGTCAAGTAGAATGCAAATTAGGAGAATATCAATAAGCTTTTAGAAAGAATGTAGGAACAAGACAAGCAATCTTGACTCTGCGCCGAATTTTAAAATACAGGGTAGAGAAAAACGAACCTACATTCATGGAATTTGTATACTTCCTAAAAGCTTTTGATATTGTAACTAGAATACACTATTAATAATTTTGAAGATTTATAGAAGTCAGTCAGCAGTAATTAGAAACGAAGGGCAAGAATATAAAGCATAAATCAAGAAAGGAGTTTGCAAAGATTTAACATGTCACCCGTGATTTTTAACGTTTTTAAAGCGATAAAAAAGGAGTATGGAAAATGAATCATACTACGAGGAGAAGAAATAAAAACCCGATGATTTACAGATGATATTGTAGGATTAGTGGAAACAGAAGAAGACTTGCAAACCATAATAATCGGAATGAAAGTGATTATGGAGATAAAGTACATGAGGATTAATAGGGAGAAAACTAAAGTAATCGTGTGCAGTATTAGAAACAGTCGAATAACGAAAGGTACTACATTGGGAAGGGATATTTTGAAGGAAGAAAAGGAATTCAGCTACTTGGGCAGCATAATAACCAGAAGCATAGTACACTTAAATAGTATGGCAGCAAATGCAAGAAAGGTTTTCGCCATAATATTGCTTTTTTTACGACTAATATGAATATTAGGAAATCATTATTAAACATTTTCGTATGGGTGCCAAACACGTTGCAGAAAGGAAGAAAAATATAATATTTTTAAATGTGTTACTATGGAACAATGCTGAAATCAGATGGGTGGATAGAGTAACTAACCAGGAAGTTCTAAGCAGAATAAGAGAAGAGAGGACTTTGACCAAGAGACGTGGTTGATTAATATGTCACATTTTGATATATGAGGGTCTTTTAAAATTAGCATTAGACGGAATTGTGTGGGGTATGAATGGAAGAGGAGCCAAAGGATGGAATTTGCTGAGCAGTTTGGGGAGAATATGGGATGCGGTAGTTATGCGAAAATGAATAGGTTAGCATGAAGGGTTGCATCAGACCAATCTAAGGACTGAATATTACAAGAGCAACAATAATCGACGATTCGATGACGCAAATGAAGATTTCATGGTCACTCATTGAAACGATGCTTGCTATCAACGAGTTTACACGGCTGGAATCCCGAGAAAACGTTTCCTTTCTGAGGAATATATTGGTAAAGAAAGCATTGAATGGAATTACTGTTAATTAAACTATTAAATGAATTCAAATTGTCTGTGTTTTATTTATTACACGGTAAGTTATAATTGTCATTGAATTTATACTCGGTGGACGTGCAAATTGTAGTGGGCGTCTGGTACGGTATATGGCATTACAGGGTCTCGAACTGTAGTTAACAGGACAATCAACCGAGTTAAAAAAATCCGGGTATGGAAGAGCATATTTATTCATAATTATATGAAAGCAATTTAGATAAAAAATTTTAATATAGTAAACCTACTTAATTCTATATTGACCCGAATAAGAATGGAAATCTGTAGCTATAGCTAAAAAATATGGAAATTTGAAATGAAGAAGTACTGAAGCTGTTTTTCATGTTGGAAGTAATAGATTGATTATTGATTTTGGAGTGAAAAGTAACTGTAAATCATTAGTATTTAGACGCAGAGTTTTAAGACAATACAGCTAATAATCAATAAAAGTCTGATTCCTGTCACTAGATGGAAGCAGAGTGAATTTGTTGGGCACCACAGCATATACTTACTATAAGGCTGAGGTACTCAAACTTGAACTGCTGGCGACATACCTCAATATGTTTAGACTCCGATCGATCGACTCTGAGAGTCTGCAAGTATATGTGATGCAGGATTGTCGTCTAGGTAGGAAGGGTATGTAGTGACGCAGGTATAAGTATATTAAGATAGGGACGTTGCAATGAATCCACGTAGAATTAGTAAGAACGACAGAAATTAGTTTCCCGTAATTTCCAAAATTTTTAGTCCCTATAAAGTTAATGAAAAAAAACTCGTACTTATTCAAAATTGCGAGTTTGTTGGATCTTACAAAACAAACGAGTTTTAGTTTCTGAACTTAACTAAAGAATGACTTTGAATATTGAAGCCTGCCTGGCACGGAATGTCTTCAGCATACTTTTCATAAGATTGTACGTAATTACCCAGTGCTATCACAAGCATGATGACATATGTACGTCAGTTAGTCACGTGCAATATTTTGACTTACCTTCATTTCAAAAAACGCAGACTCGCACAAGTAAGTTGACCCAAACATTGCCGTCAACTGAAGGGCGAATTGCCTGAGATTCGGATATTTATCTTCAGATATAAAAGACCAGAATGCTGTGGCTTTGAGATGTATATTTGATATAATCTGCACTACCTCCTTTTCAACAGAAGATGATTTCATGTTAATCTGTCGTGCAATTTCCTCATTGTTTTTACACGAAAAAGGATAACTAATAAAACAAACGATATTTGCCAATTTACCGAAATCATAAAAACGTCTTTCGTATTCACCAAAAATATTTAATAATTCACCCTCATAAATATCAAAATTCAGCTGATGAATCATTACTTTCAAAAACGGAAAATGTTTCAGATACTTGCTTTTCAGTTGATCATCATAAGTTGAAATTTACCTTTGTATGTGTTTATTGTGCTAATCATCTCAAAATTGGATTTGCTTTTAACTTGACGATCCAAGTTAATGGTGTTTAAATGCATTGTGATGTCTGTCAAAAATGCTAAATCGGCCAGCAATTTTCCGTTTTTCAGCATCTGAATGTCATCACCTCTTTCGTACAGAAAAGCAATTATTTTGGGCAATAATTCTTAAAACTTTCTAGGAATTTGCCTCGACTCAACCACTGACGTCCATGTGAAGAGATAAATCTGTGTATTCAGCAGATTCACTATGTACCATCAGAAATTTGAAGAGGCGTCGTTGTAAATTACGAGAACGGATGGAATTTTATGGAATTGCTATTTATTAATAACTTCCTATCGCTTTTAAGTTACAACTCAAAATGTCTCCTACATCTACAGACACAGCATTTATATCGACGCGGACGAAGTCTCGAATGTTCTCAAGTACCTAACTAACTAATGGTTTGTTTGTAAGCGTGCCGCCAAACACGCCGCCCGGAGTTTATAGAAAATTCGGTGGGAATAAAAACGTCGCTCGTCGCGGCTTTTCTTCAACAAGTACCACGTGTTCCTTTGATAAAACCGCCTTTCGATGCTAGCTGGGGGTTATTGAGATAAAAGAAAGTGACCTAATTGAGGATCAACTAAAACAAAATCTGTGAATAGATCTACATAGGCCAATTTCTGATTCCCTGATGAATCACTGCGCCGAGACGGCAAAGAAAACCAAATGTTTTGCTCCATCGCAGACTCGTGCAACAGTTTTAAATTTTTTTATAAATTTGGACTAAGAAATTGAAATTGTGGTAGTAAGTCTACATAGGAGAAGATGAGGACTGAGATACTGGGATACATTTTCGCGACATATTGAACTCTTGGAAATCCCTCTTCCACCTAAAAATGTTCCTTACGTTAACAGTACTTCAACATCCACGATTAAGAACCCAGCAATTTCAACTTTCCCGACCCAATAAAATCGTTGACGTATAGGATGTCTTGAAAAACATTTTAATCTCATAAATTACGGGATTCAAATTTTTGTATTAGTTATGTCAGTATCTAAACCTAACTCAATGAACATAATTATGAAATGTGTTTTTAACGTTTTGTAATAAATTTTTTATTCAAACTTGCTATTTGAATTCTTTATTTATTTTCTTCATATGAAAAACATTTTTCGTAAAGACTATCAGTTTGGACAGTACTTATTCAATGTATCCTTCCTTCCTCCATGAGCTGTAGAGCTGTAGGCCTGGGCCTACCGAGTCGATTGCGGACTGTCATATTGTATGACACATTCCGAATTTGGAGTGACACGTGGTCAGCGTGTCTATCCGCCAACAGTCTTCATACTGGTCTTCGCGACCATGACGACACAAAAATCCAAGCCCATGCCAGGATTCAAACCCGGGACATCCGGGTTGTGAGGCAGCCATGCTAGCCACTACACCACAGGAGGTCGGCGATTCAATGTATACAATACTAAAATAAAGAATACAAAGTTAAAATATAGTATATAATTTACATGTTGACATGGAGGTAGGTTAATCCATTTAATTAACCTATTTTAGTAGAAGGGTTTTCTGTGTGTGTACATGAGAGGCATATAAAGTGGGTGGGGTAGGGTTGAAAGGCAGTGAACTGATTGTTGGAGGATATATGAGTATGTGGTTTGCGATCATGATGGTCAGGTGAGTTAGAGGGGGAAGCATGAGGTCGATTGGGTGTTTTCTTTTGAGACTACGGAAGCGTGGAGGTGGAGGAGGATTTTCATGTAATTGCTGGATCGTTTGGGTGGTTGAGGTCGCTTATGTTTAGGGAGGTTACGGAGTTTATTTTGGGAAGTTTGATATTATGGTGGATGACGGAATTTCTAAGGTATCAGGGAATGAGTTGTTTATGATTTAACAATTCATGATTTCTTATCATGTGTTGCAAGCAGCAACGGTGTTTACCCTAAATAGATTTAGAGAAAAACCCTAGAAAACCTGCATCAGGTCGGTCGGGCATTGGGTACTAATCTCACGCCCTTCCGAATGACGGAAGACGAGTTTGCTGTAGAATCGCAGCATTCCATTTTCTATGTCTCAACCAGTTTTAAGAGGGTGTTGGACGACTGATCCAATGGGATCAGCGTTAACTCTTTCGTTAACTCTGCCTGTGAAACAGGCAAGTCCCCTTTAATAGGTGAGGAAGGATATTGAAAAGGGGGTATGTTTCTTGTTTTTAAATATTTTCAATAATAAAACTCAATTAATAATTGATTTTTTTTAAATCTTCTGTGTGGAATTGAAAAAATTGTTTTTGTCCGCTTGTAATTCAAGAATAAAATCGTTTAAATTTATTCCAGTGTTTATTGGATGATCTCATAAATCTCGAGTAGTTTTTTACTCTTCTACCAGCATATAAAAGTAATTAACAACTGCTATTTGATCGTCTGACTCCTTCTTGATAAATATATTTAGTTTAGGTATACTTCAGACAACTTTAAACAGTCTCTGTATGGTAAAAGGAAGTTGTTAAAGGATACATTGCGACAATTTTCTTACGCCACCTTTTCTGTCGTCAGAAATTTTGACTGAAGGCAGAATGTCTCAGACAGTTTCTTTGCTTGCGTTGTTCGGTCTGTCTAAGTACCGGGATAGTATAGGCAGCTCCGTAACACAAACAAGACGTCCACTCTTTTAACGCAATTCGGAACCTCAGTCAGTGACGGTCAACACTACACTATAGCCTGTCGGTCATCTAAGGCTATAACTTGAAAAATTTTCAAATTCTTTTGTCAATAACTAAGTACCTGAAAAATTAATTTTTCTTTCTTATACGAATGACATTGATATTTAAATTTGACATTGATATTTAAATTTTAAGTACGTCATATATTATAATAAATTTATCTTACGGAAATAAAGTAATGGCGGTTGAATTTATAGTGATATAGTCTGCCCGTTTGAACGAGGCAGTTATTGAGCTCCACTTTTACAAAAATGTGGTTGTGGAAAAAGTCATTATCGTGGATTACTCCGTCAATTGGTGACCGATAGATCATGAGTGTTAAAATATTACGGAAGCAAATTGAACCGCAACGCGCGACGTAATGTATGGGTCGTCCATTACAGCCAACTTCTACGTTGCTAGAGATTGGACAAATGCATTTATAATACCTTATTCTCTTTCCTTGTCATTTTACGCTTGAATTTACTGTATTATTTGTTTAAATTAAATTAACACAATATGGCAAAGGGTCCGTGAATGTGACATGAAATTTAACGAGACCACTTGAATCCTAAAAATTTATACTTTTAACTCAATAAAAACGAAATTATAATTTAAGAAATATTTCAGCCAATTTACAAAATTTATTTTAAAAAAAAGTTAATTCAACCTAGGCTGCTGACTCAATCTTTAAATACGAAACTCGGCAAATGAAATAGACTATACCATGGTGGTACAACGTGTTTATCGTGTAGCAGAGAACGTATTTACATACTTGAGATGTGCTGCTTCCGTGCTATGCTACACGTCGCTTCATTCTGGCTGTAGTTGTTCTATTGCCTCAACCCAGGAATTTTCGCAACTCTGGCTACTGGAAGTAGGTGAACATGTAGTTCTGTTGACGTAACAGACTACGCGCTCGTTCATTCTGGTGTTTGGTTCCTCTTGGTTTCGGACATAAGATCTTGGTTATAAGATACGTCTTCTTCTCTTTTGGGTCTGTATAATGAACAACTTAATTATACCCATACCGAAGAAGACTGGAACTGATATTGCAAGCAGCACAGGACAATTAATTTAGTATCTAATACATGCAAAATATTAAAAATCTAGTATATAGGAGGATGAAACGTCACATAGAATGCGAGTAGAAGATCAGTTTGGCTTTACGAAGAATGTAGGGGCAAGAGAAGCACTATTGACTTTATGTCTAATTTTACAAGACAGGCTAAGGAAGAACCGGCCTATGTTTATGGCATTTGTAGATTTAGAGAAAGCGTTTGTGAACTGGAACACACTATTAAATATTTTAAACAACACAGGAATAAAATTTTGATATAGAAGGCTTATATGTAATCTCTACAAAAGGCAATCAGCTGTAATTAGAATTGAAGATCAAGAAAAGAAAGCAGATATCAAGAAAGGCGTACGACAATGTGCTTTCTGTCGCCCTTTTTTTAACACATACATGGAACCCGTGGAATATGTGAAAGGAATCGTACTGCAAGGAAAAGAAATATAAACCCTACGCTTTGCCGCAGATATTGGAGTCAGAAGAAGACTTGGAAAACAAAAATAAATGGCTTGAACGTGGCCATGGAGAAAGAGTTCAATTTGAGTTTTAATAGAGGGACAACAAGGTAATGGAATGTTGTATGGGAAACAGTGGAATAACAAAGGGTGTTAGGCTGGGGAGGGATAATTTGAATGAAGTTAAGGAATTCTACTGCTTAGGGAGCGTAATAGCTAGAGATGGTAGAAGTATAGTAGACATAAAGAGTAGGACAACAAACTTTTGCGAAAAAGAGGAATTTATATACCGGTACTTAATGTGAATATTGAGAAATCGTTGCTAAAAATGTTCGTATGGAGTGTGGAGTTATACGAGTGCAAAGCGTGGACGATAAGAATTGCGGAGCGGAAAATAATTGATGCCTTTTAAATGTTGTGTTATAGGAGAATGCTGAAAGTCAGATGGGTGGATAAAATTACTAACGAGAGAGTTCTTAACAGAATAGGGGAAAAGCGAACAATATGGAGGATGTTGACCAAGAGAAGGGATAGATTAATAGGCCACGTTTTAGTAAAATTAGCATAAGACGGAATTGTGTGGCCCAAGGATGGAAGTGCTAAGCGGATTAAGGAGGGTGTGTAATTTGCTAGTTATGAGGTAATGGAAAGGCTTGCGAAAGATATGTTAGGAGGGTTGCAGAAGACCAGTCTCAGGACTGAATGCCACAACATCATAATGTACTAATCACTTTCATTTCAAATATTTCCAGAGAGTACCGGTTTTAGTGGTTTCCAATAACGTTATGATGGTAACACTCACTCTGTCTGCAAGGGGAGATTTTCTTAAACCAAATGTAAATCTTTTTATCATCTGACATTTCCTATATTGACAATCAGCTGATTTTTTGAAACAGCTGAATTCTGTCCGGATCACTCTGACATTACACAATGTTATAACTTCTACACAAGCAATTTATTTACGATATTTATAATCAGCTGTTCGCTGTCAAGATCCGTACTACTTTGACACAAATTTTTTCTAGTCAGCTATTTCTGACAATCGCGATTTGAAGCATATCATAAAATTTTAATGGAACAGCTGTTTCTTATAACTAATTACAATGTCATTACATAAATTATTTGTCCATCAGCTGTTTCTAACGTAATGTCATATGAAAATTATTTTTGACATTAACAGAATATCGAGTTCGGTTTTTCCAACTGGATTCCAAGGAAATCCACAACCAGCACAATTCCTTAACACATAAAAATTTGTTCCTACTCTGTTTTTATCATAAGATGCATATTTTTGAGAAACGGAAACAAATATTCTGCTAATAATTAAATTTCGCTTATTTTTTAACGAATTTTTTTCCCACGTAATTTTTGTCTGATATATTTTTCGTGAGTTTTTCTTAAATCTATTAGCAAAACATTTCATTACTTCATCTTTGTTTAGAAACATGATCAGCTGTTCTCGCTGTCCCTTAACCAGCTTGTTCAATGCGTTCGCATTACCTTCACAGCTTTCATCTGACGCTCTACACGTTTACATTTTTCCTTAAACTCATTCTCCGATACATCCATGAATTTTAACAACCTTGCATCCCTCTCAACATTATGATAAACATTCACTTCAACTTGACACGCACGTTTTACAATTCGCCATTTCTTTCACTTTAAATTTCCTCCCACACATTTTCTCCTCTGTGCTGTCAAGACCAATTTAATAGTTTAATTTTAATCTACAGGACGTGGCCACTTATTCATTCTCCGCTAACAACTCTTAAAATTCGTCGACGTAATTTAATTGAACACTTAACGAAGACTTTAGTATTTCAAGGCGTATCACCACCTAAATCTGGGGTTTATTAGATAGCCGTTGCTTATGATGTGGCCGCGAGGATTCGCGGACCACAGCACCTCCGTCTATGGGTGCATTCTGGCCTCCTGGACTGCTCGCAAGCTTTCGCTTACATCAACCAAACGACAATACGTCTCCCCGACAACAATGCCTGTCTGTGTCGTGGCGCGAAACTTGCTCGTATAGATTTTGTCTGAGCTGTAACTTAACTAGTTACAATATATATATATATATATACATATATATATATATATATATATATATATATATATATATATATATATTGTAACTGTTTTATTCGTCACCCCTCCCAAAGAAGCCTAATCAACAGAGCTTCGTGCTCAGGTTCAAGTTAAATGTAGATCCAAAAGCTTGCTTTTGCCCAAGCTTGGACTTCGGCAAAAGTTTGAAGGAATTCTGGGTTCCCCGTCCTAGATGAATTTACTTGCCACTAAAAAGAAATAAGCAAAGGAACATAATGGGTACCACCGATATTAGCGGAAGATTAACAATTTTGCATAATTTTTCGTTAACATTTACTTGGAGTTCAATGTAACTTGTATGTTTACTCAAAATTAAACGTTAGTTCCAATGATACTCTTAATATTTCCGTAACAGTCATAATTCACAATTATACAAAAATAAAGGAATATTAAAATAATCGCATTTACAACATTATCTGTAAGTTGAAAAGAAACACTTTAAAGTAACTTAAGTCTACAAGTCAAGTGTTCTAATAACCTATCTCGTTTATGATTTTGATCAGATCAATTAATAAGATATTTTTCAGCTAATCCTATAAAATGTTCATGCGTGTTGTATTAAATGAGTACATATAATAAATTATGTGGTTAATAACTGAACTGGTATACCTGATGCCACACGCACGCGTAGGCTAACTAAAATGATTTGAAAGTTTAACTCATTTTTCACTTCGTTGATGATTTTACACATTACTCCCACACGTCCTTGTCAGATGGATTCGTGGGATCGAATGAAGATCCCTGTGATTGGCAAATCAGTTTCGCTCGCTCGCGTTCTACCTGCTCACTTCATACATTGGTCAACTCGGACCTCCACCTTGGAGCTCCTTCAGAGCTTCTGCCCTATGTTTATAACCCATACTACTCTCTTCCTGTTTTCTTCCTTCTTTTTAGATGTAGATTTGCGGTTTTGAACTAAGTCTTAAGTACCAGACCGCTTAGGCCTTTGAATTGTTTTTCTTTTTTAACATACGAATTTTCCTATGGCAGTTTCCAGTATTATTTACCTATCAATTGGAGTCAGGAAATTATTCTAAATTATTCTTCTATGTTTTTAATAAAGATGCAGAATTTTACGTAAAACTTTATTCTGGATTCTATGTAGTTTTTGTAAATTGCTTTTGGAAGTTGTGGCCCAGACCTGGAATCCGTATAGTAGTTTTTGCTTTATTGTGGAGTTATACATTATATTCTTTTTAACTTTGTTAGCACGTGGTAAATTTTTAATATTAGTAACATAGACTTCAAATTTTTTGTGTTTTTTTGATTATCATGCCAATTTGTTTGGGGTATCTTACTTTATCGTGGATTTTAATTCTTATTTATTTTGCTTTAATGGTCCTTTCTATGGGTTTTTGTTCAATCATTAGTTATTTTCTTTGTCTTTTTGGCTTAGTTCTCGCTAGTACAACGGCTTGACACTTACGTGAATTAAGTTTTATTTTGTTTACTTTTCACGTAATTCCATTTTGTTTAGCTGTGTTTGTTGTTTATTTATTACACTATTTGAACCTCATATTAAATTATTTAAGAGACTTGAACTTATTCAATAATATATAATGTAATTCTACTAATTTGTTTTGTACCCCACTTTATTATTATAAATTATAATATTGTATATATTATTATTATAAAAACAGGAGTAATTGTAAAGTGAACGTGATCACTAATAACCACGTCGGTTTATGTGACAATAAACAAAAAAAGATATGTGAAATAACAGTGGGGCAAGCATAGAGCCTTGAGGTACGCCTGCGTAGATATTTCTCTACTCTACTCCAGTCCGTACTCGCGTGTTTATATACTGGTAATGCAAATGAATACCCCCTCCACCCTTCCGCGGAGAGTTTATATTGCCATGGAGGTGGAAGAACTGATCGATAATTAATAACGAAAGGAAAATCGAAAAAAAATGGTTCCCTTCAAACAAGTCATTAAAGGTTAACAAACGCATTTAGCACATAACGAACCGTAAAAATACGTATATATATATATATATTGAAGTTCGTTTGGCACAATATCTGTGATTTTGTAAAAGAGCTGAACAATACGTGACGTCGTTCCTAACCACGAAAGCAGAATAGTCGCCTTCGCCTATTGTAAACAAGCTAATGATATAAAACACAGTTTACTCATGTGATTATGTAAATATTTTTAACTTAATGGACCCTTTATACATTTTTATATTTCCTCTAAAGGTCTAGATAAATATTTGTAATATACGAATAGTTAACTGGAATTGCATAATACGTAATTAAATATGTATAAAAGTGTACTATTATTGAATCATAGAGCCTTCAGTTATGTTATCGTCTGTTCATGAAGGCAGAAATTGCTTTCTAAAAACACACTGCACAGGCACAACGAGTAACAGAAAGACAGTGTTGTACCGAACTTCAAGTTCGGTGCATTCAGTACTTAGTTTATATTTAAATTATTTTAATTGAAAAATCTTTCTTATTACAACAAATCGTTAGTGCCATATACAAGTACATTTTCGTGTTATTTTAAACAAAGCTACGAGTACTGTGGCTTCTGTATACTGAATTTAGACTATATACATTTTCTTTTATTAATTTATTTTAAGCTATTTGAAATTAATTATGTACCTTATTTAGCTCATTATTTGTAATGTGTGACGTATCATCAATCAAGGACTAATGAAAATAACAATAAATCTAAATCTTCTTTACAGCATACAGTATAAACACGTATGTATTAATATGTATATATTTAAATCTCCTATTTCTCATTGGAAGACGAATGGAAAATATCTAAATTTAATTTTATGAATAAGTTCATAACTATATAAAGTAACATATTAAAACTAGAATGAAATGCTCATAGTTAAACGTATACCGATTGCATAGAAACAATTTCTTACATCTAAATTGAATTAAAGTTAAATATAAGCTTTTATTATTAACAAACCTAACTATTGAGTAGAAGATATTCCACTTTTAATATCAGATTCCCAATTTTTCAAGAACCTGATCTACATCATTCTGAAAAGCGCAATCTAGAATTTATTCTCTTAGTTAAAAAGGGAGCATTAATTTAACTAAGCACATATAACGTACCCCGTTACCTCTTCCTTTCCACCCTCCCCCCTCTCACCCAAAAAAATAAAAAAAGGCAAAGAAAATACTTTGACCGACTTTCTACCATTTCTGGACTTTATTTCATGTAGGGGTTTTGCAGTAGACTAACTCATGCACACAAAATCCAAGCCATTGACAGGAATCAAACCCGGGATTTCTGTGTTGTGAACGCTAACCACTAGACCTCAGAAACCAGGAGACCAAACTGAAGTTGTCGTTCAAAGACTAACTGCAAAAGTTTGACTTTTGGGAAGCAGCTTGAGTAATAAAAGTGAGGGTAAATATCGTTGATAAATGAAATATTCGCATATTACTCAACGCCATACTGTTTCGTTAAAATATTGTAACTACATTCGTACTATTATTATTTTCATGCAAGAATAAATTTCAATAATATCGAGCATTAAATTTATTCTCAGCAATTCTATCGATTGTGTTATACATCGGTGATAGTGTGTATTCGTATGTGAATATTGGGTGCTGCGATAATCTTCGCTAAAGCTTCTTTTTATTTCCCCCCCTCATTTGTGTAGAAATACAAAGGTAAACGCGGAGGAGCGTGAAATCTTTTTAAGTAAAAGGAAGCTGGTGCTACAAAACTTAAAGTCTTATGTAGATTGTTTCTTCCTATTTTGTCTTCGCTAAAGAATGCAGGGTCTTATTTTGTAACGAACGCCTCCAGTAACAAGGAGAATCCCTTTACAAAGACAGAAATCCAATAAAATACTTGAGTAGTAAAACAAGAGGCCAGTTATTTTCATCCTAGATTTTCTGACTCTCAAAGTAGCACGTTCATTGAAACCGCATATTTCACTTGACATTTATTGGAAAATTTCACTTAATTAAACTTGTTGCGCATAATATGAGTTCCGAAACATTATTGGCACTTGGTTAAATACTGAATGTAGTAGTCCAAAAAATTTGATAAATGAAATTACACCGAAACAAAACAATATTTTTTAACGTTAACGAACGCATGTAACGGATGTAAACTGTAAATGTGACATACCTTTATTGAAAACGAATTGTTTATAATACTTTGTTGATATCAGAGTCGTGTATAACTCATTCAAGAATAATTTTTTGCAGACTAAATGTTGTATATTATTATTTTACTTTGCACAATAATATATTAAAGATATTTCATATTTATATTATAATGTTGTAGTAGGGAAAATATTAACACCTAAATCTCTGAACTTAATAGAATCTATGGAATTATATGAAATTGCATAGTATATTCAAACCTGTTGTTCTACTGTTCCGGTACTTTCATTGCGGCTTTTATACTATTTCCATTATGTTAAAGAGCCTAACATGTAAGAATATAATATGCAATTATTATAACTAAATTCTTTATTGTAACATTTTTTGGCTTGTACATACATATTCGGATGATGAAAAACGGAGAAAATACATTGTAGTTTTGGTCATTAACATTTAATAACAAATTAGTATTGTATATAATTACAGGTGTACTACAGTAACATGGCAATCGTCAATAGAACATTCTTACTGATTACCGCGTAGGAATTGGTGACCTTTCGTTAGTAACAGACGGGATTACAGACATAGACATGAAATCAAGGGACCTCACAATCATATATCAAACCATAAGTTGTGAAATGGGGTTGTTAGCCATACGAAAAGTGTATGTATGAGTATTTTCAGAAGCATGTACTGTGAGCTCAGTAACCATAATTTAAGCTTCTCTTGACTGAACATCACAGTCAGGCGTGACTCTAAAAGCGCGATGAACACAAATAATGGTGCAGGTATGACGTCGTGTCTAGTTTCCAGAAGAATCTCGGCCATGTACAAAGCATGACGATAGCCACATGCATGTTTAGTGGCATCAAGGAATTTAACAGTACCATACTGGCCCATCATCTGCAGCGATGGCTTAGAGGACAGGTTGGTAGTTTGGATTCACAGGAAGACTGGGAGAGGGCCCAGCACCTGACCCCGTGTATGCCAAGTTGGCTTTACAGAACGAATGCGCTTATAATGGTGTACATAGCCCCGAGGGGCTCTTCACAGAAGGTGCTCTTGCGACTGTTGAAGACCGGCTGAGTAGGGTTAGCCACCCGACCGGCTCGCGAGTTGCGGAAATTTATATGCTCAAGTTGCGTACGGTTCCCACACCCGAGTTTTTAACCTGTTGGAAATGCACTCCGTCCGCAACGACGGGAGTGCCCTCGGGGCCGCTGCCTTACCCAAGGGCTGGTGGCTTCAATTGCCGGGACTGGTCCGCCCCCCACTCTTGGGTTACACATACCCAGGACATCGACTTGCTAGCACCGCCACCGTGGGATTGTGAACGCATACCACTGCCCGACAGAGTCCAACCCCATTGTGAGCAGGGCTGACGCCCAGTAGAGCGACAGCTGGGCTAAACCTCACCCCTGTCTACCTGTATTTTTCACTGAAGGCTCAGGTCAGCCCCGTGTCGCACATTAAGCCAACCCGGAGGGCCTCTTTCCCCGACAAGGGCCCCGGTGAAAACCCCGGTGGGGGCGAGTACCCCCCTGCAGTTGGCCGGGTTCAACATTGAGGTAGCGCTGACACTTCTAGTCAAGCGTAGCCTTTTTCCCTGATAAAGGCGGAGCCACACCCAGATGAAGGAAAGTACCACGCTACGACTAGCATTCAAAGCTTCCTGCTTCTTCCGGATTGCAGCACCCGGTTTCCGAGGCCAGGCGCACCCCCCATCCGAAGTAGAAGCTAGCAGCTATCCCCTATGGATGACTTGCGCCGCCACCCAATAACGGGGGAATTACACCCAGGCAGTTTCATCATCGGATACTAAGTATGGCCAGCAACTTCCATACTCGACACCTTCTTTCAAGGGCATGGTGACCCTATGGTAGGATGACTGTCTTGGGATGTAATTGCGCAATGGCTCCGACCCGTCTTAGTCCATCCCCCGTGCTCATAAAGGATACTAGTTCCCGACGAGCCACCCTGGTCCGCCCCCTACTATTAGGTTTCACATACCCAGGAATGGCAAGCGGCACATGAGAGATGCACGGTGCTCCCCATTACGCCGTGGCCGATTAGATGACACAGGGGCACCACGGGTAGGTTCGACCTCCGACTTGAGGATGAGAGGCTGTACACACATCATCCCCCTTCCGCCCCCGGCTTAGAGGACACATCTGAATCACGTCTTGTTAGAGTTACAGGCACATCCCGTGGACGCTTAGTCTAAACATAACAATTCAAGACCGCGTGTTGCCCGTACTGTCGTGACGTTCTTCGTATCAGAACGTTCACTGGTGTCCTGGACAGGCCGTTATCGTTAATTCTCGCCAATGTGAAACGATTGGTCAATGGTATATTCGTCAGTAGCTGATGCTCTGCGACATTGTGTTCAAGGTTCAAGATCCACTTATTACTGTACACGTACATGCAATTAATTTTCTGTTTAAGTTCATTTCCATATGGATAAGTTGTTTTATTTCTGCTATTTTGACTACTGATCTCTCAGGATCTATACATTCATTTTTTCTAAAATAAATTACTTGTTGTCCCACTATAAGTTATGTCTCTTTTAATAACATTGTATAATTTTCATTCCTTACTAGTGTACAAATTTTAATTTTAATATGTTATCAAATATTAGAATGATCAACAAAGTGCATAGAATCCATAATAACTTAAATTACACATCCATACTATTGTTATAATTATAATTAACTCATAATTCCATTTAGTAAACTGAAATCACGGAGTATAGGGTACATTTTAAAGCATTTGCGATTATAGTAGAAATCATAGCCTATAATAAAACCTCTTATAAATCTAGTAAAGCTAGCATAATGACGCTGAGCCTCACAACTATTGTGAGGTAATGTGACTAGATCTAAGAAACATTTTTGTATATATTCCCGATAAAATAAATTTATACTTTAAAATAAGGGAACTTAGTTGTTTACATATGTTTTCATTAAGTTCAGTGAAAAGTAGAGGTGTAAGTTGATGGCAGATCACTGTTACAGCCAAGAGAGAACTACGAAAAGTCAGTTCAATTACTTAATAATGAATAGCTACCTCCTGGGGAGAAGTAGAGAAAGTAAAAAGTAACTTCATAAAGATAATTAGTTAAAGTTATAAAGGAGTTAGAAGTGATATGGTACAATAGCTACTTGAATTTCACGAGATAAAGCTCTACAACTTTTGCCTCTCGTCGCTCAAGACTAGAAACCTGACTTCGCCGCGGCACTTGAAGGAAATTTTCGCACGCGAAATCAAATTCTTTAACAAGTATCCTAAACATTTGTAAACATAATATATTTAATAACCACAAAGTGTTTGTCCCTAAAATTTTTTATTTAAGCTGAGCTGCATTTAACAATCAAAAGAAATTTAAATAAATTTTGTAATTATGACGTTACAATTTTACCCAATTAAATTAAGTGCATTAAAACAGCTTAAAACTCCAACTCTTATTAAGGACATTTATATATATATATATAATAACCTTATTCATTATAATTTCCAATTTATTTAAAATGATATTACTCATAGTCTTCGTTTACACTTTGTACATTTATATTATGAATAATAATTTACATAAAATTTGCTTTACGTGCATATACAAAATTTATATAATGTTGCTTTATGAATGTCATCAAAGTGCATGTTATTACCGTTTCTTGTGTACATTCATGCAATATTCCCATATTCTATTGTGGAATCATTTACCTTTGATCTTTCCTATATTAATAGTTAGGTCATACAGGTTTACTGATGCACTTGAACACTGATGCACTAATTCTCAATGAATAGAGTTGTGCGTGTTTTCTATTGCATTTTATTGCTACAAGAATGAATTTAAAAGTATTAAAATATTTATTATTCAAGATTTCGGTTCGTTTTTGCGATTACGTTTGTGTAACACAAAGTGTGAACAGTACAGGGAAAATGAAGGAAACTGATAAGCCGTGAAATAGATAAGTACCATTTTTGTTTTGAATTTTAATGTAATTTGGCAGTGTAGTTTAGTTGGTGACCATGAGCTGAATCGGCCTTAACGTCTGATGTCCCACGACATAATTCCAATCTAATATATTCTGCTCACTGTGTTACAACAAAAAAAAACTGAATGCCATGTATTGTGAATCGGTGCAATTATAGAAATTTCATTATAAAGTATTTTGATTATATTTTATATGTGTTCAATGTAGTAAAATTTGTCACTTTCATACAAGTAGAAAGTTGAGAATGTTTCCCTGGTAAACGTTAAATACAATTATATTAATTTTTATCCAAGCGATAAAGTATGAACTGATTTACTGCCCCCAGATTTCAAGATTTTGCATATTTAGGTTTGAGCAATAAATATTAGAAGCCAGAGCGCCGCTAAATTTTGGAAGAAACACGTGTAGAAGAGGTCGAACGAACTTGTCCTTTTCTTTTATGTACCGTATCTGTATAAATGACACCGCACGCACGTCGTAAGACAATAACAACTAAAGGACTACGTTACTTATGGCGGACGGAAAGGAGAATAATAGTTTCGTATCGGTAACCTTACCCCAAGATTACTCCATGGAAATACAATTAGGCTTGCCAATGACCCCCATGTTGACCGTGTGTGTTTCTAGGGGGCACCGACTTATTTTTTAATATGCCCATAGGAAGATTTTCAGTGTCGGATATAACCCAAGTCTTGTGTACCACTGAGGATAGTACGTAATGTTTTAGGGTAGCGTGATGAAAACTATCGGCGCTGAGTCAAAGGTCAGTCTGTGTTGTTTTTCTGTAAAATTCTTGTCTCTGTTTTACATCAGACTTCCTTTAAATCCATTGGTCCAGATGTTATACAAATGATATGACCTATAGCCAACTGATTCACCGGGAAGATCTACTTTCTCTAGTGCAGTTATGTTGACTGATTTTTGCTGGATGCTACAGAAATAATCTCGAAACACCTCCCACAAGAGGAAAGGCGCGAATAAAGCAGGTACGTTTAATTAATGTATTATGTTTGCCCCAAGTTCTGGCGTTTTAAGTTTTAAAGATTAATTTTTGACAAACAACAAGAAACGATAAGAAGTCAATCTAAAATATATTCTCCGTTGAATAAACAATTCTTGAATTTCCACCCGGGTTAAATGAAGTTTAAGCCATGGCGTTTCGATGGCGTACTCTGCCATCGTTCTCACTTCTCAAATGATAGAATCCATCGAAACGACGTGGCTTAAACTCCATTTAACCCGGGTGGAAACCCACGAATTGTTTATTAACGGAGAATATATTTTAGATTGATTTCTTATCGGTTCTTGAATTTTTTCAAAAATCTCAAGTGAGAACGATGGCAGAGCACGCCATCGAAACGTCGTGGCTCAAACTCCATTTAACCCGGGTGGAAACCCAAAAATTGTTTATTCAGAATATACACCGGGAAAACCTTCAATCTTTAATATTCTCCGTTGTTTATAACTTATCCCAGCGTTCAAGCTTTCAATTCCTCGACGGTAGAAATCACGTCCAGCCATGTATTGAAACTACACGCAATGCATCTTAGAGGGGTCAAAACAGATGCTTGACAAAGACGTACAGTCAACATTTTTTGTCGCCAGTAATAATTCGGTAGAGGAATCGCTCCTCGTGTTGACCGATTATGCTCTATCGTATTTGGAACATTCCAGTATCTCTGCAATTTCCCTCGTTGTTAGCCGTGAATCTTTTTGAATAAGCCGTTTCAGTCGCTCTTCACCGAACTGAACGGAGAATCTGGTGCGATGCACGTCTGTGAGGACGAAATTGCCTTCTTTTAATCGCTTAGACCAATTTTGAGTCTTAAGAGACATAGCTTCTTCGCCATCCACTTCACAAATCTCTCGAGCAGCTTCTGCGGCTTTGATAACTCAATTAACGAAAAAAGCAGGAACTATCAGAAATGCTCTTTCTGACCACTCGGCAATCCATTTTAATGACCTAGAAAAAACCAAAACAGGTAAAATTATCAAACCCTTGGCACATAATTCACTGCGCAATAAAGTAAAACAAGTTTATAAAACATTTTATTTTTCACGGACTTATGGGCCAACCTAATATCGTCGTACTGGCTGGGTGACCGCAACAGTATTTAATAAGATAGTAATCTCTTTGTTAACACGATTCAGCGGGAGCGTCACATTAACTAAAATTTACCGTTACACGCCCCTTCGATTAGTTTTAAAATTTTACCTTTCACATCCCCTACTTTATGAGAGCTTACTTCAGCATAACCACTGCGATGATTTAGTGCTTTAATCAATTGGTATCGTCAATAAGGACATGAATTCGTCGTCATCGCCGACGCACTGACGCCGAATGCATGCGGAGGTGACGACGATGACAATTACTGAAATATGATGTTAGCTATAATTAAGATGTATAATCATTTTGCTTGAACGTCGGCATGAAGGAAAAATATTTTCTGTTGGAAGTTATAATATTGTATGTCTTTACGGTAGGAAGTCCTTGGCCTGAAATGCCGTAAGAAAAGTATCTAAATCTTCTAAAGATTAATTGTAACCCTCTCTATGGTTAAGGCAGTACAAAAGACTATAATTTTATGGCAACCGAATGAATGTTAGAGAAACCCATAGAGAACAAGCATGAAGTCACAGAGCATAGGATTGACTTGGAGCCTTTTGCTGATCTGAAAGGGGGAAAGGAAGTAACCTTAATCTTGAAAATGATCGACAGAAACCATTTTGTGGGGTGATCACCACTAACTACCAAAATTTCCACGGTTAAGGACAAACCTCATGAGTCACTTTGTGTTTGAATGACTCCGGTATACTGGAGTCCACCGCATACAGTGTCTTATTCATACAGATTTATTACAGTAGAAATATACTTGAAACGTGAGCTGGAAAGACATCATAATATTCGAGTTCAGCGCTTCGAATTCTATAAAGACTGTCTACTTCCACTACTTTGGAACAATGTAGTTCATACCAAAAGGGGGAGATCAGTATTTTATTCTTGTACGGCCTTACATGTCCCATTGAAGTATTGAAATTGAGAATTTATAAAGAAAAATCCTCAGGCCAACGACTTTCTCAAGAGTTTAGGAAGCAAGCCATATGTATAGTAATATCTATTGGTATAAACATCATATAAAGAGCAACCAAACTGAAACTTTATTGGATCATCATAAGGCCTGTTGTAACATATGCTAGAGAAACCTGACAAACACAAAGTTTTAGTCTCTGAATACTCAGAAGTACAAATAGACTAGTTAGGAAGACGATGGAAAATAAAGTATAATGAAGAACTATAATATTATTAAGAATCACAGAGAATATTTTGTATTGGGAATGTGTATAGTATAGACGACTACAGATTGATTAAAAATATATTTAAATGAACGTGGTCAAGAGATACGTGAAAGAAAAGAGAATTAAAGAAAATGGGATAATAATTATAATGAGATTTAAAACTTTTGAAAATTAAAATTTGGAGAAATTGCACGGAAGACATAATGCACTGGAAGGCTTTAGTCGGGAAGAACAAATCAATTTCAATATAATGTTTAAGTGCTTGAAGAAAAATATTTATAAAAAAAATTAATTCAAAATAAAAGATATGAAACAGTCTGATATTCATCGATCTGACTTCAATGAGTTTGAACAGACAGAGAGACTTAAATAGAGTTTAAATTTGATTTTCTACCTGAAACAATTAATTGTAAATAATTATAAATTAATTAAAAATAAAATTTGTAACGAGAAATTATAAAGTGAAACAAATTACAATAAAGCGTATATAAGATGAACGGTCAAAAAGATGGTGAAGTATAGAAAGGCTAGTTATCAAAACTTAAGTAAAACTAATTTAGTAAAGTTTTGTTTAAGTAACCTGTCTTTACTTTAGTATATTTCGATACGTAAAGTGATAAAAAATGCTGAGAAATAGCAGTAAGAGGATAGGGGAATACGCAAGGACACATGCCTGCCAGCTCGAACACAAGAACAAACACGGAATAGCAATCAGGAGTCGGGTATTCTGGTCACGTCCCCTGCAGTTGCCTTCCATAAATAACATTTCGTCGGATCTGTCAGTACTCTATACTTGGGGCTAAGTGTGTGTGTACGAACCTCGACGTGTACACCGCTCGCAGTAATGGAAATGAGATTGTCAGTCAGCTCGGCGGGTGGGACGGAGCTAGTCAATGCTTTTGTGTCATTGCTTTCCACGTTCTAATTTATTTTAATAGCCTAACAAAGGTGTACTTGGTGCGAACGTCAGCCAATAATGAAACGATATAAACAGGAAATTACTAAGCACGATATATTAATTTTGTATTGACACACTGTTTATGAATAAAAGTGGCCCAATTCCATATTAGTTATATAACAATTTCTAATTACTTTAGGTGAGCCAATAACATAATACATTAGTTTATACAAAACAAGTAGTATAATAGAATAAAAAACTGAAATGACTTCAGCTTTATCACAAAGGCTAAAATAATTTTGTTTTCACTGAAAGAGTTGTAAACGCTCTATCACATTTTATAATTTCACTTTTCCTTATATTTTTATATTGCCTCACACCTCGATAAATTGGCAGATAAAACTTAGTCATGACCTAAAGGAAATCAAAAATTTTTGTATGTTTCCACTTTCTTCCCGTAGAATTATTTATGATAAGATCTACAATCATAAGCATTATAATTCATTCACGTTCATAAATATTTCATCTTACATGTTTTCATGTATTATACCTAATTATCTATTTTTAACGGCATAAAATGTAACGAGCATATTCGTTATATTAATATAAAATGTAACACGTAAGCAATCGCCGTAAAGTTATGTAACGGAAATGAATAATATAATCACTTTTTTATATTAAACCCCGAGAAAAGTATGTTGTTGTGGTACTCAGTCCTTAGACATCCATGCTAACCTATCTTGCTAAGATTTTACATTTCTACATAACTACAATATTCCACATCTTCCCTAGTCTGCTTAGCGTATTTCATCCCTACCTCCCCCTTCCGTTCTGACCCCATACACTTCCCTCTAATAATAATTTTACAAGACCGCCGTGTCTTTAAACGTCGCCTATCAACCTATTCCTTCTCTTGGTCAACGTCCTCCATATTATCCCTTCTTCCCTATTCTGTTTAGAAATATCAACCCATATGATTTTCAGCATTCTCCTACATTTCAATGGTTTCATCTCTTTTCCATCCGCAACTCTTACCATCCACGTTTCTCACCCATATAACACCACACTCCATTACGAACATTATTAGCAATGATTTCCTAATTTTCACACTTATATTACCCGTGAGTAAATTCCTCGTTTTTACGAAAGCCTTCCTTGTCTATGCTATTCTACTCTTTATCTCTACTTTACTTCCACCATCCATCCCCAGGTATTATGCTGCCCAAGTAGCAGAATTCCTTAACTTCCTTCAAAATATCACTTCCCAATCTAATACCCTTTCTTATTCCACTATTTCGCATAATACACGCCATTACACTGGTTTTCCCTCGATTAATCCTTATATTGAACTTTTTCTCCAATTTATTATGGTTTACAAGTCTGCTTCTGCCTCAATTTTGTTTATACTAAAATCTTATGATATTCTTCCTGTTTCGTATAAATTTCGCAAAATATCTTGTAAAGCCATTATATTGCTTCTTCGTCCCGATGAACTTATCAACTCCTCTGGAATTTTATCAATTCCTGGACTTTTACAATTGCTCAGATCTGCCAGCGCCCTATCAAACTCCGATCTTAAAATATTGTCCTGCAACTCTTCATTGTCCACCTCGTCTTCTCTTCTATTACTGACTGATCTACATTTCTACTGTGGAACAGCTCTTCTAGATATTCCTTTCAACTTTTTGCTTTTTCTTGTTTGTCCAGTATTGCTACCATTGCTTACCATCCGCTTTCCTGATCTTCGTGCTAATATTTTTCCTCTGTCCGAATGTTTCTTTGAAACACTTGAATAACAAGTGAGATTATTTTATAAAGTAGGGTCTTTCTTCGGAACCTATCTAAGTAAAGCTTACAGAAACCATTTAGAAGGTCATTCTGACAAGAGAAAACGAAGTCGTTCGTTAATAGTTATTATGTAAAGACAGCGTAAAAATATTTGCTACAATATTCCTGGCTCTTACACAATATTTCAAAAAGAGGTTAAAAGTATGAAACGATTAACATCAAAATCCGTAGGTTGTTATTTTCATTATAAAATCGTTGGTATGAGGTAACAGAAATGTGTCAAAATTAATTTTTAAATCAGAAACGTTTTGTATGAATTATAATTTCCCTTTATTGAGACGTATTTCTGAATATTGAAACTAATTATTCCGCTCAAGAAAGTCGGAAAGTTAAAAGGTTAAATACTATCCACGGTACTAGTAATTTACTTATATGTAATTCCTAATTACTTCTACGTGAATGAGTAGAATAGTTTAGTTCTATAAATTTGTAATTTACCTTTATGAAATAGAAGCACATTACAATTCAAAATCTTCCTAACTCAACAATAAAAAGTTTAAAAATTCACATCACATTTTAAGATTGTGAATCGCTGCGTAAACAAAGTTCAACAGTTGAGAGATCAATGGCGACTGAAAAGCAGGCATTCAACAGGTTGGACAGGGACAAGTAATAAAATTCACTATTAGTTGTTGAACAAGCAGAAAGAAGAAGTTAAATATATGTTAACGTGGTCATTATCCGAATCCTGTGTTAACGTATCAACCATGTTTATTTTCTGCTTCGAAACCGTATTTTATTTTTATTTTTTATTATTATTTTAAAAACTTTTATCGTACAGATTATCAGTTAGGACGAAAACGATACAGTATATACAATATTAACATGATAACGTGAAGATAGGTTAATTCATTTAATTAACCTACTTTAGGAGAATTGGTTGTGTTTATTTATTTTTGCGAGTAGCTGAGGGGCATACGACTAGGTGGGTGAGGATTACACCGTTGAAGAACTGATTATCTGGAGGAAGAATGAGGATGGTAGTCTGCGTACATGATGGTAGAGTGGGGTTATGGGTGACCTGAAGTTGATCAGCGGGGAAGATGAGTCAAACGGAAGTTTTACTTTTGAGGTTACTGGATCATCGGAGGTGCAGGAGGAATGTTGTGAAATTGCTGGGATCGGGGGTTTGGGTGGTTTGAGTGCGCTTTATGATTAGTTTGTTATGGATCTGGAGATTACTTACTGAGTAACATTTGGGAATTTTGATGTTTTTATGGATGACTGGAATCTCTTAGGTACCAGGGAGAGTTGAGAGATGTGCGTAGTATTGTGTTTTTGTTTGGTTTGAATATTGTTGAACGGTTTTTGGCTGTTGTATCCATTTGGAGGTTGCATAGGACCAGGTGGTGTATTATGAGATTTAAATGAGGCGTTTGTCTAGTGGAGACAGGATTTTCTGTTTGGAGGGGATATAGAGTTCTCTGAATTTTTGGTTTATATTTTGGAGGGAGAAAAACTAAGTGAGGTTTCCAGATAGTTTTTTGAAGTCAACATGATTCTGAGGTAGTGGTTTCCTTTTTTTGTAGGGATTAATGAATTGTTTAGATAGAGAAGAAATTTGGTGAGAGAGGTTTTTTGATAGGTTGAAATGGGATGGTTATTGATTTATTGGGTTGATACTGATCGCCATTGTTTAGGACATTGCTCTAGGCTATTGAGGCGCTGATTGGAGTGGATTGGAAAACGGAGGTGAAGGGATGATTTCATAGGAGAGGGCTATTCCCGTCTGCGAAAAAGATTGTGCTAGTGTTATGTGTTGTGGATATCATGGAAAGATTTTTATAGGAATGAGGCAATGACACTCCTTGGGGAACGCCCGCCGCGATTGGGTGAGGTTGTTGAGGAGGTGGTTATTAATTTTGACAGAGAAGGTTCTGTTTGAAAGGTAGTTTTGGAGTATTTTGTAGTGGGTGTCATTAAGGAAAAAGGATGTCATTAATTTTAGATGTAGGGGAATGGATGGTGGATTTTAATTATCAATCCTTTTTATTCGAAGTCGAAAAGGTTGATGAGGGATTTTGCGACGTTACAAAGGAGTTGTTAATGAGGTTAGGAGAGGCGGTATATTTGATGGTGACAGGAGTGTTTTGGGCGAAAACCTTATGAGTGTCAGGAATCAGAGAGTGATGGTTTATTAATTAGTTGTGTAGGAGTATTTTCGAACAATGTTGGATAATGTGGGGAAGAAGACTTTATTGAACAGATAACTTTCAGGGTGTATTTTGGTTTTGTTTGGTTTCGGTATCATTATATGGTTGGTGTTTCCATTTGGTTTGGAAAAATAAGTGGATCTGAGGATAGTTGTTGGAAGAATATAGGTAATTAAGATTATTGTTTTCTTTGGAGATATTTAGTGCGGTTTGTGATGAGGTCGTGAACCAGGGGGAGCTTTATTTTTAGGTTTCTTATTGCGGTTGATATTTGGGGAGGGGTAAAGAGTTTTGGGAGGGGTGACAATTGTAGGGTTGTAGGAGTTTTTTTCTTCTTTGGAGCCTGTTGTGATTGTTGTAGAAGCATGCTGTTGGGGGAGAATTGCTTTGTGAGTAAGTTGGGGCAAAAGATATTAGCTTTGATGGGAGGGAGTGGTAAACCAATTATTGATATTTTTAAGATAGGGATAATCGGATTTTTTCTTAGTCAAGTGATTTGTTTTTTGCCATAGTGATTTGTCGGTTACATTAAGTTGCTGAAGAAAATTGAAGTGTCTGGAGTCACTGGAGTCTTTAAGTAATTTTTGAAGTCTTCTAGTGATGTCGTTGTATTTGCGCTTGTCTGCGGGATTTTTGGAATTATTCCATTGTCTTCGTAAAGATGTTTTCTCAAGGAGTAGGAAACCGTATTTATGCTTACCAGCCAATGATGGAATAGGGCACGTAGTATTACAAAAATACTTGTAGGCCTTTCAGCGATCAATTGAACATTAACTTTTACACCACATTTACTTATAGGGTTATTTTTAATTATATTTAAATCTGGACCAGTTTAACATTATATTTTATTGCCGTATATACAAAAAACTATTTACTACATTAAAATAATTTCTTACTACATATACTATTTTTCTCAATTCGAAAAACTTCTATCACTTACTTGCTTCGACCAGCCGCATGAATTACAGGTTGACCGTGGTGGTTTAGGAAAATTACACTAATTAACCAATTAAATAGTTAAATCATACCGCGCCACTAAAATTAGCGCCTTTGAAATTATACAACGAAATGAAATAATTTCCGTACCCAGAAGTTAAAGAAAACAACAACCAAAAAAACGAAATTACCGCATCATCGTGAAACATTTGTGATTGCTTTGTTTGGTTCCTTACTATGGCCGATAGCTGCTGTGTGCTCCGGCTCGGATGTTAGTTTGTGGTGTAGGACGTCGAAACCATGTCCCCTTTGCTGCTTTATCACTGAAGGCCTTTGGTCGCTCGACTCGGCAGCTGGTTGCCTGTTTGATGACGGCCTCGCCACATAGAACACGTTGATGACTGGCTTTGGACGTCCAGTCCAACTACCCTCTCACTCGAATTAAACTCTCCAACGGTCCTTTTCTCTCTTACTCCAGAACACTCCTCAGCTCGGACTCGGCTTGACCGTCCTTCTCTCGATCTCCACAACAAACTGTCTTTTTCCCTCGCGTTCTCCACCCCAACTCATCAGCTCCGAATCGCCTTGACTGTTCATCTCTCCATCTCTCCCGTTCTCTAGACCAACTGTCCTCCTCTCTCGCGTTCTCCACACCAACTCCTCAGCTCCCCACCTTTTCCGTCATCACCTCTGGTTCTCATTCCATCTGAGCCACCAATCACCACTTGTAATTTTGAGCACAACACACCTCCAATTGCCCGCGAATTTGGGCAATCCTCGTCATTTTGACCCTTGGCGAGGAGAAATAATGTATGCGCCCGTACCTCCGGTCTGGTATAAGCAAAGGTTGACACATCTTTGTGCTGGCCTACCCCACAAATTCCTCAGACAGATATTCGCACGTTATTTTATAATCCTCCCCCCCGCACATGGAACAAACAACGTGTATTACATCAGTGATAATTTTACAAATAAGGTTTCTTTAATTTTAATTTTATAGATTGGGAAGAAGATTTTATTTATTGAAATGGTTCATATTTATTATATTAATTAAGATATTATATTACTAACTTAGTTAAATATAATGATGTATGATTTCCTTAGGTTAAAAACTTCTTTCCTTATTCAATATAACATGAAATATAAACATTTTAACTTAAATAAAAAGTATTATGTTTCTATTTTGTTCTATCCTAATTCATCAGAATTATTTTAATGTCAGTAATTTTATGGCAGTCTAATTAAATTATGCCCAACTGCCATAACAATTTATATTGATATTACAATTAAGAAAAAAGAAGAGTAAATGTAAGGATGGGTTATTTTATTCAACCTATTTAAGGCAAGATTTTAATTGCAAACTTTGTGCATTAATTTACACATTTTCAAAATTTTAAATAATTACTATGTTTAGACGAATATAACTTTTGTAATGACAATGATTTTTTATTCATATACCTTATTGCAACAGTTTGTTTTTAAGGGTTTCTAATGTAATCATGAAAATAATTCCTACTATAGTGGAAATTTCCTCAATCAAGTAAAAAGTTTATTAAAGTATAATAAATATATTGAAGAATAAGGCAATGCTTCCTATAAATATCTCCAATTGAGTGTAGGAATTAGAAATAATGTACCAGAATAAAAAATCTCAATTTATGGTCCGTTGGATATTTTTCTATCCTCATTTTTTATTATAAATAAAAATTAATAATTTCCACTTTCATTACTCCGACCAAAACACTTTCTGCTTACATCGCATAACAGGTCTAAACATCGCTTATTAAATATGTGTATACAGTGCCTCCATTATATTATATGAAAACAAATTAAATTGGGAATATATTTAGAGATAAAAAATGAAAAATTAGGTTATTGGTTTGTGAACTTTTCGCATTATAATATAACTGAAATTAATTTCTTACATAAATAATCATGTAACAAATTTAAACCAACGGTTTTTATATCATTAATATAAAGTTTACCGTCGCATATTAACAATATTTTCTGCCTGCCTCTTCGGTTACCAAAATTATATTGTATCACTTAAGCTCACAATAATTATCTACAGTCTTCAATAATCTTTAATATAATTAATTTTACTTAATATACAACGTTATTTCATTGTTCGGACGTAATCTACTGATTACGTTAATACACAGAAGTGTAATAATCTTTGTTCACCTTAAGAAGTTTGACGCATGATTATTTATGTCAGAAATTGATTGAATGGGGATAGTTCACAAAAATGTAACCTAATATTTCATTTTTTTCTATCACAGTTGTTTTGTTGTCAATCGAGTCATTCGCGTAGCGTTGGAGCCCTGATAAATCCAAATATATTCTCATTCAGGTACAACAAAGAATAGGAGTAATGAAAATTGAAATGGCTATGTAGAAATGAAAGGCATATAATAGGTTATCATGGAAGGTTGCATCACACCAGTCTAAGAACTGAAAACTACAACATTTTCTAACGCTGGCAACTTCTGTTTACGTCTACGAGTCATTTTAATTGCAGAGATCAACGTTATCAGTTTCCACTATCAAGAAATATTTTAATAAATCGTTTTGAATCACGATACCAGAAATTAACTACACAGGAAAAAATTCAGCATGATTGTGTTCTTAGGTGTAAATATCTGAGGTGCTACCGATTCACAATAAAATATGTATTCATGACGAGAGAAAGCGTAAGTATTTAACGCTTAGTACCATAGTTTTATTGTACAGTTACTATAATAACTTATTAATGTGCCGTAGTATAACGTTGTAAAATATGATGATCTACTTCCTATTACATCCCTTCAACTATACTATTATATTAAAATTCTATTTAATATCAAAAGTATACATTGTTATTTCATTGTAAAATTTCTTTGTTTATGCAAATGTACTTAAATTTGGACACCAAAATATTTTTTAGTGTGATAACTACAGGAGAACTTCACTTTTAAATCAATTTGTATCACAGATGATAAATTTTATTACTGAAAATAATGTAATACTATCGGTTCTGCGCGGTTAAATTATTTAAGAACTTTTATGTTTCCTTTGTTTTATGAATGATGATAAACCTCAAGATATTACTTACGGCTTGCTAATTTCGTTGTCTGAATGTCAGAAACGTTTGCATTATTCGTAGCTGTCGTGTGTTTGTGGCAGTTTATTAACATATTCATTTACACAGAGTTTACGGAGAAATGAGTACAGGGGCTGACCTCTGTATTTTGAATATTATTAAGGTTTACATGTAGAAAGAAGCGTGTATAAACTTAGTATCAGAGGTCCTATTATTGACATTAAACACGACATGGAAATTTACAAATGCATATATTGCACCTAATATGCGTGTATATAACTAATAACTAAATTTTTATGGTTGGTCAAATTATTGATGATTGGTTTGCAAAGAAGCGGAGGAAGGAATGGGACCGTCGTTTGGCTGAATTATTATTAGCCAATTTTGTTTTCAAACCAAGTTCATATTCATTTTCGATGTAATGTGGTATATGTGACTACTTTTCCGAAGCAATTCTTCCACCCCAGGCCTCCGTTTTATTGGCATAGTTCGTAACGACTTGTGCGAACAAACAGTCTGATGAATCATGGTAGTGTTGATGTCTCCAGGGAGTTGATAGACTTCCTCCCTTGAACTTGCCTCAGCGCGAGCGATGCCGGAATGAAGTGGTGGTGGCTGCTAGAGAAGGGGGGAAGAAAAGGGGTTAGGCTCCCCCTTCTAAATGACACTTTGCGAAACTTTGGGACCACGAACAACAGCTCCGGAGCAGAAGTTTGCAGTCTGCCGTCCTTTGCGTGTGGATGACACGTCAAGTCTCGAGCTACCCTTCATTACTCGCCTCTTCACCCGTACCAGTGACACTGCTTGCGCTACCAAAGAGTTCAATAAAAGTACTGGCAGCCCTTTTCTATGAGGAACGCAATTTAATCCTAACACTTCCCTCAGTTATGTGAACTACGTTTTTTTCTGGTGAGTTTTGCCAATCTGAAATCAGAGTCGATAGAACTCTATCTCGTCTTTGCAGCTCTCGTCACACTCAGAGCATCCTTCAAGATTGACGACTTACATTTGGCTCACTGCATTTAAGAATAAAAATGTATTTCCTCAATTAATAAAAAGTAATAGTTGAAGCTTCAAGCACTTCTCAGAAATTTTCACACAGTAAAAAAGTCAGATAGCACTTATAAATCAAAACTGAAATTCTCTTAAAACATATAGCACATTTAAAACTACAAATTATGAATTGCCGTGCTGTATCTGCCTCCGTCAGAGAGGTCATGGGTTCGAATTCCAGCGTGGACATTGATATTTGTTCGAATTATGGTCAGGAAAGATTATGTCAAATGTAACATCTACTATAATGAGTTCAAAAGATTAGTCAAAACTGTCTTGATTGTTTTTGAGGAGAGTTAATTAAACCGGAGGTAAACAAATTTAAAAAATGCTCACCGATATGAGTATTAATCTTATCCTATCAATGATATAATAAAATAACCGAATAACGGAAGTACGTTACCAGTTTAGCAGATGGTGTATCTCGTGAATTTAGTGATTAATCATGAGATAGAAAGTCTGGGGTTCAATATTGACTTATCTCGAGACTTCAAACTCTTGATTCTGATCTGGGAGAATCAACTAGGTCCACATTCCATCATCGCTGTAGTCATTTCAAGTTTACTGAGTCTTCACAGCAAACTGTGCAAACGTATGAGTCCATGGTTCCGAATAACACTCCAGTTTTCAGCCCCAAATACTCAACGGTTACGTAGACGGCGCTTCACTGTCCACTTGAGTAGGCTGGCAAATACTTCCATTTCACTATTTATTATGACAAATAAATTATTTTCTAGGAGATCAGAAAGGAAAATTTTGACCTGGCTCGAGAATTCAACCCGAGATCTTCCACATACCGTTGGTAGTCCGAGTCAATGGAAGAACCCAATGCGAGAACTCACCACTCATTTTTATATGAAGTTCAGGATCACCTAAAATTTACTAATCCTACACGTCACAATCTAATACTACATTGCACATTTTTTTCAACGGCGCTTGATTTCAATTAACAGAGAGTAGAATGATTTCTAATTTAAGATCAGCCATAGGCCATAAATTAATACACTGTCGGTGGTCCTGAGCTATAGGTATAAATGAGTGGACAGATCTCGCACTAGGTCCCAGCGTTCACTGAGACCAGATTGAGATTTTGCCATTTGGTCTTCAAAATTTAGTCTAATGTCCTAGGTTGTACTTCAATAGGGAATAATTATTCTCTCTTTCAGTTGAAATTAGTTCTCTTAAAATAAAATAAATGTTCTTTTCTATTCAAAATTTAAAGAGGGAGGCGCTGCGAGAGTTTCTCGTAGACGCTTCAGCCCAGAGTGACTGCGGGGCTTACCTGATCATGTTGGGAATGCCTCGCACTCTCTCTGGGTATTTTTTATCAAAGTTCTCATATGCCGAGACACCTTCACCTATTTTAGGAGGTATATGTACTGGGGTCAAAGACCTTGGGCATATGGCAAGAGTTGTCCGCTGATCCCATTGGATCGGTCGGCCAATTGCCTCCTGAAGTTGGTGGAGACACGGAGAAGGGAATGCTGCGTCCCCACAGCAAACTCGTCTCCCGTCATTCGGAAGGGCGTGAGAACAGTACCCAATGCCCGACCTACCTGATGCAGGTTTTCCAGGGTTTTCCCTGCATCTCTTTAGGTGAAACACCGGGTAGGATCCTTAAACCATAGCCCGGGGGCCCTAGTTAACCCTTGGCTACCTTGCTCTACCTTCCGCATCCCCCCATTTTTCAATTCCCTTCCTATGCTATTAAAGGGGAGTTGCCTGTTTCAGGATCACCCTCATGTAGCCTGTTATCCCCCCCCAAAAAAATCAAAATTTTGGCCTAGAATGTCACATTTACAGACTAAATGACAAATTTCTTGAAACCTATTTTAACTGCTACATTAAGTTAGTTTTGTAGGAATATGGCTGAACGGGTTTATTCAAGAAATCAAAACTCAATCTGCACGAATATGTTTTATTAGTATGTGAACAGAATCTTCGTTTCAAAAGTAAACACAAAGAGAGGGCAAAGAAATAAATGAAAGCATGCTATTCAATCAGAAAGTATACTTTGGACTAAAAGCAATAACTTAAAGGTTAACGTGTTGCAAAAGATTCACGCCATATACAACTAGCAATAACAAAATGTGGTTGGCGGACATTACATGGTTTTTAAAGTAAATATGTAATTATACTTTAAACGTTAGGATTTTAACTATACCCAGTATCGATAAAAGGATAGGAATCTTGGACTAAAAATAAAACGAATATGACTAATATTTAAGTTGTACAAATAATAAACGAACAAGCCTATACAATGAATGATATCGGATAGTGTCCCAAAAATTAATACTAAAACTACAATTACTGACACAGCATAACACAAATTAAATATTTTATTTAATCTTGAGAAGAGATAACTTGGAAAAGCGTGATTAGATAAATTAACAAGAAAGTTATATCAGCCATATTTTATAAGATTTTCAAACTATGTAACAAATTAGGAAAAGATTCTAATAGCCAGAAATAATGAAAAATAAGTAAAAATGGTTAAATTTAACGCAAGAAATATGGTATGTAAATATGTTTACAAATAGTTTATAGCGAAGATGGAAATTATTAATGTAGAAGCATAAAGGAACCTAATGTAAGTAGATATTTGTTAAACCGGCACTAAATTGTTTTTAAATACAGAAAACTACCAGCTTTACTCAATTTTATTGCTGAAGGAATTTCCCTAATTAAGGTAACTCAAATTTTTCAATTGAAGAAGTAGCTAAATGACATGCTTTTTATTTTATTCGTGAAAGAATAAATGTTTTAAAAATATAAATGCGCGTATTATCTCACTACCTACAATATCTGGTATTGTATTGTACATTTATGATTTCCAGAAATAGTGTTCACTAAATTAAATATAATTAAATTACTTTTTTATTCTACCGATTATTTGAATTTTTACTTCATGAATGTTTCTCTTAATAAAGCAGAGGAAAAACCTCTGGCGTAATTTCCAGGTTTAATATTAACGTAACAATAATTCTGGGAAATACTCAACATTCCAGTGCCTACGTTGCGAATTACAGGTTCTTCGAATTCTAATACCAGGAACTACATAAATTTCAACTAGCCCCATTCAGAGTTTTTGTTATCTGAAAGATTCGCTCACCCCACATATTCAGCAATAATAGTTTGACGCTATCTTTCATTCATAAAATTGGGTGTATTTTGATTTAGTTTTTCAACATTCTAAGTATATTGGTCTGCATTTAGATCATTACTACTTTCTAATTCCATTTCACGGTAATACCTAACAATGTTCTATTCATAATGTTCGTTGTTACACTTGAAACTCGTCAACTAATAATTTAAAGGTTCTTCTGTTTCCTGTTAAAATTTGCAGACTTCCCAATTTGGATGCTTATTGAGATTTTATATATTCATAAGGAATATAAAAGTACTTTCAGGAGCAATTAAATAATGAGCTTAAATTGTACAACCAATTTCATATAGCCATAATAACTGATCAACAAAGCCTAATTTTGCTTGTAAGATTAAAATTTTTATATTATTTTGAAAGATTCACAACCTGTTGTTGTTGTAATAATCAGTCCTAAGACTTATATGATGCAACTCTCCACACTAGACAATCTTGCGCAAACCTTTTCATTTACACATAACTGCGATATCCCACATACCCCTAATCTATTTAGTACATTCCATCTTTCACTCTAGTACTAATTTGACAAGATCCTCGTGTCTTAAAGCGTGGCCTTTCCCTTCTCGTTGTCAACGTCCTCCATATTTTTCGCTCTTCCACTATTCTGCTTAAAACTTCCTCATTATTGATTCTATCCACCCATGTGATTTTCAGCATTCTCCTATAGCACCACATTTTAAAGGCCCACGTTTCACACCCATATAATGCCACACTAACTTATTTAATAATGATTTCCTAATCTTCATACTGATTTTACCCATAAGTAAATTCCTCTGTTTTACGAAATCCTTCCTTGCCTGTGTTATCTTATTCTTTATTACTATTATATTTCTATCTTCCCTCGTTATTATGTTTGCCAAAGTAGCATAATTCCTTTACTTCAAAATAACTCTTCCCAATCTAACACACTTTGCTATATCACTGTTTCCCATATTACCTCACATTATCTTGGTTTTCCCTCTATTAATCCTCATATTGAATTTGTAACGCAGTAGGACCCGTCCCTAATTTTATTCAATTTTTTAGATTTTAAATAATCAAAATCCAGCAATACTATTCTTACTCGGAGACAGGCAGATAAGAAGTGGTTTTTATCGGCATCAAGTTGCCAGGCCGAAAATGTACCTGTCTGCAGCTTAAGAAGATTAAGTTTGTTTTGCTGAAGTAACGTTCTTCCTTCAAAATTTCCCAAGAACACTAATCCCTTCTTAAGCAAATGGAGTTCCCGGGCTTTACGGAGGACAAGTGGGTATTGGCGAATACCCGTCACGTCGGATAGCGCTATCTCTTGGAGGAGAGGAAAATAGGAGTACAGTTAGGTGAGCAAAAACATGAAATAACTCAGAGTTGATCAGGACGTTGAAAGTAGGAGGAAGCTGCCAAGTGGAACAGGAGTTGTAAAAGAGGAGGAAGCGAGATTGTGGAACTAGACGTTGAAATGGAGGAAGAAGCGAGATATGTTGATCGAGAGTTGAATGAGAAGTGAAAATTGTTGCTTTTGAGTGAAAAGGAAGTGCAAGCAAATATGGCCAGAACTTTTGACTTGTTTGAACTGAGTGTTAGAGTGAATAAGGCGGAAAATAGAGATTACCTCAATTACTGACAGTACCAGGTCCATAACATTTTCCACCAACAGAAGGCACGTTCATAACTCAACCTGGAGGAAGAAGAAAGTCAGAAAGTGGAGAATGAGTAATCAAATACGAGGAAGTTTCAGGATCGCCTAGTACCTGCTTCGAGAGACAGGTTCATCAAGAAAGAACGAAAATTTATACTGCACGTTCTTTAGCCCAATAATTAATTAACCCTGAGAACCCCTTGGAAATTTATAAATCGTCCCCTTTAATAAATAAATAATTGTAATAGTGTGCAGGGCCCAGTATTGAAATTGTTCTTTCCTTATATAAATAATATAATTATTTGTAAAGCATAATAATTTGTTAAATTTATCTTAAATTACCCCCTCCGCAATTCATTGATAAATTATTTCTCCAGGACCACGCTCAAGTCATTGATTATCGTTTCTAACTCTTCTTCTGACTCTCCTAATACTACTTTGTCATCGGTAAAGCGTAGGGGGTTTATTTCTTTTCCTTGCAGTATGTTTTCTTTTCCATATTCCGTTTTAACTTTCATCATCGCCTGTTCCATGTATGAGCTAAACAGCATCCCTGTCTCACTCGTTTCTTATCTTGATCTTCAATTATAATTATTGCTGCCTGCCTTCTTTAGAGGTTATGTATAAAGCTTCTTTCTAGATAAATTATTCGTCTCTTCAAAATCCTTAATAGTTTGTTCAAGTTCATATTATAAAAGGCTTATAAAATTTGAAACCAAGTCAATATTGCTTCTCTTGTTCCACATTCATTCTTCCTGAAACCAAAATGATCTTCTCCTAGCTCACATTATTTTTGTCTGGGAATTTATAAGACCACGAGAACTTATAATATCATTACAACAGGCTCCTGTTGCTCTACACATATTTAGTCTCCCCAAAATACACAATAATGGTGTCCAGTTACGGCCTACTATTAGTACGTCTAATCCAACCATATAAGTCAGCTATTCCGGAATATACTTTGTTTACCAGCCGTAAAAAAGTTTCGATAAGACATAAATCCCCGACAAGGCTAATTGCCACTGGAAGAGCATAATATTGTAGGAGAAACATCATATTTAGTGAGAAATTACTGAACAGAGATTCAGGATTCCAGTTTAGCCAAGTGATTCGCTGGATTAGTGCGATGCGAAGATACGGAATGGAGCTGGAACGGTACGCGTGGTGCATACAACGGAGACCAGAGTACGAGTAAACGAGCGAACCAATGAGAGATTGCATCGCTCCAATAATAGAAACTATTTAATCAGAAGCACTTTGTGTACGCAGAGGTTTAGCTGAGATTATATAAATGCCAATAATAATACCCGATTTCGACACTTCAGTCTGAAAATGTTAGCGGTGCCAGCCATAGAAACGTCACTGATTGTCACTTCAGCTCGGTTGCAAAGCAAAGAGCAATTCATACAAGCCTTCAACGAAAAGTCCTGACACCTTAACATAATATAGGAAGTTTCCAAGTACGTTGTATTACTTCAAGATAATCAATAAATAGATAATATTTCATCCTCTTATGGATGCAATAGCCATTTTAATAAATTAGAAGTACGCGATAAAAGGTCTGAAGGCCTGCAAAGTATTTGTGCGTGTGTGTGGTCAGAGCTAAACCGTTCGTCAGAAAATAGAAACGTACCATGGTTCAGATTTATGGAAGAGCGTTTTTTCAATGGGCGTAAATCTCTTAAATAAATGGCACCCATTCCTAATCCATGAAAAATTTGCTGCCGTCAGTATGTAAGGTAGACGTGAATAATTAAAATCATTTAACGGTGTGACTAACACAAAATCTTTTTTGTGAGAAGACGTGTTTATATCCGCGGCTAAAAAATTTCCTATTGGCTGCAATTTTGTGAATACCAACCAATGGATATTACTTGAAATTGCAGCTAATTGGTTACTGTAAAACGGTGGAGGAAACGTTGGGGCCATACGAGGCAATATGGAGAGAATTTTGGTATAGAGAGATTTATGGATCTTTTGAGACCTCAGCAGATCTAGAACGTTTGGTATAATTTTCCACTATTTTGTCCCAAGGCGTCATTCTTGTAGCCAGATAATCCTCGATGCAGTCAATTAGAGGCGCCTCCATATCGTCAACCCGAATCAGCCCGAAGCTGACCGCCATCAGAGAATACAGCTGCAGTCTTTTGAATTTAATAAGTTCGCTTTGCCAAACCTCTTTGCCATATAAACTGTTTCTTTTGGTTCACTCCACTGATTTTAATAAGTCTCAGTATCTAAATTATTAAAGCTCAGCCGTCTTCATTATAAATCATTTTATTCAAGTGTCTTATTGATAGTATATCGAATCCTAACTTTATTGTTACACCGACGGAAACGAAGTAATGAGGTGGGGAAAAGGAATTGAAAACCCAAGAAAAATGGAGTTTTAGACATTATGATTAAGAAAGGTCTTTAAGACAGATTATGATTAGGATTTTAAAAGTAGAGATAAAACTGAACAATAATGAGTGAACATTTAGAGTGGACAGTTAGAAATTGGAGATTGTCCTGGCCACGAGCAATTGAACTACAGGAGGAAAGCGAGCTCGAATTCGGGGCACCAAAGTAATAGCAACGAGGAGGTGCAGCAGGACTGACTCCATCGGGAAGTTTTTATTATTATTATTACCCAGCTGCTATTGGGCATTTGAAAGCTATATACAAAGAAAACACAAAGACAATTACAAGAAGAAAATACAGAAATCACTTCACTGCACTTCATTATTAGCACTTAACTGATTCTAAAAACTTCTCACTTCAGTTTCTTAGACTATTCCTAAACTGATTTAAGCTAACCCGGAAAAGTCGTCAGTATTTCTGCAGGCAATGAATTACAATCGCGTATCTATCAACAAATGAAAATTTTACTACTTCTGTGCAATGCCCTTTTTCTTTAATTTTGAACGCGTGATCATTTAGAGATATAATTCGGCACCGTAAGATGGTTTGTTATTTCTTTCCAGGCAGGTTCACCCTTATAAGCTATATATATATTGCGCACAATCTCGCATGTTTCCTTCTAATTTCTCGTTAGATTTGTTCGCGAATGGACCCCCAAACATCCATTCAGCCCGTTTTTTATTTTTCAAACGCCAGGGTTCCGGGCCTAAGCGAAAATTAAAGGGTAACAACTCTTTTTTTAACCTTTTGTCGATTTCCTGGTCCTTCCAATAGGATTTGTGTTTGTATTCCGCTCCATGAGAAGGCCCATTTAGATGACCCCTTAGTATAGACTCATGTATTATTTTATAAGATATTTTATGTGTATTAATATTGTAAATATAGTGTTAAACCTTAAAACATGCCGGCTTTTAACTTCCAACTAATCAAATGATAGAATATTGTAACTTGATAATATAGACTAATTGGATTTTTCTTTTTTATATGATATTTATTCAATTTTAAAGTAGTTAATCTCCCCCATATTCATTTCAAGTTGGTGAGATAAGCCGGAAACGCCTATGGGCAGGGAATAATTTTTTGCTGCCTTGGAGGCTTTCCAGGACAATGGGGGAGCACCAGACCTTTGAATGCCGAACTTCATTGCTGTAGGCTGACTGTGAAAATAACGAATTGTTCACACACAATTATTGTACTAGTGTAAATTCATATTTTAGAAGGCACATAAAAGAATTCATGAATATTTTATTTGTATTGTTTTCTTTTCATTCATGCCTGATACTCAGAAGTGGATTGGTTTGATATAAAATCTATTCCAAGAAGTAATGGTTACGTTCTTTCCCTCTTTCTTTTCTGGCTCATTTTGTAAAAATGCTCACTTTATCGCGTGAGATTGGGTCACTGTTCATTTTATGTAACTGTTTTATTTTTTGGTGATTGTTTTTAACGTGGTTTTATGTTCGACTGAACATGCCTTTTATTTTGTTTTTATAATTCCGTTTTGTTTTAAAATTACAATAAATATATGAATTATTTCATTTCACTAATTTTTTTAAGTTATTCATTACCTAGCACCCTGCTGATGCTCTTAAGGAACTCTGAACAGAAAATTAGTGAATCCTATGGGTTGGTGCCCGAATTTGATTAATTAAGTAATAAACATAAATTCCACAGGGGTCAATCGAAGCCAAGTGGTCCAGAAGTGGTTGCCGCACCATCTCAGAAAAAATTAATATTTAGTTTGTGCATTCCCCCATCTTTTGGAAGTTCAGTACTAAATTTGTTTAGTTTATATTGTGTCCGGTTCAAAAATGGCGGCCGCTATTGTTGCAACGAGCTAGCCCTTGTTTGCGTTTGCAGGTATCTAATAATTTCTTAATTATGCACGACTGAGTCGATGTATCCTTATCAAATAAACGGCATCGTGTTTAGTACATTCAGGCCTACAAGTCAAACTTATATTTACTAACCTAATATTATTTTTTCATGTACTCTGTGTACCACGAAATTATCGATTCCAAATGAAGAAAATTCCATTTTCGTAGACTACTTTCCCCAAGAAGACAGTTTGCGAACCTCAATAATTTCCATGCTTTTACAAATGATGGTGTAGTCACTGCATATACATTATTCCCTTAATAATTACACCTCTTTAGAAATGTTTGATACACTATGTCTCTGTTGGGCATATAGATAAAAATCTGAAACTTGTTCACATAATAGGTCTCTATAATAGCAGATTACGATAAAAATCTTAACTTTGAGATTTAACTCAAAGAACGTATAAAAATTGTTAAGCGTAGCATTAATTTTTCGATTTCAAAGTGCAGTATAAGTGGGTATATCAATATAATACTTCAAATATTTAAACATTTTAGACTAAGTAAACTATTTTGAGAACAACATATAATTTTATATATTGGGGATTAAATGTCTACGTTTGAAAAATTTTAGTTTTAGGCTATTGAAGTCTCATCTCATAGCTCCATATTGGATTTATTCTAGTTTTACAAGTCAGCAGATTGTTAAACAACGATAACCTGAATTACAGCCGAGTAAAAAGTAATATTTTGAAAGTTTAAGGTTGGGATTTTAAGTTGATAAAACACAATTTTCAATAAGATGAGCCAGATATGCGGACTACATCGCCATTGAAGATAGATATAAACAAAAAATAATAGAAGTCTACGAAGAATTAGAGGAAAATTCAGAAAGAATGGGGCTTAAAGTGAATATGAGTAACAAAAAATATATGCTTATATCGAGGGTTCACGTTTCTGCAAGATGACGACTTGCCCCGTATTCAAAGCTGTGGGGGAAGAAAATAACCAAAGACGTCGAGAGCTTCTAGACTAATGTTTATCGAGGTAATGAGTGATGTAGAAAACGGCGAGAGGAATTATTTATAGAGGGGACATAATACAGTCAATTATCTAATGTCCGTGGGACCATACAGATACGATTATTTTACTTGAACGTGAATTATATATTTCACTGCCTAACTGTCCAGAATAAATACAGAAAAACTTCACATTGTTTGTTCCTGAACGAAGATCTGGAAATCAATTTATAATTTGAGATAAATTTTTCTGGTATATAACTTACATCACTGTAATTACTGAATCAATGTAAATTAATACCTAAACAAAAATTCCAAGACTGTCGTTGTTACACTACCCCCTTCCTCCGAGATGGTAACAAAATACAACACCAACTAATTAATGATAAATTAAAAATAATTTAGTATAATTCGTTTTAAACTTAAAACGGGAAGCTACAATGTATATAGTGACATGATTTTCTGTCAAATCGAGCTTTTATATGTGTCCAAAACTTCGGCGTCGTTGTTTCGGTGGCAATTGTTGTCGAAAGCGCACGTTGCGACGCATGCAAGTCATAGTCGAGACTCAGCTAAAGGAGGTTGGTCTTTACAAAATGAGTGTGAGCCAGGTCGCAGTCATAATCACACTGCATGTAGTGCTTGAATTGTGTTATATAATGTAAAGTGAGTAAACAACTGTCATTTGGTAAAATTAAACCCATTAAATTGTTTGTGTTTTGTTCCAAAAGTAAATATTCAACGCTAATCTACTTTTTGGTATTTTTTGTAATATAGAATAACTTAGTGCCAAAACGAGAAGAACAACTGCAAGTCAAGCGGAAACTTACGAAATGGCGGTACCGCACATATATATATATATATATAGTAACATGAAAAGTTACGATGAACAATGCAGGCCAGCTTGCGAGTTGCAATTGTTGAGGAACTGACGCAACCCGGGCCAACAATGTGGTCTGGCGAGTCGTCATGGGGTGATTGGAGAAGCAGGTTGTGTCGGCGGGACGACGAGAGAATGACCACGCCCTGCAGATATAATTTTTTTCATGCTCTGATTGAAATTAAAACTATTAAATCAATTTTTGGTATTTTTATGAAAAATACCTGGCGCCCTAAAGGAATTAAGAAATGTAGAATCCGCTACAATATATATATATATATATATATATATATATATATATATATATATCCGCCGTATATACATCCGTTACTTTCGTATACACATTTTGATTATAGTAATTTTATTGTAAAATTTCTCGCAGCCGCTACATATTTCGACCGACACGTAAGTTAACACCACCTACTTTGGGAGGTTTATGTACTGGGGTCGAAGACCTTAGCCGTAAGTCAAGAGTTGTCCGCTGATCCAACTGTATCAGTCGACCAACTGCCTCTAAAACTCGTGGAGATGCGGAGAAGGGAATGCTGCGACCCCACAGCAAACTCGTCTCCCGTCATTCGTAACGGCGTGAATAATACCCAATACCCAACCTACCTGATGCACGATTTCTAGGGGTTTCCCTGCATCCGGGTAGGATCCTTAAACTATCGCCCAGGAGCCGTAGTCAACCCTTGGCTACCTTGATCTACCTTACGAATCCCCCCTTTTCAATTCCCTTGCTATGCTATTAAAGGGGAGTTTTCTGTTTCGGGATAACCCTCATGTAGCCTGATAACCTAAAAAAAAGTGTTGGCGATGAACTGTTTTATCAGTTTACGTTAGCAAAATAATTAGAGTTGTAATAAATAAAATTGATAATACTTATTTAATTTATATTTTTTATTGATCACAAAAGTATTATTTTATGATATCTAAAAGTATTTATTAAATAAAATAAGTTGCAAGTATATTAAATTTTTGGTTTTTAATTTCAAAGAATACTAATCGTAGAATTACTTTTTATGCTTTAAGAAAAATTGAAGCACGGGTTGAGATTAGATAAGAACATTCATTACTGGACGGAGCGAGACAGTGGAGGGAAGTGAGATCTATTTTATTGGAGTGCAACACAAACGATATAATATAAATGTGTTAAAAGGGCTACAGATCGTAGTTTTCTAAACGTTGAGGATCGAGTATTAATTCGCACTTGAGTATTTTTCCTTTCCATGTATCCTGCACGATATTATCGTTGCATCACTGCTGGCTCCGGATGACGACTTCAAATTTTTGTCGGAAACGGCACGAACGGAGGAGAGGATCTTCGTTCCAAAGACCTTACCGAAAGATTAAATTATATTTGTGTTTTTCTGTTTTTACATTTCTGTAATTTCTTTTCATTTATAATTCCTTCCAGGTCATTTTTTATTGGTAAAATTTTATTTCTTTTTTTAGTGTCTGAATGTTATTCCACTAAACGAAGTGGTGGCGCCCTAACGGTAACTGCAATTGTTATCAATATCAGAAATTGCTAGAGAAAAACTATTAAAATTTTAGGTATTTTTTGTTTCTTTCATCACTTTGAACTTTACCGTCAATGCACACGCTCAAACCAGCGAAATAGCTTTGGCAATATCCCTACTTTATTTCGTTAGACCAATCGAGTCTGGTAACCGAACATAGGGATAGTTACTTCCGCAGTTTCACAGGAGGTAAAATATGCGAGTTTAAGAATAGGAAGTTACATATTCGCTGAAATAATATACAAAAATTTTTCTTATAAAAAACACTTACCACTCAAAACAGTGAACAATGAACGAACCGGCTGTTCTAATTCAGGACTAAATGGAATGGAATAGGAGGTGATAATATATATATATATATATATATACAGTTACATATTCGCTAAAATAATATATAAAAAAATTTCTTATAAAAAACACCAATCAAAACAGTGAACAATGAATGAACCGGCTGTTCTAATTCAGGACTAAATGGAATGGCAGCTTAATTTTATTAGACGTTTTGTTCCAAAGTTGTACTATAACCATGCATGTATCATTTTTACTGAGCTGTACAATCTTTGGGGCTTTACGCTCGTTTACGGTTTGCAAAAGTTAGCATGAGAAATACTGTAATCACACTGTGATCTGTGGCACTATTTACAAATTTTACAATAGAAATAACACAAGCTCAACGATTATTAATTTTATCGGTGTTAAGGAAGAAATCACACACTTTGTTGTCACTTTTTCACCAGATAAGGTCAAATGTTCAGTTTATACATATTACAAATTACACTGCATTTAATAATTACTAACCGGAGACTCTGCGTGGCCCGGGTATTTATTTATATAATCGCGGTACATTATTTATTTCTTGATCAACACGTGACAAAATGAGCCTCAAATGTACTCCCAGTTTCTAGAGAGAGTCGAAAATTCTCCCGGCACAATAGCAGAGATAAAAAATTTCCAGTAAAAGAATATAAATTCTCCCCCAGTTTAAGGATTAATTTTTACTCACATCGCATATTAAAAGTCGTAATTTGACACAACGACTCGCATTATACCGGTTTCGACACAATAGGTTCCTTGTTATTTTCATATCACTCATTTCCACCTTCTCCCCTCACTTCCTGGAAGGGGTTGAAATTATACACAAATATTTTCGGGAAAACATTATAAAAGTAATTTACTTCAAAAAATTTTTTCGACTCAAACATGAGCCTTTATTACATAAAAATTCCAATAGTTAGACCCCCTCCCCTAGGGGTGGTAGTTGTGTCTCATCCCTTAAGTGTTCGGTTTTTCGTAGCGAGGAATATGGAAAGAAAATTTTATCAAAATTGTTCTGTCCTTTAAATATATTCCACAGAAGTGTGTTTTACTCCATCTTACCTCCTGTTAGGGGATGAACTGCGAATTAATAATGTCTCAATCAAACTCGAAGACTCCAACAGTACCGATTTCTATACCAAACTTAACTGTTTTATTTTTATTTTCATATGACAGCCTCAACTTCACCCTTATAAACGCTTTCCTTAGACGTTGATTGTGGTTGAAATTATAGGCAAATAAATTCAGTGAAAACGCTATAAGATTAATTGATCCAAAACCTATATATATATATATATATATATATATATATCTAAAGGAAATAACGGAAGTTTATGAGTTATTTAATATTCCAGCAGCTCCATCCCCGTCCCAAGGGGTGGTAGCCAAGTTTTACCCTGACAGTGCTGATTACCGGTTCTCAAAGAACACACGTACGAAGTATGGTCGAAATTGGTCCACTCCTTGCGGACAGACACATACACATAGTAAATTTTATTAATAGGAATAAGGTAGTTGACTCATCTATTTGGTCTGTTTCGCGTGAAATAACTTATCAATTTAATAAACGTTTTAAGTAGCAATATATTTGAAGTACTTATAAAATATACATAAATATTTTATCTGGAGTGCGGCGCACACGATGCGACATATGTAAGCAACGCGTTAGTTCGTTTACAGTCAATTTTAATTGGTTTAAGGTTAATGGTGTGATCGCTTTGTTTGAATACCTTAGTCATGAATGAGAATTTATGTGAAATAAGTATTTATGGATACGTTTAATCATGAAATTGACTGAAAGACTTGATATTAACTTGATATTATTCGAGTATCGTTCACAATGGTAGTCAGCCGGCTAATTCGAAAAGGAATAATTGATTTTAAGGAAGCTTGTTCGTTTGTTAAAAATAAAATCTCAAGCTCACAATAATCTTTGCTGAAGACGATAATATATATCAGAAACCGAACAGCATTGTCTAGAACGTATTAACACTATCAATAAAATACTAAATGTTATCAGACCGCTGTCTTGTACGATTTATTTCTAGTTTATTTATTATTTGTTGCCGTTTAGGGCATTGAATTTACTTTCAAAGTGGATGTCTTTATTATACCCTTTTTTATAACGCACAAACTCTCGTCTTTGAACCTGTAAATGCATCACGTCGTTTGTAAGATGATTTATCTTCTGATGCGATAAGATGTCTCACTGGAGTAAGAATCCAGCAGTTCACGGATGTTGCCCCTTCACTTTCTATTTCTCAGAATATTTTACGTGTAACTTTAAGGGAGCATTACTAAAAAATAGACTACTAGTATTGATTTTACCGTTGTTTAAACTCCTATATGCGAAAGCACACTATAAAATGGAAGTTCTAACGAAGAAGACGTGTTGGTTAAGTTTAAATAAACAAAAGTGTTTCTGAAAATTAATGACGTTTAATTTTTATTCTGTGTCATTATCACCAAATGAGATGAATTTCAAGAAAATGATGTACGGAGTCACGCCCTTTTAATTGGTCGGTAAAGACCAATTTTAAAATGGTTATATCACGTGCCCACACATTAATTTGAGTTAAAAGCATCTGTTCAGTCCTTCTACAAGTCCCAAACGTTTGTGAACAGAATTAAAATAATTTTATACGACATTTTATGCGACAAAAGATGATTTATAAGAAAATTATGGTCTACATTAATATTTAAGGAACCAGCATGAGACCCTACTGGGGCTAAACTAATCTCTCTGTGAGTCATGTAGCACAGATTATTTGAGACGCGGGAATACATATCTTTAACGTTCTGCACTTGTACGACATGCTGGGCTCGGGATTTTAGTGGACATCTTGTACAAGTTAAAGCAGGCAACTGTCCTTTTGGGTGCCTCTGCAATTCCGAAGCTGGCAATTTCGAATTCTACCGGATCTAATTGGAACTGCATCATGAAAATATCTTTTCAGACGCAAGAAAGTAAGCTGTAAGCTCATTTCACCCCTTATTACTCGAACAAAAACCGCGTCCGACTCGAAGTCAAAATATTTCTTTCAACCTTTCATTAGACACTCGGATTTTATATCTCCTTAGCATGATAAATACAACTTGTTCTCAGATTTCTTCACAAATGTCAATACGGTTCTCCTATTAATAATAAAATCTGTCTTTCTGTGAAATTTGGCAAAATTTAGAAGGTGTTCAGACTCCTAATTCTTATCTTGATTTTATCTCTCATGCCTGTTTTCTTTTTTTTTGTGGCATTCCGTCACCGATGGATCATACTTGTCACAATTTTTTTTTCTCCTAGTTGCAATTGATATTTCGTGTCACCAATTGTACGTATTTTGAAAATGTATGCTAATACATTTTTCATTTAGTCAAAATTTAAAGCAAAAAGTTATCGTTTTTCTGCCTACAAGTCATCGAACTGCCCCGAGACTCCACGAACCTTTCATTATTATACATTCCCCAATGTTTCGGGGTTCACATGTATTTTTACCGGGCTTCTTAGTTGCCTGTCCAGGCTTGAGGTTCACTTTGGCTTTCCCTTCCTCACAGCTGGCACTCTACAGTTTCACCATTGCCTCCGTATTGTCCACCTCAATGCAACAAAATAAAACGTCCACCCTAAGGCACGTTGTCTTGGCAGTAAGATATTAGATATTAAGTATATTTAGTATCCTACTTACGGCATGTAAATATACGTTTTTTGTTCCATTGTAAGAACGGTGGAATAATATTTGATCTGAGGAAGAGTTGGACTTTTAGCACTCTATCTGTGAAATCAGCGATGACAAAGAGGTGCGAAGATTTTCGCAGTCCGAGACGGACGTGTCCCCGCGTTTATTTTTCTCCCTGCCAAGGGAGAAAATTACGAGGATTTAGAAAATTCGCGGGTAATTGCGGACGTGCTCTTTCCGCAATAAAAACGGCGATGGGTGCTCCAGGTGGGACCATTAAATGCTATGGTGATGAAAAGAGAGGATAGCACAGTTGGAGTAGAGAACCAAGGAAGTGAGGAATTACCTCTGGACAGTGGACGGTCTGCGTCTATAGTATCTAAACAGTCCAAGCTGACAAGACAAGGAGAGAAGACTTCTCTCTGGAGTTGGGTAGTCCAAGGCCTGCAAACACTCTCCTAGGCAGTAATTCTGGAGATTATATGTAGAAGCCAGCAAATAAAATATTTTTGGTGTATTTTGAACTAGTTTCAAATTTAACAAAGCGTTATATTCTTTTATTTATTTTAATATATAATTTCGTTTGATTTTACTAAGCACCACGGACAACCTGTCAGTCTATGAGGCTAGTGAGAACAAGTTCAATATATAGATGGTAAATTTTGTAAATAGTTTTCTTTTATTATTTTTGTAGTAACAGAATTGTTGGAAACATTTAAAAAAATATATATTTATGATCAAAATGCACGAAATTTAATATTTCCATGAAGTTGAACCCTAATATTTTTATGGTTAATGCTTTAAATGTTACCAAATAAACTAATTGTAAAATGAAGAATCTGCCGACCACCACTATATATATGTAATATATTGTTAAGGTGAATCGGTGCTCCTAGAATAAGTGGGGTGTTGTGACAATATGACATTTGAACGCGGATTGTATTGCTGTGATCCTGTGTTGTACATAAAAACTTCGAGAAGATTCTCTAAGGACCTTAAACATTTCAACGAAAGAGTTAAACAGTGTAGCTCGATTGTAATTGGCTAAGCAGGTCACCTGGCCCAGTTTCAGCAAGTTGGCTGAAACGGGGCTGTAAGACAAACTAGTCAATCGGGTGGTGGGCCTTAATGTGAAAGGTTGTGTATTGAGACGGTGTTAGGAGAGCGAAGGATGAATACGTAATTTGGCAGACGTGATTTTACAGAGAGACGGTGTTGACGTGTCTGAGACAGTGGAAGTACGCGAATTTTGAGAGTGGTGAAGGTGATTCTTACCAATAAACTTCGTTTGAAAGAAAGTGTTTCTTCATCCGGACTCCATGAAGTGAGTTGGGGAGGTGGCAGTCAAAGATTGTGGATTCGACGCACATATGGTATAATCCAGAACAATAGTTTGACTATGTGGAGATGTTTAGTTATGTTTGAATATCAATGTTGCATTGGTGGTGATTAGATTAGAACAATTTAGGATATTAAATTGTTGATTGCTGTGTACTAATCCATGTTTGGTAATTTTTTAGTGAACTCGTGTACAGTCATAAGTTAAATTTGGAAACCAAGCCACTTAATTAGAAGTGGGAATTTGGCGAGTGGTCTCGATACGACAGTAGCTTCCAAACCAGATGTTGAGTGAGTGGACGGCATAATTGTGAAACTTGCTCACTTTTATTATATTACCTTATAATTTTAACATCATAATTCTGATCCTATGTTTTTATATTAATTTTACAGTTACTGCAATTATGTAACTACTGAGAGGCCAAAATGCCCCTGGATATTTTGAGATCAATTGTATTTATTAAATTTTATGTAAAACTTAAATATAATTTAATTAGTTTTGAAGTTCGGATTAATCATTTCAATCACTCTCATAATAAAACACTGCAACATATATAAAAGTGCGTGTATGTTAATTTTGTAGTTAATTTAGATAATCTTTTAAAAACTGTAGGTATAAGTTCAATTTTTATTTGCATTGGTCCTCGAAAAAGAGTATAAGTGGCTTCAATAAATAAATATAAAATTTCAGTTCAACCTGAAGATGGTTCATATCAGGACCGAAACAAGTAATTGTTTTTCAATTATATTTTACGTTTGACTTATTTTTTTCTGTTTATGGCCTTCTTTTAAATTATAATCAACTTACAGACATTAATAAATATTTTATTTTAAATACAAAATTATATAATATATGTTATTAAGATTATAATTAATTTTATTTCTATATGATAATGAAAAATTACACCTTACAGTATTTTATAAAACGTCCATAACGTTTTGACCCCGAAAAATAAGATTAATGATTAAACATAATTCACGTATAAGATAAACACATTGTATCTACATTCATTTTCCGTTTCTGGTTACTGTTGATTTATATGCAGCGTTATATTCGATAGAAAATGTAGCTTTTATTCACGTTGCTAATGAATCAAGAAAAAATAGTCAGTATAATTAAAAAGGAACCGAACATTCTGTGTATTTACTGGATTATTATTTAGTTCCCAAGAATTGACTTACGCCTTCGAGGAATACTCTTTACCGTACGAAAGCTACGTAAATTAACAAATATAATTAATATGGTTGGCAAATATTACCATTAAAGTTACACTACATGAACCATTGACTGTTAATTTATTTGATCATTTATTTGCAACGGTTTTGTGTAAAAATTGTTAGAAAGCTTATAATTTCTTCTTATTTTATCTGTGTATGCAATTGAATTTACAAAGAAAGACAAACCAACCAAACATTTCAAAATTAATTAAAATTTTGTAAGGTTTAAGTAAATTTCACTCAGAAAGCACCGCTCCGGTCAATATATTGTTATCGCAAATTTCGTAGATTGCGGTCCTGTGGTGACACTAATGCTACCATTCAATTTCTTGAAGCTTAGAGGTGATTATCTTGTCTCTATCGCCCTTATGATGGAACATGTTTTTATGCATAGTGCTATATACCCAGGCCCGAATGTGTTCCTACCCTTTATTACACCCAAGGGATCTGGTATCTGCACGAGCATTAGCATGCGCGCATCTTACCTTCCTGAGGTCGCCGCCTTACTGTGGAAGTCTTAACGTTATCGTTCAAACTCTGTATAAAATCCTTGAACATAAAGTATATTTATTGGGAAATATTTACGGCTCAAGTAATAAATTTGAAAACATTATTTGTAATGTGTGTCTTACACGTTAACAACAGGGCAACTCACATCAGATTTTATTGTGAATGAACGCAGTGGCGAGACTAACATGGCTTGGCCAATTATATCGATAATATATTGAGCTCGATGATCTGTAAAAATCAAGACACGATCCCCAAACGTCTCCAAATAGAATCTCACATCTTATCAAAGCACCATTATCTTCATTTGAAATCTTCCCAAAATTACACTCTAATAAGCAAAAATATTTAGTTTAAATTAAAATAAAGCATAAGATATAAGTTACGTAGATAAGTACTATTAGAATACAACATTAATCTGTAGATGTTACTTCAAGTAAATAACTGTACATTTTTAGCAATTCACTTCAGCTAAATTTAGCTTAGTAAAATAATAGGATAAAGAGTAACGAAAACTTAAAATGTTAACTAGAGAGGTGGGAACTTAAAATATTTATCTCCGAATCAGTCTTCAAATCTCTTTATATTACTTCTGCCAATATTTCTAGAGTTTCTTGGCTTCAAAAATCTATAAAGAATCCAATATACTTATAATTATTGTCTCTTCTGTTGCCAGTCCCTTACATGGGATTTGTCAATAAGGACGGGTCGATGTTGAAATGAAATAAACCAAGCTGTGTGTGAAATTACTTTTATATTGTAAAGGGCATACATGGGATTTTGAAATAAGAAATAATTATGTAAATACCTCACACACAGCTTGTTTTATTCCATTTCAACATTTAAACGTAGACAAACCCATGTTTAGAAACACTATATAATTTTTCCTTCTCTCTGTTAAGAATTTTTCGCTCATGCTTTAATGAGAAACCTCATTTTTCTTTTAAAAATTATATTGATTTTATCTGCAATATTTCTAATTTACTGATTCAATCTGATCACATTATATTCCCACCTGATGTGGTTTCCTTATTCACAAGCAATTCGTTTAATATCGTCATCAACAGTTTAAAGTCTAATTTGTTTTTTATCAAAAATTTCACTTTTCTAAATTGGTTTGAGAAAACAATTGAAGTTAATTTAATCCTTTATTCTTTATTTTCTTTAATATGATAATACTATTTGTCACCAAATTTCAATATCTCCGTTTTTCCATGATATTACCATGAAAGTCTTATAAAATTCATGTCTTCAAAAACTTAATTTAACAACCGTAGCTTTTTATAAGTGGAATATATTTACTGTATAATTCATTCTGATAAATATAATTACTTACTGCACGTGTTTAATAATTGTTTTAGTTGTGATATTCAGTCCTAAGGCTGGTCTGATGCAACAATCCTAACATTTCTTGCGCAAGTCTTTTCATTGACGCATACCTACTACATCTCACATTTTCACTAATCTGGTAGACGCATTCCATCCTTGGCCTCCCTCTTCTGTTTTTACTCCACACTCTTCCCTCTAATGCTAATTTTACAAGACCCTAATGTATTAAAACGTGGCCTATCCATTACTTTTCTTGGTCACAGTCCTCAATATTGTTAGCACTTCCTCTATTCTGCTACGAACTTCCTCGTTTGTAATTCTATCCACCCATCTCATTTTCAACATTCTCCTATAGCACCACATTTAAAAGGTTTCTAGTCTTTTCCTTTCTGCAACTCTTACCGTCCACGTTTCGCACCCATATAACGCCACACTCCATACGAATAATTTTAGCAATGATTTCCTAATATTCACACTTATATTACCTTTAAGTAAATTTTTCGTTTTGCGAAAGCCTTAATTGCCTTTGCTATCCTACTCTATGCCTATTATACTTCTACCATCCCTAGTTATTACGCTTCCCAAGCTTTCAAATGTCCCTTCCCGATTTAACTTCCTTTGTTATTCTACTGTTTCCAAATTACACTCCATCATATTGGTTTTCCCTCCATTAATCCTTATGTTGTACTTTTCCTCCAGAACCACGTTCATGCTATTTATTATGTCTTCAAAGTCTTCTTCTCACTCTCCTAATACTCCAATATCATTGGCAAACCACAGGGATTTTATTTCTTCTCCTTGCAATATGTTTCCTTTTTAACTTTTTTCATCATTTGTTCTATATGTACGTTAAAGAGAATTGGTAACAGATTGCATCCTTGTATTACTCATTTCTTGATATCTGCTTTCTTTTCTTGCCCTTCAATTCTAATTACTGCTGACTGTCTTCGGTCTCCATATTGGATTCCTGCCTTCTTCTCTCCTAATTATAATTCGTTAAAAGAAACGATATTCAAAAGCAAACATTGAAGTTTTCATAACTTCTTGTCGGTTTACATAAATTTTTTACATGTAATATTTCCTCAGGTTAATTAAATTTTAAATCAATCGTTAAACAAGTACATACTTTTAATCTAAATTCCTTTTAAATTAATGTAATTAGGTAATTACATACAGGAAATGGTTGATCAGATATGATTAGGTATAACACTCACAAACGAATCAATGTATAATAAATAAAATAACCGTTCATGTCAGTAGTATAAATACAGTTTGCAGTATGTGAACATTTAAAGTCTTTGATCTGATTGGTAATTAGAAGCGTTCAATTATAGGCCTTCCCACATCAAATAACTCAATAGTTGTTACCTCAGTCTGTTTCTCTAACCTTTGTGGAAATATTCCCTCTGAAAAGCAATTGACTACAGTTACTTTTAATATTCCTCCAACATGTTTCTTTTTGAAACATATTCCAATTTGTATTATTTAAAAAAAATCTTATAGAATATTTTATATTTTGTTGAACAATGGAATGTTATTTTTTCTTACGAAACGTTCATTTAAGAGCTTTTTTTCATGAGTTACTTTTTCTCCAATATACCTCCTCTGTGTTACGAATTCGTTCACAGTATTAAGAAACAAATTATTTTTGAATACGTCGGTAATAAGGTTTGTGAAAACGAATTGTTCAAAGCTGTTAAGTAATTAGAATCGTAACTGTCAATGCTAACTTCATAATTAATGTGTACTTTTCTTTTTCCACTTAAATTCACAAACTTTGTTAACTTTATTAATTAGCCGGTCATTGCAGCGAAGTCAAGCCACAGTAAAAGGTCAGACATACAATATGTTCAACATTGAAGCATAATTTCGGGGTCTTTGAAATAGTTTTAAGTTCTAGAGTAAATAAATGACATTTCATATACAAGAAATAATTAAGTTTTAAATTTAACGGTGTGGTATGTCACCACGGTCAACTTGAGTCCGTACATGCGGCAGGCCGGAGCAATTATAATGTGTAATGATTGTAAATTATTTTTATTATTGTTTGATAATATATTCAGTAACGCAATTGTCGTAAATAGTTTGCTTATATTTTTTGACATTATCAAAATGAATCATATTTAATATTTTACTTAAGTTGACCCCTACCCGTCAAGTAATGCGGTGAATTGATTTAAAGCTGCCAAAATAAATGAATTGTAAAATTAAAAGGTTTACTTCCACCACAGTCAGTACGTAATACTAATAATATGAAGGTAATTTATCTAATTGCTTGTAATTTCACGTCTTCTTAAAGTAGTATCAATTATTTGCGCGTTCATAATTAGTATCTATACTGTAAATGATCACTCGTCGTGCCCTACGAATCTCTGTCCGTCGTCGGCCATTTTAGTATTTGCATGACAGAGGACAGTATGGAACTACCCCGTGACGTAGGATAGGTGCAGAGGAGCCGGCGGAGACAGCGAGCAAACCAGGTCTTCTCGTCCTGGTCACCGGTGGTGAAAGGTCGTCTACAGCCCTGCAAGGCACAGCTGCTCTCTGATGCAAGCTGCCGTCCAAGAATTTGATGTTATTTTGTTTCGCTGAACTTTTGCATGTTTTATTTTCCTTTTCTTCTGTGTTAATAAAATTTTGTTAATTTTTTTTTCGTGTTTGTGATTTCCGTTCATTCCGACCGAACACTTGTCAATCCGAGAGCTCAAATTGAACAATCTTTTCCACAACGAATTGACTAAATTTTGTCACAATGGCGCCCGAACAGGGACCTCCGGAGTGCGTACGCGTGGACATCGGGCTGAGAATAATTTTTTCATTTGTTTGTGTAAATTTTTAATTTTGTTGCTCGACGGCTTCTCGGACTGAAGTGGAAGACGACGTGCCACTCGTAGGACTGCAAAGTGAAGTTAGACTGTTTTTCCCACCGCCTTCACGGCCTTTCAGATCGTATGGATCGTCGGGAAAGCAAGTTAGAGCGGAGCGGGCGTGTGTACTGTCAGCCGTTAGCTTCGCTTACGCAGTTGGGTGTGGTCCTGGGGAGTCAGCCCCGACGTCATGGCAACCTTGGGGCCAGAACACATCTGCGACGCCAACCACGAGTGCAAGAAAGACTTCTCCACGAGATCCAACCACCTGGGCAGAGGACACGCAAGGGATAGGTAACCCGGCAAGCCATTCGGGCGGATCTGGCTGAACGACTGCGTCATCGAGGTATGGCGTGATACTCATGTAACACATACGCCATGGCCCTTTACCAATCGGTCTTTTCAGTCTTCCGAACCTCAAGACTACTCTTCCGTCGCCTGGTGTAACGATGGGAATAAAGTTCTGGGTGTCGGAACTCGAGGACCCCGTGGCGTAGGAGAACCCTTTCTTTTGCGAGGGCAGGTTAAAATCTTCTAAAGACACTATCTCAGGGTCCGCACTGGATAGTAGTGTGAGATTCTACCTACTAAAAATACCTCCCTTTCCAACGATGACTGTGTGTATCTTCCTGTGGGACCGTCGTTAGACATTACTTCACAGGAAGCAGTCGTAGCGTCAACCTCTCTCTGTCTCCTTTAAACATAAATATTTCTCTCTTTTTTGAAATTTCTTAATCTTTGAATTACTATAGAGGCATATGCGCTTACTTTATTCCAGGTATTAGGTGAAAGCAGCATATTGGGTACCAAATTATCTGGTGTTATTGAAGTTCCAATATCGCTTTCTAATGCTCGTCTCCCATATGAAAATCTCGAGCAACTGAAAAACACGTGTTCTGGTGTCTCATTAACTCCACATTCAGGGCATGCAGGTGAATTATCTATGGCAAACCTGTAGAAGTATGCCCTGAAGCAGCCGTGACCAGTGAAGAGTTGAGTGAGATAATAATTCACTTCTCCGTGTTTCCGATGAATCCAGTCTTAATTGATCTTATAACCTATGGGTCCATCGGCCTTTATTGGACTCATCCCAACGGCGTTGCCATTCTTCATATGTTTTGAGCCTCTCAACTTTCTTACCTTCCAGACCTCTGTTTGTTTGTAGTCTTCGGCACTCGTCGGCCAGAATGTCTACCGAGGCATTCCTGCCACCACACAGACTGCATCGTCCGATACTGTCCTGTAGGCACAGAGCCTGTGGACGGAACTAACCTTTCTCCTGTTTGATTTTACTGTCATTGGGCGTGAGTGAGCGGGTGCGTGATGGCATCGCCTGAGCTGATGTGAGTGGCTGTGGGCCTGCGTCGCACCGGGGATGTCTGCTTCGGTAGTTGGCCGCGCGCACGTGGCTGTCGAACTCATCAATGTGGAAACCAGCCTGATCTGCCATGTCATGTTGAGAAGAATGTTTTCCTTTCTGAAGTTTGCAGGATGAGCGATGTAACGGAACACATGAATCACACGTACGACTGGCTCTCATTTACCCACCATGAGGTTCGTGCCCCTGCGAATCTCTGACCGTCGTCGGCCGTTTTAGTATTTGTATGACAGAGGGTAGTTGGAGCTTCCCCGTAACGTAGGAGAGGTGGAGGGGTCAGGTAACAGAAACTATGTACCATACTGAGTCAAAAAATATTTCATAGAAATCATCGCACATCTTTTATTGTGAAACTTTATTTTAAACTGTTATTTCTGGCTAAATCTTGAGACAGATGCTCTCGATGATATTAGTAATCTAGCAAGCATATCTCAAAAAATACAAGACGACTTTATCACTGTTACCGTCATCTCGATATTTGACGCCCTTGTTGCTTATTATTGCGTTATTCCCAGACAGCCATATCCTGCTGTCTTTCAAGTGGGGTATTACAGAGATTTGTATTTGAAATATTGTTAAAAATTCAATATATTTAACAATAAATGACAATTATTAGAAGACAGAAGAACATTCATTAACGGTTGTTTAAAATCTTATGCACCCTAATTGTAGTTCAAATAAATAGATTAATTTAGTTTTAGGGCAGTTGTGATGCATTGTTTTAGTCCTATACGGAATACCTCAAAAAAACGTATTTACATTTTAGCCATATCTTTGGTAACTTTCAAAACGTTGAGTGACTGCTGCTAAGTTGTAACTAGTATTTTGGCATAAACAGCAATAACGCCTTTTTTCTAAAGTAATAATCGTTTGTGGAAACTACCTTTGTTTATAAGTAGAATAAGGGAAGAGAAAATACGGAGGACGTTGACCAAGAGAAGAGACTGATTAATAGGATACGTTTAGTAAAATTAGCATGGGGTGGATGGGATGGAATATGCTACGCAGATAAGGGAGGATATGGGATGAACTGAAAAGGCTTGCGCGAGATAATGAAGCATGGAGGGTTGAATCAGACTAGTCTTAGGACTGAATACCACAACAACAACCACCTATGTTCCAGATTACATTTCGAGTTTAACTGAATTCTTGTGGACAATCATGAATAAATTACTGTACTTCTGAAATAATGATAAGTCGAGTAGCTATCACTCGGTGCTTCGAAAAAGCTTAATATAACTGAAGCCTTGGTGGAATTATTCATGATGGGATTATAGTTCATAAAGGGCAATTAACTACAAAATCATAACCTTTAATTTTTTTTTCGTTTTTATATCATTATTTTCTGTTCAGTGAAAAGTAACAAATATAATTTTTTTCTCTCTTGTAACTGGACATGACTTATTTTTCAAATGTATTTATTTTATTTTTAAGTTCTGTTGGAACGATGTTTGGAAAACATATGTTTGTTATAAAATATTGTGCATCTTGAGGGCTACAGGGAAAATTTCCATAGTGACTGAGGTATATTTTCAGATAAGGAAACATCTAACTTGTACGGAATTTCTACCGTGTGCTGTCTCATTTCATTACACAACGATAAAAAAATGGATAAATATTTTTCCGTGAGCGGAAACACTTTTTTGGTTATAATAAACAATGAATTCACTTTATGTTAATTCACTACAACACTTGGAAAACACGATAAATCAATGGAATAAGGTATATTGCTAAAAAACCGTGATGAACATGAAATCAATAATATTGTTACATCAAGAATTTTTAATATAAAGCCCTTTTGTATTCAATGAAAAGAAAAATATTTTATTTATAAATGAATATAAACAGGGCTGGATTCAGACGACGAAATAGGTCCATTACAATTGAAATAAGCATTTTCAGTGACAAAAAATAAGTTTTAGAAAACCTAAAGGATTAATGCTTAATATAATTTATTACTATATTTATAGCGAAATAAACTTTTATCTCAAAATCTTTTTTTCGGGGTCTCGTCCCCCATTAAGATGGGACCCTAAGCTATTTCTTGTGTAGCTTATCTGTATGTATATCTGTTATGAATGTATTGAATTTATAATGGTTTTTATTTTAATTTTTAACTTAAATGGCTAATTAATCCAATTATTATTAGTTTTGCTGAATGAGAAAAGAGGTAAATGAATGTCATTGTCAATCAGCTACAAATCAAGCTAATTCGAGCATCTGTTACTATTGTAGTTTGCACTATTCTTCTGAATTTTGCTTCCAAGCAATGAGAGAGAACTATTCTCCGAAGCGCAACGACAGCTGCGGTATGGAAATGACGAAAAAAATTGCAATTAAATTTTTGAATTTTGTGACATGCTTTGAACACTATTACGTATAGAAGAAAAATTATGAATGCAAATGATAAAGTAATCCATTACAAGTTTCCTACCAACATATTAATATCCTTTTTAAAAGACGACCGTGATTAATTATCTAGGGAGCATTTTATCCAACTCAGATTAATCTCTTAATATTTTGCTAACCCCCTTGGGTGATATTAAACAATGATTAGATAGCTTGACTGCTAGGCAAGAAGAATTTTATTTTATTTTAAAATAATTATACTGAGTTGTTAAGAAAAATATTGAGTACAAATGAAGTACATGAATAGTTTTCATACAATATACTACAATAAATGTGCGTTGTATGAATTTTAAAAGTTTTAATAAGTGTTCCGAAGTAGTATAAGTCATAACGTCATGAAAAAAAACTCTTTCGCTTAGTCACATTTAATACTCGTACATTTTTTTATTTCAGCAAAAGTAATAAAATACGTTACCGTGATTAATATCTTAATATTAAGAGTGGCTTTCTAAATATGTTAGGCTACATACTATTTATAATTTTTAAATTATTCTTCTGCTCTCACGGTTTACTGATCCACCACTAAAACTGTGTCTGGCAATCATGAAGATTGTAATCCAGAATGAATATGCAGCTTTCAAATCAGTACCTATTTCGCAACCTTTTCAATGATACATGATAATACATACGAAGACTTTTACAAATTCTTGCAGAACTCTGCGCCAGATGTTCAAAATATCGTTTTCCATGAACCGATTTTTATATTGTAGCGCAGGAGGACCCCTTCATAATTTTATTCACGAGTCTTTGATTTTAAATAATTGAAATCTAGCAAGAATATTTTAACTCGGAGACAGCCCGGGTTCCGTGCTGAAAACCCGTGTCTCTGCAGCTTCAAAAGATGAAGCTTTTTTGGCTGAAAGAACGTTCACCTTTAAAAAATTAGCAAAGACACTATTCTCTTTGTCGGTGCCCGCATAAAAATTGGCAAACACACGTAACGTGGGTAGCGCTTCCCTTGGAGGAGGGGGAAATAAGAGTTTTAGCTGGTAGGCGAGAACACGAAAAATAATTCAGAGTGAAACAAGACGTGGAAGGGAGGAGGAAGCTGAAGAGTGGATCAAGACGTTGAAAGGGCTAAGATACAGAGAGGCAGAGTGTTGCTCGATGATGAAAGGAACAGGAAGAAGAGGTAGCAGGAGAGAAAATAGATATGAATACTTTACAAGTCAGTGTTAATCAAGAGTTGAAAGAAAGGTGAGAATATTTGCTCTCGAATTAGAAGAACGAGCGAGCAAGGAAGGCCAGAACTTCGGACTTGCTTTACGTCCAAAACAAGTGGTAGTAACTGTGTATTGTAGTGTAGAAGGAAGAAAACTGGGTTTTCCTCAATCACTGGTCCAGTGTTCTCATCCGTAAACAGTGGGTAAATCCACTGCCGACATGCAAGTGTTAATATGTTAGTATGCATAATTGTAATATTGCTCTGGACGCATTAAAGAAATTGTTTTTTTTATAAATAAAATCATTATAATGCTTTTGTATTAATCTGCTCAGCGATATTTCTTGACGTTGCGCAAGCATTCGATAGTGTGTGGCATCAAGGATTAATATATAAGTTGAACAGAATGCTGCCCAAACAATATGTGGAGATTATAAACTCCTACATATCTAATAGACTCTTCCGAATCAAACAAGAAGACGAATACTCTGACTTAAAAGAAATTCAAGCAGGGGTACCACAAGGACCAGTACTGTATCTGCTGTTTACAAGTGACATCCCAAAATTAGATGACGTGAAACTCGCTACGTTCGCTGACGATACAGCGATATTAGCAACGGGGCACAATGTAACAACGTCCACAGAAGTACTACAAGTCGCTACTAATACTATATATGTATGGACCAGACAATGGAAAATTAAATTGAATGAATTAAAATCCATTCATGTTAACTTTACGAATGAAAGAATAATTGACCCGCCATCTCTGCACATAAACGGAACCACAGTACCATACGAAAATAAATCCAAATATCTTGGCATGACATTAGATACCAAGTTGAGATGGAAAGAAAACGTAAAAATGAAAAAGGAAGAACTCAACATAAAATATCGACAGTATAGATGGCTCATTGAAAGATATTCCAACCAGTCTTTGTATAACAAAACTTTGGTGTATAGCCAAATTATTAAACCAACCTGGTCGTATGGTATACAACTATGGGGATGTGCAAAAGAAAATAATGTCAATCAAATACAGACATTCCAAAATAAAGTTTTACGTGCCATGGTGAATGCCCCATGGTACATTAGAAACGCTGATATCCATAAAGACCTTGCTATTCCAACTGTCAAAGAAGAAATTAAAAGATTTGCGGGCAAGCACGAAGAAAGGCTTCGCCGGCATGAAAACACAGAAGTTCTTCAGCTCTCGGACAATAAATACCTGTTCAGAAGACTCAAGCGAAGGAAACCATTTGAATTAGTATGAGTAACATATAACAAAATAAATCACGCTGCGTGAGCGTGAAATACATTCGTAGGACAACAATGAAAACTAAAGGATGTCATTGGACTAATTTAGCTAATAAGTAACTAGATATAAGAATTAACAAAATAAAACTAATGGTTGGTCTCTACAGACCAGTTTTAGTTATGGAGGTGGTTTTTAGTGGTTAAAAATCCCACACACCGTGGCGACTTTCTGAAAATTTTCCACCTGCCAACGAAAAAAAAAATTATAATGCTTTTGAAGCACAAATATTTTTTTCAAATAGACTACACTCCAAAATCAGTTACACCATAAGAAATAATTACAGCAATAATAATTTGAAGCAATAGATAATTTTGTGATATGCTTTGAAGACGGTTACGTATAAAAAAATATGAATGCAAATGATGAAGCACTCCATTACAACTTTCCTACCAATATATTAATATTCTATTTTTAAGACGACCGTGATTAATTATACAGGGAGCATTTTATCCAACTCAAATCAATCTCTTAATATGTAGGGACAGTGTGGCCGAATATTTATGAAGGGAGTGGGGCAGATAACGGAAAAATGTTCAATTTAAAAATTAAAGGGTATCGAGGTGGACTTTTGACGCGTACATCATTTTGAGATTTAAGTCCATGATTGCAAGCTGCACGAACAAAGTTATTTTCTTTAAATGGCAATCTCATTTAAAACCATCATGAAACTTTTTCTTCTAGATGAGTTGTTTTCAGATGCCTTATAATGTCATTTGAACTAATTTTACTCGAAAAATACCACTAAAACGTGGTCTTTTAGACTTCTAAAGAGGACGAATCGTTGGTGCGCGGTTAGCGGAAGCATCTGTGACGAAAAAGGCTCAACTGTTTAATATTCAAACAATGTGTTCTCTGCGAGATGAGCAGTAATTGAACTGATGACTTCTTAAATAAATTACAGAGGCTCTCTCTGTAGTTTTACCAATCAAATTTAATGATCTTCATTCCCATTGAAGAACACAATCTAAATAAGTAAAGTGATTAAATGAATGTTATTTAATATTATAATTAAATACAAAGCATTAAAGTATTATAAAATAACGTGTTACTACCGCCTCGTCCGGGGCCGAAATATTATAAATTCGTTAATGAAATGAAGATGTCTTGAATTCCTGCATGCGAATCTCGGTTTTTGTTTAAGCAAACGCGTTTTGTTTCGTGGAAGGATTGATATTTTCTATCCAACTCTGGCAATTCAGTTTCATAGTATTTACAACTAAGCTTTGGCTAAAAGCATATATTCTATTCGAGAAATTTTCAATTCCTTTAGACTAAGGATTTTCAATTGCCACAAGCCCTATAAATTGGAACTATATATCTATTTTTAACCAGGGTGCGTAAAGAATTTAGAAACTTATCAGTTAACCTAAGGTCAATTTTTGTAGACAGTTTTCTGGGCTGTCGGTCATTTTCCGCCGATGAGTAACCTGAAAATTCTCCGTTTGCACTTCTCTAAGGCTGGGGGAAGAAGCTTTGATTTTATGAGTCGTGATCGATCTTCTTGGAGCACGAAATGCCATTCGCCAAGGAAATCACGTGGTTTAGATAAATCTAATATTTGGAAGATACTTTACCCCAATCCCAAGTTATCGCCAACCGCAAATTCGCCATCTGGAAACGCCGGGTCATTGGTGCGGAATTTTCATGACCGTATTTTTAGGGATGGCACGTGCTCCTTTACGGTTTCTAAAGATTGACTAACGATACACACAGAAAACTGTGAAACTTCTCATGTCATCAACAGTATTATAAATGATACACCATGTATTATAAGACCCCAATTTTATTAAAATTAGAATAAATTGTTATAAAGTAGACATTAATAGTAAACAATCACCTCCTTTTGAAGATTATTTCTTTAGCATTGAAAATACTTAATTTTTTACTTAGTAGCATTATAACAAGAACATTAAATGTTTTCCGTTTAGTTAATTATTAATCGCAAGTATAGGGGGGAAATTTAGAAGGCCTGAAGTAGAATAGAATATTTTATTGTTTTACGCAGCGTGCTGGAGAGAAGGCGGCCTGTGGTCATTTGAGAAAAGTGTTGGCATAATATATTGCTGCGGTTTCGTTCGGAGGGCAGTGGAAGATTATGGTGAGTCAGTGTGAAAGAGTCGTCATGTGGTTTCCCCGGATAACGGACAAAAAAAATGTGTAGAAAAGTCTGAATTACTCCACGAAGTTACCAAAATGTTTCTGGAACAAAAATAATATCTGCGGGAGGTGAACTAAAAAGGCGAAATTGTAAGAAACTTGTTTGCGGAACTTAATAGGATGGAACGAGAAAATAATCGTCCGACGAGTATATTTAAGTCAAAAAGAGAAGTGGAGTGATTTTCAAATCAGAGCAAGATCTGTTTTTTCCATACAAAAGTGAAGTGATCTTCGAAATGCGATGCCTGGAAAGAAAACAGACAACTATATTCCGGACAATCTGTTATGTTAATAATCTAAATCTTTTACCGCTTAACTTAAATTTGTTATTTTATCTTCCCACAAAAATTATTCTGCTACAAGGAATTCATATCCACATTTCCGTTTAAAAACTGCATAATCATATTTGTAATTTGTAACTAATTACTTATTTTCAAATCAATAAAATCATGAATTAATTAAATATAATATTTTTTTTCCATTAGAATTGAAAATAAGGATAATCTCCTTAAAGAAATCGTCTTTTTATATATAAAATTGCCCATTGTTTTATATACTTACCTTAGTAACCGATAATTGTTATATTTCACATCATGAAATCATTACGATCTTCATTTCTTACGTTAGCACTTCACGCTTATTCATGAGGATATTCATTTATTACTAAGGACATTTTGCAACTTTATAGCGTACGAGCGAGCAACTATGAATATAATCAATTGTATACATAATTATAGTGCGTGTTACGTGTGTTTGAGTGTTTGATGTTTCATATTGTTACATGTCTGTTTTGAAGGCAACTGTGTGCGCGCCCTATCTGAGTAGCACAGATGCGACTAGTCTGGCAAGTGAATTATTTGCTTATTGTCCTTTCAAGGATTGTAGCAAAATGCATGTATTGTTCTTAGACTAATATGTTTTTCTGCAAGTAGAGTAATTAAAATGAGTCTTCCAGTGAATCAGCGGCTACGGGTGTTGTCGTTACTCAATCCCCGTACTTGGAGAGGTTGTGCAGCCGCCTACCTTGGCTGTCTGATACCTGGTTCCTGTTTTCGTCCTGGCAAACCGGAGTCTGGTTAACTAAATTCCAGTCCGGCGCAGAAATTTCCTGGAATATTCTATGACGTAAATCTAACTAACCTAAGAATGGCATTTAATGTTTCTATTTGTTTTCGACAGCAAAGAAGAGTAATCAGTCAACGTTCTATTAAAGTGTAGACGAAGTTTTGTTTTTTCATACCTGTAAAATTAAAATATTATGTACCCGTATCTAAAGTAAATATATACTATCGTTGATTAATATTTGGCTTAATAATTATAATAGTGGGTTAATGTGACTGTTAGTTATCTGAACGCAACATACTAAAGGTTAGAGTGGAAATCACCGTCACATACTCAAAAATATTAAGGTTATTTAATATTTTAGCATTTTTACACTCATTTTCTGACGTAAAGTACTTTAGTATTGTTTACTACTGGAAATCATGCCAACATCAGTGATCGCATAGAAATAAGTCAGACAACATATTAAATTATAATGTTGTTTTTGTGGTATTCAGTCCGTAAACCGGTCTGTTGCAACCCTCCATGTTAACTTACCTTACGCAAGACTTTTCATTTCCACATCACCACCAGATCCCATATCCTACCTAATATGATTAGCGTATTCCATCATTGACCTCCCTCTTTTGTTCTTACCCCACACAATTTCCTCTAATGGTAATTTTACAAGACCTTCATGTCTCACAAACGTGATCTATTAAACTATCCCTTCTGTTGGTCAACGTCCTCCGTATTGTTAGCACTTCCTCTATTGTGCTACGAACTTCCTCGTTTGTGATTCTATCCAACCATCTGATTCTCGGCATTGTCCACTATCACCATATTTCAAAGGCTTCTAGTCTTTTCCTTTCTGTAAAACACTATCGTCCACATTTCGCACGTATGTAACGCCAGACTCCATACGAACATTTTTAGTAATCAATTCCTATTTTTCATACTTATATTACCCGTAAGTAACTTCCCATTTTTAAAAAAGCTTTCCTTGCCTGTGCTATCCTACTCATTATGTCTTTTATACGTCTATCAACCCTGGTTATTGTGTTGCCCAAGTAGCGTAATTATTTAACTTCCTTCAAAACATCTTTTCCCATTCTAAAACCCTTTGTTATTCCACTGTTTCCCATACTACTATACATTACCTTTGTTTTCCCTCTATTAATACTCATAGTTAATTCCATTTATTATGGTTTTCAAGTCTTCTTCTGACTCCCCTAATACTATAATATCATCAGAAAACCGTTGGGTTTTTATTTCTTATCCTTGCAGTATGATTCATTTTCCATATTCCGTTTTAACTTTCTTCATATATAAATTAAGCAGTATTTATGACGGCCAGCATCCTTGTTTTACTCTCTTCTTGATTTCTGCTTTATTTTCTTCAATTCTAAATACAGATGCCTGCCTTCTGTAGAGGTTATGGATTATCCACCTTCTTAAACATTTTATTCCTGTCCTCTTCAAAATCATTAGTAGCATGTTCCAGTTCACTTTAAAAAAAATACAAATACCATGAACGTAGGCCTGTTTCTTCTTATTTTGTCTACTAAAATTATAAACAAATTCAAAATTGCTTCTTCTTAAAACCAAACTGATCTTCTCCTAACTCGCATTCTATTTGTCGTTTCATTGTACTAAATACTATTTTCGTTAATATTTTGCATGCATGAGATACTAAACTAATTCTCCTGTGCCGTTCGCGTATATCAGCCCCAATCTTCTTCGATATAGGTATAATTATGTTTATACTAAAATATTGAGATATACTTAATGTTCGTAAAGTTGACTAACTATCCGGGACAGTCATGATATTGCTTCTTGCTGTATTACCTTATCAACCCCGCTGAAATGTTATTAATTCCTGGCGCTCTACCGTTGCTCAGATCTGTCAGCACCCTATCAATCTCCTACCATAAAAAAATTGTCCACCAACTCTTCATCCTCCACCTCCTCTTTTTCTTCTATTAGTCTGATCTAGAGTTTCACCGTGATACAGCTCATCTAGATATTCCTTTCATCTTTCCGCTTTGTCTTCTTTATTTGAAATTGACTTCCCTACTGATTTCTTATTTTCCTGCTAATATTTTTCTTCTTTCCGAATGTTTCTTTAAATTTCCTATAAGCTGCATCATAAAATCATACAGCTCAGCCTTTCTCTTAGGGCGAAGCCTCTTTGCTGTTTTGCACTTCTTATCTATCTCAATATAAAGGCTCTTTACCATTTTTATCTCTCGCGTTTTTATGTTTACGCATTTTATCAATCATTTTATTAGTTCTTGTGTTATCCATACTTTCCTATTGGTCTGAGTTAGTCTGACAACTTTCTCGTCTATTTCGTTTCTAATATTTTTTTCCTTCAAGTGTGCCCATTTCTCTTCTATATTATTTCTTTCTCCATCTCCAATAATCTATTCATCATTTCTTCTTTGAAACTCTGAAGCATCAGTTTTTATAATTCCCAATTCTTTGTTTTGATTCCCATATCGATTTTCTTCATTTTCATCCTACATTTCATAATGAACACAATAAATTCTTACAAGCCCATAAAAAACTCAAATTATTTTCTATTGACATTCATTACATTTTACGAAATTTTTTATGTTAGTAAGCAATTCCTAAGTAAATGTTTATACTTGTAATAGTTTCAATATATTAAAAAGTAAGAATAATTTATGCCATTTAATGTTATTTTTATTTCAGAGATATTATAATGGGGGCATAAAATGAAATAAACTAACAGACAGATTAATCAAAAAAGAAATTAAATTTGAGCATAGCCATAACTATGATTTATATTATGATGGGAATCAAATACAGTTACTTTTAATTTTCAAATTACATTCTCTGCCTGGTTACAACTACAACAAACATTAATTTTTAGGTGTAACTATTTTTCGTTTGCTGTGAATTTATTAAATAATATAGATAATTTGATTAATCTTCAATTAAATTGTTCGGAGTAAGCATAAAGTGAGCCGTTGCAAATCAAATAAAAGATAAATATGCGAGAGAAAGTAGACGTCAACCTTTGCCGCTGTCCATAGATGAGGATTTTTGTTTTGTTTAAACTGGGAGAGGAGAGAATTCCATTTGAATTGAATAATGGTTTGCCGCATGTTCAGCGAACGGTGAAACCGAAATTTCGGCTGTTTCATTTATATAGAATTTTCAGCGCCTGCAAGGGGTTGGATATTGCAGGCGTGAGGAGGGTTGCGATGGGAATGGGGAGGGGCAGCGAGGGAGAGAATTTGATTGCAATGTACTCGTGACCCATTTGGTGAGAGACAGTTCGCGGCACTGAAGTGAAAGTGGCGAGATACAACCAGTAATAAAATGTAGTGAAAAGCGTAGGGAAATAATGGAGTCGATAAAACACGAAGCTTTCATTTTATTAGTCTCAGGAAGCAAAGTAACAGATGTTTATTTTCTGATCAACAGTATAACAAATAAGTGAAATAAAGGGATTTCACTCGATAGCACATCCTAAATCCCCTCGTTTGCATTCTATCGGAAGCTAAATAAACGCAATAAAAGCTAACAAAAGAAATATTTGCTGAAAACCATTTCAATTCGTTGTTGCAACAAAACTTTTGTATCGTATTTTATGACTAAAATACGGACAAATCGATTTTGGTTTTTAAACACAGAATATAAATAAAAGAACTACTTTCACAATATAGAAAGTAAACTATGAATATATTTATGTATCTTAATAGGGCAATCAAGAAGCCAGTCAAAAAGATCAGAGCAATTATGATATTGTAATACACGAGAAACAGTACAAAACTTTAATGTAACTAAAAATAAATTTTTGTTCTGTACACTAGCCACCAATATCAATAAAATAATGATGTGCACTGCATTATTTTAGTATATATTAAATTTTAAGGCATCTGATAGCAACCGATAGCGAAGTTTTCTAATTTTATAGGAAAACAGTAATTTTTATTAAACGTATATATCGTTGATATGCAGACCTTTAATTAATTTATTTCCCTTCTTCCTTAATATTATCCTCTTATACCTTCTGTTGATAAGGTTTTTCGCAGAGAGAACACCATTATTTTAATCAGTTTGAGTTTTAAGTGTGCTGGGGGTTGGCCAACAACCCTCAAAGACGTACACGAGCACCCAAGGCCAAGTCAGAATCGAACCTGGGAGCTCTGTGGTACGAGTCAGTAATGGTAGCCACTACACTACAGAGGCCGGCCTTAATTTATTTATTGGGAAAATTAAACAGTAATCTATCATATTAAAATAAAAAGAGGAAGGTTCCGAAACATTGATATTTTCTTTTTCCACAGGAGAACCAATCTTGACTTAATTATATGGGTCTGTTATGCAGAACTATAAGAAGTCCTTTTAGCAATAAAATACCTTCAGCCAAAAGCAAAAATAAAAAGAATCAATTTACAGAGATACGGATGAAACGGGTGTAAGTGAATTCCGCAATAAAAGAAAAATTCAAAAGGATATGTGTATCCAACCAACATTTTAAAACAAAATATTTGTTTTTAAGATAAAAAATAATTTTTTAAGGCCTTAAACAATTGAAATTTTGAATGGTTTTTAAATTTACAATTAATGTAATGTGTTCAAGTTAATTCTTTGAATTTTCAATTATAATTAACTAAAATATTAATAATTACTTGTATTTTTAATTTCTATTTTTCAACTTAAAACAAAACATAAATTTATAATTGAAAATAAAAATGCAAGTAATTATTAATATTTTAATTTGACTTACATTGAAAATTCAAAGAATTAATTGTAAAACAAATCCAATTTTTTAATTTTTTTGCATATTTACTTATTAAAGTTTAAAGCTTTTATGTTGTTATGAATCGCCGTTTCGCGGAGGTCATTTGTCTGTGTTACTTGACGCATTCTTTGATACGTCTGCAATTCAGGCTATTCATCCCGGTAGCAGTTGCAAGAGAATGTGTGTCAACTTTGTCAGCCTTCTTTGAAAATTCACCCGTTTCATGAACCATTTAAAACTTTGCTCACTCCAACTTTCCTGGGTGTCGATCACGAACAGCTTGGCCGAAGGCTCTGCTTCACTTCCCTGTTAGAGTTCACCCTAACAGTCTCCTATAACTTTCCCAGTTCTTACAATGTGTAATGTTGACTGTGATTATACACATATCTAAAACTACACATCTGTGTTTGACTGATAAATACTGCGACCTCTCGAACTTTACCTGGTAAAACCCAGGTGAACTCACCCACTCTACAAAAACCTTCCTAAACGTTTCTTGCAACTTTATAATTCTTCGATATAATCCTTATATCTCATTTTCCTTTCATGTTCCATACCAACATCGACAGCAAAGTCAAGGCTAGACTGTGTTTACTGAAATCTTAGCAAAGGATCTCTACCTGTTATTGTTCGTGGCTTCCTGGTGACCTATAACCTCAGGTGAACACGTGACAAAGTATCTTGAAAAACTGAAATTAAAAAATTACTTTAGATGCCGCTGGATTAATTTTAATTTACTATGACAGTTCTCAATAGAGCTTTAAAGAATACCTTAAATTAAAAATTAAATAATTATCCGTGTTTATGAAAGTTGATTAAAACAAAGAAAAAATTTAATTTCAAAATCGAAAATTAACATTAAAAATTATCTAAGCCTGGTGAAATTAATTGTAATTTAAAATTGAAAACTAAATTGAGTAGAGCGCAATGTGCTTGTGAATTCTCGTCGTAGATTTTTTCATTATCAGAACACTTTAGGAGTGTTCATTGGTCATTGTTTACTCAATTCACTCCAAACGTCTTAGTTGTGACTTCAAACTTTCGTGTTTCACACTGCACCACAGTTAATGTATCCTTAGGTAAAAGGTCACTAATGACTTGCACTGTTGAAGCGACCATTATAAAAATATTGACGTCGCATCATGCTCCACTAAACTTTTGCTAATACGCAACAAACTGTCTTGGCTCGCAATGAGAAAACTCAACTCTAACTCACAGTTAGAAAAGACAATTAAACGCTAATCATATAAAACACAATATTAACTATTAACTTATTATTTATAACATCATTTCTCCAGTCGATTTCTCTTCACTTAATAATAAAAAAGTTCTTAATATAGTTTAGCTTTCAGATTTTTTCTTTACGCATTTTAATATTTAAGGAACAGTTCTTTTTGGAAAATATGTATGGGGAAAATTATTCGGCGAGTACCATTTATAGAGTGGAATTTGGTAGACAAAAATACACTACAGACTGTAGTTAAATAGATGTGAGGACGCCAAAGATTAAGGAAACTGTGAGGCAGCAAGCTAATCACTAGATCACAGGAGATAGGCTTAATAATGTCTACAATAAATGAAAAAATAGATATGCAACAGAGAAATTGTCATTCAGAACACTTCAGAGGAATTTTTTTTTTGGAATGCATGGGGACCAGTTTAATTTATTGAGTGAAAGTTTATTTTTGTACGATATTAACTATGGTGCTAAATCCAAAATCCTCTACGATAAATTACTTTTCTATAGAATAGACCGCAAAGGGTTAAAAAGACAGCTGAAAAAATTAATAGGAAGATATTCACTCACCGTAGACACAGCTAGCTTTCCTCTTCCTGAAAAACTATATCCAGTAACGAATCACAGAAAAATTTTCTTTTTCCACTTCCACGGTCCAAAATAATAGCAATCATAGACAATTGTCGCAACGCTTATTTTGTAATAGGCATATTTTATCAAATTTACAATACTGTATGTAGGGACAAGAGAAGCAATATTGACTTTGAGACTAATTTAGAAGACAGGATAAGAAAAAATCGGCCTAACTGTAACACACTATTAAGAATTTTGAAGAGTACTAGAACAAAATATCGAGAAAGGAGGCTTATACAAAACCTGTATTGAAAACAGGCAGCAGTAATTAGAATTGAAGAGCAAGAAAATAAAGCCGTATTCAAGAAAGGAGTGGACAAGGATGCAGTCGGTCGCCCATGCTGTTTACCTTATACATAGAACAGGCGATGAAGAAAGTTAAAACGGAATATGGAAAAGGAATCATATTGCAAGGAGTAGAAATAAAAACCTAACGCTTTGCCGACTATATTTTAGTATTAGGGGAATCACAGACGAAGACTTGCAAACCGTAATAAAGAGCATGAACGAGGTCCTGGAGAAAGAGTTCAATACGAGGATTAATAAAGGGAAAACTAAAGTAATGGAGTTGTAGCGCAGTAGAACCCTGCCAAATTTAAATACAATTTATGGAATTTAAATTATGTAAAAATTTAAGTAAAAACATGTCGCTGGCCAGGTAAAAGGGGCTGTTCCGGGCACCCAGCTGGCAGTAGTCTTTGTGCTTATAACGGTAAGCTTCTTTTCCAATAAAATAACGTTCACCTTCGGAAATACCTAAGGATATTGTTACCTGTGCAATCAAAAAATCTACCTCGCTTGACAGAGAACTCACGATGATTGGCACGTGAGATAGCATTACCCCTTGGGAGGGGGTATAAAAGGAGGTGACCTGCGAAGGTGATGGGCGGAAAAATTAACACTGCAGTATGGTAAACCGTCGAAAAAGTCGAGTAAGCAGCAGAAGAATATGGTGTGAGAGATTGATAGTCGAAGAGGCAGAGATGCAGTGTAGTACGAAGTTGAGTAGCAGGTTCAACTAAAGACTAAACGGCGAAGAAATAAGATGTGAACGACCAAGAAAACAACTAGGGAAGAAAGAGGAAAAGACTGAGATTTCCTTAATTCCTGGCAGCACGACTTCATCCTAGCTCCTAGGCTCAACGCGAACAACGAGGGAAGTCGAGTGGTCTGTTAGTCCGCACCAAGACGCAAAGGCAGTGAACGGAAACTGCTGCACTTGGTTACCCAACTAATAATTTAAGCCTGAGAACTTTAAAATCGTCCCCTTTAATTTTCATTATGTATTTGTAATCTTCGCTCAGGACCCCATTTAAATTATTGTGTGTTTCTTTAAAGAAAAGAATATATAATGTCATACAGTAAAAGCAATTAAAATAATTAAAATAAATAATTAATTATAATAATACACCCACTCTCCCACCACCATTTACAGAGTGTAGTTGGGGAAAGAGTGGAATAACAAAGGGTGTTGGTTTGGGAAGGGATAGTTTGACGGAAGTTAAGGAATTCTGCTACTTGGGAAGAGTAATAACTACGGATGGTCGAAGTATAGTCGACATAAAGAGTAGGATAGCTCAGGCAAGGAAGACTTTCGCGAAAAAGAAAAGTTTACTAACGCGTAATATAAGTGTGAATATTAGGAAATCGTTGCTAATAATGTTCGTATGGAGCGTGGGGATTTATGGGTGGGAAACGTAGACGATAGGAGTTAGGGAAAGGAAAGGAAAAGAAGCCTTTGAAATGTGGTGCTATAAGCGAACCCTGAAAATTAGATGGTTGGATAGAATCACAAACGAGGAAGTTTTAAACAGAATAGGGAAAACGCGACCAAATGGAGGACGTTGACTATGGGAAGGGACACGAGGGTCTTGTAAAATTCGCATTAGAGGGAAGTGTGTGGGGTAAGAACAGAAGAGGAAGGCCAGGATGGAATTGGCTAAGCATATTAGGGGGACGTGGGTTGCGTTAGTTACAAGAAAATGAAAAGGCTTACGCAAGATAGGTTAGCATGGAGGGTTGCCTTAGGACTGAATACCACAACAACAACATAGAACTGTTTTGATCTGTTGTAGTGGACAAAGTACGCCTTAAATATATATATATATATATATATATATATATATATTGACCTTGAAGAAAACATATGTAGCAGCAGTTAAATTAAATAGTGTCATTTGAAGGAATTTATGTTGAAGAATCAACTTTCGTTTGTGAGGGAATAGTAGAGAAGTGACAAGCTAGGGTAATTTTTACGACATACGACGAAGCGGTATCAAACTATTAGAACGATAACTGCGACGCCTCCCAAAATCAATTGCATAAATTTTCTCCGTCAAAGCTATTAGATCGCTACCGTAAAGTAAACGTTAAAAATGGTTGTAAGTTGCATAAGTTGCAACCACAGACAATGAATGCAAAATTTCTGTGTTCAAATAGTTTTCTTATATAGGGGAATCGGGGCGGAACGGGATAGCGGGTTAAGACGGGATACCCTTTTTTATCTTGACTGGATAGTGGAGTATTGTTATTGGAGAAGAAATATTTCCAAGCAGCCGACTTAACCAAGTTCTGACTCGGCTTTGGCGTTTTGCATCTGTCAATTTATAGTTTTCTTCAGAATTTAGACTGTAGATAAGCTAAAAAACCGCTAGCTTTAAACACTTAAATTATATACATTTGAAAAGCAGATTTATTTATCAGCATCTAAGTATCGTAATCGATTTAAATCTGTTTGTACTAAAACACGGTGAAGACACCTTAAACTAAAACTTGTGTGCGGGGCGGAACGGGATACTACTGAATAAGAAAAACTGTAACGCGTTCCTCAAGAAAATGAAGACAAACTGCCAGACTCACCTTATAAGAATGAATTACAAGGTGCTGTGTCCAAAAGAATGGATAAAGAAAGAAATGGATCGGGAAAAAGGGAAAAAATGTCAGCAAAGACTGTGCAGTTGCCATAAAATCTCTGCGAAAAAAAATTGATAAAGCGATCAACCGTACGCAAAATAAAAATAAGAAAGAAAATACAAAATATTTTTAGATTTTCTGAATTTGAAATTGAATTTATTGTACAAATTATAATTATAAAACTTTCCATCCCTTTCTGACCCGCTTAGTGGGGCGGGAAATGTGTAAGTTTCCTTTAGAAAATTCACCAAATCTAAATTCATTGTTTTAAGTTATTGATAATAGATTTACTATGTAATACAATAAAATAATGCTTTTTACCTTTATGACATGCTTTTTGTTTTTCAAGAAAATTGTTAAAGAATAAGTGTCCTGTCCCAACTATTAGCACAGAGCATTAAATGTTAAGATTCAGACTAGCCACGTTATTTTTCAAATGAACAAATTTTTTTCAAATTAAAACAAAGATATTGAAGTTGCCAAAACAGAAATTAAGTGGCTAAATAAATACTACACAAAGTTTCGGCAAAAATTTTCTTACAGTAGTGGCTAGTGGGTGCGGAAAGTAACGTAGCACCAACCAGGTTACCAAAAATAAATGCAACTTTCCTCGTTTTTTCATATACATTAGTACTTTATTTGACCTTAGCGAAGAATCACCGACCAATTGTTCTTTTTGTCGTTTTGTGGTAGGTTCGAATTGGCGATACCACGTCTAGTCACTCCTGAGGTTAATTTTTTATCAAAATTGAATTGTCTGCATATAATATAATGGTAAATAGGAGTAAGTCAATAATGCATCTATCCTGGATGTAAAGTAAGAATTCTTTGTCAGCAAGACTGTAGCGGATCGGAGTAGGTAAGCTGCTGCTATCCGCTGGTCGCTGGAAACCCTGGGCCTGCCCTAGGAGCATATCCTCGCCGATCGTTGCTGCGGATATAAAACTAAATTGACTCAGAGGCACGCTGCAGATAAGGTTCATAGGGGACGCGGGGGCCTCTCCTCCTCTAGGCCACTCATTGCAAGGGGTAGGAACAACTTCCATTCGTTTTATAGTTATGGCAGGAGATGCCAGGGAACGGGGTCGTGAGAAAAAATACTTAGATGGGGTATTGCTCGTCGTCTTTCTTGAACTTCGCTTATAACAGGATTCGTCATGCCAATTACGTACTGAAAGATGGCCTCGTCTAACAAACAGTGCTTCACGATGTCCCTTATCTTCACATAAATTCGTTCCTTGTTAGAGACGCAAAGGTCGTGAAAATACGGAAGTTTCATCTTGATACAGCCTACCTAGTCCTAAAAAGCATAACTTTATTCACATTTTAATGTAAAACTGTGAGATGTAGAATTCAGTTAATACTAACCGTAAATGATCCCGATCATTAGATTGACTATATTGCCTGAAGTGGATATGAGAGGAATCTACCATTTACAATAAAGAATCATTACATAAAAATGACACAATATACTTAACATTCATTCATTTACAATATATATTAGAAATACTAAATACCTTATACAATTACTTACAATCATTAAATATCTTACAAGCTAGAGACATGAGATATATACTGGGGTCGTCTTAGCGGTCCTTATCAAGAGACAGGAATACACAACCCAAAGACGGATTGGCAGTACCAGGAAATTTTTAGAAAGTTGCACACATAGTAATTATTTTTTTCAGCTTGCCTGGAAAACGCCGCTGAAAATCACCACTCGTCCATAAATATTGTACCAGTCCCAACCAAGTCCTTTAACTTTCTTATTGAACGGTAAGCACCTTGTTCATTTAGTTTTCTTCTTAGTGGCCGCGGACAAGAGCAAGCATTTGGCCCATTATCAAAATGTTCACAGCCAATTGCAAACTCCAATCCCTTACTTCCCAACTTATTACTCCTTGATGCCCACTACTCACTGTCCACTCTCAATGTCGACTGTTAGTGTTCACTGATTAATCATGATATCCTAAATCCTTCATGTTCTAAAATCAATTTTTCCTCTGTTTCTAAAACGTTTTCCCCACTACATTATAACATTTCCTTCGGTAGCGGGGAACCGATCCTCTCCAATGAAAATATATCTTACGTCTTTTGGAGAAGCCATTCACCGCACTTCACCGATGTTGTTGGGGGAACACCATATCTCGCCAGATCACAGGTTTCCCGGAATTTCAAAGAGTTCAGAAAACCCATGTTGGCGCCAACTAGTCAAGGTTTTATTACCCTTTCTGTAGCCCTCTTCAACTACTCTAAATACGCCTGGTTTTGCTGTTTTACCACCAAATTCAGTATGATATATAAATAAAATTATTGTATCCGTTAAAACATAAATAATTTGTTTAATAATTTAAATAATAACACACACCCCCATTACACAAATTATTTGAACGACTAAAAATATTCTCATTGTGTTTTCATATTTTTTATACGTTTTCACATTTTCTCAATAAAACGATAATTGGCACTATAAAATTACACGAAACTGAACATATTGAAACAATTTTTGTTAACTTATTCAATATTCAGATTACAATAATTCATTTATTGAGAATTAAAATTGCAGCTTTATCTTCAAATACTATAATGTCAGAAACAGAAAAGAAGTGTGGGTAAGAATTTACTGTTAAATGTCGAATCATACCTAAATTATATACTTATTTAGAAATAGCATGCTTTTAAACATATCTTGTTTAATTTTTAGGCGTAACCACATATCCTTGTGTCAATTATATCAGTTAAAAAACTGAATCAAAGTTAAGAAATAAGTTATGAACTGCATAATAAAAAACAAAATAAAGTGATTAAAAATATAAATGCAAGAACAGAAACTCTACAGTAAACAATTTTGAGTTATTCATCTAGATTGCGAGGTTTTACCTGACTAAAAGTATCAAGGATTTAGAAATTGTGAGTGGTATTTTATTTTATAACTTCATTGTTCCTGTTTATTGGCCACTTCAATAGCTATTTGTCAATTTCCATCTAATATTGTCATTTTTAAATCTTTTACTTAACATGTCGATGCACATTTAAAGAATATTTAACGATTAAGATTAACAGACGTTTGTAAATCATGATTTCATTAATTTTTAATTTACAATCAAAGATGATATAAGCCGCGGCTTTGAATCAAAGCTCCGTTGGAAATTTAACGACCAGCAATGCGGCTTATAAAATTCATTTCATTGGTTCTGAATACTGAAAGGAGGAGCTGAAGTGAAACCGTTTCCAATAAAATTTCAATTACCTTTATTGTGTACGCGGAATAAGCTACATTTGTTAAACCTGGACACTTTGAACATTTATAGTAACGTGTCTCTTCAATGTCTTTTGAGATAAAGCACAAGGAGACAGAATGAAATGTATGTGTTACGAAATGTAACGCTTGCTTTGGACTCATAACTTATGCTGCTGCAGAGAATCACGCTTGGCTTTCGGTCAGTTTGGCGATGAGAAATACCGTCTAGATAATACTAGTCTTTGCGATATAGTATAATTCGCATACTTTCATAATTGCAGTCCACCCTTCTGCCAGATTCAACTAAAATACTAAGAGTTGACGTTTATGATAAGTGGAAAATTGGGTTTATATGAAACTGCTGAGGTCATTTATACGTCTCATTTATTTTACGTCAGTTTATATTGCACCCTTTAGAGGTATTTAGTACAGCTACTCTTCTTTGATTATTCCCCTTGACTGGTCCCTCACTAAGACAGTCTATGGTAGTATTTACCATCACTTCAAATATACACAGTATAATTATCTCATTGCTATTAACTTTTCTTTCTGAGTTTGAAATTGTTATAATCAGTAGAGTAAATCATTATAATAAGCTAGCCGGGTGCTCAGCCATGCCCAGGCACTTACATGTACTAGCCCCGTAAAGTATTTCATTCGACACCAACGTAATTTAATGTGACTTAAGCGATATAGACCGCGTTGTCAGGCATTCCTATTCCATACTTCTAAACCAATTTCATAAAGTCTTATTAACAGAGGGAAATATATGCAATTGAATTTTTTGAATATCTTTATATTTGCCATTTGTTGATACTCGTCAGAGTTGTTTCAATTCCTACTCGTAATTACGGAAATATCTCACTGTGACGTCATCACTCCACTACAATCTCTAGTCGTTTACATGATGTGCACTAAACCGAAAAGATACCTCTAACTTCAAAATTGTGTTTTAAACAAAACAACGGTACAGAGAGTGCACATGAGTTAAACGTTGTTAGTTACAGTTACTTCTACTTTTATAAATTATATTCTCCTATAAATTAACCTATTTATTTAAGTAAAACTAAATATCATCAATGAAATAAATATAAAATATAATTTTTTGCTTCCATCACACCTAGCAGTGTTAAATAAATAGATTCTAAACCTATTTATGGGCTAAAACTCAATATTTCATACCAAAATACTCAAAAATGGAAGGATAATGATAATAAATACAACAAATATAATTGAAATATGAGATTCTCTTCTTATTTGTAATTTTTAGATACTAATGATGATTCCAAAACCTGTATTTTATTCAATTCCTATTCGTAATTACTACGATCTCTCACTTCGGCGTCAGCACTCACTCCACTATTGTCTATATGCGTTTACATGATCAGCACTCAACCCAAGACATAGCCTCTAATACCAAATAATCTTTTAAGCAGCTTTACATGTTTATTTTGATTAGAAAAGTATACAATAAAAAATAATATAATTTAAAACACACACAAAAATAGTTTATTAAAATATCCCTTATGCAGTTTAATAATTCCATTAAGTTATAATGAGTAAACAGTTTATTTTCGTGTAAACAGTTTCCGGGGATCTAACTACTTCACCAGTGGATGATAACAGAGCCCATCATAGAAACGTTGCTGTACGTCAATTCTACGAGGTTAGAATTCAGACAACTTTTGATACAAAAGATTCAACGAGATAAAAATCAGTCTTTGATCTCAGCTTTTGTTTTAAAATTTAATAATGGGCAAATTTCCTTTGAAATATGCCGTTATGCGAGATTTTAAGAGCCTGAATATACGACGTATATGGTATTTTTTTTAAAACTTAATTTTTTAATTTTTAGGTACAAATGTTTCTGAAATGGCAGCAATTTTGAATGATTATTGTGGACATTTGAAAAGGTGAAGCATGTTTTCTTGTGCTGGAAATTTTTTATTTCTCATAAATATATCAAAGAATTTAAATTGATTAGTAGTGCAACTTTTGAGGGGGGGGAAGGGGGGTAACAGGCTACATGAAGGTGATCGTTTAATAGCATAGGGAGGGAATTGAAGTGGAGGGATGTGGATGGTAAGAAAATAGCCAAGGGTTGACTAGGGCCCCCGGTTACAGTTTAAGGATATTAACCGGTGTTTCACCAAAAAGAGATTTAGGGAAAACCCTAGAAAACCTTCATCAGGTACGTTGAGCATTTGGGTACTGTTCTCATGCCCTTCCTGATGACAGGAGATGAGTTTCCGGTGAGGTCGCAGCATTCCCTACATGTCTGCCCACATTTAGAAAGCCAATGATCCAATGGGATCTACACTATATTCTTAATATTATATTATAAGCCAAGAGTTTATGACTAATATAGACGTTTTAAAGAGGGCCGTGAGAACGCAGACGATGACGTTCACCATGGAAACATCTCAACCGAAAACGAGTCGAGCAAGTGAAGAAAATAATTCTGGATAATTGCCAAATCAGAAAAGTTTTTTTTATACTTGGGCAGAGAAATAAATTGCTGCAAAGATCTTTCCAAGCGCAATGCAGCGTAGACATTGTTCAGGACATGCAGAAGGAAATCAACAACCATCCAAAATTTTCTAAAACGGCCATAACAGATGACGAAACTTTGATGTATGCATATGACGTCGAAACCAATGAGAAACCAAGGCTTGAAGAGTCGTTATTGTCAACTTTTATTATGAGTTATTATGAGTTAATAAGTAGTGCCACTTGGAAGCTGTGCGTCGTTTGCATGAAGAAATTCCTTGGAAACGCCCAGAATTGTGGTAAATCAAAGGTGGAATTTGCATCACAATAATGCTCCCGCTCACATCTCCATGGTGATTTTTTGATGATAAAAAAAACTGTTGTTTTTTTCTCAACCGTTGTATTCGCACAACGTGGCTTTCCTGTGAATTCCTTTTATTCTCAAGAATGAAGAGAACAGAAAAAGACGACGACGTTATGCGGCCATCGACGAGATAAAAACAAAGTTGCTGAAGAAGCTGAATCCTATATCGAAAAAGACAGCTCCAGAATTGCTACCTAGATTTGAAAAGGCGCAAGCACGGGAGTACTATACCTGAATGGGATTATTTGAAGGGGACGAAATTAATCCTGATTAATAAATAAAATTTAAGACAAACGAAAATTCTGTTTATTTTTAATCACATGAACAACAAATAAAGTTTCTATTTCAGTAGAAATGTTTTATGAAAACTTTTAATGATCTATAAAGGAAATATTTGACACACGTATTCAAGATTTGGACCAAAATCACTGCTTTAACCTCAACATTTGGCAAGAATTAGATTCATTATTTGAGAACCACATCATTGTTCGTTAAGCATGGAAACAAGACACACAAATATCTAAATATAATTTATATATGTTGTCTACAGTGCAACATAATTTAGGTTGGTAATGTTATGAACAAATACAACCACAAGGCTAGTAACATTTACAGGTCTTTTTAATTAAACATTTTCCTTTTATATTTGCGAAAAGAGCATTTTCAAATGCAGCGTATTGCGTACTTCGCTTGTTCAAGCTTTGACACAAACTTTTGTAGTCTTGAATGCATCTACTGTAATTACTGCTCAGTAGTTAAACACACCCTACTAACTGTTAGCGTCAATTCGACTAGCTGAGGTAAGTGAAACCGAAGATATTGACACAATCGAAGCACATCTTGAGCAAAGGGAGAGAGGGACCGACATAATGGACGCGATTGTGTTACTCGTGAATAATGCAGTAGTGAGCCTTCCATCTTACCAGGGCTAAAGCTGACCATCCGGCGGCGCTAACTTGCAGCTAACACAATGGGGCAACCCGTCTTCCAAGTCTCCATTATCCTGGACAGACGGGCAAACACTGTTCACTGTATGGACCAACAATGAGCTCTCGTCAAGTAATGCCTCCATATCACCACTGCATACGGCCCGCGACTGTTTATATCTCGGGATTTGCGGGGAGCTATCACAGTATAAATTCTTTCACCATTTTTTGTCGCACATCCGCTGAGGAAATCTCCAGTCTTTTATAACCTTTCCGCCCCATTCACAGAAAGAAGTCGCAGGCTATATTCGTCTTAATAAATAAGTTATTATATGCAAGTTTTAATTTTTTTTAAATATCACTTATATTTTCATCAACAATCGTCTCATTGGCGACTTATACAGATTTAAATATAAACTTCAGTATACCATTACAAATACAAACATAAATAAAGCCGATTCAAAATTTTAAACGGTTTCGTTTTGCGTCGTATCATAAATTTGTTGCAATAAGAATAAATATTGACTGACAATGATAAATTATACATTAAAAGTATCAATAAGCAACAACTTCATTACCGACGAGGTAATATAGGCGATTACATAAACTTAAGGCGGGTTTACACGCTACGATAAATCATGACTATGTGATTGTGACAACTCATTGTTACAAATGAATCGAAAGAGTGAGTACTGAGTACATGCAACGATTTCTTGTCCAATACTTACTGTACCGCAGTTCAACTCAGACAGTGATGCGATGGTGGAAGTACTATCTATATATGTCATTTGTTTCGGGAGAAAAGTGAAGAAGTCGTGAACACCAAGAAGAAAGTGGTTGCTGAAGAAGAGGGCGTTTTCTCAAATCAAGCTATTGAAAGAGTTGCGAAATTAACCCAATGACTGCGGAAAAACTCTGGTATTGTTCAATGAATTCGCTCAAGATTTCACGAGAACTTTGCTTGGAAACTGTCACGATCACATGGAAGAAAAATACTATTTCAAAAAACAGCTTTCCTGTGAACAGCCAACGCAAACTGAGTAAAAATGTAGCGACAACTGTTTACATGTTCCAATCTGTCGTTACGATTCGCAGAAATTGATGCCGGCCGGCATCCAACCACATTCCAACTCCAATAAATCGCTACAATGTCCTGTTTATTCCTGATTCCGTTATTACGATAAATGGCTACCACTTATCGTAGCGTTAGTGTAAAGCTGCCTTTATGCACTAAGACTACAATAACAGATCGTCTTTGGCGTCTCGAAAGACAATGTCTTTCCATCTCTGTCTCCTGTGTTCGTCCAATATTACAATAATCCTAATACCAAAAGTTTTGTAGACCGGGCTGTGCTTTGGCCCAGCTGTCACTCTACTGAGTGGCAGCCCTCACGCGGTGACATGGGTACCTTAAACTAGCGTGTCGTTCTTAGGCACCTTGGTAAATGGTTGGCTGACCTGGTTATGTGAAACTTTTTATTTCATACAAACTCTGAAAATATTTTATTGCACTCTTAGTGATGTTATGTGAGATATTTGTTCCATTATAGTTATTTACTCGTATATTTTTAATATTGTTAACTTGTAAATATAATATTGTGTTATGAGTTATATATAACGTAAATTTCTAGTTACTTTAATTTTCTTGTAATATTTAGAAAAGTAATAATCAATATCTAAATAATATTAGTAGTTGGTCACCAATTATCCCATTATCGCTGTATTCATTACAGTTGTAACGGGATTCGTTCGAGTAGCCTGTTTTTCTTACAACCTTTCCTCTCCGTGCCTCGCCGGGAACTACAAATTTAGTTTCTCATACGGTTCGGTGTTTCATTGCCGCTTCGACGGCACTTTGTCTAAGACCCGAACACTTCCTCCGACCGTGTCTGTCCGAGAACTGAAAATTTCCATTAAAGATCTGTGTCTCATTGCAGTGGTGGCTGACATATGTATGAGAATCAAACATCTGCTACAGACGTGTCTTGCTGTGAAGTGATTGTTTCCCCACTATTTCGAAGTTTTCACGGATCATCCTTACGGCGTAGCGACAATAGGTACGTTATGTGACAAAGTGTCTCGGCCAGTTTGCCTACCTCCAATGCTGAGACCCGATTTCATGTTTAATATATATATATAAAGCTGGTGCCTGTAGGAGTTCTGAATAATAGGATCAACATCCAAAGTTGGTTTACAAGTAATTCTTCATCAAACGACGTCACGTCGGCTATTTAATGAGAATCTTGCTGGCAGTAGTATGCAAGACAATTACATACGATTACTTCAATAATTGTACCAGTAGTATCAGTAAGCACAATTAAAAAGCAATATGAAATGATAAAGAAAATAAAACTAATACATCGGTTAACAATTTCATAATCTTACGCTGTACCAAGGAAATTAATTCTTCCCGTGGATATTATATTTAAGTAATAAAGTCATATGTTACGACTTCTTTCAAATATTTGGATCCTTCCTAACATCTGTAAGCCTTGTTCTCGTTGCCGACCCCTTCTTTCTGCATCAGTTCTTCCGTCCCAATTGGAATGAAGGAAAAATTACAGTACAGAATTAATGCTTCATTCATTGTTTATAAATCGCGCATAAATTTGTCTTGCTTTCTTTTTATGGAGTTTTAACTCATTTAAAAATATTTAAATCTATATTAAGCTCGAAACAACGCTTTTACATTTAATCTGCCCCTTCTAATAATATAACAGTACTTTAATATTTAAAAACGGGTAGGTACTTTAAATGCTTAAACAATACATTACGGTCTGAGAAATTACTCTCACCTAGGAAGTTATCACCACTCACATCTATTATTACTGCGATTTAAATACCGAAACATTTCGGCTTAAAACGCCAAATCACACACTGAGGAAAATTAAAATGGGGAACAGCGTATCAATGAAATGTTTCATAACGTTAATTGTACAAAGGATTCCTATCTGCAGAGAGGATCACACAGAATTGAAAACAATTCACATAAGACGAATTTATATATATATAGTATCAGAAACGTAATTTTTAAAATATTCATAAAAGGAAGATTATAAAATTTTAATTTTACGATCGTCATATAATCGATCCTCACAGCAACACGAAGTATGTAGTTCGCGGACAGCAGACTAGAATATAGCAAAAGGCGTCAATTTTAGATGGAGGTGAAACGTTTTGCTAACGGAACAAAGAAGGATATATATCCAAATTACCCATGAGGAATACTTGCACTACTATATTAATAATCAGAGGATTGTCTTCCATATGGTGAAGAAATAATACGTTTTGACGGGCTCAGTTGGTGTTGTGTGGAACAGCCTCTCAGGGTCGTAAAAGGAATGAGTGGATAGGAACCAGAACAAATGTGACGTATCAAGTCGTTGAAGAGACTGTGGACAGGACACATTGCAAGAAGATAGGATAGCGTAGTGTCCAACAAAGTAATGCAGTGGCGCCCAAGAGACCATTAGAGACCAAGAGAACCTCCTTTAGTCACGTGGACTAGAGAAATAAAAAAAGGAACGTGAGCAACACGTGGACAAGGATTACTCAATATCGGAATGAATGTAGGAACGCATAAAAGGACCATGTGAAACTGTATGATACACGCTGAAAATGATTAATGATAACTTATGGCTATGTGAATCAATCTGAATTGTACTAAATTTAAATAAAAGATGGTATTTAAATTACTTGTTTTCAAACAACATTCAAGAAGTTTAAAAATGTATGTAATGAACATTTTAAATAAAAGAATAGGTAAAATCACCTGAGAAAAGATTTTATTATAAGAAGTGACATAGTTACGCACGCAATTATTGCAATGCGCGTAAATTTTCAGTAAGATATTTAATAAAAGGGATCCATAAAATATTTATTTATATAAGTTTGGGAGTCAAAAACATAACGCGTAGAATTGAGCTAAAGATTTGAATGCAGCATGTCACACATTTCTAACCAGTACAAGCCATTACAGTGCAATATACATATAGATCACTGCAGATGCAGCAAACTTGAAAAAAGGTTCAAGACGTGTGGAAACTTGAAGTGAACGCTTCATATCAATCTCAAAGTAAACTGATAGATCTGCGAAAAAATAATTCAACTAAAATAAGGATCCCACAAAACGAAATATAATTGGTTGTCATAGACTCGTAATACGTAATAACGCTTCATTGTTGAGATTGTAGTCGATAAAAAAATTAGCAGAAATTCTTATATTTAATTTGAAACGGAAACTGTCTTGATCATAAATTTGAGGAGGAAGTTATAGTTTGCTTTTAAATAAAAGTTGAACGAGAAGTAATAATGTACGTACCGTTTTTTTCTTCGGATCGGAGGATTCCTCAGAGATTCAGCTGAGTCTGAAGATGCTGATTTTGACGCCTCCGACCAGTAGACATCACCACGCCGTTTACCAAGATGTTCAAGTACTTCCAATGTATATATTCCAAATCCTGCGAAATTCTCTGCTATATGGCTCGTAATTTTAATCGCTGTTAATCATTTGGTAATTTGATACAGAAACTCATGTTGATTATTGTAAATATTTTATTAATATTACTGACAAGTAAATTTCACGTTTAAAATGAATGTTATATTAAACTCACTAAACCGCGCACTAATTTATTTCAATGCACGCATAAAGAGAAGTCTTAAGCATGTGTGATTACGTCACTTCGGAAGAAAAAGAAAAAATTAATTGAACTTCTGCCACGAAGCCATAAGCGATTACAAAATAGGGAGGGGGAGTGGGACATTTCAGGACTTATTATATTAAATAAATCTACTCTAAACAAGCATAGAAAAATGTTAACTAATAATCTATGTTCGTTAGACGTTTATGTAAAATAAATTACATCTATAAACATGGATTAAAATAGCAGACAATGATAATAATTATTTTAATTTAAATTGACTAGACGGTACATTCTGTACCAAATATTTCATTCTAGAAATGTTTAGTGCCCCTTTCAGAGCACTGAGTTTGTCTTTTGTGCTCGTATAAATGCAGGTTGTCGTGGGAGTACAATTGATAGCAGTATTTTAGAGGACGGTTCGCAGTACGCGGTAAAGCAGTGAGGAGCACTTTGCCAAGCCTTTTCCTCCTCTTTGTGAGAGGCAGATAAGCAACTGTCATCGTAGCTGTCAGCGACAGCGGCTCGAATATCTGCAGGCGTCCTCCCGCCAACGAGATAGCAAACACACACCACGCCGCCGTCGCGTCGACCCGTTTCCTCGACTCTTGGTGAAGACGCGCTCAGTAAACACTGAACGGGAATACGGCTGAGCGTTCCGTGCCAGTGGTACTCAGTTTCGTCTTGCGTTACTCTTAGCAGCCCGCTTTCTTTTACCGTCAGTTAGGAAAAGTTATTGTAGAAAATGTCATGGAAAACTTTCAAATGTAATTACATTAAAAGGTGTCATTTATTTAAAATACATAATAGTCTGGAATAATATACTATATTTTACGATTATGAAATAATGTGACTGTCAGCATTAATTATAACTGAAGGGCAAGAAAATAAAGCAGAAATACAAGAAAGGAGTAAGACAAGGATGCAGTCTGTCGCCCATGCCCTCATGTACAAAACAGGCGACGAAGAAAGTTAAAACTGAATGTGGAAAGGGAATCAAATTACAAGGAGAAGAAGTAAAAACCCTACGATTTGCTGATTATATTGCGGTATTAGGGGAACGAGAAGAAGATTTGGAAACAATTATAATGGCATGAAAGTGTTCCTGGAGAAACAGTTCAATATAAGGATTAATAGAGAGAAAACCAAGGAGTTTAGTACGAAAAATAGTTGAATAACAAAGGGTGTTGTATTGGGAAGGGATAGTTTGAAGAAAGTTAATGAAATCTGCGACTTGGGCAATATAATAACTAGGGATAGTAGAGAAAGCGTAGTAGACATTAAAAGTAGGATAGCAAAGGCAAGAAAGGCTCTCGCAGAAAAAATTAATTTATCTATGGCTAATAAAAATCTGAATGTAGGAAAATAATTACCATATGGGAAGGGCGCTGCGGGAGTTTTCTCGCAGGCGCTTCAGCCCAGAGTGACTGAGGGGCTCACCTGATCATGTCGGGAATGCCTCGCACTCTCTCTGGGTACTTTTTATCAAAGTTCACATATGCCGATACACCTTCACCTATTTTAGGAGGTATATGTACCGGGTTCAAAGACCTTGGGCATATGGCAAGAGATGTCCGCTGATCCCATTGGACTCGTCTCCCGTCATTCATAAGGGCGTGAGAATAGTACCCAATGCCCGACCTACCTGATGCAGGTTTTCTATGGTTTTCCCTGCATCTCTTTAGGTGAAACACCGGGTAGGATCCTTAAACCATAGCCCGGGGGCCCTAGTTAACCCTTGGCTACCTTGCTCTACCTTCCGCATCCACCCTTTTCTATTCCCTTCCTATGCTATTAAAGGGGAGTTGCCTGTTTCAGGATCACCCTCACGTAGCCTGTTAACCAAAAAAAATTTTTTTTAATTACTAAAAATGTTTGTGTAGAAAGAGGGTTCGAAACGTGAACGATAGGGGTTGTAGAAAGGAAAAGAATAGAACCTTTCGAAATGTGGTGCTAAAATAAATTACTAAAAATGTTTGTGTGGAAAGAGGGTTCGAAACGTGAACGATAGGGGTTGTAGAAAGGAAAAGAATAGAACCTTTCGAAATGTGGTGCTACATAAGAATGCTGAAAATCAGATGAGTGGATAGAGTAATTAACCAGGAAGTTATAAGCAGAATTGGTGAAGGGAGAACAATACGGAAGACTTTAACAAGAGAAGGGATAGATTCATAGGCCACATTATGTGACATAAGGGTCTTGTAAAATTAGCATTAGGAATAAGTGTGTGCGGTAAGAACAGAAGAGGGGGCAATGTATGGAGTACACTAAGCATATTAAAGAGGATATGGTAGTTATGTACCTACTTGTCATTGTGTATTTCCAAAATTTACATGACCGTAATAATATTCTTACACTTAGTAATAATACAAACAAAGATTTAAACGGGCTTTTTTTTTCTTCAGTAACTCATTTCATCCTCATGGTGCAGACCAATTATTGACTAGTTGTAGATTATATCTATTTATTATTTCCATTAGCACAAAGTAGAAATGAACACGTCAGTAAAATAAATACTAAATTACAAATATAGATTCGCATAACGTTATACTCTATGTGCTATTGTATTTATGTAACTAATCACATAGTGTAAAATGACTGGTCAAAATATTTGTACGTAATTATTTACAAATTATCATTATAAAAACAATTGAAAACCAGCCAGCATGTAATGATACTCTAATCTTGTCTTTCGTGCAGTAGCAGCTGCAACTCTTGCAACAAGCACATTTTACATGTAAGGTGAAAACAGCATGGTTCTTTAGAGAGATTGGATTATATATATTTGCTTGATTATTACTGAATATATTGAAGTCTTTACTTAACCTGTGTTTCTTAGCCCTTTCCTTACCAGGCCCCAATTACGTTGAATTTTAACATATATTTATAATTAATGTACAATTATTGATTATAATTTTAATTAGCACAGCTGGCCTTTATTTATAATAAACAAAGTATGTAAATATTTACAAAAAATGACACAAATAGTTAATTTTATTACATCTAAAATTCAAGATCTCTACACTCAGGTTCGTATGATATGGGCCTTCTCATAGAGCGGAAGTATTTCACACAAAACTTAGTCGGACCTGGCAGCAACAAGGATACGGAGGTAATTACCATGTCAATTCAATTTGGACCTAGCGGCGCCTTCTCCCGTTTTCACTTCCTCGTATGACTTCGGTCTGGTCTCGATCAAGCCTCATCTGCCGCTGCTATTGTCTCTTATCCAATAACGTGATCACCTGCGCTGATATCTCACGATCTGCAACTAATATCATTTGATCAATAGCTTTTTTCCCCTCAATCTGTCTCCCCTCCTGTCATCTGCAAGGTTTTTGATACTTCTTCCCCATACCGAAGGTGGCAGGGGTGGATATTAACCAATCAGATTTATTATTACTCTTCTCTGGGAATAGTATTTCCCTCTTCCCTAAGGTTTTTAGGGAAATCTACCTTTCATCCCAGGTTACGGCCCCTACATTCCAGAGGCCGTGGGTCTAATTTCCCTGGGACCCCAAATGTCTGACTTTATTATTCTTGTTTGTCAAACACTGTCTCTTTTCTTTTGAATCCTGGACCGCCGAAGTCCGATTGATGTATTTGGTCTTCAAAAAGTCTTCTTATGCCACTTATGTTACGTATACATTTTCTATATTCCATACTAATTAATTCCATAAATGAAACCTAATTACAATTTATTCCGGACTGAAACTTAGGTTTTAAGAAGGGATTACTAGTATATTCTTAAATAAACAGTAAGTAATTTTCGAAACATGTAATAGAAAAGTAAAATTCAAGTGAAAAATAATTTCTAGAATACATTTTTCTAATTATGATTTAATTTTAATTGATTTCAAAATTCAGTTTCAACTTCTGCAGTAGCGATACCATTGTGCTTGACGCTTGTTGCTAAAGATATATTATAATAGCGTAAATTTTCATCAGGTTTAATCTCAAGGTAAAGGTGAGGTGGCCATAGTAGTATATGTATACGCCATGACAATCGACCAATTCCTTTATCAGGTATAGTAAACAATACTATCAGAGTAAATTGTATTTTCTATTACTCCAAACTTTCATGTGTCATTCAATACTAAGTATGACATTTAAAAAGTGCTACTTTAAAATTGTGATACCAACAATAATTCCCTTTGAACAAGTTCAATCATAACAGGAGGTTGGTTTTTAAATTCTAGACGAGCTTATTTCTGAAATATCCGCATGAACAATTGCCCTCATGAACTATCAAGTTGCCCTTCGTGTGGCGTGGTGCGACGTGAATAAATAGTTACTTCTGCAACAATGTAAACAAATTATTTATTGATTGACTATGTTTCTAAATACACATGAATTACTTAAAAATATAGCTACAAAACAATGCTCATCCAATCCCGTTTTCTAATGAGTAAAAGTTATGAATACCTCGTTTGAGTAGACAGATAAGCTAATGCATATCATAATTAACTATTAAGTGAGATGTTAAAATAAATTATAAAACCTTTTAACATTTTATAAAGTATAACAAAGTAGATTCATTAAAAAACTTTTAGATTTGACAATAACTTCTGGTTCACAAATAAATTTTAATTATGAGAAAAGCAAATTACACAATTAAATTTTATGCTCAGAAATTTAGGCAAAATTAGGTCTTAATCACAAGGGAACCTACTGAGTCTCTTAGAGTAAGTAGAGAACGCAATCGGCTGACTGACTCTAGTTTGCTATACGCACAAACAATTAAGTAAGCAAGTTTTACATAGTTGAACTAAATTACTTTAATGATACCAAAATATTCCTTCAATTTCTTCGGACGGAATGTGATAATACATATTTAAATTATAAAAATACTAGCAAAGAGGCTAATTATATCATTTATGATACTATAACTTTTTCTTCTAAATTTCATTTAATAATATTTTATAATTAATATTTATTTCCACGTTTTATTTAATTTTTAATTTGTCAACTTAAAAAATACCTCTAATGAATAATAACATTAGTTTTAAGTTACACTCAAATGCAAACGTAGAAATTAATGCATTTTATTTGTTAATAAATTCGTTTAACATTAATTTCCGTATGTAAAATAATATTATTTTGACCTTTGATTATTTTATATTCTCTATTACTATATGGCTCCTTCTATGTTGGTTCATATGATGTATTGCAACGTTTTTTGCTCCATTCTTATATAACTAAAAAATAAACTTTCTTTGATTATTTTTAACTGGGAAGAAAGGAGATGATATGACACAAATTTCCTACTTCCACGATTAATTTCCTGAACTCATACATGATTTTTTAAATATTTTGAAATGAATATTATCTACCGAAAATGGCTCGTTCTCACTCGTTGAAGGTATCACCTCGAAAACCTGACGGTGTCTCTGGGTTTCTACCTGTGCTGTGCGCTAGCCGGTACAAGCAAGAAGCGAATTAGTTTGCAAGTGTTCTACGTGAACAAACCAAACAAACGTGAACACAAAAATTCAACTTGAAACCTTATACACATTACAGTAGCTTCATATTCTACTTCTTCACACGACGAAGACTTCATTTCACCTTACAACGACTTCAAGATATAGCTTCACCTTATAATATGACGACTTCAACATATTTCTTCACATTACGACAACTTCAACATATTACATAACCTTCAATATTTTCCAAATAACCCTTAGTACCAGTAACAAACTATTCTTAGAATAATACGGCGACTACTAATACCAACATAATCTCATTAAATAATATTAAATCTCCATAATAACACCACACAATAAAGTTAACAGTGCTATAACAACATTAATTCACTAGATCCAAGCACAATAATCTGCACCAATATATAAAATTGAAGTGTCTGTCTGTTCGTATGTTTGTCTCGAATAGGCTCTGGGCTTGACAGATTTCAATACAAATTTGAGGGTTTAAAAAAGACAATTTAACTTAAATATTAATGCATATTTCATTTCAATAATGATATTAATATAATATAAATAAATATATATTGATTCTACGGGAATGTTTTTCTCTATACGTACGTTAAAACCTCCAAATGAATGCGGGTAACAAATACTCTTGATCTGTTTATGCTTATGAACGACAACGGATTTCAATGAAAATTTCGGGGATTGAAATAGTAATTTCAACTTATATTTTCGTATATGTTTCATTTAGATATCTTGAAAAGTTTGGAGGATATTTATATAAATATTTATAAATCTATTGAATTGAAACGCGAATTACTCATTTTTAATGTCTTCGAAACGTATGATAGCGGGACCTGTTCTAAACCAACTGCGAGTTATCAGGTTTGCCCTGAAGCGATCATAAATAGATGATGCCGTACTTTTTCTATATTCAATAAATTCATCTTCTGAACCCGGTTGTTTCGTTTTTAGGGTAAAATAAAAGGTACTATTTCGGTGCTAACCAAGTCGCTGATATTTCCCAACTTTAATTTCAACTACATTTCACTTCTATACGCTGAAATGATTAAATTATAATTTCTTCTAGAATCAAACAAGTAAAATCAAAAATTATTTTATTACATACCATAAAATGTATTTTAAATTCAAACTCTACCCTCCCGCTATCAACTTTATCTTTCCTTGAACAATACCACATAAGCCCCCAAAATCCACAATACCCCTTGGGCAAAAAGTAAATAAACGAAACATTAATAAAAATCAGATAATGCAAAGAAACGACAGAGAAGATAAAGATAAGTATGAGAATAAAGCACAGAAAATAAATAGAAATAAATACTCTATTATCTTAAACCTCCATGATCGCCACTCATGGATTATTATAGGGTAATAATTATCCTAGAAGTCTTATTTCTGACCTAATCAATTTAATATACAGCCTGAACTGGCTGTCGAATCCGTCCATCATCTCTAATTTCATGTATTACGTCTACTATGTTATCAATATTTTTACTTATTTCCTTTAATTAATTCCCAAATCCCTATCTGTTTATTCATAAAGAAGATTTCTCCAAACCATTTGACAACTTCAACACATGAATGAATCCTCAGTCCTTTAATTATCCATGTAGATAAGTAACAAATTTTACAAAATGTTGTGCCATGGATTTTCCATAGCACATTACAAATTGAGCCTAATTTATCTCATTACCATGTCTTCTCAAAGCAGTTTCCTCGTCTGAATCAGGATTATCAAACCTATTCTGTATAAATTTTATAAATTGTACATCTACATCCACACTAATATGACTTAAACCTAATCATTTTCTTCTATTTCCCAGTAACCTACAAATTTCTTTTCCTATATTTAACATATACTTTTCCAAATTGTTACTATCTGACTTAACAACCTCTAATATTTCAATATTCCGTTTCTCATTATACCCAAACTGAAGCGTATCAACATCTTCATCTTGATTACCTTCTATCTAATCTACTTTCTCTATCAATACCAACCACATAACACTATTTATTTGTATAGAATTCAGCAATAACTTCATTTTGAATTTTATATGAAGCGAGAACAAAAATAATTTACGTATAATTTGTGCTAGTATTCCAAAGATACTCCATCTCATGGAGATTCCCTTCTGCCAAAGATATCATAATTAAAGAGGGAACGATTTGAAAACAATTTTAGAACACTGTAACGTGGGACCCACGTTGGGAAACACCGAGTCAGACCTTACGTGAAACTCTTTAAATGTGTAAAAAGATTTATTAGTTAAGAAGGTTTTACAATGTTTTATAAATATATATTAATTTTTTATTTTTTTTTCATATTATTTGGGAGGGTGTTTTATAGGTTTATGCCGGAATAGCGAACGCTGTTTCTAAGAGACTAAGGCGATGGTTTTCTATTCAAAGTTGTATCGAGCAGACAATTTGTGCCGTTTATGCCAGCGATGTTACGCTAAAAAAGCTTTAATTTTTCAAGTATATAAGAACTGGGTGAGGTTAAAATACGTAGATTTCAGAACATAAGCTTACAATTTGCATTCCAATCCGCAGAAGCTATTATTCTTAAGGCTCGCTTATGTAGTCTGAATATTTGCAACGCGAGATTGGAGCGACCCAAGTTTGCTAATCCGTTTCATACTGCCGAATGAAAATATGCGCGGTAGACTATTTTGGCGGTATTAATATTGCTCTCCTGGTCTAGTACTCTTAACGAATAGCAGATTGAGCTGAGTTTCACCAAAAGTTTTAATGATATGTTGGTCGCATCTTACAGAAAACCATTAATTTTGGTGCTTCGTGGCGATTCCTACTTTCGTCTTAATTATTTTGAATCCATGTCTGTAGTGACCCAATTGGTATCGTTTGCGTGAAAACTGACTCAAGGGGTTACAAATAATTATGTAGATCATTTATTTATACATACATATATATATATATATATATATATATATATATATAAAGAAAGTCATGAGCCCAGAACGGAGACTTGACAAATGCATATTAAAGTCAGCGTTTTGAATAGTGATATTTTGTGTTCAATTTACCAGGTATGAACGCATTAAGATGGGACAGTGCCTCTAGTTTCATATACTTCTAGTTTCTAAGTAAATTATCGTGATATACTAAATCAAATGCATTAGGCATTCAGTAAGTTAAAATATTTCCCCCAGAGATTCATATATTAATAATAAAATCATATGAAGCTGTATTGGGTTATTTTACTTTCCGAAATACGAGCAGGGAGTGAGAGATTATTAATATTATTGAATGTAATACTTTTTCAAATATTTTTGAGAATATATGCGGAAGTATAATGGACCGACAATTGGAAACATCTGTTTTGGAATATTTTTATGAATAAGAATAATATTTTGTGTATTTCAATATGACTGGGATTATACCACAGGAAAAACGAATTAAGTTTGTGTTCTTTTCACATTTGCTCGATGGAAATTTTATAATTGTTCTGACTGTAACTCCAATAATGAGGGAGAAAAATTTCGGCCAAAACTTGAATTAAAATTATTTATTTATTAAATTATATTACAACGTTTCGTTCCATTGTTCGGAACCTCCTCAGGTGTGAAAACGATCTCCCAATATAATTATAATTTAAGTAAATGATATGAAATAAATAAATTGATTAAATATGCCTATGTATAAAATACATAATATGTACTTACAGAAAAATAATCCAAAAGTTGTATAATCTCAGATTGCACAAATATTTTTTTCAAATTTGTACTGAAGCACGAACTATTTCCGACGCTTGCTGTTGAGCGACTGACCGGGTAAATATGATCATTCTGCATTCCTTTATAGGGGGAGGATCTTTAAAGCATTCTGCCGACTCGGAAGGCCTTTCCTTTTTGGGAGGAGTTCATATGTCATGTAAAAGCTTATTTAACAATGATATTTAACAAATATTGATTTTTTTAACAATGAAAATATTAAGTTTAAAATTGAAGTTAAAGGAGACAATCGTAAGTTTTATTTAGGTTCTGGGTATCACTTTTTACATTTAAGGAGGAAGAATGGAATCTGATATTTAACTATTCGCTAATTAATCGAGAAAAATAATTTATTTTAATATCTAAAATTTGGATGTTGTAATTTCATCATATATGTCTGTCACAATATGAATTTCTTGATTCTTGATTTTATTAATAATCTTGTTTTCTTTCACCAGTTCAAGGGACGTAGATTCAGTAACCGGTGTTGTAGATTCGTTGTGGTACGCGATTTCATTCCCTTGTTGCATGTCTAGATCAACAATAATAAAGGACGATTTTAATTGTATATGATATTTTGTTTACATTTTTAGAAATATTTGTTTCTCGACAACCTTTGGATACCTTATGGATAAATTACCATCCTACGTCGCTTTGATGTCTTTAGCACATTTTACTACATTTAATTTCGAAGGAGTGGTTTTTTACTTAAGTTAGACTTTTCCTTATCACTTTAGGTGACCAAGGGAAACACTTTTTATCTTTTTCCCTTTTTGTTTACCCGAATCTAGATTCGTCCTCCCTCAAGGCTTCATAAATTGTTAGAAATTCAATTTTGTACTCATCATGCACGAGAACGTTTGTCCACCCAGCTTCTTCAACAATTATAAAGATGATGCTTTAAAAATTTTCTAAAGCGGGCGCTTAATATTGAACCTATAGACACACCGACTGCCGTGCACGATTTATCATTATATTTCTATAAATTAATTATACGATAAAAGTAACGTTTGTAAAAACCCCGTATTCATTAAATTTTTCAAAATAACATTTATTTAAAAAATTAAAATAAAAAATATTTACAAAGGAACTAGGCCACGTTTAAAACATTATTTCCAGATTCTCAACATATTACTCTTTCCCTCGTGGCTACCATGTTTTTAGACTGGAAACAAAATAAAAAACAGAATTTTGATCAAACAGACAAAAATTAAAACTGATCTTTGCAACACTCCCAGGAACGAAACTTCTGACAGCTTACCAGTAAGTATTGTTTCTGTAGCCGCTCTTCCACCGACCGTTTCTCCATCAAGTCACAGACAAGAATATCTTTATTACTTTTTGCAAAATTTTTGCCTAACTCCCCTCCCCTCTCCCTTTTTCAATACAGCTCCTGTAATTGGAGGAACCTGGCCTCAGTATCCCCCAACCAAATTTATTAAATTTTTCCTAGTTGTTTGAGCAAAAATGCTGCTTGGGTCTGCAAGAGCGAAGGCGGTTTCCGGGAACCTGGCTATCTTTAAACGGAAGCTAGATCCTAGAATTGTTTACCTGAACATAGTCAAGCTTGTATCAGCCACAAATTTAGCACAGACATTTACGCTAGATAAAAATTTAAAATAGTGATTCAATAACTGGGGGAGGGGTAGCAACGCATTTTAGCCGGCAAACACTCAACATTATTAAGTTAAAAAAATTAATCAAAGCAAATAAAATGAGATGCCCACTAAACGTTTGAGAATGAATAATAATATGAAAATACCAGATTATATTTTATATTTGAGCCAAGTTCTTGATGTTTCTAATCGTTAACGTCACATTCTGAAATTTCTAATCAGTTGAATTAAATTTTCTATCAGGTCTCCTGATTAATGTTACCGACGAACATAAAACGTACTATGCAGGTGTGTGTATATCATATATCGAATTATGTACAATTTGACGGATTCTATTTCTTAACTTTTATTATGTTTTTATTGTTTTAACGTGTATAATAAGTTATTAAAATTTTTCTTCTTTGTATCAGAGGTTGTAGCCATACACACATATATCGTATATTGAGAGTTTTAGGCTTCAACTTTAAATTTTTAATTGCCTATACGAAATTGATTCTAACGTGAAACCGAAAACACTTTCGAGTATTAATTTAAATAAACATTTAAAGAAGTATATGTTTCTTCTGTCACTGACGTTATGTTAAAATATTAAATGAACTAACAGATACAAATCAGCTTTACTAAAAATGAATGTTTAAAATATTTAAAGAATTACTGACTTACGTAACGATGCTTGCAGAACTTCGATGTAATATACTTTTGAGGAAAATAAACGTATTCAATTCTACTTCTGTGGAAAAAAAAGGAATTAATTTACGCGTGGCTTTTTCTTGCAACTTGTCTCGTGAGAGAGAGACAATGTTACTACATTAACTTAATGGTGTTATTTTTAGGCCAATTATTAACGGTAGTTGGCTTCGGCAATCACTCACGGAAGCGTGCTCCTCGCAACAGGTTTCCGAATTGCTACTGAATCATTGGAATGTCCATAATTACAAGGCAGTAGCCTAGCATTGCTCACGGTAACATCAAACACACTGTACACATTGGAATTCATTCCTCTGCTGCCAATTATGTTCGAAGTTGTAGTATTAGACCGTTCTGTCTCCTCAAAGCATCTGCATTTCGATGGAACTCAAAACAGGAAGAGGTTGTATTTCTATCATTATTAGCCTTACTTCACAATTAATTTATTGTGAATAACGTGAAAGTCAAACTTAAGTTCACGAATGAAAAAATTATTATTCTTATGTTTCATAATATATCATATACACTAAAAGTATTGAACAAATACTACGCTTACGTATATTTCATTTATTAAAACCAATAATATATGTTCTTATTAATGGGACTCATATAACCTCTTGTCCCTAATTTCAGTTTACAGATACATAAAATGTACAAAACATTTTTTAATATATATTTCCTTTAATATTATCACTCAATTGACTTTTAAACCCAAAAATAAATTTCCCCTATATATGTCCTGTGAAAAAAATAATTCAGTGGTTAATTTTTAAATCCTAGGACCTTTAAGGCACACATATATTAACAGTGGGTTAATTAATATATATTATATATCAAATTTATCATTTCCCAAATAAATATGACTCATTTAATTTTGGAAAACTATTACTCACTATGCGATTGGAGGATGTATTTGTGCATTTCCATTATGATTGTAATATTTCCTCCTAAAAAAGTGAACTTCTCTGGCACAGAATGTATTTTAAAAAAAAGCAAATTAATTTTTTTCGCATCTTCAGTTTCTACCGTGTGTAGTGAAGTTTATATTTTTTCCGTTTCATGCCATTGTCTACAAAGGAACTGTGACTTTAACATAAGAAGTATATATATATATATATATATATATATTTCATGAGTTATTATTAATCCACATAGCACAACTTATATTTAACCAACGGTATGAGCTCCTACTAAATCACGACTATTGATTTATCTCCATTGACAAAATATTAATTGGTTAACATTTGGCGCTCTCCTACTGCAGATTAATTGCGAACTTAAGACTAAAAAGGAATCGGTACCCATGATGAATACGGATGGGGGAATTTAGAGAATTGAGAACTTTGTTTCAAAAAGCACTGACGTTCACATTTGTGCCCGTAGCTGATTAATGCGCTTTCATGTGATTCAATTTTATAAAATTACGCCTTCTGATAGTACAACACTTCAACATGGGAACGCATATATATATATATATATATATATATATATATATATATTATTGACAAGGCATATTTAAGCTATTTTATTTGGTGATAACTGATTTCAGATTGAATTAAATCAAATTATTTCCCAGAAAATTGTTGTTGTTATGGTATTCAGTCCACAGACTGGTTTGATGCAACCCTCCATGCAAACCTATCTTGCGCAAGACTTTAATTTTCTTATCACTAGCACACCTCACATCCTTCGAAATATGCTTAGCTTATTCCATCCTTGGCCTCCCTCTTCTGTTCTTACTCCACACACTTCCCTCCAATGCTAATTTTACAAGACCTTCGTGTCTTAGAACGTGACATATTAATCTATCCCTTCTCTTAGTCAACGTCCTCCATATTGTTCGCATTTCCCCTATTCTGTTTAGAACTTCCTCGTTTGTGATTCTATCCACCCATCTGATTTTTAGTATTCGCCTTTAGTACCAATTTTCAAAGGCTTCTATTCTTTTCCTTTCTCCAACTTCCATCGTCCACGTTTCGCACCTATATAACGCCACGCTTCATACAAAATTTTTTAGCAACGATTTCCTAATATTCACAATTATGTTATCCGTAAGTAAATACCTCTTTTCCGCGATATCCTTCCTTGTGTAAGCTATCCTACTCTTTATGTGTACTATACTTCTACCATCCCTAGGTATTATGCTACCTAAGTAGCAGTATTCCTTAACTTCCTTCAAAATATCACTTCCCAATCTAACACCCTTTGTTATTCCACTGTTTCCCATACTTCAAGCCATAATACTAGTTTTATCTCTATTAATCCTTACATTGAACTCTTTATGCAATTTATTATGGTTTACAAGGCTTCTTCTGCCTCAATTTTGTTTATACTAAAATCTTACGACATTCTACCTGTTTCGTATATATTTCGCAAATTATCTTGTACGCCCGATGAACTTATCAACTCCGCTGGAATGTTATCAATTCTTGGCGCTTTACCATAACTCAGGTCTTTCAGCGCCCTACAAACTCTGACCTTAAAATTTTGTACCCCAACTCTTCGTCATCCAACTCCTCTTCTTCTTCTATTACTAACTGATCTAGACTTCTACAGCTTTTCTAGATGTTCCTTCGACGTTTTTGTTTTTCTTCTTTATCCATAATTGGCTTCCTATTCAATAATTTGATGGTCCAACGTAGCGTTAAAAAAATAAATAAAAAGGGTAATTTTATTGGAATACCAACCAGAGCAATACGAACATGGACCTTGTGCTAGTGGAGAAACTTTACTTAGAATATTGTAGGGGTTAAATGTACGGCTATAATAATTCGTTATTTGCCGCACAATTAAAATATATTTTGTGTGGACTTATTAAAATAAATAAATAAGATATACTTACTAATTTTTGAAGTTAGAGGTGCTATTTCGTTCCACAGTTTGCCAATATCTGAAATTTATAACTGCTTTTTGTTTCATCGATTGTTACCGCACACAGAAATACACAGAAATAAATAACTTAATTAAATATGAATTGTAACATTAATTTACGGGTAAGGTCCGGATGCCCTTTATACCGGGCTAGACTTGTTTGTTGTCGGCTTCTTTTGAAACTTTCCGACAGAACCCGGCAATTGTTGAGTTGGCGCGTTACATGCCAGTCATAGTGCAAGTGCACGGAAATATTAATAAACGTGGGCAAGCCAAGATAGCGTAGGTTTAGGTGTTCGATCTTGAACACGTTACCAGAATAGTGGATTTGTGTTTCATTTATAATCTAGTCGAAGGCGAGGCACTGAGGAGGTATTAATGACCACGCCATCATTTCTCGAATAAAAGGACAGTTGATCTCTATAGTAAAATTGAATTAATGTGGGTGTGTCTGTGAGTCAAATGTAAACGAGTGACCAATTTTGATACACGTGCTTTTTATGACCAGGAAATCAGCATTTTCGGGGTAAGACTCGGCTACCGCCCCTAAGGGCGGGGGTCTACAGGGCAGAAAATTTTAAATAAGCAAACACAGCCAATATTTTATCATATAAATTCATTCTTCAATCAGTTAATTTGATAGTATGTCCTCCTATACTGTTAGCGTATAACTTCAATCCCATCCATAATGGAAGGGGAGTATTCTTAGGGGTGGTGGTGGGGAGAAAACATAAAAGTAGCAAGAAAACAATCAAGACTGGGCTCTAAACCGGAGTAATTTGAGCCGCTGAGTTTAATTCTTACCTTTAAAAAATAATTTTAAGTAACAGTTCATCTCATAAGAAGGGTTAAAATGTGGTAAAACAGACTTCCGCATACTATTTTTAATGGATGGGGTAAGACACGGCTACCACCACTGTAATGGGGGTGGAGCGGTTTTAAATTTTTAATCATTAAAAAGCGGCCATTATTTCAATCAAATAAATACATTTTTGGGTCAATTATATTTATAGTCTGTCCTCTGATAATGCTAGAATATAATTTCAAACCCATCCACAATCGAAGGGGAGTATGCAAAGGGTCGGGACGGAGGGGTATCACATAAAAATAACTGGAAAACCATCAATAATGGTATCTAAACTGGTATAATGTGAGCCACTAAGTATATTTTGACATAAAAAATGCAATTTAAGTTACAGGTCAGGCAGGTTGGAAGGTGGTAAAACAGAATTCCACGTACCATCTTTAACGGGTGGAACAATCTCGACCCAATTTTGACAGGTGATCTTTGCGAGCCTAACTCAAAACAATTAGGATAAGATACGGCTTCCACCATTTGGTAACATTTAGAATGCGAATTACATAGCAGTTCATTCCCTAACAGGGGCATTGGAGGGTGTGAAACACCCTTCTTCTAATACGTTTAAAGGACAGAATAATTTTGATAAAATTTTGTTTTCATATTTCTCGCAGCCCAAATCCAAATATTTTGGAGATAAGGCACGGCTACTATCGAAATTATTATATGTAATAAAGGCTCATATTTTATTCGAAAAAATTCTTGAGGTTAATAACTTTTATAGTGTTTCCCCGACAATATTTATGTATAATTTCAACACCTTCCAGCATGTGAGTTTTATTATGTTAGAATACTGAAAATATTTTTGGCGTTGCTATTGTACCGGGAGTATTTTTGACTCTCAGGAGATATTGGGGTATATATTTAAGGTTCATATTTTTCCGTTTTAGATGCCTGTTTAATCATGTGTTGGCCAAGAATTAATAAATGTACCGGACTAAGATACAAAAATACCTGGGAATCGCTGGATCCCCAGCTAGTTTAAAATAAAATTATTTCGGCGGCCAATTAAGCAAGTGATCGAAGGCGGAGTAGAGCCGTGGATAGTAACAGTGACACAGAATATATTACAGATTCCATCATTTCGCCTATCACTTAAAAAATACTCGTTATAATATACCCACTTCATTAAGTATATAACCACGAATAAATATAACCTGCACAATAGTAAAGTCTGTTAATAGAAATTATATTATTTAAAAAAGTTAATTTTTAACACGTATAGATATAAGGTATTATCGACGGAATATTGTCTGTAAAAGTAAAGGCAATAATATTCGTAGAGATCAATGACTAGAATACAATGCAATGTGCTCATATTAGACTTAGAGAAAAACTGAACCACAGCATGTTCGGCGTGTGATTTGGATCTCCATTTGTATGTACAAGCTATTTGATGATTTTTCTGTGTTGTTCTCTGAAACTTCTGGGTTGAGTCATCAATTACTGTATAATTTAGAATATGTTTACATAAAGTAAAGTTGACATAATAATCTTATATTACTTAGTACGTAAAAACTCGATGAGTTAACCGCACTTTATCATACACATATTCAGGATTACACAATATCAGATAATTCAGCGCAGTGTTTCAGAGAGCAACATACAAACCCATTAAATATCTTGTACTGACAGAGCCGAGATCCGGATCACATGCCGAGCATGCTGTGGTTCTGTTTTACTTATAGTCTTGTATGAACACACACACATACTTGCAATCCTCATACTATAAATAAATATGCGTTCCTGAATACCAATGTAACTGTAAACGCCACTAATTTGCATCCGCACAATACGAATACATCACGCTCGCTAAACCTTTGTTTCCAATAACAATGATTTTCGTAAACTCCTCATATACTGCATCAAGTTTAAAGACGATTTATTTATAGACCTATCAAACGCTATTTTAACTAAAAACTGGCACACCTAAAATAATTTAAAATGAACGTAAATGCAATACGTTAAGTTATTAGTGGTTTGACGTGATATTGTTATCTATATATTTTGTTTAATAACACAATAAGTAGCATTTGTAATGCAAAATAATATTGTATCACGTAGTGGTAATTTCAGGAACAACAGAATGCATACAACGTTACAAAGAATTAATGGAAGGATAATTTAGGTTTCCCTTACGTAGGGCTTCTCTCTTTATAGTGGTTGTTGACTGTCGCTTCTAATAATGGATTCTCAAAGACATGTTTGGTTTGCTGTCCATAGTTGTACCTTTTCAAAAACTTCAACGAAAATTATAAGTTTGTTCAATGTTTTTACTCTGCTGCAATCCGTCCTCTATTTTTACATTTTCCCTGTCCATCCAGGTGTTATCCCTTTCCCCCTTTGTCTCGTCAGCTGTCCTAATAGCCTCGTGACGTATTTCGCCCACCTTCTACACTGTTCGTACCACAATGTGAATTACCTTTCTTAGCTCCGAAACAATTAATTTTATACATGTTTAACACTAACGTATACTTTCCATGATAAACCGAACTTACCCGATCCCAAAACCAAGTGCAAACACCAAATGTTTTATACACATTAAAAGAAAACTTTTAAAATTTTTCTCATGAAAGTATTAATTTTGGAGAACTATAAAGTAGTGACTTAGTTGTAAATTTTATAACTCATTCTTCTCGTTAGCAAATTTCCGCATGAGATTACACTAACTCTGTACGGCAGATTCGGGAATGGAATTTTCTCAGTTTTCAGTATGATTTGTGACGAATATGAGATTTATTAAATCCGTATTACGTAACTTGTTTCTTAGTTACTATGTCCAGTTAATTTTCATTTCCAGATTATTTTTCAGGCTCATAAAGAATAGTTGTTTAAATGAAACGCCTTATTTTATTCGTTACAATATTAATGGAAGAATATTAAAATTTTAGTTTCACCTTACTTGCAAACCTTGACGTGCCGCCTTTCTCGGGTCCAGCTAGGTTGATGGTTGCTGAAAATTATACTGGTGTTACAATGTTCAACGTTGTAAGATATGTGTTGCTGAATACCAGGCACGAAATAAAAAATGATAATCTGTACCAATAGTACGTTCTACCTTGTTATTTCGTTTTTAAGTTGATAATATTCTAAACAGTTATGACTTGTAGATATTTAAATTATATATCACATTAAAATAATATTGAGATTATATTAAGAATCAAATTTTACACAAAAATTAACAAAGATTCCTTTGCATAATTGGCCAGAAAAATATTTTGCTGATAAAGAACGACAGCTACTGTAATGCAAATTTGAGTCTCAGATGTCTCTTGCCAAAAGGAAGTGGCACTGGGGAAGTCTAATGACGTGGACTGGAAGGTGGTTGGAAGAAAAGACTAAAGCTGGTAATCAGATTGCTTGCTTCAAGAAGGAGGACCTGTCTTCCGTTGATTGTGTTTTGTTCTGGAAGATATTTTACGTCCAGAAATGTCTCCGTGTGTCTGTGGTAAGTAAGGAGAAAGATTTTTCGGACAGGACCCGGAGGACGAAAGAGCCTGAGATAATTGAGTTAAGAGCACTCAAGACGTCCTGAAGAACAAACAGCATTCTCAGGATACTGTATACATGAGAGGGACGGAAAGAGAGGTGTGCTGGAGTTTAAGCTAAAATGTGAAGAGAAAAAACTTAATTCAGTGCTCTAGATTATTTCATAAGTCACCATCAATTTATTTTACCTTCCTTGCAACCTTGACGTGTCCTCCTCCTCGTATACAATTAAAATAAGCTTTTTGGCAATAATGTTGGCGTAGCATTTTGTAACTATATCAGCGATTTGATTACGTTACGTAGATAATGAGATACATTTTCTAAATTCATTTGAACTTAATTGACATGACTAGAATGAAGGAGGCCTTTTCCTTGCTCATTTGAAAACCCGGGAAATTTCATTGCTTTGCAGAAATATATTCATTTGCAACGACGAAATCAATGTACTAATGAGTAAATCAACCCATTATTTCGGACTTTTTTAGAGAAATGAAATATATCCCACTAATTATCTTTTCTTTAAAATCTGATAATTCAGTCAATTATTATCATATGTAAGGTTAATAAAAACTATTAATTAATAAATATACTTGCCTTCCCAAATAAATAAATAAATAAAAATTTCAATAAACTGAAATAATACATATTAATGCTATTTATATTAAATTAATTGTATATTTCTGTCTATAAATGTCGTCATATATTTTAATATAAAAATAAATATTTTTGAAAATTAATTCTCCTGTAATTATATTTTAGAGAATTTTGAATGCAAAACATTATAACAAATACAGAGGATTGCAAGCCAGTATGTAACGAGCCGTTCCATTTGTTGGAGATATGTGGCAGGAACCTTGCTACAAGCTCCTTGCTGCATATACGATGCGACTCTGTACCTCCACGACGCATTGTTGACCATCGGCCGATTATAGAAAACTCAAGGACATTATATATAATTTATTATTAAAAATACGTTTTCTTTTAGCATTTATTTGCCGGGTAAATTAATAAATAATATTGTCAGCATTCTTGGGGCCATTAATTTTCGATCGGTGCATTCATCTCTCGCCAAAAAGCGTTTTTCTTAGTGCCTCATTTACTCTATGACGCGCGATGTCACGACTTTCTCTTTTTTTTCTTAAAAAAAAGATAAGGGAGAGAGGGGAGTCTGGCGTTGCACGTGGAGCGGTGAGGACCGAGAGCCGGGGACATCTTAGACCAACGGCGGAGAAACCCGGTTTACTACAGTGCGGCCTTCATCTTTAGTCCGTAGCCAATATCATCTCAAATTCTCCTGGCTGTCGCACTCTTGGTCCTTTGCCGAGCGGCGTTTCAGAGACGCAGTACCAGATCCAGACGTGTTGGGGTTGGCGTTGGCCGTCATCTGACGGGAATCGGATCGCTGCCCGCTTCGTCAACGCGAGGCGACGCGGAGGGGAAGGACGCGATCTGGATTCCAGCTGTTAGAGGACCTATAACCAGGTGTTGTCTATCCAATTTATTGTGTGTCTAATTTCCAACAGCGATCCGTATTTTGACATTGACATTGCCTGCATACTAACTGTTGATATTTCAAGTGAATGCATGTTGCACGATTAGATTAACATTGCATTTGATATTTTGTGTCCTACTACAAAAGACAGATTCCAATATTATATTCGCACCTTGTTTAAATGTATTTCTTTCTACATCTGTAAATACTCGTTTCTACCTAGAATCTCAACTGTTCTGTTTGTGCATTAGAACTAATGTTTTATAGCGAGTGCGATCTTTTGTTATATCGAGGCTATATAATACATTGTAAATATTTACTATTATACGATAATACACATGTAAATTTACTATTATTTTATAAAATTTGTATGTTTTCACCTGAAAAATTCCTTTCATTCCCTTTATTTTATCTCGTTTGGACTGATTGCTTACTCCGGAGGTGCACCTTGCAGGTTTGAATTGGCGATCCTGGGAGCCTATCGGCTAGTTAGTTTCGGGTAAAATTACGAGGGTCGTGAAAGACCCAGGGGACGTCATAATACAAAATGCGCATATATGAAGTAGTTCCAGGATCTCAAACTACAAAACAAGATTCCTAATTATACCCTTCAATATTTTTCGTTTTACTTTTTCTGGCGGTACAATATTTTCTATCGAAAACGCTGAAATTTTTGTTATCATTTATGATTACTTTTCATTTTTATTCCCAGCATTTGTAAATCAATATGTTGCATAAAGCAATTGCTATTACCGATCGTATTCGCATTATTAATACAATTTTCGGAATGTTAAACTTCCATCATATCTCATTGAAAAAACAATTAAAAACATATCCAATGAAGACCAGATTTACCTCTTATACCTTATATTCACTGAATTCATTAAATATTCCTCGTTTCCAGTTTGTATTCGTCGTGAGGACGACATGGTTATTTGTTTGACTACTGGAACTAAATATGGGTTTTTTGGAAGTTAAATTAACTTTGAGCAGTATCAATGTACTAAGAGATGCATTCGACGGGTTTTAAAATTTACGACAAAGCTTTTCATAAGTAAAATGTGAAAATTCGATAGCATTTCTTTTCTTTTTTAGGGGGAGGGGACGGTTAACAGGCTACACGAGGTTTTTTTTTGGAGTATCAATCTATTTTTAGGGAGCTAAAGGAATTACCCAAAATGATCCGTTAACATGCATAAAATAAATTTGCCAGTTGTTTGTATTGAACCGAGGAAGATATAAAATTCTTTCACTTTATTACAAAACTTGTGCATTTAAATTGATATTATATAATTTTTTAATTATTTGTAATATGAAAATTTGCACTCGAGTTAGGATCCAAGCGGAGTGTACATATGAGTATACGTTACGCAGAACATTATAGAAACCAGTCGCAGCAGGGAAGGACGAGAGTAAATAGATAGCTAACCAAACCCTCGCTATAACTCCGAGTTTAACGCAGCAAGAAGCCATATTTTGAAATGGTGTATCACAGCATACTGCGTCTCCATGGCAACGGCCATCTGGAAGGCGCTTATAATTTCCTGCCTTAGACGGCCGAGTTACACCCAGCACACGTGCCGCTTTACTCTCTCTCTCTCTCTTCCACTGTGTCCGCATTTCTTGCTCGCCTCTTCCAATATTGCATCTCTACTTTGTTCATTTTCGGATGTTTGTAAGTTAGCTCCTGCGCTCTCCAGGAGTGTGTAGTGTGAATTACCTGGCTACGTTGGCACTCTAACAAATTGTTTGTAACTGACAAGCTTGTTCGCTGTGTGGCTGTTTCTCCATAGGGGGCCACAACCCTGCGGCTGTATTTGCTTGCATGTTCCGACAAGCTGATCAGACAAGCAACTTGTCCCTCCTTTGTGGTAGGAATTTAGATTGCAAGGCATACCTAGAAACGGCCAATCTAAAGTTTCACGAGTTGAGAGCGTTGATACGCCCAACAGGTCGTCAGTGGTCAATCATTATATTAAACCGCTTCAAGGAGTCAGCATCGTTTCAGTTTAATACACTTAAACAAACCTTTATTAAGAATCTTCATTAATATTCAAGTAAAAAATTATTATTTGTACTATTACTCTAAAATAATAATAAATTAATAATTTTCTTATATTTTAGTTTTCTCTAGTAATTTAAACGGGTGTTCCCACAATACTAAATCAATATGACGGAAAATTTATTCCAGATTAAACCATTATTTTATTATATATTAATATTCAATTCAACACCGACTTTTCAATAGCTAAGGCCCAACAGAAGGGCATACCTTCTGGATACTGGAAGATAATTCATTCATCAGGCTCGGAATGAACGGGGAAGATGGATTCTAATTTTTGAGGGCTCCCACTCATTTCTTCTAAATAATGAAAGCGAAATGCTACATCACAGTATGCATGAACCAAAGTACCTTATACGATTATTTTCAGTCACTCTACTTCGAATAAAGCCATCTTCATTCCTGAATGAAGTGATGAAAGTTGATTTCTAATAAAAATACTAAGAAAATATTATTTACAATTTCAAACAATTAACAAGCTTTAAATGATAAGAGGTTTTATTTAATTAAATTACTTGCGCTTTAGTACATAATATAATAATTTTATTTATAATTTATATATACAAACAAATAAATTAATTCAAGGGAACGCTTTTTTATATCAGTGATAATTACTCATTGAGGTAACCACTCGTAGCAGGGATTTCGTTTACTTGATGAACCTATTTTATCTTCAATCGTGTCTTGGTGCAGGTTACTAGGCGACCGGTACTTCCCTCTTCTTTCGAGTTAAATTGTAGATTTTCCCTCCCCCGGCGGAAAGTGGGATAAACCTTGTATTGACGGTGATTAAGGTAACCCCAGTTTGAGTCCTACGTCCAGCGCGGGAAATTTTCCATGTCACAGAGAACAGTGTCCTTCGGAAATTTTGAACGGTGAATGTTCCTTCAGAAAAACAATCTTAATATTGTAAATACTCAGATAGGCATGTATAGTCCGGAAGTCTGGCGCAGTTAGAATGTTCTTGATGAAATTTTATATCCTTTAAAATTCTAAAAGTTTGATCAAAAATAGGTAGGGGTCCTACTGCGCTACAAGTTTATAGATTATGTAAATTTAATACAGCTTAAAAATTGCTCTATGAGTAATTTATTACGAGTTAATCATGGACATGGTAACTCGATTATGTTCAATACCAAAAATAGTATCAGGTTCGACGTCATGACCAGCCCTTAAATTTCTGATAGCTGAACGTAGCTAACAGTGAGAGCAATCTTTGATATTACGAACAGCCAGCCAGCTTCTCTCCCATTTCCAAACGCTCCTTTCAATTACTATTGAACAAAATTCCATAGTTCCAAGTAATAGAGAACTGCTAACTTGTTTCTAAAAAAATAAACAACTCTAAAGATAGAAATGATTACAATTATCAGAACAATTATTCATTGTCTTCCTCAAGCTGCATTCACAAATTGGTGCATCTCTTATAGTTAAATACCGGATAGGATCCCTAGGAACCCTGTTAACAGTTGGATACCTTAATCCCCTACCTATGCTATTGGATGGGATATGCCACCATATATTTACAGTTTATGATTGAGTTCCTTCCTGAAAGAGGTTTCAATCGTATTATCTGACGGTGTGTTGGAGTCCAGACGGATAACGTGGTTCGAGTCCGTCAGACTTAATGCAACCTTCCCGTCTTCTTGTTCCGCTCACGCCTCGTAGAAGAAATCATCTTTTAAGACTGGACGCATTCCAACTGATTTTGTTAGGTTCCATCCTGGCCCTTTTCCGAAACCTCCAAGGAGGCAAAGGGGAATATATTGATACCGAAAAACCGGGCGGAAATGGGTTCCGCCCCCTGGGAAAGACTGAAGAAGATTGTTCCCCGAGTGCACCTGCAACGTGCGTTGGCCTGAGACGTGGATATGCCACCATCAGGTGGGATTTAGGGCCTCCAAAAGATAGATCGGAGGCCCCACGCACCCCTAGGTACCAATTTCCCTGAAGGACGGCATTGGTCTGCCGCGCACATTGCTCCTTTCGGTTCAGGGTCGCCCCGCATTTGCCATTAAATGGCCCTTGAAGATAGTCTGCTCATTCCGGAGAACCAGAATGAGATTTCAAGTTAGATCTTCATCCTGTTACTAACAGCGTGAGCAATGCTGGCAGATGCATATGGCTAGGCGGTTTCAGAACTAGAAGTGCAAGGACCGGAACGGCCAAGGATACCCCAGACCCAAGACCGGAACTCCCGACACCGCACCAGCCATACACATTTCCAGCATCTTAGTCTCGAATGACGCGATGACCGCCTTGAGTCAACCTCAGCTGCTGTCACCGGACATTCCAACTGCCTGGCTTCTCTTTGATGGTCAAAATAAGTATTTCTTCCCTCCGAATTCCCACTGAAAATCACGGGTTGCTTCCGGTTTCAATCGCAATACCTTGATGCCTTTGTCATATTGTGGCAGCTGGATAAAACACCAAGAAGCACGTCTGGTAGGATCAGGAATAGCAAAAGGCTGGAAAAAACCACAAAAAGTAAATTCTCCTGCTCATGAATGTAAATTCAAGACTGGGAACGGATATGTGACAGAATCTTTGTATTTATTAATTCATTGATTTAATTGACGAACCAATTTTATAATGAATTTGGGAGTAATTCCATATAAAGTAAATGTATTATACAACTCTAAATAGGAAAGGAAGGTTTTCATCTAAGTGTGATCTTATTATCAACTTTCAGCACTGTGTGGCAAAAATCGTGTATACAAATAAAAGTAGGAAGTTTGTTAATCACACATTTATTCATAACTGTGTATAGTAAAGACATTTTTATTTTATTTATTTCCTTTGTCTGATTTTTTTCGTCACTTCTCTCATTTTTTAATTGGTCAGGTCGTTTCGTAGTAGTGTTATCAACTAACACAAATTTTATTCAAGTTTTAATAATTGTTCAAGGAATATAAAATATAATCTATTTACAGAATTTAATAATAAATTTTTCATGTTGATTAAATTACCTAAACCCACTTGACACCTGGTAAATATAACAAAATATATAAGACAGCGAAGGCTTTCTCTCGGAAATTGTTTGGAATAAAATTCTCGTCATCTACCTGACGACTCTATGGCGGTGCTTTCTGTCGAAACAACGTAAACCCGAGAATTGTATTTGTGAAAATAAGATATCTTAGAAGATTAATTTAAAAGTACACATGCCCAACATCAAACTCCGCATCTATTGTCTCCGATCATATTACATTTAGTCCATTCATTTGATTAACGTATTTTATATTCCAGAAGTGGAAACCAAGTGTTGCTCTTGAGTTATATCCAAAATGTTTTATAATAAATCTTCTCTACAATTAACACACAAAGCAATACAATGAATCTTATCAATAATTATGATCCCTTATTGTTTAAACTAACGTTTTTGTTTTTATATTGAAAAATATCCTTTTGTGTGCGATGCATGGTTGTTCTACGCCGGTTGGAAGCAAAAAAAGTTTGTGAAAACATTGTGTATTATTTATTTTATCCCCTAATAATATCTGATTATTGGTACTTTATTATGAATTCGTTAATTTCCATCTAATGCAAACGTTTATAAATTTATCAGGTCCAAGAACGTTTAAACGGGTTTTTATATTTAGTTATAGGAGAATTTTGTTCTATTTTTAGGATTAATTGGATGAAATAGAAATGTTGATGTCATAGAAGAAAGAATATTCGGCTACTCGTGTGGTTAAGAGAAGAATTGCTCGAGATCAATTTTGAGTGTGGTGGAAGGGCGTGAGAATAGTACCCAATGCCCGACCTACCTGATGCAGGTTTTATAGGGCTTTCCATGCATCTTTTTAGGTGACACACAGGGTAGGAACCTTAAACTATAGCCCGGGGACCCAAGTCAACTCTTGTTTACCTTGTTCTACCTTCCACATCCCCCCTTTTCAATTCCCTTCCCATGCTATTAAATGAGATCAGGATCACCCTCATGTAGCCTGTCAACCGTCACCCCTCCCTAAAAATGAGTTAATGCTATAACAGTATTTGATTGACTATGTAAACGAGAAGAAATAAGACAGTGAACAATTAATATTCAGTAAATGCTGGTATAAACTCGAGAATCATTGATGAAGTGGAGATCGAGAACTGAAGTGAAAAAGTAGTGAAACGGATTTCGAGTGAGGGGGAACGAGTGATGAAGATGTGTTTGGCAAGTTGAAGTAAATAGTAAAAAATAGCCAGGCTGACGAAGATTACGAGTTTTATAAACCGACGACTCTGGATTACACTCTAATGCCAGAATGCTGTCGCAGATACCATAAAAGAAAATAGATATAAGGGGAGAGTCGTGATTTATATTATAGTTATAATGTCTAGTAGTTTAAATAAAATTTACCTAATTAAAAATTTATATTTGTTTATACATATAACAGAAAACATTCCGAAAAAATGGACATCAATCACATGAATTTAATATTTTTATAGTTTTATTTCAATATATATATATATATATGCCATATATTTAAGATTGTAATTAGATAACATAACTTATATATATGTAAATATTCAGTAGATATTATTGAATCTAAGAAGCTTAATAATAGCAATTAACCCATAAAATTCAAAGATATTTTTCAAACTGAAAATGATTAGATATTATTACAAACGACAGAAATATTTAAACATTGGGTAGCAACAAGTATTACAGAAATGTTACCTGATATTTACTTACCCTTAAATATGTCTGTAAATTTGCCACCTAAACATATTTTCAGTGTATGAAAACACACCAAAGTTCAACTAATAATAGTTGCGCATTGTTCCAACTTCTAATACAAACGAAATCAGAAATTGTTTAATATTTCTCTGCAATGATAATTTAAATGCGGTGATTTCATCGGTTGTTCAGTTATCGTGTGCTTCAAATCATTGCGCCAGTCAATTTCGTAACCCAATATATTTATTTGCCATTCAGTTAATAATGTTATCATTGTGTTAGTGCAGGCAATGTATTCCTTATCAAACCAAATTAGGCGTCGTAAACAAATAAGCTCCATTTTTCACGAGGCATTAAATCGGAAATTGCATTTGCTACCTTCTATTAATATTCAGAGCTAATTACGATTTTCGATTAAATTTCAATTGACTGATGCGACCGACTAATTAGATACTGCGTAGGAGAGAACGAGGCAAGTAATACCACATTAATGGAATACCATATACCTAGTTTATATTGAAATTCTTTGCTTAGTGTTATTCTATTTGAAGCATGAAGGAAAACAATATAATTAATAAAAAATTATTGAACTGTTTAAAGAGTTTGCCATAGAAAGATTGTATCAGCAATCATGATGTGTTCCGTAGAGACGACTGTTAAATTGTCATTTAGTTTACTGTTATGTAATGGCGAGTGATTCGCGTCCATAACATGTGGTTCTCAAGATTAAACTTGAAAGCAGTTTATGTATATCTAGAAGTAATGTTCCCCTATGAAATTCATGAAGTTTTAAAGCCTGTGCTAAAATCCGTAACAGCTGTACAGTCCTAAAATATCCATTCGACGGAACATCAACTATATCGACATATTATGGGCCATAGTAGGTATATGATACGGGCCAAAATTGTGTCCCTTCTATTAACCTGTGAACCTAAATATTTGCCACCATCGATTTTCCTTCGACGTTGACCTGTGTCCCGGCGCTGTAACTTCTAGTCAGGTCGCCAATGGGATTGGAAATTAGACCTTTTAGCTACGCCTCAGATTTCGACGTGGTTTGTAATGTGATGTTTTTACATTACCCAGCTCTCCCACTGCAAATGGAGACATTACTAAAAGGGTAGCACATACACAGGTCATTGGAACATTCAAACTCAAAAATTAAGTCATGCAATACAGTTTAATAATTTCTTGTGACGTAAAATTTTATGTATTATTATTACCGTAAGATGAATAATAAAATTAATTTATCTGCACAGAAATGTTAATAACGTTCTTGTTGCGGTATTCAGTACTATGATTGGTCAGATGCAACTCTCCATGCTAACCTATCTTGCGCAAGCATTTTTACTTCCGCATAACTAGCACATCCCACATTCTCCATAATCTGCTTAGCGTATTCAATCCCTTTCCTCCCTCTTCTGTCTAATGCTAACTTTACGTGGCCTATTAAACCATCCCTTATCTTCGTAAATATTGTTCTCTCTTCCCGTATTGTTTAGAAGTTCCTCGTTTGTTACTCTATCCACCCAACTAATTTTCAGCATTCTTCTACAGCACCACATTTCAAAGGCTTCTATTCTTTTCCTTTACGCAACTCCTATCGTCGACGTTTCAAACCCATATAATGCCATGCACGAATATTTATAGAAACGATTTATTAATATTCACACTTATATTACCCGTAAGTAAATGTCTCTTTTTCGCGAAAGCCTTCCTTGCCTGTGCTATCCTACTCTTTATGTGTACTATACTTCTACAATCCCTAGTTATTACTCTCCCCAAATAGTAGAATTCCTAAACTTCCTTAAAAAAATTCCTTCCCTTAACACCCTTTGTTACTCCACTGTTTCGCATACAACACTCCATTACTTTGGCTTTCCCTCTATTAATCCTCATATATTGAACACTTTCTTCAGAACCACGTTCATGCCATTTATTATGGTTTCCAAGTCTTCTGACTCCCCTAATACTATAATATCATTGGCAAGCGTGGGGTTTTTATTTCATACTCTTGCATATGATTCCCTTCCAACATTCCGTATTAAATTTCTTCATCGCATATTCTTTATAAAAGTTAAACAGCATGGGTGACAGACAGCGTCCTTTCTTAACTTCTGCTTTCTTTTCTTGGCCTTCAGTTCTAATTACTGCTTCCTGTCTTCTGTAGATGTTATTTATAAGCCTTCTTTCTCGATAAGTTTAATAATAGTAAATTTAGTCAATTATGAAATCGGTGGACGAAAAATGTGTAAGAGAGGAACAATCGTACTATAGAAGTGTATGATGATTTCATCAGTTTTCTTGGGCGCGTTACTAAAAATAAATTTCATTTCCTGTATTAAAGTTGGCTTATGTATGAGTAAATACAAAAAGAAAATGGCTAGGTGAAAGATAAATGTCTTTTAGTAAATAATTTATTAAGGTACATGAGAAACGATTACCTCAATATTAGTGGAGTATATTTGTTATACTTTTTGTCGTAAATTTTTTCACGTCAATAACTGTCACATATAACTTCTCCATGTTTTTCAATACTAGTGCTCATTTCAATTATAGGATTTTCAAGATTTTCGTCTTAAAACTATAATTTTAGAAATATAAGAATTAGCATGCTAAAATTAGTTGATTATTATCTTGTAATTCAATTAAAGATAATTATTCTGCATACTCAATCAATGTCCTTTCACAGTTACATACTTTTATAAAGTACGTTATTCGGAATTGTAGTGAAATGAGCCTAATGATGTGGTAATTAATCATACATGGAACTCATTCTGTTCATTGGGTCCTTTGAGGTGGTCAGCTGTTAATGTTTTTTGCTACAGAGCACGGGTTGGAGTGCTCATATCAAACTATATAAAGAATGTAAGGCGAAATGGAAAACAGAAGTAGATATTTGCGGAACTTCCACATCGACCGTGACCAGAAGTCCTACATAACATCAACCTGGAAACCAGCCAAAATATTTGTAATGCATCAGCTAACGGTGGCAGTTTCTCGACAGCTACAATAAACACAATTCGACTGTAGCCAAGTGAGGTTTCATTTAAGAATAATATGCAATTTATGTTCCAGATAGAAAGATGTTGGAGATCCGAGCAGTAAAAATAAACAGTAAATAACTCATGATTTTTCTTTTTCCGAATAACTGATGAACAGAACAGTTGTTCTTTCAGTGAAAGTTTTAAAGATTACACTTTACTTTGCTTCCATTAAATTCATATTTACCCTTAGTTGATAAGCAAAAGACAAGAACAGAGGCAATGACAATTATGTTAACGATTTATGTTACAAATGCGTATTTCAGTTGATTTTATTATCTTTTTCCTGAAATTATTATCAGAACGTCACTCAAATAAATGACGACATTTACAACTACAATGGTGCTTAATGACAGTTAATGAGCACCAAGCAAAACACTTTGGATCTCGTGATGTTGTGCAGTGTGTCATCTATTGTTCTTACCAGTAACAAGATTAACATAGTATGGTGAACAAGTATCACTAAATTAACTAATTAACTAGTTACAAATATCACAGCAAAAATGAAAATATTTAATCACTAAATTACCTAATTTAGTGATTAAATATTTTCTTTTTTGCCGTGATATTTGTAACTGTCCGTTTTACATGTCCGAATCTTTGTTGTTGATGTCCAGACAATATTATTTGTCTGTGCGACTGAATATCAAATTGTTGATGCTGTTTGCATCTGTTTTTCATGATCGAAGAGCTACAAGAACAGCTCTTGCTCCCACAGCCCGGAAGAGAATCTATTATTACTCGGGAATTTCCAAATCCCAGATGAGTGAATGATACTGAAAAACTGAACCTGCCCGATATAGGAGCTCAGAGCTACTTAATTCGATTAGATATGCTGGAAATTTCTTTTCCCAGAGTACACACTCGAGCACACTCCAAGTTTCCAGGAACGGACCTTCATGCGTTTTCAATAGACGCACAACTTTGAGATCCCATGTCACTGGCAGCCGAGGCTATAACCCACCGTGGGACGTGAACTAACGGATAAGTACCCATGCGTATTAAGGCTCTACTCACACAGTAATACTAAAATATCGGATACTCTGGGACTGGGATATGCAGACATAGAGACTCGAAGACTCTGGCTGCCCATTATCTTCACACGGCCACTACTGAAGTTGCGAGTCAGTATTCAGCTTTCAATAGGTGCGTTTCTGCAGTGCGCTTCATTCGACAATGGATAGTGATCGTTGTAGTGATGAGGATATCACGGGAACAAAGCACTACATTCTCGGTCTACTGTTGTTGAAGTACAAACAATTTTCTAACTTCTCATGCTTCAACATTTGAAAATTGAATAATTAATTTAAATGAACATTTTTATCAGTTTCTATGTTCTGTAGTTTGTAGTAGCCTATAACTGTGTAAACGGTTATTATTTTGTGTAACATTTTATTTAGAATTAAATTAAATTATTATTAGAGAGCTGAGCTACTTTCGGTATATCATTTCACGCCTTTTACAAAACATCTTTCTTTGAACAGTCTTTCAGTTTTTAATTATAAAACCCTAGAAAACTTTTCCCCTTCAGCCACAAACTTCAAATTGAACGATGTTCACTCATCGCGGTCAAGGGAACAAATCAACTGGGAGACCAGCACGGCCAGTCTCCTACTCTCTGCGTATCCACGACTGAAATTTCCTTCTATTAGTGGCGTGTTTCTTAATTGCCGAGTATTCCAGTCGTTTCGATATTTCAGTATCCCCGAATGAGTAGTGCCTAAATGGATGGAGAGACTGAATACCGGCTATTTATTTACCATTAAAAATATGTGTAATGCTTCTTCAACTCTTAAAAATATTCAACAAAATTATTTTTGCTTCTGATCGTTATTATTTTCATAATTAAAACCAGCATTAATGCCCCATAGCCAGTGAACGTCATTTACATTTTTCAGAGTAAAAATATAACCAATTTATTTCATTTTTATTCTTTCAAGTGTGTGTCAAAATGAGATATCAGTTTCAGAAACACATGTTTAGTGTAAATTTAATAGGCATTTTCATCAAAGGTATTACTTTTGATTTATGTAACGATATTAAATTTTTAGTGCTCTTCTAAAGTGGAAGATTTCCATAAAGTGTATATTTTTATGGTTTATACCTGTTATAAATAAATGTTCTCTATTTACATCATTTACTTAAATAGCTTTTCCTATGTCAGTCACGGATCTGTGTATAGTTTGACTTTTATACATTGACTTAAACCATGCGTAGTTTCATGAGAATAAGGAATTTTTTGTACTATATTGCCTATACAATTCATCGTTGTACTATCGATCCTTAATTGGAATTTTTCAATTAAGAGCAAGCGTCCTAATGGCTAACTTTTATCTAAAGGGTAGTAATACATCCAAAATAGTTTGGTGGGAATACTTCTGTTTAGTGTCTGACGAATTAAAAAGTACTCGTTGATATTGCACTCAGGCTAAGACAAATATGAAACTATTACCACTCAGATACAATTAATAATTATTTATCCAAAAGTATCAAATTGTCCTCACGCAAAATGTTAACTCATTATTTATGTTAAAAACATTTAACGAAAATTAATATTACCTATTGAAATTACTGTTTGCAATAGCTCACTTGTGAAAATGTTTTCAACAACACAATGGGGAAACAATATTTTAAAATTTATTGATTTTAGAACAGCCTTTAAAGATCAGTTAAAATAAAATACGTTTCAGTTAATCAAAACATATACTAATTATAAGTTATATATTTGTATTTTCTCCAGTTTTTTATTCGTGAAACAATTGTAACAAAGTTACCTGTGTTTACTCCCTATACTACTATGACTAACGTGAATGAAATACAAGTGATCGAAAAACTTTTAACACTTAATTGGAAAGCTAGATTTAGTCAAGCAAAGGGTTCATCAATATCAAGTAACCATGTATCAATAAAATAAGATTAATGATCAGAGCGTTTAAGTGGAAACAAAGTCTGTCATAACTAAACACAGAGCACATTAATGTTCGTGTTTAAACACTTTTAGGAGAACTCCATAACTGGAGGAAAGTTTCTCTCTTTCACAGTATTTTTTCCCTTTGAAATGAATTCACTTGGTGTTCCATTTCACGGTCCGTTAGTGTGAAAATCTTCCGTTACAGTCCTTCCCTCCTTCCTCGTGTACTCCATTACCTGCCTGTTCTCCACTGAAATACAGAATAAGCTATGAGTCTGGGCAGTAGGGGTCTCGAATTAACTCCGCATTGCCACATTTACCAGGGGTCCCGTCACGTTCGCTTTCGCACCAGATGGTGAAGTCAGTTCCCAAGAAGGGAAAGTTTTTCTTTATGAGCGTAGTAGGATTGAAGAGCTGCAATATTCTCCCCCTTCCCCTCCCTTTTTCCATGGCGCACGCAGAGCGTTAGCTTGTTAGTGTCTCCAGACATTTTCGTATACTATAACCCCTTTCGTTCCTCCTTCATAATTTAATCTATGGCGAAACTTCATAAAGCAGCTTTTATGATTGAATCAAAATTACTTACGAAGTCGTAAATCAACTTGCATAATGACTTACCATCTCATAAATGAAGTAGAAATATTTAGTTAATATATCATTCATTACATTAACACTTGTTGGCCTTCATAGAATAGCATTTCTCTAATAATTATCAGACAGAAGAATTGAATTTAACTTATAAAACGACTATTTAACGAGTCACTGAACCATCGTACAGACTTTAAAAAAATTTCATTAGAAAATTCTACTCCATAACAACATTTTCCATTATATTTTAAATTAGTTTATTGATAATTTATATAATACATATAACTAGTTCCGAAAGTCTCAATAAATACAATTATAGAACATGAAAAACAGTTTATTAAAAAATTACTCCTTTTAAAAATTGAGATTAATTAATGAAATATCTAATACGATTTATTGTTAAATTTTAACCATACAGTTGTCGCAATTACATATTTATGTTACAATTTACTAAGCATATGCATGGGGCTTTCGACTTTTAACTGCCACATTCATCTGTAAAATCAATATAGAATAACAAAATTATATCATTAACATCATAAAATAATAATTCAAATTAAATTTTATATACTCGATGTAATTTATATTGTATATAACAACTAATTTAAAGGACCTGTGAAGCAAATCACGTGACATCTGTGTTTACGTTGTTATTTTGCTAATTGATGTACACCTGTTATGGTACGAATTCAAGTTTAATTTGGATTTTTGACGACATAAATGAATGAGCTTATGATTTTTTTTGTTTTAGTAGATAAATATAGTATTCATAACAAATAATGTAACAATAATCATGTTGTTAAGTTAATCCATTAAAGACTAAATAATAAAATTGTGTAAATTTAAATATAATACCTATTATTTCTTCTTAAAGTCACATTAAAACATCAGTAGATCGCAATGTATGGTAAGATGCCCAACATTTTGAATATATTTACCGTTTCATATATGGAACTCTAGTCTAATAAGGTTGTAAATAACTTCATATTTATTAATCAATTTAAATGGTTTATTATTGTTACTTCTTAGTAATCATTATTTTAATTTCTTAGTTTAACCAATTTTTCCTTGCAACTGAATTTCGTATTTTCTGCACAATCTACAAATATTATTATTTAGATAATTCTAATATGCAGCATAGCTTTGAACACAGCAAGAATTCTGAGATCTTCTCCAGAATCCCAATAGCACTTTTTTGCAGCTTTTTGTCTTATCCTGAGACTACGAAAAGGCATCTAATTTCGGCTTGAGTAATGTAACGGATTATTAAATTTTCCACTGTCGCATATTTAATGCCTTCTTTTTATAAAACTTAAAAATGTCTTCCATAACTAAATACTCATGTAAGATGAAATATTTCTATATTCAAAAATAAAACATCACCTTTACACTCAAGGTTATTTATTGATCCATACATAAACTGAGAACTCTTAGATGATATTGATGTTGCTGATTTTCATAACGCACTTCATCACCAACTTGATTATTGTAACACTCGTCGCATGGCTTTGTCGACTATCACAGGAAATAGGAAACGATTTATCTTGATAGGAAAGATGATAGGAAAGGAATATTCTTCGGTAGTTTGAGAAAGAGTCAACTCTGAAGTTAACCAGTGAATAGCTTGATTTTGGGGGTTGCTCAATCAAGAACGCTAAGCCTAAATAAGAAGAGTTTATTCTCAAATGCAGAATTTTATAAAAATAAGTTAACAGTATGAAGGGAGAAGGCAGACTTTCGTGAATGCAGCGTCTAGGTGCTTCCAAAGGAGGGGATTGCTGAGATTGCGCTTCTCATGGGCTACAGCCACGGAGCTGATGGTCAAGATTCTCACGATCCGTTACTCAGCGTTTACTATCCGGTTCTTAACACTTAAATATTCTTCGATATTATCTGTCTGGAGAAAGAGCTACAACCGGTGATTCTCGAACATTTATTTATTCATTTGGTATAACCGCCATCTACCGGGAAATAATGCTAAAGGGTTAAAGCAATACAGTCCACCATCACTTCTTTCCTTCTAAATTACATAATAAAATCCACTTCCATCACTCACTGATGGAATTTAGTGGTTAGTGTCGTACGAAACTGTGGTGTGCGTTTGTACCCACAAATATAAGACAGACAATTATCCTCATTATAACTGTTAATTGAGTTTTTAGTTTATTTTTTATATATGTATATATTGGGTACAAATCTTAAAAAGCGGGCTAGGCTATTATAAACCACCGGAAGATAAATAATGAACATGATTGGTTAATTTGAACATCAGATTGTGATGACGCATATAACCAATCGTCAGACGTGAATCTAGTACCACTACTGCCATTGGCCGAAAATTTTTGGAGAGGAAAATTGACAGGACAGCCCGTGGATGCATAAATAAATTTAATGTGTAGATCAAAGCCAGCTGGCACGTGCACACGCCTTGCGACAATAAGCAGGAAGGAACCCTATGTGGAAAGGGTCGTGGGGAAGTCGCCTGAAGAAATGAAAATAATAGGTACTCCTAGCCACTCTTTGCACACCAAAATTATTTCGGGACACCTTCACAGCCTACTTATTCCCACTAGATTCCTAGAAAAAACGATTGAGTTTAGCTAGTAGATGGCCAAAACATTTAAATGCATTGATTAATTTGTTGTAATTTAAGGTATTTCCTTGTATTTAATTCTTTTTAGCCACAATTCCCTTTTTTATTAATTTAATGTTTACAAAACTAACATTGCCCTATTATTATCACTCTACGGCATTCTTGTATATTATGTAAACTGTTGAAGTATTACTTGATAAAATGTTTGTTAAAATATATAGCTCTATTATTTATTAGTTAGAAATTGTTATTCAATACAAAATTGTCTGTGCAATGATAAAGTAACCAAACAAAATAGCAGTACGACAGTTTTCTAACAATATTTATTAAACTTTTCTGTGACGTTTCATAAAGATTCTTGGACATTTTTTAAGAATATATATATATATATATGTATGTATATTTATATGTATATATATGCATAAATATTGTAGCAGATCGGTCGTTTCCCCGTTTAGCTCAGCTCTGTGCTGATATATAATTTTAGGAATGTTATAGGACGCCAGGTGTTTTTTATTCAGTAAATCACCAAAAGATTAATTCCAGATCTTAATTCAGATTCAGAGCATGAGAATAGACAATAGAAGCATGTCGTGGTCACGAACTCATCCTTAACTCCACGAAATACGTCTTTCCCCTACAATAACCCGCCAACGACTGCCCAAGTCACGTTCGCTTATGTCAGCCAGACAACAATACGTCACTCGCCCAACAAGTCTCAGCTTGCAAGCTACTTTCCCGGCTTGCATTGCTTTTGGCTGGGGCTGTAACTTTACATGTTACAATATGTATAGTCAATTTCGATAAAAGTTACCTACAAATAAAAATTTAATAAAAATTATAAATTTTAATTGATAAAATTTCGTCGAAACATAAAATGTATATAATTTGAGATAAATTATAAAATTATTTAATAATTCGTTTTGAATGGATAGAAATACATAAACAAGTAGAGAATTTTGCCTACTGAGACGTTTTTGATCGATATGTTATATAATATATGAAATGATCTCTATATTGTTACAAGTGTATATCGTAATAATTTTTCAATATAGAATGAAACAACAATATTTTAACAATTAGTATAAATCAGAAAATAATATCAATATGAAATTTAGTAACAGTAGTTCATGCACGACGTTTGGTTCCCAAATTTGGAACTATTAACGGTGTGATTTTAAGGATTTTTCAAACTCTTCGCTTGTGCGACATGCACGCCGTAATTTTCATCCTTCTAAATGTCTTTATTCATTTAAATCACGCCAGATCAGGTTCCAAATTTAGGAACAAAACGTCGTATATGAACTTCAATTAATAAAGATTATAATTAATATTTTGTGACTTACAGGCTGTTTTTATATTTATTGATTTACAAACAGTAATATTTTATAAGTAATTGTGTTTTTTAATAGTTTCACTCATCCAGGTCGCTAAAAATTTCGTAAGGAACATGTCATATTCGAGTTTAATAAACAATAGAATTGAAGATTTAGTACTGCACTTACTCCATTTTGCGCATATATTAAGAAATATTTGTATTGTGGATAGAAGCCATTACGCTTTTGTAGAAACATTTTATTATTTGATGAATAAATTGTTGGACTGTTTGTACTGCTAATGCGCAATCCCGCGTAGGGTGTTTCAAGGATGATTAGCTAATTAGTATCAGAGAGGAAACTAGCACAAACCTGTGATGAATTAGTTTCCAGGAAGGTGCTAATGATTTCATATCCGACGGGTTCAATCCATACATTGCTTGCCGCACCACCTCAGAAAAAGTAATAATTATTTGGTATATTTCTTTAATTTTTGTTGGAAACTTGTTAAAGATAATTTATTTCTCAAAAATGCTCAAAATACTTGTTAAAAAAATCGCAACACAAACCCGAGGATCTAAGGTTTGATTAAGACACACAAACCCGACTGTCCGTTACGAGTTATTGTTGACTCCTTTGATAGCCGTTTTTTAATCTCTCAAAATTTTTCAATAACTGATTAAACAAATTAAATGACAATAACCCTTTTGACATTAAAAATGTGAAACAGTTAAAACAATTTCTTACTGAATTATTGATACGAACGAAGTATAAGTCAGTTATGAAATAGTATCTCTCTTTCAGAATGCTCCTCTACCTCTGTCCTTTGAAATTATAAACAATAATTGGGTATTGGTAGCCCCCTTCACATCTATACAATCTAACGCTATGTATACTAGATAATAATTACTTTATTTGTAACAAAAAATGGTGCAAACAAACATCAGGCCTACCAATGGATGGTTCTATGAGTGTAAATATTTCAGAGATTGTTTCAAATTTTATTTTAAAGAATGTTTTAGGTAGCAGCACTTTTAACCTAAATTAATTGTAAAATATATCGATGACTTACTGGTAGTTATTGATGAACAATTTAAAATTCCTCTTCTAGGTAAATTAAATGATTTTCATCCTAAACTTAAATTCAGAATGGAATCCAACCTGTCACGGAGCGAGACCACCGGGACTGAAAAAATGTAGTCCAAACTGTACCTCAACGTTCCGTGAGCGCATGGAAAAAAGACACACAGTGAAATTTTCACTGTTAAGCACTGTTTCCAGTGCAATAAAGACACAAATCTAATTGGATCAAGAAACTGAGCGATATGCAATTCTCTGTCACCGGAGACTATAGGTCACTTATACCAAAATACTCAGAATATTTACTTAATTCTAAAAGTTTCTCGGTTGACTTCTGATTGAATTTGTATACACTGCATTCGTCGCTCTCACTATAATTTGGTTAATAATAGGTCATTTGACTCGCATCATGTTTTAAACAAATATAGGAATGTTTTACTGTCCTTTAATTTAGAAAGATAATTTGATGAACTACGTACAGAAAATTTGGTTCCAATCAACCGAATCTGACTACTGCTGCGAAAGCAATTTTTAAATCTAAAATCAAATTCCAAGTCACCGTGTGTTTATTGGCGTTGAAAAAATATCGGGAAACCCAAAATACATTAATTAAAGCCAGTAATCAAGTTGGATGTAGCTCGGAAGTATTTAAATGCAATTTGATCTGCAAAGTAGCTTAAAATATGTTTAGCCACAGGAGCCGGCACAATATGTACAGTCCATATGTTTTAAATAGCCTGTCAATTAAATGTAACACGTATGATAGTGTAAAGAAATCATATTTTAAACATTTTTGTCATTGTTTAAGGAAAAAGTATTACATTGTCCAAACCTAACACCTTTTCCTTTACTAAACGTTTACAGAAATATTGCTTTTAAATATGTTTTATTATTATTGTGCTTTCTAGAAAACTAATTAATTTATTCCTTTTGAGTTTTCTCATGCTCCAGGAACAAGCAGAACGCGTTGCGCTATGCGACAAAGAATTCTTCATCCCTGCCGCGGCAGCTTGGGTAATTAGTTAATTCTCCAAGCCAGAGTATGCATGTAAAATGCAGGCCAGGAGTTTCCTCATAATGACTACGCTAATGTGAAGATGCCATTAAAATACGCTTCGTGTTGAATGTACGGTCGCATCTCGTTTATTAACGGGGCTCAAGCTTTATTACCGGGAAACTGTTTTACACAGAAGAAAGAGAAACTTTGTGACACCTCTTTCTCTTTGTCCCTCTTTGCATAATCTGAGAAAAAATAGATAAGTGGACCAGAGCTGCTCAGTTAAAATCTTCAATTTATTTTTATGTGATTTTATTTACTTTACTGTAGTAATTAATTTTAAGCAAATTATTTCACAAAATTCAAATTCACGCGATATAAAATAAAATAATTACATAAAAGGACAAGGGAATTCTGCGACCCCACGGAAAACTGGTATCCCGTCATTCGGAAGGGCGTGAGAATAGTCCCCAATGCCTGACCTAGCTGATGCAGGTTTTCTAGGGTTTTCCGGATTCTTTTCTAAAGAGATAGAAAAATTCTACTAATTTTACCAATTTTTTTCATGTGTATCCCATTTTTTCCGAATATTTCACTTACTTTTGATTGTAATTATCTTTTTCAGTACATACAATTGTTTTGATAAATAGTTGGCTGAGTTACACTTAACTTGATCAATGGCATCTTTACATTTTTCACATTGTTGTCTCTATCTCAAGAATGATTTTAATTAGTTTTCTGCGCAGTTCATCTGTAATTATTGAGATATTTCCAGAATATTCCAACATAGGCTCCATGAAATTCTTATTGCAGGACCCTGAATTAATTTTTTTCTTAACGTTATTTTAATTTTTAACCATATTTTTTAAAACAATCGACGTAGAGAACCATTTCATAATATATTGTCTAATTTACTTTTTTGAATTCGTTCTATAGAATTTGCATTTTTAGAAGTTTAATCGTCGCCTCTACTTTTTATCCCCTACTATTTTTCATCCGAGAAGATCATTTCTCTGACTGAGAAATAACACTTCATCTCGAAGCACCGGAGAGGAGAGACGTTTGTCGCTGCGTTTCATAAATTTGGTAGTGTGGAGTCCGAGAGGGACTTATAAATTGTCAAGAAGTCTGCCCTTATTCCGAGGGAGGTCCACACATCGGACGTGTTACCCAAGCTTAGCGCTAAGCATCCAAGACCACGCCCGTGCTATCAACCGCGCGTCAGTGATAGCGCCTTGCTTCCGTCGAGAACTCCTAGGGGCTGTAGCGACCGCCGAATCATCTCTGGCCTGTCCAGAATCGGGCCGGAATTCCAGGGACCTGATTTCCACACCCACGCTTACGTTGACTCAGGCGATTTTTTTGGGAAGCCGCACCACTCCTACTTAGAGGAACTTTTATGAACTCGAATTTATTGACCACTTGTGAATATCTTTGTTCAATTCTGCTGTGGTCGTCACGTATTACGAATGCTTAGCCGAATACGATCATTTGCAGCGATTAGGTTTTCGTTGTAACGTGTGTAAATAGTAAAACCATTTTAATTATTGTTTTCATCATAGACTATCTTGCATATTATTTTTATTAATATCGCACTCAACAACTTCAAATTTCACGTACGCGAAGAAAAGATCATTTCTAAATAACATTATATTATGTAAATTCTCTCGCTATGAAGATTCTTATCATATGTAAATATTAATTGATTTCAAATTATTAGTGTACTCATATTCCTATCAATGAATTTCAAGTGTTTTTATCAATAATTTTCCATTCTGTAACGATTACAAAATTTGTTATTTTTGTAATTGAATGCTACAATTTTATCGCAGCCAAACTGTGACCGGTGCACATTTAATTGTTTCGTAACCAAAACCAGAGTTTTTACTGCATAATTTTAGGTGAAACACCGGGTAGGGCTCTTAACCTATAGCCTGGGGCACTAATCAACCCTTGACTACCGTGTTCTACCTTCCACATCCCTCAATTCCCCTCCTTTTCTATTAAAGGGGAGTTGCGTTTCAGGATCATCCTCATGTAGCCTGTTAACAAAACTAATTGCTTGAATCCTCGTGTTAGTTTTTACGGTTTATGATCGGCGTGTAATACTCGTCGACCCAGAGTTAAGGGTCGCTTTACCTGTCTAGAGAAAGAAAACTTTAATCTTACTTAATTACGTTAATATATATATATATATATATATATATATATATATATGTTGTCGTGTTTTACTATTTCCTTTTAGGACAAACGTAAATATTATGTAAATTCAAATATTTGGGAACGTCGACAATTCATTCTTTTCTCCTTTAGTGATTTAATTAAGAATAAATTCTACTCCCCTTGATCAATTTCGTTTTAAATCAAACTCTTTTCTTCGTCTAAAATAAAATAATGGATTTTTCCAATTGCATGTGAGAACGCTGTTTTATTTAATTATAAATTCTCATTCCCAGAGGCAGAGTTTAGTCAGAACGTGTGATGAAAAAGTAATGCGTCTGGAGATCCGGGAGTCGTATCTTTGGTATGTGAATAACTCGACCGCACTCTGGTTGTGGCGAAAGGTGCTGTAGTGAATCGCTTGGTGCAGCATTGCTTTCCATTACCGGCGCGGTGAGCACAAACTGCTACGAAAGTGCTCATGAATATTGCAATACTAAACTCATGCAGGAAGAGGTTTCTCGTGGAGCATTGCTGACTTAGCTTTCCCTCTGAATTCGGTGCAGTTGTTGTAGAACTACTACGAAACCCAAGACTCCTTAAGAATTTATTGGAATTAAGAATGTCAGCGTATTCAAATGGTGAGCTGAAGAAGGGATATATGGCTTCTATAGAATTATTTGATAGGATAAAAGAAAGAAGCCAACAGCGCTGCGACGTTTAGGGACAAGTTCAGTCTCTGGCCTGATAGTTAAATAAGTGTTGAATGCTTAGCTATTGAGTCAAAAAACATCTAACATGAACAGAATAAAAATCAAAAGCAAATGAAACACTCGGAACAGTCGTATAAACATAAAACAATAAATTTAATGAATTAATTGTAATGATTTTGAGGGGGGTATTATTTTAATTATTTTAGATTTATTTACTTTAAGATGTAATATATACATTTATTTATATAAAAAACACGATAATTTTAAATTTTTTAAATTTTAAAACGCAAAGATTAAAAGGGACGATTTTAAAATTCTCAAGCTACATTATTGTTTGGTTAACCACGTCAGCAGATATTACGTTCACTGGACAAACCTGTATTATTTTTATGTGCGATTCGGTGGAGATTGTGACTGAACTTCAGGTTGAGCCTGAAGCTGCCAGTAAATAATGATATGAACTCGTGCTGCCGGAATTGAGGAAAACTCAGCTTTACCCTCCCTCTTCCCGTTGTTTCATCGTCGTCAACACCTCACTCCTTCACTGCTTTCTGGAATGTCTCACACCATACTGTTGCTTCCTCTACTTGTCAAACCATGCTCTTCTCTACTTCTTCCACTTGTCAATGTCTCACCTCAAATGTTACACTGCTTTCTCGACCTGTCAATCCATACTATACTTCTCCGCTGCTTCCTCTGCTGATAAAGACATACTATACTTCTCCGCTGATTCCTCGGCTGATCAGTCCATATATTATACTGTCCATTTTCCGGGTTTCTCCTTCGCAGCTAAACTCTGTATATGCATCCTTCCAAGGGGTAATGTTATCTCACGTGACGTTTTCCTCCCGATCATCCTTCGTTCTCCGGCAATTTCGGAAGGAATTTCCGAAGATGAACGCTCCCTCAGCCAAAGACAAGTATACCGTTAAAACCCCGCATCATGCATATCTCCGAGTCGCCAGCCCGGCGCCGGGAAAACACATTTTTCCTGGCCAGCGAGATGTTCTTATGAAATTTTATCTAGTTTAAAATTACATAAATTGGAATTAATATTGGGGAGGGTTCTACTGCGTTACAAACTAATTTAGATCAAATCCTACAATAACGTCCACTTCCGGCGATCTATCTTCGTAGTATATTTTTGGTAGAATCTTGTAATATTTTTTGTGGTTATAGTCTCACCAACTGCTGGGTTATTAGCGACCGTGTACGATTAGGGTAACATATCAATTTAGGGGTATCAAAGTATGGTTTCTCAAACATCACAAACGTCTAGGATTCGAACCTGGGACCTCTGGGTGGTGAGGCAGCAATGCTAGCCCATGTAATTTTATTCTCAATTTATATACACCTTCCGCCAAAGACACTGCTTGTGTATAATGGTCATTACAAACAATCAATTTTCAGGTTTCTTCGGCTTTTTCCTCATGTTACGTTTGTATCCACGTTGATTAAACTAGTTTTGTTTTAGTACAGCTTCGAAGAATCCTTTTTAAGTTGCCCTTACCGGGATGAATATTTACGATACCCACACTCACACTTGTACAAATAATATATTAAAAATAGAAAAAAATATCTAACAACCAAATTAACTTAAATTTAAATAAACTCTGAAAGAAGATATCTTAATCTATTTGTAAATATTGCTACAGAAGCACACATTACGTTCACCTGAAATTCGTTTGTACATAAATAATGTCACGTTCAAATTCACTACCAGTAGATAACGTGATTTTTTATTCTTCCAACATTTATTAAAGGTAGAATTTTTAAATCTTATACTTCAACAAGAATGACGACCAGTGAGCTTGTTTACCTATCAGAGGTACATACTATTAAGTAAACCAACGATCAAAACCAAAGAGGTGATGTAACTATATTTTCAACCTCGTAAAAGCTTGTGTGACGAACTAAATTAAATTCATAAAATATTTGTTAAGCAAATGTAACGTCACAGCGGGTTTTTCAATAAATAGTAATAAATTTTAGTCCATTAAAAGAGACGCAAAAAGTGTTTACTGCAACTAAAAAGAAAACTGCAGGTAATGAAATTTTATATCTAGTCAAGAATGTACACTGTCATATAATCTTCATAAATATGAGTGAAACGGACACTGCAAATGGAAACCAATGAAAAAATGTAATGTGATTTTCAAATGTGACGTAAGCTCATATTAGACAGATTCCACGTTTGTTTCAAAACTTTCATGCTGCGACTAATGCTAGGAGAACGCTTTGAACAAACTCGCCTCTGTTGACCCAGATTTTTGCATTATGCACATACTGTATTTCAGTGTGACGGGCATAATGAAGAGGCACGGGGCTGAATTCAGAATGGAAATGTGTAATCTACAAACAATTTGATGTGTATGCCATGATATATAATAATAAAACATATCCATGAATCCATAACTATGTTTGATATTGATCAACTTATCGTTGTTCCTGTGATTCGTCCAACAAAATAAGAAATTTAATAGACTTACTGAGGCCATTTTTCTTTCTTGGTGCTAGCCGTCATCTTTTATTTCATATTCCGGATGTTTTTAATAAGTACGTGCTTTCTTATCACGTTACAGAGGCACTTATCTATTTAAGGTCGAAATCACATATTTTGTTGAGAACAATTCTTAGTAATCAACGTCCATCGGGTTCTAGCATAAGGAAACTTTAAATAAGGTAAATCTGTTTGCATTCAGATGCATTAAATTCGAGAAATACAATCAAATACTCAGATTTTAATAGCATACTGTACTGATTTATAATTGTACTTAGTTGCATAACTGCGAACGGAAAAATAATGTGTTAATAGTGCACAATGTGGCCATATTAATAGTAATTTTTATTATCATCTGGCAATAGAATGGAACTTTGAACTATATCTATTGAAATAAAAATTAATATTTTTATGAAATAATTTGTAATATACGTATTTCTTTTCATTAGTATAAATAAATGAGACATTTGAAATAAAAAATGTTTTAAAACCAATTAGCTAGTACAGAAAAATTTATTCACTGAAAACAATACAATAAATTGAAGAAAGAGAAATAATTTTAATAAATGACAATTTGTGATGTTAAACCATCAAAATTGAGTAGAATTTAAAATTCGCTTTACTCAATCTCATGAGAATTCTTCTCATCAAAAAGCTAAAATGGGGAGACTTACAGTTGAAATTTTAAATTGCAATAGTTTTAAAGGGGGTTGGAATCATTATTCAGAAAGCTATTGTTTTTATTTCTTACTGTTGATGTCTTCCACGGGCTTGAACATGCGGCTATCTTGTTGGAAGTAGGATGAACTTCTTTCTCGGCGATGGCGATGGTTGGTCGAAGCAGCGAAGTCGACACAATCCTTAACACTAAACGTAACAAGACTTAATATATACCTATTTGTACCGCAACCGGTCTAATGACCTGGACCTGATTCTGTTATGAAGTATTGGTCTTCTACACGCATTTCTTTCCATATAGTTCCATTTATTGAAATATGTTAATCATTTTTTCACTCTCTTCTTCAGAACTTGAGAGAAATCTCATTCTTTTTCGGCCCAAACGTTTATTGATAATATTTTCTTCCTCAGATTCACTGTCAAATAGTTCTTTATCATTTTCAAATAGTATTGATAAAATTACTTAAAAGCTTCTTTTTTTTGTGTTGAAGTTATTAAAAATTTTCGATAATTTATTTCCTGTAAATTTCCCTCAAATCTCTGTTCCTGTAGTCAAAATTTTCCATGTTGCATATATCTGGCAGTTTTTGTACTTTATCGATCAACAAATCGATATCAATGTGTGACACACAAACGCGCACTCGAATAAGGCTACGTTTTGTTGAATGTGATACATTTTATATAAAAAAAAACAATTTAACCATTGTACGGTCATAATTATTTGTTTATAAGAAAGGAGCTTCAGATCTCTAGTACGATAATACTAATCTATGCTCTGGATTAAAATCTGAGTCTGTTATATGGCTCACTATATAAAGCTGGATTTATAATGTAAAACTGGCGTATGACGGAATTCAGTACGAGTATGAATAGATTTTAATCCAGAGAATCAATTAATATCATCTGAGTAGAAATCTAAATCTCCACTATGTTCAGTTTAGAAATAATTGTGACTGTACAGATGTTAAATTATTATTATTTTTTACAGAATATTCTCTCTCCTCGTTAAATATTTGCCACAATGGGAAGCCTGCAGTGGTGGCTGGGGTGTATCGAGCTGGACTGCAGTAACGTGGACTCATGTTCCAGACACACTCGATCCAACCATTTTTATTTGTTTACTTTGTTTACCTTTCTTCTCTAATTTTTTCTGTTTTGAGAATGTTCTGTTTCTAGAATATTCCATGTATGTATAAATCGTACTGGATTCCAAATCGGAGTCAGTTTTTAGCATTACGAGCCTTTGTACAGCACTTCGTCGTTAAATAAACGTCTATGACATCTACGCGTGTGTGTTATTGCATCTTACGATCCTATAGAAACGTGACAATATACAGCGGCAAAAATAGACTGTCGTGTCAGGATTCCTTGTATTTTTCTAGTGGAATTCACATTGTTTACGACATATTTATCAGAAGAATATTCAATGTTGTATACAACATCATTGTCACTATAATATCCTGATAATGCCCAAAGAGAAACGTCGTATATATTTAATTAAACTTTATATAATAACCTTATTCATTTAATTATTGTTTCAAAATCATTTGGCTATTAACTTTAAATGTTATTTTTTAAATTAAGTCAGAGGAATATAGATATTATTTGTATTTCGTCGTTAAAGAAACCGAGAGCATTGTCGTTTCAAGGAAAACGCTCGACACATGTACATCTCCATTAAAAATCTAGAGGCGTTTCATGTATACTGAAACAACATACAGAAATGAAAGTGACGTGAAATTATAGAATAACTTCTTAAGTACGCATGGACTTTGGATATGGTACACCATTTCTTCTCAGACACGGAACAACATATTCTTGGTTATCACTTCCACTGCATCAAATCATTCAGGTCCTCTAGTTATGATGGAGATGAATAGCATCATTCATAAATACCAAAAGAAAGAAAACATAGGGAGTATTGCATATCCACGCAGAATGTAAGGCGTTTCGTCACGTCTACTAGTTTAAGCACATGAACGAGCTGCAATTTCTGTGTTTTAAAACACAGGCGTATTTTTAGAAAACACAACACAGTGGGTTGAGATACATTCAGTTCTCTACTTCTTTGAAATAAGACTCGAATCCTCTTCACTGTTTCCCTCGTATTTCGTGACGTCAAGGACTTTTCTTAGAACATAACATAACAATGGATTCCAATTACTCAACCCATCGTGAAATGGAGTTCCGATTTCGTGGCGAATTATTTAATTTTGTTCTAGTGTATCAGTACTGTTGCTACAGGCCCTGTTCGTGCAAATTCCACCACATAAAACGCATGTTTCTACATCTGGGCATCCATTTCCTTACTAAATTAAGAAACCTAGTGTATGTGTAAACTAAAAACATAGACAAGCGAACGAAAGAAGTTTTTATATAATGCCTAATCACTTTCATATCTGTATGTTGTTTCACGAAAGAATAAATTTGATTTAATTTTGCACCATTCTTTTTAAATTACACTGTATTACTTATTAAAGCAGTATGCGTTTTGTCAATTACAGAAAATGTATTATGTTTAATGTGTATTACGTATAAAACTATACTAGATTTATAATTGCTATCTTAGTTTAAAATTGATAAATAGGACTTATTTAAATTTTTTGCTTTTGGCCTCATTACCAATTTAAACTATACGAAAGTCAATATTATATGCCTCTATATGAAAATAATTATTACGTGATTCTATATGAAAATCATTTCTGGCAGCTAGAGGTTGTCACACTCGCTCAGGATTGTATGACTTCCCCTCATTAATACTGCTGCCAAATCATTCTGGGTAATGCTTTCTCTGCTTCTGTCCTTTAATTTTTTACTTCCTTCGTTAAGAGATTTATGTGTCCCTTATCATCTATTGCCAAGTATTCATTGAACGTATTTGAAAATAGACCCGAATCTTTCACTTCTTTCAGCTAAAGGTGTGTCGAATTTATTATTCTTTTGCTATTTTTCGATGTTCAGTTAGACGAAACAACCTTCCAAGATATGAAAATATAAATTAATATGTAGAAAATTAACAAATAGATAATGAAGTAACCAATAAATAAATGTGATAAAGTAAAATAGATGCTTCATAATCTTTGTCCAAGTCGTGTTGATTTCATCAGGCGTTGAAAATTGAATAGACAAGCGGCACAACAAATACGTGTAAAACATTAATTATGGTTTATAACCCTTTAACATGGAATAAAGTTATAAAACATTTCAACAGCAATCTGATTATTTGGCTTTATTAAGTGTCTGGAAATTCGACACGTCAAATGTCATTTTCCTCTACAGATAACGCCAGAACCTGGTGCGCTCAACGCCTGTGAAATCGAATCATCGCCGACCACCATTGCATAAGTAATGTGCACTAATGCTATACAATACAACAGGTAATGTAATAGAAGTTACGAGGGTTCCTAGGTAACACATTTTCAACACTGACTTCCAGGATTTAAGTACTTAAAATAATCGTTAAAAATTACGGACTAATATGTACTTATATATATATATATATATATATATATATATATATATATATTGTGATAAAAAGGGGGATTTTAGTAAGGTTGTGGCGTTATGAGGCGCAGTTCGGCCAACAACAATGCCTAGTCGGCCGAAAGATGTTTTTCCCCGCGGGGAAGGCCCGTCTTGCCTGTATAAAAAATGACGATGGTGAACCCCCGCGGGAAAAATGAGGGCGGGGAACCCCGAAACTTTAAGAAATAAGGGAAGTCCCGTCAGAAGCTTTATAAGGGAAGCCGATGGGTGGCTCGTGATCAGACCGAGAAGGGAGGCGAGTGGATCAGACCGCAGGAGGGATCAGAGTGCGTCAGAGAGTGGGGAGAGGAGACATCAGACGGTAGCAGAGAGGGCGTCAGAGAGGGGCAGACGAGACGAGTGCATCAGATCGTGGTAGAGACCTCAGAGTGGGGTAGAGCAGACCAGAGCAGAGCAGACCAGAGCAGAGTGGGGCAGACCAGACCAGATCAGACCCGAGAGGACGTGGCTCGACCCCAGTAGGCAGGCGAGTGATCAGACCGCAGAAGGGAGAAGAGTGGAGCAGAGAGCAGATATCCAGAGACGCACAAACATTCGAGAGGTGGATGTTTGTTGGGCCAGTAATTGTGGGTAAGCAATCTAAAATTTGTGAAACTTGCTCATTGCTCTGAATAAAATTAACATTCAATTATTTTCTTTCTATTTTCAGCTGATGCATACTCCATCTCTTGAGAGACCCAAAATCCCCTGGGATTAAGCCCGTGTCTTCACGTAAATTAATAAACAAAATTGTTAAAATTGATCAGATTTGTAATTTAAATTAATAAATGTTTAATATACAAAAAAGTATATTACAATATATATATATATATATATATATATATATATATATATATATTGTAATGAACAAGTATCGAACTTTGAAATGAATTTTCCTACTTTATATAATTATTAACATTAAATTATTTTGAATTACTAATATTACGTTTTCAAAATAAAGCCCATTAAAGCGAAAGTGTGCTAATAATATCCTTTAAAAAGTTTTCCATAAATATCACTAATGAAGAAATATTTTCCATTACTGTAAGTTCACTTCAATAGAAATTGATTCATTTAAAACTATATTGTGAATAAAATCTCCATTGATCCATTTGATACTCAAGATGTGAATAGCCCTTTAAACCACAACAGACTTAAATTTACCTAGGGTAGGGACCTGTTTTTATTTTAATGTATTGAAAAATAAGCAAGTGAAACATAAAGCACACTGATGTAAATACAAATTGATTAATTATTAAAAGTGCAAAACAAGTTGAGAGTTACAGCTCTATGATTTCTATGCCTGGTGAATAGGATGTTCATACAGTAAACATAATGTTAATACGACCGAGAATTAATGTCCAATCCTTATTTTTAGGTGTCGCTGAGATAAACAGTAACAGTCCTGAATCCGCATAAGTTATTTTCTCAGTCTTCGTCAATATGTAGCGGGATGAGAAAGGGCTAATTTCAAAATGATCCAAACTATCTCAATTGGCCATTGTTGCAAAGTTTCTGGGTCGATAAGTTATTTTGTAAGAGAACCATCGTTATTGAAAGAAAGGAAGTGTAAAGTTTTATTCTCTCCGATACTACTAATTGAAAATGATCTTCCTTTTAAATAAAATGGATCAGTTACACGCATAGCTTTTGACCTTGGGCATACTGTAAGAGTTGTTCGCCGATCTGTAGCGGTGAGAGCAAAGTGTTTGGTACGGCGACGAATTCAAACGGCACGCGTCGCAGATATTCTGTGTCGCGGCAGACAAATGATCTACAGAGAGAGGATCTCTGACCAGTCTTAGTAACAAATCAACATTATCCTGGTTACCTCTTGCTAATGAGAATTATACCCTCGCATCCGTTAATAAAGATTATTTATTTAATACACCCGAACGAATATTATTCTGTGGTACAGTCACGCCACAAATTGGTGACACCGACGCATAGTACTCGAACGTACTAATGGACGCAGAGGACTCGTCTTACTTTACTCGTTCGGTCCGCGAGGGAACTTCGCAGAAGAGGAATGATCCATCTGAGAAGTCATGACCACTAATTCAAACAGACCGAAAAGTGTTATTACCACTGTCTTTGGTATGTTTTCCGGTGCCATCGGTATCTGATGATATGCTATTACTAAATCCATACTAGAGAATATAGACAAAATCGTGTATATGTGAAATGGGGCATCGATCAGGGATTGTGACTGCATTGAGGCGTCTGTAATCTCCGCACTCTCTCCAGCTGCCGGCTTTCTTTTGTACTAAATGTAGAGGACTATCCCTGGCTCATCGCGAAGGTCTGCAAATACCTTGTGCAATCATTTGACGAAATTCATCTTTGGCTTCCTTTACCCACTTAGGAGATAGACAACGTTCACGTTGGAAAACTGGTGGTCCCTGTGTGACTGTGATGACAGACGTCGCGATGCGTAATATGACGCGGACTGTTGGGCAATGGTATTGTTACCACAAGAAGGAATTCGTGAGATTTGATCGTGGATAAACATTAGTCCGCTTTTCGCACAACGTCTTAGCTCTGAGGTCGATGACCAAGTTATAATGTTGCAAAAGATCTGCACCAATGATAGGTGTAGCAACGTCTGCGATAACGAAAGTCCATTCAAAAGGACGTCCCAATCCTGAATCTAGATATAAAATTTTATTCCATAAGTTTTAATAACGGCGCCGTTCGCTGCGTTTAACTGCGCGACGGATTCAGTCGTACCCCGGCGACACAAATGACGAGGAAGCACCAGTGTCTGTAAGGAAATTGAATCCGTTGTGTTTGTCGTAAATACTCAAGCGGTTTCTCCGACCGCCTGAACCGTAAACGATGTGTTTAGTTTTCCTTACCTGTGCGATTCCAATTGCACGATGAAATAAATTTACGTTCCTCAATACCAAACTTCTTTTGGTACCAGAAATATCCTTGTTTGCATGTGTCATTGGATCTACGTGGGGAAACGCCACGAGAGGAAGGACGACTTGCCGATGGACCACGTCTGCTCAAGACTAGTAGGTGTGTTAATGCCTGAACAGCCTGCCGCAATTCATGAATTTCAGAGATAAGTTCTTGATACAATTCCGGGGAAATAACATGTTTTTCTCTCGCTGTCCGATTTATGAAAGATTCACGAGATACTGCATAGATTTGGTTTTGTAATAACTCGTAAATACGATCTGCGGTCATGGACAATGTGTCAAAATCCTGGGTATCATTTATAACTATTACATTTCGAATACGTTCAGGAAATTTCTCAATAAACGAAGTACCTGGTCACTGCATTGACCAGCCGATAACGACCGCATCCTCTGAAGAATTTGGAATAGCCTCCCTTTGGTGGCTGCTTGTCCAAAATAATCGTCTGAGACTTTTTTCCGCAGATTTCCCGTAGGTTCCGATAATTATATTTTTAATAATATCATACTTGTTAGTTTCCGGAGGATTTAGAATTAAATCACTGACCGTATCTTGAGTTGACTCGTCTATACTAATCAGCACGTAATTGGATTTAGTAAGATCGGAAGTAATTCTTTTTAGGGCGAAAGCTGACTCAACAACCATGGACCACTTAGCTGGATTGCTTTTCCAAAAAAGGGGTGGTATAGACGTATGACCGTGAGCTTCAAGCAATATATTCTGCGGTTAAGTTTTTCCGTTTTTTACTCGAAGGAAGGCAAGTAGTAATTAAGACGGATCTTAAACCACTCTTTTTCACCTTCCATTAGAAAGTCGAACGTGTTTCCCCTAGGCGTTTACGACAACTCGACTTCTTAAGTCAATTTACTACAAATATTGTTCCGGTGCCGTTTGAAACGAAAGTACGTACGGCCTGGAATGTCGAGTGAAATCGCTCATCGGCTGAAAACGTGCCTGCCATGTCAGAAAAATTATATTTATCGTCATACATGCCCGCCTAGTGGACACTTTCACATACCAAGCCAGAGATTTTCACATATTCACTTGGACATTGTCGGTCCATTATTTCCAATCTCGAGTTATCGGTATCTCTTAACGGCAATGGGCAGGTTTACACGTTGGCCGGAAGCATTTCCATTACATGATCCTACAGCGCAGTCAATTGCAGATATCTTTTATATGGGATGGATTTCGCGCTTCGGGGTGCCTCTTACAGTGACGACTGATCAGGGTTCGCAGTTCGATTCTTTAATATTCAAATTGATAGCGAATTTGGTTGGTGGTTGTCGGAAACGCACATCTCCGTACCATCCTGCAGCGAACGGGCTTCTAGAAAGATGGCACAAGACTTTGAAAACGGCTCTCATGTGTCATGCCAATGTGGATTAGTTTTATGTGCTACCAGTCGTGCTACTCGGCCTTAGAACGCCGATAAAGGAAGTTTTAGGATGTTGCCCAGCTGACCTGGCGTATGTAACTCCGCTGCGTTTGCCAGCCGAGTTCTTTGGCGAGGAAGAGACCCCTAGTCAGCTGAATATATTTTTGGACAAGTTCCGCATGTTTATGGGAAACTTGCGGCCTACTCCGGCATCCAGACACGGAGACATTTGTGCGTCCGATACTCGACTCCACATATTTCGTGTATGTGAGAGTTACGTATTCACTGGAATCACCAAAGCTCTGCGCCGAATAACAGATCAAGACTTCGTCATCGACATAAACAGAAACCTTGTTGTGACGCATGTTACTCGTTTTAACCCGCATTTGTCAGTGTCGAGGCGAATGCTGTAACTTCAGAGCCGAGTACGTGTGAGGGCCGGACTAATAAGGTTCCTACGTTGGTAAAACGTGGCAAACACGGGATATTTGGTATAAATAGCTGAAATTAATGTATTATTGTATTGAGTTGCAGGTTGTTCGCTCACGTAACTTGTTCACCGGGCGGGGAATCCTGTAGCGATGAGCAGAGTGTTTGGTACGTGACACAGCTCGGCGGTGAATTCAAACGGCCCGCGTCGCAGGTATTCCTTGACGCGGCAGACAGCTGTTCCACACAGAGAGTTGTATACGAAAACAGTTTAGCCTATAACTAGTCATAATATAAGAATACTGATGTATACGTTTGGGGGATCAAATTCCCCTTTAGCCGAATTTAATTATTGTTAGTAAAAGTTGATCCGGAATAACTAGGAATTAAGCTATGCGAAAACTCTGAATGTTCAGCGTTATCAGAGGGATTGCGAGTTAAATCAAGAAATCGCCAACGAACTTACAGTGAATGAAACACATGAACACAAGACTAGAATGGCATTAATCTTAGAACTTCACGATTTTTAAATTCATAATTATACTTCCTGAAACGTTACTTGATAAATACCTCCATTAATAACTTTCCCATGAAATAACAGACTTCAGTAATTAAGAATAAAGTGATCATTTATTTAGGTACCTTACTATTTGATATGGGATATTGTAATGTAATGTTTTAAATTAAAAATTCAATACTTTAGCTATTAGTTATTTAGTTACATCCATAAAAATTATCTAAACTAATTTCCAAATACAATATTTTGGAAACTTATTAGTTATGAAGAAACAAATGCAAAATGTTTTTATCACTCATTGAAATGAACATAAAGAAAAAGAAATCACAAAGATCTGGAAAGTTTATTGACGATTGTAATAATGGTCGATTATGTTAAATGATCTATTTCGTAAATAACAAGAATATTCAGAGTTCTTTCAGAGATACGTTTCTTCAGTGATATTTATGAATTGAAAATCAGAAATAATAAAATAATTAAGTTCTACATCCATGACTATACAGAATGTTTTGATACTACATGAGTTTGAAGTTTATTGTACGATTCCAAAATGCTATCAACAATTTAAATAATTGTCCATCTTTATCAAGACTTTCTAAAATAATGAAAATTGTAGTCTACCTTATTTAATTAGATTAATCTGTGTGTTGTTATTCATTGTCTTTATTTGCAAAACTATTAACTGAGAGTAACTGATACCGACGGCAATGCAGCAAGGTATTCTCTTCCACCATGAGCGAATACGTTTTACTGTATCAAGTTCTATGGTTGAATACAAGTGGTGAACTGTTTTTCGTAAATATCTTCAACATTATGAAAGCCGTACGTGGCCTTTTCTATGAAGTGCTCTGTATCTTACCGCAGCCTCTCTGGGCATAATTTTCATTCAAATTCTATAGAATCCGAACGGATAATAGCATGAATAGCTAAAGGCTTCCTGTGAATGATGCGATTATGCATCTTAGGGAAGATTCTCTTGGCTTTAAAGTCCTAATCTATAATCATTATAACTGAAATATGATACGATGTTGTCATAATTATACCTTAGCTAAATCAGAAAATGTGGTAGCGTATAATCACCTACCAACCTCTAACATATGAAATTATTTATTATATATTCAACACAATTATTCGGGGTGTATGAAATATATGAATACTGACTTTAAAATTTTCAATAAATAAAAAGACGGCCAAAAAGTCAACATGAAATATATCACTATTTATTAACAAAAGTGACGTTTCATCTCCATTTTGATATTTCTCAGGCTTTAAATTCTTTTAATCCTCATATTAAGGTCTCCAGGACCACTTAGAACTGCTCCTTATTGCTGGTTTCTGAGGCAGCTGGCATGGAGAGGACCCGGTCAGTAGACATCAGATGACGTCCGTGGCAGGTTAACATTGCCAGTCAAAGTTTGCTACAGATTCACTCTGCTGAGAATATAAAACTATACAATACCCCGCTGTTCGTCCGTGTCATCGAAAGCCCCTGCATTCCTATCTCCGATTATTTATATATTTTCGAGCGTACTGGTTTATTACAGCTTTTCATCCATGCGAACCTTTATTCAGTCTCTGTCTGGAATGCGTAACAGACAAGTAGCCTTGCCGATTTCATTGTTGTGGAACAAAGACCTTAACCCCTCCAGCAGCTGCAGCACCGTTCAGTCCACACGCACCAGTATATATAAATATTGTGCGTTGCAAAATGCATTACTGGATGTGCTGATGAAGTGATTCGACGATACTGACGCGATTGAGTTCACGATGCTGCTGCTGCATTCAACGAGTCATATAGCTCCGCCTAAGGGAATAATTGCGGACCTCGAATATCGCCAATTGTGTGACAAATTTGTTCCCAAACATTTGTCCCATTACTTATCAAAGGGGGTGAGTAGAAGTGTGTGAAGAGTTTCTGGACGCATTTGAGGCGAATCAACAGAAGTTTTTCATAGATTTGTTTACAGAAGTGTACGTCTATGATCGATGGAGTCATCCAAACCAACCCAATCCAAGGAATGGCAGCAAAATATTGACGACAACCAGATCAGAAACGAAGGTTATGACAATACAGGATGATATTATGTTGATTATGTACAGCACCGTGCCACAATCAATAGAATAACTTATTTAATCATACTTAAGAAATTTAAGGAAGCAATAAGAAAGAAGAGATTCGTGCCAACAAGTTTCATCGTATTAATGCATTCCCCCAAACATATAATTTTTAATACAAGCAAGTGCATAAATGGGCTCGTCAGGTCTTAGAATGTACTCTACAGCCCTGATTTTACCCCGTCAAACCTATATTTTGTTCGTAGCTATCAAAAATTACCTATGTGGTTACAGATACACTGATTTACATACGCTAAAATTTTGGATCAAGTATAAAAACCCAAAACTGGTTTAGATGCTTGGATTTGACTATGGTGAAAATATGTACAAACACACGGTGAGAATGATGAACTCTAGTGTTGTGTACTAATTCAGTTGTTATATATTCATGCTTAAATTTTTAAGACACATAATTTACTCTCTTACCATTTTATACATTAATCTAGCATGATATCCGTGTCTAGCATTGGATATTTGTTTGCTTATTTGAATAGTATATTATTTTCATTTTATGAATGTTCTTCGTTATAAATTTACTGTACATTTTAATAAAACCGTTTTAGTTGTTCATTATTGGTCATTAATTCAGACAGAACCTTTCGGGGTTTGCCACATTCATCTGAATAAGATCATGGTTACCATGCCCGGAACCAATAAGAACCCGATTAGAATTTTTTATGCCGAGCCCTATATATATTCAATATTTAAATAAAATGAAAATTTAATATATATATATATATATATCAAATGTCACGGATCATAAGATAGGTAAACTTCTACATATATTAAACATACAAATTCACAAAATACAAAAAAAAATCCATTTTATTGAGTATAAATTTACATAATTGAATATGAATATATGAAATTACTTTATTTTTGTTCTGTAAATTCTTTTACAATGGTTTGAAAATCCAATTTCCTTGCTTCTTCACTTTCAATCAACACAATTGCAAAACTATTTAATCGATTCTTAGTCATTCCCGATCTCTCTCCACAAGCAACGCTCACTGGAATTGTTAAATATATTCGGAGAGCAGTAAACAAGTTTGTAAATGACTTTGCTTTTCCATTTTTCGATAAAAATGTGAACATTTTAAATGCATTTTCAAAAAATTCTGATGGAACGATAGATTTTAAAGCCTCCATTCCTTCAACTAACATTTTTCATCTATATCAGCTTCCTTCACTATCTGATGAACCTAGACATGGTCTTAGTGTCATTTTACATTTTACAGAAAAACATATAAAGTTCTGACTTACGTAGTACAGAATCACCATGTCTTTAAGTTAAAAGAATAAATGAATATGAATTTTTAAAGTTGTTAAGTCCTTTTTGATACACTCTGTACAATGTTGTCCTCGTGAATCACCAGTGACTGGTACCCTTGGACAATTTTTCTTTTGGCTGCATGGCACGTTGCGTCCTCCTGTGTCCAGGAATTGTGGTCGTTGAGCGGATTTTGGTAGGTGGCTGAATTTCTTTGTTGATCAACTATGCACCATCCTCCTCGTTAGATTTTAGACTTCTCTCATCACACAATTCAGGGACTACAGTTATTTCACTCGTTGTAACGGCAGCGTAATAGTTGAACTGCTTCCACTAATGCATTGTTCAACTGAATAGTTGCTGGGGAAACTACGAATTCTTCTTGAAGAGTAAGTCAAACTGCAGAGATTCGTACAAAGTCTAATTGAAGATTACCGTGTAAAGTCAAACTTAGGAAAGCCGTGCAAAATCAAACTAGAGAATGTCTTCTTGATTTAGCTCCAGCCCAGGGGTAAACTATATATACCCCATCTCATTTCCACTATTTCCAGATTGATAGATCTATTTGCTAATGATATTGTGACCTGCCCTTCCCAGATCATAATTTGTCTCTCCTGGAGGGTAAATAGCGGTCAACTTCTCGGATTTTTTTTCCCTCCCGGTTCAACACAGTACGTCACAAATTCTTTTTTCTGTTGTACCGCTATTTTCCGTTGTTTAGAGTGCAGCTGTTAGCTACTTTTAGCTAGAGAATTTCCCAATGTTCCCTTTTTCCGTCTTCCACCTTTTATGAAATGTTTACTTTGCTACTAAATTTTAAGGAAATCCGCGACTATTTATATGATATAGCGTGTGATATCCAGCGCGCGTTTCACAACTTGTGTATTATTTTAGATACATTTTATTCTATATTCATTAATGAAATACATATATATATATATATATATATATATATAGACTTCTGTTATATCTACATTCTTCATGTGCAAAATTTTAATATTCTCCCAATAATTCATGGCCATTTTCATTTAGGTATAAAGAGCTGTATTACATTTTTATTTTGCTTTCAAATTAACTTTGTGAAAATATATATTATTTAAATGCAGATAAAGGTCATACCTACGTATTTCACTTTAAAGTCTTTATAATAAAGGTTATACACTGTGGCATGCATTTTCGCTTAAAGTTATTTAATTCAAAATTGTATGGCGAAGCCAAGGGAGAGTGTCTTAGGGTGAACGTTATTTTTTTGTCATCTTGAGGTGAAAAATAGAGACACCATGGTAAAGGGCTAACGTGCCATCTGTGGAGAAGAGGGAGCGGGGGATGCCCCCATGACGACAGGACAGGAAGGTGAGGAGCCCTGAAAAAACACATGTAAACCCCATTAGTTTGCGGATATGTATAATAATTAAGTTTCGGATAGTCTTGCAGTAGTTTTTGGAAAGAGAGAGAGAGAGAGAGAGAGAGAGAGAGAGAGAGAGAGAGAGAGAGAGAGAGAGAGAGAGAGAGATGGTGGAGCAAAGACGTCGCAAAAGGTGACGGGTTGAAAATATTTGGATAGTTTTATGAGTTGTGGTGCAGAGACGCCGACGGGCTGAATGAACAGACTTATCATTGGTTTTATGACACCTTCATCGAGATGCCAGCTATCTTCTACATTGGCACGGTGACTGACGCCTATGCCAAGACACCTTTACCATTGCTGGCTGCGCGGACTCCTTGACTGACTATTATCAATATCATTTCTCATATGCATTATCGGACCCAATGCTTAATCAATTGTTCTCTCCTACTTGGCCCAAATCCCCTGAGAAAAAGTATATATTTAGACTTCAATTAAAACCGAATTGTGTAAACTTGAAATTGTTTTGAATAGAAATTTGCTTAATTGTGTTGAAATTAATAATAATAATTTTATTGTTTTTATTTTAGTAAATTAGGGTTAGTTAATGAAAATTATCCTTCAATTACAATTATCTATTAAAACTCAACGCTTAATCAATAAGAATTAAAAGTAGTTCATTACAATAGACAAAAAATTTTATCTTCATTTCTTCGTTTATCCTTCGTACTCATTATAAGATTTTTGGTTTTAAAGATAATTTAATTTCATGAAAACCATTTTCACGTAAATGTTAATTAAACTTTTCTGTTCTTTACGTAAGTTAATCCACAATATTTTACAAATAATTTACTTGTTTCTATTTTGTTATCAATTTTTTCAATTACTTCAATATGTTGACTTTTATTGCCATTAATATTTACCACGTCATTATAACGATTACAGCTTCATTAAAAACCGTTTTTCTAATACTTTGAAACTGGCATTATTATCACCAAACCCCATAATATACCTCTGACTTACGTATGTATTGCAGATTTTTCGTTCTCACGGGCAAGCTAGACATTTGTATTTAACTTATATTATATTATTTTAATGTTGCAATTAGATATTCCATGTGTGGAACACGATATCCTTAAGTTCACAGAGCTACAGTGTGTAAATGATAAAGGTAAATCTGTTTCAGATAATAATCTGACTATATTGGAATCCTTTGCCAAACCACACTCCGGCTTGGCGTGCAGTCCGAAGTAACTGCTCGATTCTTGGACTCTACAGACGCTTTACTTCTCTTTTTGGGTCATCTGGCAGCTTCACTTGGCTACCAATCATGCTGTGTCGTGTGCTTTACGGAAAGAAGTCATGCATTCTGCAGTGAACTGGGAACAGTTTAGTTTTTACAATGACTGCAGAACTGAGGCGGTCAATTTAATTACTTTTTATATCAATTTTAAATATACACAAAATTTTATATTAATATTTTGGCGATTATGTGCATACTTAAGAATTTTTATTCTCATTTAAGTCCATATGACACGAAGCTCCCCTTTTCACTTGAACCTATGCTTCATTATTAGCTCCGTACTGTGAATGATTTACATTAATATTCTGTCATCCTGTAACTAAGTGAGGAAAACGTCTCTTAAACCATTTTAATCCATAGATTAATGTACCACATCATGATTCTATGTTCTGGATCTATGCGTCCATGCGTAGTTTCTGAATTTACACATATCCAAGCTAAATTAAACATTGATGAGCATGGATTATTCATAATTTATCGCATGCTTAGTGGTATTATTATCGAATAACGAGATAAGTGTAATCACTAGAATTCATTTCATTTCGATGAACATAAAGTGTGTTGTAATGAATATTATTACAATTGACCTTTGTAAGATAGATAGTAATGGAAGCATTCAATTTACACGTGCACAAAGGCCAAAAGAATTTGGCAAGCTATATGTGAAACAACGAAAAACTAATTAAATATTATAGAATTAAACTCAATATTGATAGGTCGGAAAGCCTTATATTTGAGGGAACTGCACTTTAACCCTTGGGAACTTCACGAGTATTCAAATTAATTGATGCGGTTATTATACTGGACAAAATGAAGATATAAAAATTGAAATAGGGCATGTGCTGGGCGAGATTCGGCCCAATAACCTAAAACAACGAACAATCACATTCACCGTAAATTTCATTATTCAGTGGCAGCATAGAAAAACTAATAATACTAGTATCTTCAAATACTAACCCAATTAAATTATTGCTTTATTATAAAACTAGCTGGAGACCCGGTGTTTCACGGGTATTTATTTATATAATTTATTATTTAATTCCTGGTCAACACATGACTAAACCGGCATCGAAAACGTCACAATATTAGCCTCAAATATATTCCCAGCATCACGACAGTCAAAAATATTCCTAGAGCAGTCGTTCGGAAGATATACGCAACGTTCATAGGTAATTATTACGTTCGACCATCTGCTTTGTCACCCCTCGCCTGAACCCGACGGTATGTTTTCTTCCGGAGTCGTGGTAGATCTCACTTGAGAAATTCCCATTCTGCAAGATATTAAAAAGAAACATACACGAAACTTTAAGATTAAGAGTATAGGCAACCCGCATTCACAATGGAGGTTCAAACGCGAGGATGCAAAGTAGTAGCCTTCCCGTAGAATTTTTCATATTATGAAATTTTAAAACTTTTCCGTACGGTTTGTAAAAATTTTCTTTTATACAAAACTTGATAACGAAAAAAACAGAATCGTCCCATTTTGTGCTTCCGTTCGATAGTTAATGCGCGCGCATACATTTTGACGATTTATTTTTAAATAGATATAATAACCCCAGTTTCTTTTCATCTTTCCAATTATCTGACATCAAGTGAAATTTTCTAGTGAAAGATGAAAAGAATAAAAGATGATTTTAATATCAGAATTAATCATATAAATTCTCTATTTCTTAAGTTAAATAATTGATTTTAATCACATTCATAGAGTAACTGTAAGAACAGTCCCATACATATACAAGGCAAATTATAAATTATTTTGTAACTCACTAAAAATGTCTCCATGTTGTGAAATATTAATTATGTCAAGTATTGCTTTTTAAATCTAACAGATAAATTCAGCGAATTTGTTTTTATGTATCGCTGCAACCCTTCCATTTGCCCTCTCACTTCGTATTTTAATTTAGTTTTATTTAACAATCACAAAACGAAGTTTTTGTACCACACATTAGACAAATTAGAAGAATGAACCGATGTGTAATTTGATGCTCAAATAAATTTTTAAATATTTATAGTCTTCATTGTACATTTTTCTGACTATTTTAGTGTTCTAAATAAAAGTGAAGTGACATGAAAGAATATTCAATTTAAAAAAATATTTTATTGATCGTGTTTCATTAGCAACGTGTTTCACTTTCTAAATGTAACGAGAGAGTAGTTTTAATTTATTTTTGACTAAATATTTTCTATTTTGTATTTAATTACCCTAAATAGTTTTTAAATTGAAAACTAACTGTTGATTACAGTACATCACAATAATTGAGTCCACAATTATACTTCCTGTTTTATTTATAAAATTTTAGAAAAATTTTAAGTTGTTTCACCTTAGTCGCCAAAATTTGATACCATTTACTACAGACAGCAGTCAGCAGTAATTATAATTCAAGGGCAAGAAAAGAAAGAAGAAGTCAAGAAAGGAGTAAGACGATGCAGTCTGTCGCCCATGTTGTCAACTTATATATTGAACAGGCGAAGACGAAAGTTAAAAAGGAATCATACTGGATGGAGTAGAAATAAAAACCTACGGTTTGTCGATGACAATAGGGGAGACTAAATAAGACTTGGAAAACATAATAAATAACATGAACGTGGCCCTGGATAAAGAGTATGGGAAATAGTGAAATGACAAACTGTGTTAGATTGGGCAGTTAAGGAATTCTGCTTCTTTGACAGAATAATAAGTAGGGAATATGTATAGGAGACATAATGAGTAAGATAGTACAGGCAAGACGGTATTGACTTACGGTTACTATGAGTATGAATATTAGGAAATCATTACTTAAAAATGTTGGTATGGAGTGTGGCGTTATATGGGTGCGGAACGTGGATGGTAGGAGTTGAAAAAATGAAAAGAATAGGAGCTTTTGAAATTTTGTGCTATAGAAGAATGCTGAAAATCAAGTAGGTAGATAGAGTTATTAACGAGTAAGTTATAAGGAGAATAAGAGAAGAGAAAAGACGAGAAGGGATAGATAAATAAGCCACATTTTGAGACATAAGGTTCTAGTAAAATTAGCAGTAGACGGTAGATTGTGGGGTAAGATCGGAAGAGGGAGGCTTGAGTGGAACACACTAAGCTGATTAGGGATTTGAAGTTATGAGGAATTGAAAAGGCTTGCACAGGATATGTTTAGCATGGAGGGTTGCATCAGGCCAATCTCAGGACTGAACACTACAACACACAAATGTTATTTATTAATTCTTTTGTTTTTAAATATTATAAAAATGTATAAATTTATAATTGAAATTTAATAATGTAGATTCTATAAAAAGAAATAACTTGTAGCGCGTTATTAAGTATAGGCGCAATTAGTTTAAACTGCGATTTAGACAGTGAATCGCGTGAGTAATGAGTTGTTGGGTACTACCATGTGGAATGTAAGGAACGTCTAGACCCCCGGGGTTGAACATGTGGAGGAAATGAGTGACAGGCCTGCAGAATAGACAATGAAAGAGTAAAGGAGCGGAACTCCTATGGCGCCGGGCTTCTTCACAATCTTCGGACGCACGAGGGTGACGAATGTTCATACTGTGACACTTACCCCTGATGGACATGCCCTGGCGAGGGAAAGTTTTGGAGTTTTTGTGCCGTTAAGAAGCGCGACTGCCCAAAACTATTTAAAAGGCATGATAGCGGAGATAGAGGACAGTCGAGGGCAAAATTCGTAAGGAGGCAGTCGAGGCAAAAATTTGGAGGCGACACTCGATTGCACTACTGGACTCCCGTCGCTGGCATTGAAGAAGATACTACAGATAACAGTCGCCATCATTCGATGGCAAACGACAGAAGCCGCCAGGGTCCAGAAAAGCTGACAACACGACATCGCAAAGGGGAAAATACCAGATAAGTTCCACTCATGGTAGTCCTTAACATTCTCATGATTACGCAGACAACGTAAATTCGTCATTTTTCCGACCAAATTTATCCCACGGTCAACCCGAGGTTTTGGATTTCATAGCTGAGTAGCCAACAAATATATATAACAAATATATTGCATAACAAATATATTGAGTAGGATCGGCCCGCCAAAATTTGTTAAGAATAAATTTTTACGCCTTAAATAAGAATTATTTAACTCCCCTCCCTAATACAAATTGGCTAAAAGGACATCCACTCTGGCGCCCAACAAATAAGAGAGTACGTCACAAACTATTGTACTGTTGTAAATACCATGTATATAAGAAATTTATAAGTTACTATGACAAAACCGTCTTTGAAGATTGCTAAAACCTTCCGAGTTGAAGCGACGTTAACTCTAAATTAAAAAGGTCATGTTTGCAAGGAGGCCAGAAAATACCGCACGTACTCTTCGACTGTCCCAGATATACCAACATAAGAAGAACAACTATAATCTTAAACTACGAATCACATCACCTGTTCCCATCTAATCATTTTATACTAATTATGTGAGTTAGAATATAACAGCGTTTGAAATTGCAAGTACCTCTTTGTCGGATCCTTGCGTGATTGGGAGAAGCCGACATAATTTTTGAATTCAGGATAAAAATGCGACCATAAGCATTCATTAATTAGTATATTTATTATACATAAATTTTTATTTAAAATATTAAGTGTATGATAAAAGTATTACAGAAGTATTAAAGCAGGAATTGCAGTCATTTTGAAACTATTAAAACATACGTGTTTCGGTAATAATTGTAAATTACGTTAATATGTGTGAAAGCAATGTATTTTGCGTAATATTTAGTACAAATAACTGAATAAAAAAATTAATGAGGTAATCACATCATCGTTCAATTATGGTGTCTCAATTATATGTTATACTTATGTTGGGCCTCTAAAACTTATAACTCATTCACGTATTTTCTGACTTTTGTGAAATATTGGCAACTACTTTAAGTTATTTTCATACTTTTCTTTACCACTTAGAAAATATGAAATATTTTTTCATGAAACGGTATTGGACTGTCAACAACATACATTTTTTCGCAATAAAAATCTTTTAGACAGTCTCTTTCTGAGAAAGCTTTTAATTGAATTAGGGTTGAATTACTCCTTTATTTTTCTTGTGATATTTGAAACAACTGTTATTAACTGTTCAGAATTTTAATACAAATTATAATCGTAAATCATTTAAATTATTAGCACTTTTGCAGGGATTTTTTTAGGGGACAAAGGATGCATTGGCTGATTCCTTGTTTCTCTGAATGCACAAACATTTGTTTTAATGGTTCACTTTTATGCTGTATTTGAAGCTGTTGCTCCAAGGTTCCTATTTTAAAAGATCGCCACTTGAATAACAAAGGGACGTGGCTGAAGCTTGATAAAGGCAATTTCGGCAGTGGAGAGGGTGGCTGGCACGCCGCTGCCGTTGCGGCTGTGGTGCCTGTGTTTTGAAGGCCCGTTAACAGTCACTTGTCATGTAGCGGAAACCGTCAAGCATTTAGTTTGAAAGTTGGAACGGCAATGCCGCTAAAAATTATTGACAACTGTTGCTCCATGACCTTTCTTTTTTGCATAACAAACTGCTGAATGTCACACGTCGAACAAAGCTCGATACTAAATCAGCCTGGCGGAACATTCGTAGAAATCAAAATCGCTATATGGTTTCCATTCCACCTAAGCTTAGATGATGTATTTTTTTAACACTATAGTTCATTTAGATGTCCATTCATTAATAGAATATTGTTAGCCAATAGTTATGATAGTTGCAGAATCATCTCTATTAGCATACAAACTTATAATTATTTCACATCTTAGTTCCCTTTAATTTTCCATACACTGTGTATGCATAATTAATTCTTTCCTATTATCTACAATGGGATGCAATCAATGTTAGTCTATCAACCTCAATTCGATTTAGTACACAATTTACTGTTTAAGTTTAAAATGCTATTAACTTCCTATGATTTATATTTATTTCCCATATTAAAGTCTTCCCTGCTTATTAATTAAATTCCTAATGTTAAACTACATAAAGAAATAAATTTTAACCATATAAAAATTAAATGATGAAATAAATATCTGCAACTCTTCTTTCTTTCGTGAACAAATGTTCTGAAATACTGTCGTTATTTGTATCGTCAATAAACGTCTTCAATACTTTCAAGCATTATACTATCATTTTTAATAACATTATTTTTCATCAGTTTACTTTCCTCCACACAGAGAACCAGAACTGGATTTTGTTTCTTAAATCACGTTTTAATGGATAATTACACGAAAGCGTGTACTGCAATAATTTTGGCATTGAGAACAAAGGTAAATTCTAATCACAGACGTAGGATGATGGACTGGCGAAAAAAAAGTTACCTTGCTGAAAGAGATTATTGTGACCGAAGCATACGATTACAAAAAGTATTTTCGAAGAAGTGAAGGAGCTTTCGATAAATTTCTGAGAATGATCAAACCATTTTGACGAGAAATAATACTAATGTGTGGGAAAATTCACAACTGAGTGAAAGACTATTACTAATTTTAAGATAAACTACATAAACTTTGAAGATCTGAAGCTTTCAGATGTAATTTCGCTTACTTGAATCAGCATTTCTAACTTCCTGATCTTTATGATTTTTTTTAAATTATTTTCTGTAATAATGATTGTATTAATTTTTCTTTTTATATCGGCATTTGTAGCCCCTGGCTTTAACTGCTTATAGTTCATTTAGATGTCCATTCATTAATAGAATATTGTTAGCCAATAGTTACGTTCTGCGCTCTTTGATAGTTTGATAGTTGCAGAATCATCTCTATTAACATACAAATTTATATTAAATCGATTAACGTCTGCTATTAAATAACAAATCAAATAATTTCCGACCGATTTTTACTGACAGTTTTTATTTTTTATTTAATCGACGTTTCGGCGCATATTCGCGCCTTCTTCAGGTTTATAATCCGTGAAATACATATTTCAATTTGAAAATTACTTATATATAGCACATACATATAAAGGAATAAACTAACTATATATGTATGTGTTATTTATAAGTATTTTCAAATTGAAATATGTATTTCACAGATTATAAACCTGAAGAATGTGCAAATATGCGCACGAAACGTCGTTTAAATATATATTTCTCATCTTAATTCCTTTTAATTATTCATACATTGTATATGCATAAGAAATTCTTTCCTATTATCTACGATGGGATATATATAAATAAATGGAAGTTTGTCTGTTTGTCCTCTATGAAATACTACAGCATTTATCGTATCGCCATGAAACTTTGGGAAGTTGTTGAGTGAGTACACTTCCGCGAGGGTTTTTAGCACAGTACATCTAACCTACGATAATAGGTTCTATGTATACAAAAATACAAAAGTAAAAAGCATTCTACCGGACAGTATTCGTGAGCCATAAGCGCATTGAGATCTTCAAATGTGAATGCGGGTGCCTATACCCTTATATATATATATATATATATATATATATATATATGTGTGTGTGTGTGTGTTTTTAATTATAATCATTTCGCACCGTAAGTAACCTATCGTTGACGGAGAACTAACTCCCTGAGAATGAAGTACGTTCTTTGGATCAGCGATTCGACGTATACGTAAATTAGTTTTATTTTCGCGTCAGGTAAATTTTAACATAAAATGATTTCTTATGTTTAAAATCAAATAAAGTAAATATAATTGAAGTTTCTGTCTGGAAGTTTTTCTCGAATAAGCTCCGAAACGTGTGAAAGCGGGACGTGTTTAAAACCAACTGCGAATCTTAAGGTTTATCCTGAAGCTTAGATACTAAAAATAAAATAGATACATAAATGATACCGAATTTTTTATATATTCAATTAATACAACTTTATCAAAATTCCGTACTTGTTTTTCGTTTTTTGGGCTATTTGTCCAAATTACGCGCAAAAGAAGTAATGGGCATAGCTATTATATTAATAAAAGTTTACCGTAGATTGCATATCCGCGGTTTTTATTTTTGTAGTTTACTTTTGTGGGATTCTATAGTTTAGATAAGTTTCGTAAGTAATGATAAAGTTATGTAGAATTTTAATTAAATTGTTAAGGAAATATTTCACAATTACTCGTTTTGCTAAGTATACTAGTGATTTTACCGTGTTTGACAATGAACCAAAAATGATATCGCACCTGACATGGTCGTTACTAATGACAGTATCCTCACCATTCTCTTCATTCCTTGCCATCATTCCAGGTTTTCCTTCCTTACATTCTTGTAAGATCATGACATTAATACTGATCGTGTAAGGTCCGCTTGAGACACACCACACAAACCATTCGATGAACATAGATGACTTTTAAGTTTTCATCTGATTTGTGAGACGTGTCATTCTTACAGCTGTTATTTATCTGAATCACCTTAGTAACAAAAATTACAATTTGTGGTATTTAACTAATTGGCTTTCTGTTCGATTAATTCCATGACACTCTCAGAGAAATATAAATACGAGTAAGTGTGAGGAACGGCGTATTGAAAAAAACCCTGATATGTCTGATAATGTATAAATAGCGGTTTTCATGTCCTACGCTGTACATGGCAATGAAGATTCATTGTCACCACGCTCCAGACGAACATTTTTAGCAATGATTTCTTAATATTCACATTTATATTACCCGTAAATAAATTTCTCGTTTTTGGGAAAGCCTTCCTAGCCTGTGCTATCCTACTCTTTATGTCTACTATACTTCTACGATCTCAAGTTATTACGCTTCCCAAGTAGCAGAATTCCTTAACTTCCGTCAAAATATCCCTTCTCAGTCTAACACCCTTTGTCATTTCACTGTTTCACAACCTACACTCCATTACCTTGCTTTTCCCTCTATTAATCCTCTTTCTCCAGGACTCAGTTCATGCCATATATTACGATTTCCAAGTCTTCTACTGATTCCCCTAATACTGCAATGTCGTAGGCAAAGAGTAAGGTTTTTATTTCTTCTTCTTGCAATATGATTCCGTTTTAACATTCTTCGTCGAATGTTCTATATATAAGTTAAACAGCATGGGCGACTGCATCCTTACTAGCTTCATAACAGGATAGTATTTATACATTCCATTGGTTTTTGTTTTAATTTCCAGGGGTATTATCCACACAGTGAGTATTATAAAATTTTGAAATCATAATATCAAAATTGGTGTTTCAGTATCATTAATGTGAAATTACAACGTTAACAGTGAAAATAACTTGAAAATTCGTTGGATATAATGAAACGGATATCGTTCATACGATTCGTCGAACTCACCACATAAGTTAATTATCTTAGTTAGATTAAAATAAATGAAAACACGTATGCCCCAGGAAACGATTCTATATTCCTGTTGCTATTTTACTACAATTATAATACGACCTTCCGTATATTCAACGAACGCAAAGCCTATTAGAAAACATATGTTCACAGAACAGACTGAGACGACAAACAAGAGAAACTTTTTTTCAGTCTGGGTGATTCAGCTTTCCGCCATGAGGTATTACTCTTTATTTGCTGGGAAGATAGGTTTCACTTCACAAATAAATTAATATGGATTACTTATTAAACATATTTACTGTGACTGTTTCATTTTCATACTCTCCACTTTGTAAGGGTCAAACACATCTGCTCGGACTTTTGGCAGTGCGGAGTCAAAAGAAAGGAGACGGAATTTGAGCCAGAGGCCAATAAAACCCAGACTCCAGGTCGCGCCAGGGGTATTTCCCAATTTTGGGGATATTTGGCGGCATCGGGTGGTGTATGTAACCATAAATGTTATTGGAGAAATATCAATCCCTGCCACCACTAAAGAAGCGGCTAGAAGATTTTTAAAAGGCTGTCAGAGTGATTTTGGACACAGATTCGGAGAGGGATTATTGAGGGCGGTGAGACGGAGACAGAGTCTGAGAGAGATGGCAAGACAGATTTGGTAGTCCAAGAGGAGGAGGATAACAAGTAAATTGTCCTGAACCAAGGACAAATAATAGCGGCGACTCTGAGGAAGATATTGCTACGAGGAAGGAGCTAGAATATTCACTAAACTGACACGGTAAATTTCATCTGTAACCCTTTTTGCTGATTTCCTGTAATGCCAGGTCCACATAGATTTTGTGTTTAACATTCTGATCTATGAGAAGTCCGATAATATACGACCCTTAGTGTAGAGTTATAAATTTGTTAATTTTACGAACTTAATGTGAATCTTTTTTGTGTAAATATTTTTATAGTTTTAATTAAGAAAGAATTTTAGGCATCAAGATTGAAAACAGCAAAATTTTAATTACGTATATAAATTTGTTTTTGACCATGTAATTTTTTATAATACAAGTCATTTTTAAAATATTAATACAGCAATTAAATAATTAATAACATTCATATTCATTTCAAGTTGTATTGTTCTAGTGAAAGCTATCGGTGAATTACGGCCAAACCCCATGAAATTTATATGCACAATTTAGTAGTTCATTGATTGCGAAATAGAAATTCTTTAACTCAAAATCAATTAAAACAATTTAATAAATACCTCTACTTTCAAAATTATTTCATTAATTAGTTCTCTGTGTTCGCCGTAATTCAAGAAAAATAAGTTTCGAACAGAATTTCATCTTAAATGTAGTAGGTATATCTCTCCAGTAAAACAACTGACCACATTGTCCATGTTATTTTATTTGCAGCATATAGGACTTTATCCGTTTTTATGTCTAGTGTTAAACTTACGTTATATCTTTACAAGGTTCATTAGCGAGATTGCAGTTTGGGCTGAAGACGAGGGAATTCAAACATAGCGCCAGACCTCAAGATTAACTTCGCGTTACATTAATCTACTGCAGTGGAACTAGTAGGTTTCAATTTGCCGAGGTAAGTTCTGACAATGGGAGGGAGTTGTGCGCACGCGTTTGAGTTGGAGGCAACAACGACGTCGCCTCCTTGGGACAGCTGAGCTAGCTAATCCTCGCCCACCGCACGTTTGTTGAGGTTTGTTCCAATTACACGGCGCGTTGTTTGCCGGGCAAGCTCAACTTGGCCGTGACGTCACACGACAGACGCTAATTGCGTTTCGCCTGTTCAGTCTTGCAACTGTTCCCGTTGCCTCTCGCTGTCTCGCGGTGTTATTTAAGGAGCAGTTTGCATTGACAGCTCATTAACTTCGTCTGGATTATTACTGTGTGCGCAACGGTATAAACAGCGTTTTCTCCTCACTAAATAAATTTACCTTGTGAGTTCCAGGAATGAACATCAAAGACACTGTAACAGGATGATGAGCGTTACGTCATCCGCGATGAAGATTTTTTATTTCTTGTGCTGTCACGAATTACTTCAACTATGGGAACAGCCATTTAAAAATTAAATGTACACCATGAATACAACGTGCAGAGATATATTTGAAAGCTGTGCTTAACAAAATTATAACATTTATGTACTTAAAATACTTACTCTGTTAAATTTTAGTTATGATGGAAAATATTTTTCACCAGACTCAGAATAAAAATTATTTTACAATACCATTATGTTTAAATAGGTCAATTTTTATTGTTTCCTTAAAGTTTTTCTGCGTAGTATTGCTTTTGACATTTGAATAATATAGCATAATTATTTAGTAAGTCTTGTAATAATATTTTTTGTCACAAACTCTTAATGTCGCGGTTAGCATACAGGTGCTATTATCTGTGGAACCAGACTGTGCGACGAGTGTCATATATATTAGAAATAACTCTCGTGAACCCGAGCAACGCCAATCATTTCAGTTAGTTCCAATTATTATTGCTAAATAAACTCCAAAACACATTTGTATTAACATGTTAGAGATTTCGTACAAATTTTTGTACTTCATCGCATTAATTGAAAAAACTGTATTTCATTGAATTTTATTGCATCACTGCCAATATACAAACATTCCTATTATTTTTATCAGCTTTCCATGTTTCCTAGTATTTGTATTGTAGCATATAATTAGGTTTAACTGTAAGAATAATACCTTGAATAACGTACAGCAGAGCGAACTTAAAATCGCTATATTTCCCCATAGTCTGCTTCAGGCATTCATCTATACGACAAACACCTACGCGATCTGACACTTTCGCAAATTTTACAAAATCTTTCAACCTTTATTCTGAGGATTTCTTGTCCTTACAGTATTTTTTTCGTGGTATTAAGTTTAGTTGTAATTCATCAACGCGTTTAAGCTTCTATAAAGTATATTGTTGTTTTTGTTATGGTATTCAGTCCAAAGACCGGTCTCGTACAACCTACAATGCTACCCTATCTTGCGCAAGCCTTTTAATTTTCACATAACTACCACATCCTAATGTTAATTTTACATGACCCTCATGACTCATAACGTGACCTATTAATCTATCCCGTCTCTTGGTCAAAGTCATCCAAATTGTTCTCCCTTCACCAGTTCAGCTTATAAATTTCTGGTTAATAACTCTATCCACCCATCCGATTTTCAGAATTGTTCTATAATACCTCATTCCAATGGCTTCTATTATTTTCTATCGTACACGCTTCACTTTCATATAACGCCATAATCCAACGAACATTTTTAGCAATGATTTCCTTATATTCACACTTATATTCTTTCCTTTCTCTTTTGCTCTACAGCCCATTGAGGGCCTGGGCCTACCGAGTTGACTGCGGATTGTCATCTTGCATGACACATTACGAATTTGGAGTGACACGTGGTCAGCGTATCGATCCTCCAATATTGTTAATCCCGGTCTTCACGACCATAACGACACAAACATCAAAGCCCATGCCAGGATTCGAACCCGGGACCTCTGGGTTGTGAGGCAGCAACACTAGCCAGGAGGTCGGCTCACACTTATATTACCCGTAATTCCCCTTTTTCCCGGAGGCCTTCCATGCATGTGCTACCTACGCTTTATGTCTACTATATTTCTACCATCACTAGGTCTTACGCTTCGCAAGTAACAGAATTCCTTAACTTCCTTCAAAATATTCCTTCCCAATCTAAAAACCTTTGTTATTCGTTAGTTTTCCATAATACACTCCATTATCTTAGTTTTCCCTCTATTTACCCTTATATTGAACTCTTTCTCCATAACCACGTTCATGCCCTATTAGCCTATCATAGGAATGATTTGTTAAATATTGGCCGTCATTTAAAACTGAGAAGATTTTATGTAATCTGCACATTGAAGTCCGAAGCGGATTAGTAAACTTCAAGAACTCGCTCGTGAGACATTTGATTCGATAGTATCCAATCTTGCCTAAGGGAAAGAGAAAAATTACGTAGCTCCGGCTGACATCATCACATGACATAGTGCGATTGTAGTTGATTGCAAAAAAATGGCGACCACTGTCTCCCAGGGTGCATTCCATAGACTTGGAAATTTTTGAAGACATTTAATAAAGGACAATCTAATTTGTGAGATAGATATTGGCAAAAATATATACAGTTAAGGTTTTTATAGTCCCAAAGCTTCTTCAGCTCACTTTGATCAATTTAATGCCGTTATATATTAAAAAGTACTTAAAAGACCGTGAAGGTGTTATAAGGTATTAATGAAATATTTCATGAGAAACAAAAATATAAAACACATTTCTATACATAACTCACTCAATAAAATTACAGATATGTTATTGAAATTTATGAAACTATTTCTATGTGTGTCAGGAGATTTTTCCATGTCACAGAGACGCTACAAAGAGTTTAATTTTTATTATCTTTACGTAATTTATGTAAATTGCGTGCATATTAAGTGTGAGACTCATTTCTCTTCTATTTTGTTTCACTGGCTGAAGGTGGATCAGCTTCCGATAGATATCTTAATTATCTTCACATAAGTATTTAAGTCTGCTCAAGAAATAAAATTGTTTGTCTACAAAAATTCTGAGTTATTTTATACGTGGATTGCCTTATACGCCTGATTTCTGCAAGTAACCCGGTCGTTTATCAAACATATTTGATGGCAAAAAATGGAAATACATACATTTATGTATTCTTTCATCCGACTTCATTAAATACGGAATCAGGATCTACGTTATAACACACTTTTCAGAATTATTTATGTATTCTGTCACGCTGAGGCTTCTGATTTTGCGTGCTAATTAAAAAACTTTTTTGGAAAGCAAAATATTAATTAGCACTTAAAAGTGCAACTCAAATTACTCATAACTGTCGGCGTTCATGAAATAATAAACAAAGAAAGTCTTAGATATTTATCAACGCGTACATAAAATCAAAGTTGTCTCAAAGGCGACTTTGTCCTTATTGTTTCTATGCTTAACTTAGCTATACAATATTTTATTTCAGAATTATTATTCAAGATTTCAGTGATGAAGTTTGTGTGAAATGATTCTCTTATTGATTTTTTAATAAATCTTAATATTCCACCATGGAGAAATTAATAATATAGACTGATTAAAATTTTAAAGCTAATTAGGCTGTATCACCAATTTACAACATATTTATCAACTTAGTTTCATATTAACGACACATTTATATATTTTAAACCTCGGAACTTGTAATAAAATATGATTCGTAAACACAACTTCCAAGAGGATAATTAAATTTAAACGCAATCTGTAAATTGCATTGAATAATTTGTCCACTGACTCTCTCTACAATGAAATGTAGTTTTTGAAGTTGTTGAAAACGTTCAATTTTTAATTCATTAGCACTACGAACTGACAGATGGTATTCTTTTATCCGCCTTTATATTAATTATTGTATTTACTAAACCATTATTTATCTATAAGTGATTTTGGGAAAAGAATTGAAAGTGAAATTCAAAAACTTATCAGCGACGTTCCTAAAGTTAAATGCAAATTAGTTACGTTGATGTTAGATAAACTTAAATTTCTTCCTCAGTGTTCATAATACGAAGAAAATTGTCAATCAATAAATTTGTATTAGTCAGCTGATTATAACTATTAGTAAAAATAAAATAATTTACGTTTGTTGCAAGTGTAAGGTTAAATATTTACATTTGAGTTAATATTAACACTACAACTAAAAGGACAACTATGGGTTTAACATAAGATATGTCTGAAAGTTAAATTAGCTAAGGTATATTTTTGACATGGCCATGTACGTAATGTTCAGATGTGACTTGTATAAAATTTCGTCGTATATTTTATTTAATTTACTTATATTAATTAAAAATATTAAGCATTCTATACGAAGTTCCCACAGGAACAGATCCTGAAATATTCGCAAGGCATCCTTCCGTGATAAACCCGACACATAAACACAGTCATAACTTGAAGCCTGACAGGTGCCTGAGTAGTCTCAGTCTTTTGTCTGCAAGTATTTTTGCAACTCGGCAAAGGTTAGCAAGGAGGTTGTTGAACCAAAAGATGGGTAGGGGTGGCCCTTCCTAAATTTTAAATTTTAGAGAGGAAGGGTAGAGACACCAACCCCGTCGGAGGGCCTGAGGAAGATAGGAAAAACGGGTTGATCAATGAGGTTTTGAGGTTTTTAGGAGAGGTGAGTTAGAGATGTAGAGGACCTCAAAAAGGGGCATTCGGAAAATAGAATTGGAGGTGAGAGGTTAGGGAGAAGTTCGCGAAAAGGAAAGACGGACTGACTGTTTACAATGAGTCAGAGAGGAGAGAGGAGGAAACGAAGGTGAATCACGTTTCCTGAACCATAGCAGAGGCCCTCGCATCATATGCCGACCCGGAAGCTGCCTCTGCGTTGAATCCAGGATTGCCGGTCAACCAGGAAACTAGGAGAGAATGAATGCAAAGAGAGAAACAAAAGGCAATAATTTCCGTCTCTGCATATAAACACGTCATAGAGCCCTGGGAAAAAAATATATATTCAATTAAAAGTTCTGTTATTCCAGTTCAAATTTTCTGTTCTTGGTATCATTAAATCCAAATAATTTATAAAATGTTTCCAATGAAAACCCATACGAATATCCTTCCTCATTTGCCACAATTCAGTATTATGTAGTAATATATGACAATTAATTCTGCGAAGTGTTCAATCATATTTGAATTTCCCAATATATGTGTTGACGAACTTAATCTTTCATAACTTTGTTTGAGAACTAGGTTGCTGGGAATTTCTGACTACTTTTGTTTTAATCTGGACGGTATTTATCAGTAAATATTCCTTTTTAGTATAAAAAATTATATTAACATTATTTATTGAGTTTTAAAATACTGAAAACGTTTACTACGTAACCAGTGTTACGACAATTTCCTAGACATGCTTCCGTATAACTAACTCAGAACCCAAGAATAAATTTTCTAGATTAACAGAATGGGAATATTTAATTCTTAAAAAAAATATTTTAAGTTGCTTAAACGACAAGGTCTTTAGCGACTATAAGAATTACATAGAATAAATTTACACTGGAATTTATTATTTAACGTACTTAAAATTGACTTTCTGGTACGTTGTTAATACGGTGATTTTTCTGAAATCCTCTTTTCCTAGGACATCTTTTCTGTGTTGGTCGTACTTTTTCAAAGCCTGTTAGTTGCGTACTACATGCATCTTTGTATGTGTTTCTCAGTTTCTAATTCTTGTGACGATGAGCTGTCGCCATTTGTTCAATTAGTTTTCAATTTTTGAGGAGTAGAAGTCATTCATATCGTTATGTAATTTTCAGTTCTTTCCATATTATATTCAACTTTTCCAAAACCTTTTACTTATTTGGATCCAAACTTCCTTACATGCATTTCTGCTTCTGGGAACCGTATATTTGATTCATGTTAACTGTGAGTATTCACAATCACGTTTTCATTAATATCATGCCTTTGTGAAGTTGCTTTATTTCTTAGGTTCTTAAATTTAGAATAAAGTAGAAACAGATGCTTGTATTCACTGTTCATAATTATGAGTCTTTGTGACATATCTTTTTGATTATATACTTGCAGTGCTTTAACTGCGTGCTTATGAGATAAGGTCTTCTCTGTTGTAGAGATTTTCAGAGGGATAGGCGCTGCGGGAGTTTTCTCGCAGACGCTTCAACCCAGAGTGACTGCGGGGCTCACCTGATCATGTCGGGAATGCCTCGCTCTCTCTCTGGGTACTTTTTATCAAAGTTCTCATATGTCGAGACACCTTCACCTAATTTAGGAGGTATATGTACCGGGGTCTAAGACCTTGGGCATATGGCAAGAGCTGTCCGCTGATCCCATTGGATCATTCGGGCAACTGCCTCCTGAAACTGGTGGAGACACGGAGAAGGGAATGCTGCGTCCCCACAGGAAACTCGTCTCCCGTCATTCGGAAGGGCGTGAGAATAGTACCCAATGCCCGACCTACCTGATGCAGGTTTTCTAGGGTTTTCCCTGCATCTCTTTAGGTGAAACACCGGGTAGGATCCTTAAACCATAGCCCGGGGGCCCTAGTTAACCCTTGGCTACCTAGCTCTACCTTCCGCATCCCCCCTTTTCAATTCCCTTCCTATGCTATTAAAGGGGAGTTGCCTGTTTCAGGATTACCCTCATGTAGCCTGTTAACCAAAAAAAAAGTAGAGGTTTTCCTTGCGATTTAATGGGGTCGTGTGAAAGCAGCCATTAGCCGTTCTTAGTGATTGAATGTGTATCACGTCAACTTATTTTAATAATTGATTTCTGGCTGGGGAAAATATATAACACACACTCATAATCAATTTTGGAATGAATTAAAGCTCTCTATGTTATTAGTAATATTTCCTTATCTGCTCCCCAATATTTAGAAGAACGCAATTTCAGGTTTTTAGTCTTGCTTTCTGTAACTAAGTCATTAATATGGCTGTCATATGATAACTTGGTATCAAAATTAATTCCAAGAATTTTAACTCAGGTTGCAATTGAAAATCCTTATACCCTTAGTACTTCAAAATTTTTCTCTCTTTAAAAGGGTGTTGTTTGGTTTCAGCAGCAACTGTAGTTAATCATATTGGGTATATTTTCAGCTACGTTAACTGAGATACTTTAATTCTGTTTGAATCCATCCATTTGTAAATTTGACTATGCGATAGTTACTTCATTTTAGATCTTCAATTCTTTATTACATTTTTGACCAAGAAAACGTTTTATTATATTATTATTATTATATTTATTATGATGAAGCTAATAAAAAACAAAAAATCTTCAGGATATAATTGAATCTCGGATATTGATTTGAAACATGTAGCTGACACCGTTAGTTCTATGGTAATTTGAGTTTGTAATCATACACTTTTAAGTGGTACGCTACCAGATAGGCTCTAAAGAATAGTACTGAGAGATCCGTTAACAGGTGATTGGGCAGAAGTAAGGGTGGGAGTACTACAGGGTTCAATGCTGAGTCCTGTATAATTTCTGATCTTCATAAATGATTTTTCCAAAATATTAGATACGTTTTCAAAAGCTGTATTGTTTGCAGATGATACAAGTATTTTAGTAAGTAACAAGGACGCACTAAATGAAGCAGCTCAAGAGCTTAGATGGTCTTCGGATAAAGGTTTATCACCTAATTTTAGTAAATCAAATTTTATGCAATTCCAAACAACCAATGCATCTTTACAATCTGTAAACCTAGTAAATAATAATAAGAAAATACAAGAAGCATAGGATACTAAAGTTCTAGGACATTTGCAGACAATAAACTGAATTGGAAACAGTACATTAGCCAACTACTTTCCAAGGCTTTTTATGCTGTAAGAGTTACATTTAATTATTTCGACTTGCAAATACGAAATATAATGCATATTTTCATTCTGAATTGGCTTATGGCATAATATATTGGGGCGACTACTTAGCAGAAGAAAATGTATTTATAATCCAAAATAAGAGTCATTAGAATAATATATCACGTCTACTCAAGAACTTTTTTCGAGGAATTTTCAAAACATTTGGCATACTTACTTTCTCACTCAGTAATTTCTCTCATTAATGTTCTTTGTCATTAACAATAAAACATTATACACTACTAATTCATATAGAATGTAGGAGACAATCAATAACACATAAACCCGTACCCTATAAGGGTACAACACTGATCAACAAGTAACCCAAACACATAAAATACTCCGAAATGAACCAAACAAATTTAAAACAGAACTATCCTTTTTTTACTTCTATTCTGTAAGAGAATTTCTAGATTTATGGAATAATTGATTGCACTACAGTAGCAAAAATATAAAAGTCAACATGTGATAGATATACGATTATCTTATTAATAATGTAATAAACGTACGTAGAACTACTTTAATAATTACACATCTTTGAAGCATTGTTCCATTAAAGGATCCAAGGAACATGACTCTTTGTTATGTTATAAGGTCAGAACACCTAATGAGGTTCAGTTAGTCGGTTGAAAAGTTGTGTCATAACTTAACATACTTTTATTAATCTTTAGGAAGAACATGTATAGCCTTCATCTCTTCTCATATCAGCTTCTTTCACTCATTACTAAACAAGTGTCTCTCCATAATTCTACCGTTGGTTTCTCACAGTACTCATACAACTGCCTTATTCATAGAAAAACAACCTCGAGCTCTTCCACAGGCAGTAGCCATTCAATTAACGTACATGATTTTTGTTTCACATGGCGAATATTGAAACATGACCTAACACGCTTCATTCTCCTTGTGTTGAAGTAGCCTACGTAATGATTTGGCGAATAAAACATTGGTTTTTTTAACTCTACTACGGAATGTAAAATATTTTCATGTGTCGCTTCGCTGACTTGCTTACTTGCTTATGGTATCCTTAAGCTATAAATTTTTGTATTCAAATTCATATGCACACGTAAGAAGACTTCCAAAATTATTAATAAATAAATACATATATATATAATGCTCGATTAAGTATTAGTTGCATTCAAAGTTCGTTATAAGCTTACTTCTGCATTAAAGTATTCTGGCTATATATTTTAAAAATTTGAATTAACACAAAGTAAAGAGAATATTTTTGTAGAACATATTATTAGCGATTTTTAATTCCATTATTTTGAAATTACAAAAAAAAGTGATAAAGATTCAACTATATTTTTTGCAAATAACAATTTCTGTTTAATAATAGTTCCATCTTGCAATTATATACTAAAATAAAAATATTAAAACCAGGCGGTAATTGGGCATTGACTTAATAAGAACATCGCATTGGGTCAAGTAATGGAAATTGGCAATCTGTTAACCAGCCTCGTCTGATCAACATTACTCTCCTATTTTAAATTATATTAAATAATCTTGGGTACAAAATAAATCCCAAAGTCTTATGATCATATAAAAGAATGCGAATTCAGAGTTTCATTTGGTTGGCAAATAGTAAGGGTCCAATCGGTGATTGAAATTAGACACACTTTCATCCCATTTCTTGAAGAAGAGGGATTATTGATGGGCAACACTCAGTTACGGCAGATTTATGTATTGTGAAACCAATAAATGAATAAGTTTTTCTCTCCTCCCACACTCCATTATATTAATGTATTAAACTGGTTATCATTGTTACTTGGAATAATCACTTGCAAGTAAATGACGAATACAAAAAAATTAAATACTACTTCAGTAGGATTTATAATGTCCAACGTTTCAACGATCTTTATCTTGGTCTCCAGGGTAACTGCGGACAGTACGTCTCGGTAACAAAGGACGGTCAATCTCCGCTAGGCTTGAGGGAGGTTCTGGACATTTATACATTACTCATGACCAACTGCCATCGCAGACAGATGACAAACGACCCCTCTGCCGACAGAGGGCTGCTGGATCGCATCCAGAATATTTATCACTCACCTGTCTCTGTCGATAGCCTCGTACTCTTCCTGCTACGAAATAGATGAAATTTTTATCAAGAATCTCCGAGTTCTACACTTTCATTTTGTTAGCCAGCGATTTAAATCTGCGTTCTATCATATACTTTCTCATTTATAACCGTTCACACATTCTTACGATGACGAATGAACAAGAAATATATTTCGAGTTCTTATACATAAGAGTAGATGTATATATAAGAATATTGTTATCTGATATTGTCTTTGGTGCTGAATATCGTCTGCTGTCTAACGGCTGTTTTCCATGTTCTTGATACTGCTACTCCTGTTCTGTGAATTTCAATTCATTCTCTCCGTCGTAGCTATATAACTATATTAATATTATAGGCACTATACAATTACGAAGAAAACACTGGGTAGGATCCATAAACTATAGCCCGGGGGCTACCTTACTCTACCTTCCGCATCCCCCCTTTATAATTCTCTTCGTATACTATTAAAGAAGATTTGCCTATTTCAGGTTCACCCTCATATTGCATGTTAACCAAAACAAGTAGGAGTATTCTCTCGCAGATATTTCTCTCCAGTTTGACTGCGGTGCTCACCTGACTATGTCGGGAAAGCCTCGTACTGTCCCTGGTTTTTTCAAAGTTCTCACATGCCCAGGCACTTTTGCCGACTTTAGGAGGTCGATGACCTTAAGCATGAGGTAAGAGTAGTTCGCTGATCCCATTGGATCAGTTGACAAAATGCCTCCTAAAACTTGTAGAGACACAGAGAAGGGAATGCTGGGACCCCACAGCAAACTCGTCTCCTGTCATTCGGAAACGTGTGAGAATAGTATCTAATAGCCCGAACTACGTGATGCAGGGTTTTCCTGCATCTCTTTAAGTGAAACACCGGTTAGGATCCTCACATCACAGTCCGGGGGCCCTGGTCAACCCTTGACTACCTTGCTCTGCCTTCCACTTTTCTACTCCCTTCCTATGGTTTTAGGGGGTGTTGCCTGTTTCAGAATCACCCTCGCCCTCATATAGTTTTGACGTTGTGTCACTGTTTACGAAGGTTACAATTGTTGACACTTTGAATTTAATTTCAAAAACGTTCCCCCAAGTGTGGTGGAACTCTTCCATCATGTCTTGACGACCACATACTTTCAGTATGATGGTCGTTTATACGAACAAGTGGATGGTGTCGCTATGGGGTCCCCCTTATCACCAGCCATCGCTAACTATTATATGGAATTTTTTGAGGAGGAGGCTTTAGCGTCTGCACCATTGAAACCTAGTTGTTTCTTTAGGTATGTGGACGACCCTTTCGTTATATGGCCACACGGCTCCCATCACCTCCAGTGCTTCCTTCAACATTTAAATGGAAGGCACCCAAATATTAAATTCACAATGGAGGTAGAGAAGGATGAAGTGCTTCCATTCCTCGACATCTCGATAAGGAGAAAAACGGACGGAACTTTAGGGCACGGGGTTTATAGAAAACCCACCCATACGGACCTTTATTTGAATGCCTTGAGTTGTCACCCACCGGTCCAGAAAGAGTCAGTTTTGAAAACTTTAGTGCACCGAGCACGGGCCATTTCCGACGAACAAAGCCTTCCAGTTGAGTTGAAACATCTAAGGGAAACCTTTAGAGCCAATGGATATACACAAACCCAAACCCATCAGGCCTTTAAGAAAAGAAAAACGGGTAAAAATACCGTTGATTCTGAAGAAACAAGAACTGCGTTTCTGCCCTACGCCGGTGACGCAACTGCGAAAATTAGCAGGATGCTTGCAAAATATAATTACAAGACATTATTCAGCACACACGGAAAAATCCGTGACCTACTGCGCCCCGTCAAAGATGATTCAGGACTCAAGACTCCAGGGGTATACAAAATAGCCTGTGAGTGCGGAACAGATTGCATCGGACAAACTACCAGGACAATTGAGGAGAGACAGTTATAACACCAGAGATATATTAGACTTAAACAAGACACAAAGTCTGCGATTGCCGACCACGTTATTTCCACAGGTCATAAAATCCAATTTAAAGACACGAAAGTCCTCCATAAATGCTCGAATTTTTGGGATAGCGTGTTATTGGAAGCCATAGCTATTAAAACTAACGGTGGAAAATTAATGAATCGTGACATGGGTTTCCACCTCAGCAAAGCTTGGGATCCTGTACTTGTGGATCTCGGCGTTACGCAGGCGGGAGTGGATGCCCATGAGGTCCCTAGAGATACCGGTGATGCTCACGATGCGGCGGAAGGTCCGATTACGTTAGCCGCTGTAGAGGGTCGCACACGGACTGGCGAGTCGGAAGGACGCTATTGGATACGGACCAGAGCCAATCAGCGAACGACACGCTCCTCGATGCCTGGCGACAGATATAAAGGAGCGACTCATCCCCGGACAGGAGTAAACACTTGAAAACGATGGCAGTGACCGCCGTCGAAACGTCGTGGCCAATGCCTACGTTCACCCGGCTGGAAGCCCAAGAACTACTGAAGCAAACTGTTATCCCACCAAATGAATAAATTTTACCAAAGATTTCACAAAATATATTAAGGAACGTTAAATTGTCCAACGGAGTATTTAAGAATCTAACGTTTTTATTCGTGGTGAAGGGTTATTTAACTAGTAATCATTTTTATATGCTTAACAATTAATTATCAATACTCTCTCTTCTTACATTATCAATTCAAAATCAGAAAACTTCGCTTTTACTCGTACATGGGCAAAGTTCTTTTATAGAGATATTACATATAGAAATGTAAACGAATGAACTCTTGATCTCCTTCGTCGAGTCCACCATACATCTAAATCCCTTTACTCAAACCCGAGTAACTTTGCTCCTGACATCGCCGCTAGGCGCAACGATACTGTATCAGCAAAAACTGGGAAGCAGAACAATTAAGCTGTGTATAAGATAACATGACTTAACCAAAAAAATATTTTTAGTCAGATTTGAAAAGAAAATATTAATTCTAACATTTAGTATTTAATTAAAGGGATTATAATATATATAATATATTAATATGCTCTTTTGAGAGTGGATTCAGAAGGTAGGTCCTCAATAGCAAAATTAATTTGAATTTTTTCAAAACTGCCAGCAAAATGGCGTTGTTGAAGTCGAATAAATATATTTCCCGAGCAGGATAACAGGCCACATTAATCCGCTCTAGTTAAGCTGATATTAAATATTTCCCCTTTCTTCGTGTATTCACGACGAGCTCTTTCAACGTCACACTGCTACTGGCTGCATTAAATGCAATCCTCTCATCCGCACATTGAAACTCATTACTTTTTTCACTCGCTCAGATTGCTGGAACTGCGTATTATGGTAGGGAATTGACAACGCAGGTCGGTTTACACCTTTGTAGTTTTCATACGGATGCGTCATTCTGTGTATTTGTTCGCATCCCTTTGTCTCGGGGTCACGCCAGTTATTGCGAGAGCGTGTGCTTTATTGCTTTTCTAATTCCTGGAATATCTCTAAACTACAGCACTGAAATAGTAGTTTCATAAATATAACTATCACTCGGAATTAATGCATCATTCAATACTGCCAAGTATAGCGAATATGACTTTATTTTGTTTCTTTCCTCTAGAAATAAAAAAAATCTCATGGTACGTGGATTTTATGAAATAATCTAATAAAATGTTTTTAAAAATGTTAATTCGCAAAACGAAAATAGAAGAAAATTAAATTTCAATTATAACAACGAATTATTTGCCCTACATGTTAAATTCAGATTTAAATATACAATACTATAGATTTTTTTAGAAAAAATAATATAGGTAACGGTTCATTTTGTTCGATATATTTTAAAATGATTAGGTACTCAATGATTGGTTGTGTGGTCAAGAGACATGTACAATCGCGATACGGCACATCAGTATTTGAATTGTAGATGCCTATATAGTGGAGAAAGGGAATGAAGATTACGTCATTTCAGGAATTTAATATTTTGACTCTAAACATTATTCTATTGTTGACGGAAAGTAAGATTAAATGTTCATTATTTCTTTTGCTTTCGTTATATTTTAGAAGAATATGACTGAAAAGTAGAAAACTGTGGCTTTTAATTATTGAACTGCAATTAATAAAGAAGTAGTAATGCACTACAATTATGAGTACGATTTATTAATAACTAGCTGGGTGCCTGTGATTGCCCAAGAATTTATTTATATTAGCACGATACAGTATTTAAATTGACAATAATATCTTTATCGACGTTTCATTATACAGGTTTATGACTACGTGTGATTAAATCGGCATCCCGAATGACACATTTTGAACATTTATTAAAATTTTGTTTCCCCACAAATTCCAATAAAAATTTAATTATTAATTTATTAAAGAACTTCGAACCTTAATATCAATTTTTTCCCTATACCTGACCATAATAAATTAAGAACTAAAGTATCACATATATTGCAAAGTAATACCTTCAGTAATACAACGTCACACAATAAAGTTAATGTGAACTAGCTATTCAATTACATTTGTGCCACAAAAAAAATTATGAAAAATAATCCGGATATAATTTTTACTACAGCAGCTATGGAAAGGGGTGAGTACTTGGAAAATGTCAACACTATATTATCAGACAAAACAATTTATGAAATATGTAATAGTAATAATAATAATGTTATTAATTTAGTCATTGATAAATTAAGTGTCTTCCTCAGAAGGTTGAAAGTTTATAATCATATTGATAATAAAACCTTCCAGTCTTTATAAATTTCTTCTGATAAGATAACAAGAGCCTATGGTCTACCCAAAATTCATAAGCCCATTTTCTCTCTAAGAGTTAAAGTAGCTTCAACAAAATTTTAACTTTTTTGTATAACTTCTTAAAAAGAACTTAAATTGCGCAGTACATTATTCTGTTAAAAATTCATTCAAATTAGTAGAGAAATTACAAAATTTAAATTTACTTATGACCATATTTTAGTTTCTTTAGATGTTGTTTCCCTGTTTAAAACTCATTACCTAAATAATTAATTATAGAAAGTTTCACGAAACGATGGTACAACAATTTTCTGGTCTAATTTTGAACGCAACTTATTTTGAATTTAATAATTCTTATTATCACTAAATAAGTGGACCTCCAATGGAAATCCTTTGTCCCCTTTATTTGCAGTTTGATGACATATTTGGAAGCCATATGTATCTCATTATTAGATTTAAAACCATTAACATACTTCAGATACGTTGATTATATTTTTTGCATCATTTAGAAAACTAAATTAGATAATTTCATCCAAATTTTCAATAGTTATTTTCAAAATTTAAAATTTACGTATGAAATAGTATAAAATTCCTCTTTTAATTTTCTTGTCGGTCTGATAAAGGCTTTCAATAAAAATGTTATAACCAATTAGTATCAAAAATTTACATATTCTGGAATAGTTATTAATTATATGTCCAATAACCCCATTGCTCAAAAGAAAGTCATGGTTTATTATCTCGTAGATAAGGCTGTCAAGTTATCACATCACAAATACCACAAGGAAAATCTAAATAAAGGTAACAATGTTCTGTTACTAAATTCATACGCAATCAATTTCATCAATAAACATGTAAAAATTAGATTGAATACAGTCAGGTATTCCACAATAATTTATCTTTTAAAACGATTAATAACAGAAAAATTAATTTCTTAATTTTACCGTATATAGCTAGCATACAATATAAACTAATTGACTTGTTTCATAATTACGGTGTATATGTAGTTTTAAAACAATTAATAATTTAAATTTCGTTCAAAATATTGAAGATATTGTCTGGAAAGACATAATGTTATCGACAAAATTAATGATTTTGATTGTATTACATTGTATATTGGACAAACAAAAAGGGCTTTAAAAACTCTCATTAAATAACATAAAAACATCAAATTACACAATGTACACAGCTATGTGCTATTGGCCGTCTTTTTATTTAATTTAAAATGTTTCTTAATTTTAAACATATATTCCACGCTTAACAGATGAATAATAATCTCGTTTGACATGTTACGTGAGGGCATTAACTATCCTGTTGCAAGTTCTATATGTCTTTAGGGCTGGATCACTTTTGGCATGACAGAAGGAAAGTAAGGAAGCGGAATTAGATGCATTATTGATATAGATTGGGATAGATGAAATTTATCCCTTAAACGTTACATAGTTTCATATTGAAGCACATTCAGTACTTGTGTCATTAAAGATGCAAACAACCGATTCTATAATTTTCTACTGAAAGTTGAATCATTATTTTATACTCAAAAAACTTTTTCAAATCATATTTTCTAAATTACAACTCATAGTCAAACGAATAAATTGAATCACAATTAGTGGTGTACCTTCCGACAGAAATATGATGTGAAATCTCTCGTCATCTTGAGAAATGGTTATTGTTGTTGCATGAGTGATGGGGTTATTTTAGTCTCAACTTCCCTTAGAGACTGGCTGTCCACTTAACCTTACGCTTCTCCCCGGAGACATAAATCATCTGTTGCTCTGCAAGCTGACAACTCAATTATACTACACGAAGCAATCTACAGAAAGAATCTATACAAAAAAAAATTAAGGGAAAATGTGTGATAGAAAAAAGGTAGCAAATAATATTTGAATAATTAAGAAACTAAGTAACCCAATGATCTAAGGATCCGCAAACTGTATTATCCCTTAAATGCAAAGGCAGGAGCAGGATAGATGACGTACATTTAATGTTTACTGCTAGTACGACATAGAAATTTAATAATTTCATAATAATCTAAACCTATAATTTAATTTAGTTATTAAATGCAAAATTAATTTCCTATAATGTATTATTCAAAGCTTCCTTGTCATTTCTCTTAGCTCCTTCATATCGGGCTATGCACTTTTACAATGTAATAAACAGTAAAGGGTTGATAAAATATAATGACGTAAATAAGAGAGCCGAATAAACGAACAAAACTGTTTTGTTTGTTTAATTACGAATCGGGCGCTCAGTTTGTGTAACGAGGTGTTAAAATGAAACAATGCCACTTATACTCTTTGAGTTTCACGTCACAACACAAAATTTCAAGCCATTTGAAGCCTTCCTTCAAATTTAATTACTTTTACGTCGTCTCTTAAAATGGAATATTTATATTTAATTTTACTTAGGTGGGATCCTTAATGTATTTGAACTTGAGAATAACAATTAAGTACATTTTTAATTATATTTTTAAATAATACATTTTTATATACGTCTATATAGTATAAATTGAAGTATTTTCATTAAAAGTAAATTTAAACTTGTCTGGTTTTCATGTGTCTTTAACTTCCCGAGGATAGACAAAATTATGTAGCTTTTGTGGTAACATCTAATTGATGCTAGAGACGCCAATGATATGCAATAATTTTTCATATTATAATTAATTACACACACAAATATATATATATATATATATTGTAACATGTAAAGTTACAACCCCAGCCAAAAGAAATGCAAGCCGGGAATGTACCTTGTAAGGAGCGACTTGGACGAATTGTGCGTCAAACCAGCCGCAGACGATTGTTGTCTGGCAGACGTATTGTTGTCTGGCTGATGTAAGCGAACACGGTTGGGCAGTCGTTGGTGGGTTATTGGAGGTGAAATACTTGTTTCATAGAGTTAAGGATGAGTGCGTGACAAGGCCTGTCTTCGATTCTCTATTCTCATGCTCTGAATCTGAGTTAAAATGTGGAATTAATCTTTTGGTGTTTTTCTGAATAAAAAATACCTGTCGCCCTATAAAATCCCTAAAATTATATATCAACGCAGAGATCAGCTGAACAGGGAAACGATCGATCTGCTACAATATATATATATATATATATATATATATATATATATATATATATATTGTAGCGGATCCCGCGTTCCTTCATATTCGCGGATTTCTCAATTCCTTTTAGGGCGCCAGGTATTTTTCACAAAAAATACCAAAAGATGATTTTAATAGTTTTAATTCCAATCAGGGCACGAGAAATAATTATATCTGCAGGGCGTGGTCATTCTCTCGTCGTCCCGCCGACACAACCTGCTCCTTCCGTTACCCCATGACGACTCTCAAACTCGCCAGACCACATTGTTGTCCCAGGTTGCGTCAGTTCCTCAACAATTGCAACTCGCAAGCTGGCCTGCATTGTTAAGTGTAACTTTTCGTGTTACAATATATATCACATCTGAAGCTTCATATACCTACAGGCCTAAAAATGCCAGTAGCTCAATTATTGTTTAAGAAACAGCCGAGTCGAGTATTAAAATGACTTCATGTACGCTGTTGTAAATTATAAGCGAATGAATTCATGACGCAATCGTTGGATATCTCTCAGAGGGAGGGGAAAGAAAAATAATATCATCCATATCGAATACTGTGGGTAATTGAAGAAACAATTGGTTCTGCTGGCCGTATTGCACTTCAAACGATTATAAATTTCACTGCGCCAGCGGAATTTGCAAGGATTTCCTATTTACATATTAAGGGAATGAGGATGACCGTCTCTTTACCTTGTACGACAGCAAAAAAATTTACGCACTATAAATGGCTATGTCCGAGCAATTCAGACAACGCGAGAGCGATCGACAATTTAAATTTCCAATCGAAAATGACTTCAATGATGGTTAGTTCAAACCACTTTTGTGGTAAAAATATAACTATATATTTGGAATAATTTATAGCGCAAGTCTTCTCCCAAATTCTCAAATTTTCCCAGAAATTTAACAAGAATTCATGAAGCGTTTTATTTCTAAAACCTCGTGCTTCTTTTTGGATATACGCGTAGAATTCTATAGAATATGTTTTTTAAGAAACAATACATAGATACTTGTAATTATAAAAATCTAGGCATTAGTTAATAAATATAGATAAATTAATAATTGTTAACCTATATATTTTCATGTTTATTAACGATTAATAATTTATTCTTAACAAATGCATAAGCAAATAACTAATTATTTTACATAAATTTACTACATAATTTCATATTTTTAGCTGACATTTTGTCCGGACGCAAGTAAAATACCTTAGAAAAGGTACAACTACATTCAATACAGTTTTAATAATATGTTTCATATGTATTTTTTTGGAAAATAAAACAATAAATGTTGAAAATTTAATTATATTTAGAATGATATCAGGTAAAATGTATTTTAAAATATTCAAAAGCCAAACAACCATACTTATTCCGTATCCCCTCCCTTTTCAATTCTCTTCCTATGCTACTTAAGGGGAGTTGCTCGTTTGTAGAATACCCTGTTTCCTTTTAAAATTAGTCTGTTTTATTGGAGGATATAGCTTATAATAATTTACGACCTTTACTCACGATGCATCAAGATGATAAATTTGCTTAAAAACAATGATTTTGAGCCCATAATACTTATATAAGACAGTTTCTGTAAACCTTAATACATTTTCTGGTAGTATCATCTACACAGCTCTAATTAGCTTAAATGAAAAGAAAATATTTGTTCTTTTACATTTTATCCTTCGATTAAAAGGGCTTTATCCAATTTGCAACTGATTTAGAAATTGTTACCTCATCCCATTAATTATTAAATTACACAATAAAGACGAATTGAAAAATAAGTCCGGTGATTTTTTTGAACTATGAGAATTCGTTTGGCAGGATATAATTTACGCATTTATACCAATAATTAAAATTTAAGTGTCTACCTCTGACTGCGTGCATGTTGCTCTTATGTTTGTCTTGAATAGGCTTCGAAACGGCTCTATGAATTTCATTAAAAATTTGCGTGTTTAAAAACATAAATAAATAATTGTGCATATTTTATTTAGATAATATTAACATAATGTAACATAAATATTAATTTTACGGGAAGGTTTCTTGGCTTACGTTCATTAGAATCTCTAAAACGTGAATGTGGGTCTTGATCTTTTCATGCTTCAAAACAGCTTAACGATTCGCAATGAAAATTTCATGGTTTGAAACAGGAATTTTAAATCAATTTTCGTGTATGTTTCATTTCGATGTCTTGCAGAGCTCATAAGCTATTAATGTAAATATTTATAAATCCATTGAATTGTCGCGCTAAATATGGCGTGAAAACCAACTGCGAGTTAAAAATTCTGTAAGCGGTCCTATACAATGAATTTCACTTATAGATCATGAGATTCTACATGGCGTGTTTACATACGCAGTAGGGAAAGTAGAAGGGGCTGGGTAGTATTGTCGTTTGAGTAGGTACTACCCCTCCAAGTGGCCTGGCGAAAAGCTACTATCATTGTAAAGAAAATAGTATTCATACGAACTGGATATGAAGACTGCGACGAGATCTTTTAAACACATGCTATACTTATTATCTATTATGTTTTAAGGATACGTTTATTGGCGTACAAAATATCCTAAACTGGCAGAAATATACTTCCTAACGCCAATATTTTCAGAATTTACTTTCACTGCCAACTTGTCGCAACAATAGAAGGAATAAAAGTGAGCCGATGTTTACCCCCACTACAATATAAGCGGAATTGTCCACTGCGCATCGTCTTGACACATGACTAGCTAATTCTCCTGAGCTTTACTGTTTTATTATAAGCGTAATTTTGGCAGCGTGAGTGAGATAGAGAGCGAGCATTCTCGATCCATCTATTGTTGCAAATGTGTGAAGGCGAGACCTGCTAAAAACCAACTGCGAGTTATAAGATTTGCCTTCAAGCGATCATAAATAAACGATACCGTATTTTCGGTTTTAGAACAAAATATAACGCGAACGAAGACAGGGGCATAGCTAGTTAAGCTAATAAAGTTACTTTATTAGATCTAAAGACTGGTTTTGTAGCTCAAAATAAATAAAGCCAGTTTAAATTATTATTGTTTAATTTTTCCAGGCATGTAACGCTATGTTGGTAAAAATAATATGTATAAAAATAAATAAACTATACTGGACGCTTAATTATCATGTAAATAAAATTACTCAATAAAAATTCCGTATTGTTCTCTTTTACATATGAAGACTTGCCATTAAATGAATTTATGTGACTATATTCATGTGCGTTTATTATTAGTTTTATCAAAAGTAAAACGGATTCGAACGAGTTTTTTTATAAGCGCAATGGCCTTGGAAAGTTTGAAATATTTACTTTCCCTCAACCTTCCTGAATCAGAAACAGATAATAACCCTGAAATTATAATTATATTCGTAATATATATTGCCTTATAATTAAAGTTCATGTTGATGAACTCTAGCGACGTGTAATTAGCTACGGTTCCTGGGAATCCACGACGTATAGGTTATTCAATGTTGAATGAAGTTTGAACTCCGTTTACGTACAGCTCGTTTGTTCGTCGAACCGCTATCGGTTAGAAATGTCGTTGTGCTAAGTTTCCGACGACAGCAGAAGCCGGTTTCTAGAATAGTGCATCGCTGTGTTTGACTTGTGGTTGGCAGCGCTCCAGCGTACTTGCGTTTTAACAAAGTCCCTTTTGTGGCTTCATTACGATTGGAAATCGAAACCCTTCACGCATGGGCAAGACGTCTCCCTCCATTTATTAAGCACACACAGTACGAATTCTTCTAAAGTATCATTACATAATAAAATTTATAAATTTAGTAATTTTCTATAATTCACTCTTTTTCAAAGTTCTATTTCCTTATTTTTCCTCCATTCTTCCTTCTTCTTAGCTTAACGCGAACTTCTTTACGCGGATTTTGTTTGGGTGCTTACTGCACAACAAATTAATATGTATTGACCTTCGGAAAGGTAAAGTCTAAGACTGAACATGTTTACTCTCGCGTTTTCATATGTAGATCTATTGGAAAGGGGTTCTATATATGAATGATTATTCATGATTAAATTAATGCTAAAAATCATATTGTGCTCAAATCATAAGTGACGTTTTTCAGTGAACGATAACGATTCTGACTATGTTTATAGCCATAAAAAGTGAGTTATTTTCTGGTAAACCTTTCGAGTACTCAGGAGGAGAAAGGAATTTATTTTCTGCCATAGCACATTGTGTCGATGGTAATTTCAATTTAACTAATTTTATAATATTTTCCATCAAAACATTATTTACTTAATATTAATGCTTTTATCAGCAGCAATTCAGCTTCCTGAATAGATCCAGGAGCAGATCTCAGCTCACATATCGCCAACACCCTGAGACTTTATTGCTTCCCACCCACGCCCTCTATTCGTCCTCCGGGGCTTTGCCACGAGAAAGTATGGCCGTCTATCCGCCACTTGCTTTTGGCCCTCGTGCGATAAAACTCCAATAAAACTATTTAAATTTCGAGCAAAGGGAGGAGAAAGGGGAACTCAGTATTTATCTTGTTTTCAAGCAATTGTTAGAAACTTTAGCCACCGCTGAACCTTCGCGTGATGCTACAACTCTGCTATCGTCTTGTACGAAGTTATAGTAAGTCAGACATGAACCATTTCGACAATTGTTTAATGTTCTCCCGTTTAAAACTTACAGAGTAAGTTGCTCACAAATAAAGTAAAAGGTTGTAACAACTATTTCTCAGATTAATTTACACTAAAAAACATATCACAAATTAAGTTTTTTGAAAACTTTTTACTTGCAAAATTTTATTCATCACTAAGCACAACTATGATTTATAAATTTTTCAAACGATTCTACATAGAGTAAAAACCGTTAATGACAGAACTCTTTTTTGTCTTGGAAAATAAGTATTCATATTTGTGAATTATACAACGAATACATCAAATTTAAATTCGTCATTTTCTAATTGATTGCACTTTGCTACACAAAAACGTTTCATGTCTCAGAAAGAAAATATGATACAGATAGTATTTTTTTCTTGAATTAAAATATACTGACTTTTTTCTTCATCACCAAATGTCTTCGCGATAAACGAATTTATAATTTGAAACACTGTGATTTTTTAATTATTCTTACCAACCCATAAAGTAATCAATGATACATTTTCTGCAATATATTATCTGTTGAACCTCCTTCTTGATAGTCCTACAATACTTCGCCAGCAAATTAAAATTACAACATTTTGATACCTTTTTTCCATAGCGAAATCTCCTGATAAAAGTATTCCCCTTGTTCATCACAACAAGTTTTTCTTGGACTAAATCTAAAAGGGAATGCAGGAAGTATACATTCATGATTCTTTCTAAGTTTTATTCTAAGACGAAATAAGATCGTTGACAATATCACGGAAATTTTCCGCCTTTTTACTTCGGAAAGAAAAACTGTTACTTTTTTTAATCCTGGCTGATTATTGAAGAATCATCAATAACTTATAGGTAGATCATATTAAATACTGTATGATTCAGAATGTAGAAAATATTATGGGGTTTGAAATTATAAATACCTGTGTCTCTCGGTATTCTTATAGTGACCTGAAAAATATAAGGCAAATTGGTATTATGCAGAGAAATACTACCTGTTGAACATAGTTTTATTTAATTTACAATTTGAAAGTTAATTTCATAACATGTCTAATTTTCAACTATCTAATTAATTTTTAATTTCTATTTTAGAGGCACAAATTTTTCTTTTTTCATGATCTTTTGTTTATTTTCGTGAGTTTTTGATCGCTTGTTGTGTTTCCATATTTTTTTTTTTTAAAGGTCACATAGACTGCTATGCTTTAGCGACTACAAGTGTCATTTTTTACAAGTTGACAGATTTGATTTTAAATAATAATAACGATTCTGGTATTGTCTATTTTTGCGGTCGTTTACCTCGTAATTGTTTGGTGGGTCTCAGGTACTATTTTGTTGTTGTATTGTAATCCTCTTAGTAGGTACTATTTAAATTTTATATCAAAAATTTACTGTTCGCTACTTAATCTAATCATGTCTTTTTGATATTCATGGGAGTCCAAGATGGATTTGTAATGTTTGCTTTGTAGGTCTGTGTTGGTGGAATTTGGGGCACTGATTGATGACATGATCTATATTTAAGGCGCTAACGACGCTTTTCCAATCTTTCTTTCCTCTCTTCATCAAACTTAGTACTTAGTGAGGTGTTCCACAGTAATCTGGGCATTTCACTGGTCACCTATTGGTGAATTCTTTGTTATAATGTAAAAATGCATTCTTCTTCTGTCTCTAGTTATTTTTATAGGTATGTAGCGTTGATCTCTTTTCGTGACTAAACATTTGTTTAATTAAATTTGTTAGTTTGGTTATGGGTCGTTCTGGCTTCATTTTTTATTTCAGTTAATTGTTTTATTTTTATAGGATTTGTAGTATCGGAAACAGTGCAATAACAAAGGGTGTTAGATTGGGAAGGGATACTCTGATGGAAGTTAAGAAATTCTGCTACTTGGGAAGCGTAATATGGTAGAAGTATAGTAGACATAAAGAGCAGGATAGCACAGGCAAGGAAGGCTTTCTCGAAAGAGGGGGATTTACTTACGGGTAATATAATTGTGAATATTAGGAAATCGTTGATAAAAATTCGTAAATTTTTCTATGTGTGACACGATGTTCGGCAGGTCCAGTTTTCATTCAAGATTTTATATACTAATCAGACAGGGTTCGCAAGAGATGGGGATTATAAACTTTCATAACCAGGAAGTGTGGTCTGATGAAAATCCCTATGCTGTTGCAGAAAGAAGGCTTCAACATTATTTATTAATCAACGTATGGGTAGGTTTTCTTAGTGATATATTACTAGTACCATTCATTCAACTAAAAAGATAAAATCGGGATTATTATCATGAATTTATTGTTAACGTATTTCCCATTCTTCTGGAAAATTTGCCACACTTTGGCCTTCCCGTTTCCCAAAACGTCAATCCCCTAAATTTTTGATTATGGGGATACTTGAAGACATTAGTCTCTGGCTCCCCAGTCAATGATATCCAGAAACTATAAGATCGCGTTTTAAATGCACGACAGTTCTTACAACTACAACTGATATTATTTTAAAGAGAGCCACGGACGGGCATCGCAATGAGCACTACCATTAATTAATAAGTGTCATTCATAGAAGTCACGTACAACCTATCCTATGAAAAAATTTAGACGTCGCAGAAAGTATGCGTTTCTGTATACATGTGCACTGGTATTATTTTCATGCTGTAATGTGTGCTGCCACATCTCATAATTTTAAATGCTTTAATTTTCAGCCACTATGAAGTAAATATCTCGGAAAATACACGCTTTCGAACACAGATTTCCTGTTCTTTTCCTTTCACCAAATTCCACTTCATGAAATTACGTACCATTTTACGTTTTAATGAATAGAATAAATTATTATTATATATAAGATAAATTCTATTCATATTTAAAGTTTCATGTAGCTTTAAATAAGCCGTTGTTTGTGTAAATGTGCTGTCGAATACTTATATATTAATAAGGAAAACAAAAACATTTTACAACACTGGAACAAACTGGTTAAGTTTTATATTGCAAGGAGGAAATACTAGGAATTACACTGCTTTAATGTGCTTATTTGTTTATTGTTTTTGTGCATGAAGTGACTGATTTTGCTTTTAGATCAAACGAGCTCAACAGGGGCCAAGCTATTAGTAGACATAATATTTTCCCGAGAGTATTTATTTTATTAGAGTTTTACGATTCAAGTGATTGTTTCGGGATTTACTGTAAAAATAATTGTCTAATATGTGGTACTCCTGAAATCATTTAATAAACAACGTCATAGATTGACTTCATAATATTTAATTTTTATTCATGTGCATGCGTAATTTAATAGTACATTCATGATTCTTTCTAAGTTTTATTCTACTGATTTCTACATTATTCTCGTACAGCGAGAGTTCATAATGGTAACTCATACCTACATTGTGAGAGGAAATAAAACAAAAATTAAATTAAAGACTACAGATTGGTATCAATAGCGGTACAAATATGAAAAATTTGTCTCCTGTACTGGTCATTCATATAGATTCCCTGAAAATCGTTCGATTTAGATAACATAAATTGTTACGGTTGATTCTTAAGTTTAATTCTAAAATCATTGTTATCGAAAACTTATGGTGGTTTGTAGTTTTATCTGTAAATAATAAAGTAAAAATAGTAAAATTTACGTGAACGTAAAATAAAAGTTTATAAACATTACGAGATAAAAATGAGAAATAGCCACATATACAGAAGTATAAAACAAAAAGTAAAATAATTCTGTTCGTCTTAAGCTGATGATACTCGAAGAATGGGGTAACTAGCTATAAAGTTCAAAATATACGGGAAGCTATGTAAATCTGAAAAATTTAAAATATATAGTATAGCTAGGACATAGATATACATACATATGTCTGTGTATGTTACTCATTCAGAATAATATATTCATATATAATTTAATTTAAGGATTATTTACTCTGTATTAATATTTTTAACCACCTGTAAAATATGGGAATTTGGTGGCCATTATAAATTTGTATAATATAATTTTAATGCTAACAGAAAATATACTGGAAACCACAGATTTAATGTAAAACGGCCCTTTGTATTAAGGTAAATAATTTAGTTTTCAAGAGCATTTTTAATGTAACACAGTCGGTAACAGCGAGCTCAATTAAGTAATTGCGAAAAACGTAAAACAAAGCTTTTGTTCTCTTACAAGGCCTGGAAGAAAGTAATATCTGTTTCTCCAATCAAGTAAAAGTAAGTAAGGAATAAAACACGTATTACTGCGACGATGTTTAACGTGATATCAAAAGTTTTGTATCACACCACTCTACAATGAAAGAGAAATCGGGATAGACAACGATCGTATACAACTGAAACAAATTGTAAGTTGCTGAAACACTCTTTGCAGTTGAATTACTTGGGCTAATTTTCACGAGAATTTGACTCCACGTGACGAGAGTTAAATAGGGCTGAGTCAAACAAATGTTATTAAATCAGGTAAGGAAAACTTTTGGTTGTACTCCAAAATTTTCTTTCAGCAGTATGGAAATATTATTTTTATTACGCGAGTAGTTAAAGTACTAACTAAAACCTTGATATTAGGTGATCCAGTAAATTCGTAAACATACAACATAATTTTCTCACAGAATACTTGCTCTTTATCTATTGTCTTCTGCTGTGTATCTATAATAACCGATTAAATAAATTGACTAAGAAAAGCCTATTGCATATACGTACTGTATAATATATGTATTATAGTATTATTTGTGTCGTACGTTTTACGGCATAAACGAAGCTAATTTCTGCTGGCGAATTGATACGCTTACCACGTATCACACCAAATTCGGAATGTGTCACGAAAGATGACAGTCCACAGTCGACCCGGTAGACCCAGGCCATCGATGGACTGTAGAGCCAAAGATGAAGAAGAAACGAATCTAATTATGTGAATAATTTTCCATTATGGAACCGAACGTTACGTCAATACTGACAAATTAGTAGTTTTATTAAATTAATATAAGAAGTGGGGTCCTGGATACATAACAACATGTACCTAATGGGACCGATAATAAATTAATATTCTGTTGACATATTGTAATTAATTTCTAGAAAGAGAATTAATCTGTTTGAGGTTCAACCCTCTGTCAGGGAATTTGTGTACAAATATTTATGTATAAAAATTAACATTTCACGAAATAACTTGGAGAATTAATTGTGATAATTTCAGTTCAGTATAATAAATACCAATTAATTTAATGAATTATAACAGCATATTTGTCAGATCTTTATTTTATTTACAAGATGTAATATATCTTGTTTGGTCTCACATGTGAGTCTGCTTTAGGTATTAACATTTAGCTGTTCATGGTCCCCACTCCATAACACCTTCCGCCGAAATTTAAATGTCACATAAACTACTTATTTAATTAGTAATGTTTAAATGTTTATGTGACTCGGTTAACCGTAACTGGAATGAAAAAAATATTTTCATCCATTTGTAATACTTTTGTGGTACATTTAGCCAGTATCATTTAACGATTACAGAAGTAGAAACTTCGCTTACTATAAAATATTCACCCACTTGGAACACGTGACAGTATTTTTCACAAATCTCTTAGAATATTCTGCTGTGAAACGTTTGGTAGCGTTGAATAAACTGCAGCCATTTATGAGTGTAAGCGGACGTGTTGGTGGTGTGTAATGCCGTGTTGCATCCAGGAACTTTAATGTAGTCCACTTGCGGGTGGAAGGGGCGAATACTGCCCGCTCTGCCTGGAGGATGGGACACAATTTACCTGATGCATTCTGCAGTCAAGGCTGGCGGATTATCGGGGATATATTACCCGAGTCCGAGTACATAACGTGGTGTCTCTACATAACTGTGTCCGGAGTGACACATTGCAGTGACTCGATAGCTAGACAGGGAGGCGTGCCTCGTTTCCCAGCAAGATTTTGATTGAACAGTAGACACCTACTTTTATGAAGCGTCTTTAACAATGTTACCTTTATTTTCGTTTCAAATATTACTCTTAAACAATTTTTCTTATTAAAGTTTAACGACGGTCGACTAGTTTGTCATTGCCGACGGTACACATTCCTAATACAAATTTACACAGTAAACCTCCAATAACTAAGAACATTTAAACTGAAACATTGATATAGTGTGAATAAAACCACAGAAAAGTTGTCTCAATATATTTATTCTCAGAACGTTTCGGCCATAGCCATTATCAACTGTAATTACAATATATATACAAGATTATTTATAGCATGAAGGATATATTTTTACAATTGGCAACAACCACATTATTCCATTTTCACATCTATTTACCTGGATCTTTCCTCTTAGCGTCTTCTTTGCATATACTATGCTGTAATGTGTCCCCACATGTTGTATGCAACTATTAAATAGATTTAATAAATATTAAGAGCAAATGTAAACTATATTAATATAATTATTATGATAGAAAGTTGACTAGCGTAGTAGCTGCGCTGACTAATGTAGTAGGTACCGGTAAAAGTTCAGATGACGACACGTGGTTCAGTTCGGAAGACAACAACAAGCGCAATGGTTGTATGATAGTATATGCAAAGAAGACGCTAAGAGGAAAGATCCAGGTAAATAGATGTGAAAATGAAATAATGTGGTGTTGCCAATTGTAAAAATATATCCTTCATGTTATAAATAATCTTGTATATATATTGTAATTACAGTTGATAATGGCTATGGCCGAAACGTTGTGAGAATAAATATATTGAGACAACTTTTCTGTGGTTTTATTCACACTAAATTAATTATATAGAGTTGTTTTTTACATTAAATATCTGAAACATTGAATTAAATCAAATTGATAATATTAGTGTCCTTAAGGAAATTTATAACATTACTTATTTCTTCTTTATCGCCATTTAATGACAGGCTGTCATCTGTTGAAATGTATCCTACGTTGTGAGAAAAAATTATTGCAGTTCAATATAATGTGTCCCATGTTCTTTTGTACGTTACAAGTGTCACATCCCATGTAAAAGTATTCAGAAACAGATATTTTATCGGTTATTCAATAACCGGTTTATTAATGGCTGCGCCACGTTTGGCAAGCGATTCTAACCCAAGCTCTTTTATTCTGAAAATTTTAGGTACTTCCTGATCAGGCGATTACTCAAGAAGGTAAAGACCTAAACAAACTACGTCAACAATTATCAGACAACAATGACGAATTCATACAGTCCTGGAGTAAGATAAAGGCACACAAGTTTCATAACTGTGCATACAATTTTACTTGGGCCAAGTTTTTAACCACTCTTAATCCCACGTTATCATGCTTGGCCCACTCGGAACCTAAATGTGAAATAAATAATCCTACTCAAATACGGATCAAGTCAAGTGAGATTTTCAATGAGGAAATAAAGCATTTTCAAAATTACTGGGTTATATTCTCCAACCACCTAAAAATATGCTAGCAGCCTGTTCGCAGAGTATAACGAAATTCAAAGAAAGAATAATTAATTATCTATGGATTAAAAGATAAATATTGATCTTAGTGTATATAAAATTTCGAGAAGTGAAGTGGAAAATAAAGTCATATATAAAAGAAAGGGAGTGACTTTTGATATTTAAATTTGCAGTGAAGTGCTGGTTATCGAGGACAGGTACCGAGACCAGTCAAACAGAATTAATAGTTGAAAGGTTTCAATATAAATGGGTAATGGAATATTACTTTCTCGTCTTTTATTTAGTTATTTATTACTTTTTCTCGTTGAATATAACGTTTGAATCGTAATTGTATGTATTTTAACGTTGCTATCGTGCTTTTTCCAATGCAAATAAATTATTCTATACGTCTATATTGCTCCTGCCATCGGTAAAAAGCAACGGATGTTTGGGAAAAGGGGGGGGAGAAGGTGAAGCTGATAAATTATCGCGGTTCTTAGATGGAGAGGAAACCTGCTCTGGTGTGCAGCAACGCAGCACTTCAAAACACACACCGCCGCAAGTAAGATGGTACTTACAATGTAAGTTATTCACCATTTGCATATTTTCAAAGAATTATTTCCAAATAATAATATAATTTATAAATAAAATTAAGTTATGTCTGATATTTCCACTAAAAAATTACTAAATGATAATTTCGTAAATTCGTATTTATGATATAATAATATTAAAACAGTCTTTTTAATGGTTGACAATCTAGAACTAAAAAGAAATATCTGAATTTCTTTTCTTTGTACGATGTTTTAATTGAAAGTCAAGGTTTTCAAACGCTAATGATCAATTAAAAAAGAAAAATATCATTGCCATCTCGCATAATACTCACTGGGTCTCAGCTCAACTAAACCAATTGAGTCCATAACAACTGATTCTTATAATTAATGCGCGCTCCGTTCTTAGAGGCGAACAAAATTTGTTGCTCTTCATATCGTTACGGTTTTTTCATTCTTAATATTTTTCATACTAATCTTTCCTTTTATTTAGTTGGATATTTAAACTCTCACTCATGAAATCATGGAACAACTAAACAAAAAAATACACCCATTACGAATTTTTTTTGATCTATCCAAAGCTTTTGACTGTGTAGACCATAATATCCTCCTAAACAAAATGAAGTTTTATGGAATAACAGGAATTTCCCATAATTGGTTCTCCTCTTACGTAACAAATAGGAAACAGAGGGTTACATTCAAAGCCTCCAACTTTGGACAAATTATTAGCTCAGACTGGGGACAAATAAAGACTGGGGTTCCACAGGGTTCCATTCTAGATCCATAGCTCTTCTTAATATATATTAATGACTTACCTAGATCCATAAATTCTTTTTCTAAAACTATACTTTTTGCAGATGATACTAGTATTTTGGTAAAAAATAAACAAAATAGTCTGAAAAATGCTGCCAGTGTTACATTTAGCCAGATGCTTCTCTGGTTGTCAGCCAATTGTGATAAAACTCACTTCATGCTTTTCCAGACAAAGAATGCCAATTTGAACTCAATAAAACTAGCAACAAATAATTGAGAAATAACCGAAGTTGAATGTACAAAATTTTTAGGTATATCCATGGACAATAAATTAAACTGGAAGTATCATATTAATATTCTCCTACGAAAACTAGGCTCGGCAACCTTTGCTCTTAGAATTATGTCAAGCTGTAGTGATCCTAACATAAGAAAATTAGTTTAATTTCCATATTTCCACTCTACAATGACAGAAAACTGGAATACTAACTCACTTACCAGCATATTCAATCACTCATGTTATTTGTTATTAATAACAGTAACCTCTTCACACTAAACTCAGATATACATTACTTTGATACCAGAAGTAAAAACAATTTACACAACGAAGGGAAGTCTCTAACCGTAATACAAAAGGGTGTACATTACAATGCTATTAGCATATTTAATAAACTTCCCACCTCCATTAAACAATTAAAAATAAATCCAAACAAGTTCAAATATCAACTAACTTCTTCCTAAGCCACTCCTTCTACTCTGTTGAAGAATTTATGGAGCTAAATGTATCGTAGGGAAGATATTTATTATTATGAAAGAACATTATTAGAATACTAATTTTTTTAGTATAGAATGTAAAAATATTTATCAATTTTATATATAAGGTACAAATTGTATGTCTTCTGTATAGAAATTAAGAAAATCTTGTTATAAGTTAAAAATTAATGAATAGTTACAGTATATCTTAATATTAATAAAGCAACCTATGTAAAATCTCTGACTCGTTCCACATCCTTGAAGTTTGTGCTTCTCTATAGGATTTATGGAATATGATTTTATACTTATACTTGTTATTTTCATTTGATCTGAAGTTTCTTTTATTACTTTCCTTTCTTTTCTCTTGACTTTCTGTTGCCCATGTAATTGTCAATTTCCTCGCACTTTTTCTCCTAAAATAATTTATTGCTTTAATTATGTCATTATTTACTTCGCTACTTATCCTTACATAATACTTTCGGTATCCTGGGTCGTATGTTCCTGGCCATTTTTGATAGCCCCTACCTTTTCCAGAACTTTTATTTCTAAATCGTTATTCCACCAATATGTTTTATTTCTGGCGATTTTCTTTATACAATTCCCATACTTTTACATGCAGCTTCATGTATTAATTCTACTATTTCCGTGTTCATTCTATCGGCTGTAGTTTCCTCGACGTGCCTTTAAGTTCCACGTAGTCTTAGTTTGTTTAGGAATAAAACCGAGGTATCTTCTGTTTTGTCTTTATTTGTAGATTTTTGTTTCAAATACGCTATTTTATTGAAATGTTATTTTTGCCTTTAGAGGGAATGGCCTGATCCGCATACCGTTCCTCGATGTACCCAACCATCTCTAACTTTAGTAATATTTCCAGTTTTTCATATGGCGTAATGAATAACAGACTGCAGTTTTACGGTCCAGGGTCCAGGTATACTTATGTATATTTCTGTGTTCAAAAAGCCATTCCATATTTTGAGGTCATACTGTTCCATTACTTCTGTCTGACGCTCTCCATTATTATATTTTCTCCCCTCCCTAAATCTTCCTACTACTCTTCCACCTTCCCGCTTTCCCACTCTAAATAAAGCTCCAATTTAATAAATTTATCAAAAAATTTAATTTTCTCCGCATCTGGAGAGTTTTCAGTCGGTGCATAGGCAGTAAAAATAGACTTTGAGTTGTAGGTAGATTTGAATTAATTGTTCGTTATAACAATCCCACATTATAATCCATATTTTTAATTTTTTTGTGGATATATGATATTATAATAATAAAATTAAAATATCCATTGGTCATATTGTTTTTTTTTCACTTCAACACGTAAATTCTCTTAATCTTCCCCTGATAACTTTACAGTTACGTGGATAGATTTCAAAAACTTCTGCTGGTAATTTGTTCCATCATTTATAGTTAGGTTTTAAGTTGTTTTGACCTATTTTACAATTACGATCCCTTCTATTGTAATAATTTTCTCTACTAAATTTCATCCAATACCATGCAGGATTTTTGGCCAGCGTATGCTTTAACAATAATCCGTCGTTTACTTAATATTTTCCAACCTAACTGATGAAATTTTTCATTTCTTTGACCAAGTCACCGCTTTCAAATTTGGCCACTCCCATTTGTAATCTTTCTGTGTCTCGATCAGTTGTTTTCCGAACGGATGCCAACAAATGATCTAATATAGATAGCACGAGAGATTTTATATAGTTTTCTTAACGTAATGTAGTGACTTCCACGCTTTCTAGTCTTATATTACGTTTGATGTTTCAAATAGGTAATACTTCTCGGAGCCGCCAAAGTACTCACAGTTACTTTATTTTACTATTTCATAATCTCTAAGTTTACATTTAAGTAATTTTAATTTCTGTTCGTATGCTATGACAAGGGATTTGCCACAATGCGGATACCATCTTATGGCCTGTACTATTTTAACGCATCCCATACAGAATCTTATTACCTTGCTCTTGTCACAATTGATTTTCATTTTGTTATCCACTGTTCAATTCCTTATTTTTGTCTAAATCTTGAATGCGAAATTCTTCATCAATCTCACTTGTTTCCGATATATTACGCGATCGTCATTGAAAAGTCACACCTGAGAATTGAATGTTAGAAATTTAGTCATTTTCGTAAATAATAAACAATAATAGATCATTACCCGAAACATGTGGGAATCCTGACTTAACATTAGAGCATGAGAATATTTCATCTCTTACTGTAATAATATGTTGTCGGCCTCGCAAAAATTCCTTAATCCACAACTCACATGAGAAACCGTCCCTAAGCCGATTTGGCCCTAAAAAGGAAGGAGTTATTTCGAAACGAATTACAAATGTACACCACGATAAGATGCTCCATCAGCTTACAAACACCATCAAAACTTATTAGTCTAAAATTGTTAACTTCACACTCCTCCCTTTGTGAACTGGTACCACTATGGCTATTTTACAGTGTTATTGAATAGTGGAATTTCTTATTGATATAGGGAGCAACCTTATTAGGTATGGAATAATTACATCCCATTATGTATATTTAATTTCAGCAGGAATGTCGTCTATGCTGTAGTTTCTACTTTGTAACTTTGATATTCTTCTTCGTTAACATTTCACAGAGTTATTTATATTGGCCATTATTTGTATTAAAAAACGATTGAAGTGTGAATTGAATAGTTCAACATTTTCTGTATCCCCAGTGACAAGTTATTCATTGTGTTGAAATGATGATTTTCCTGATTGATTACCTATATAACTGATGCTCTATATAATGAAAAAAAGCTAGTCCAGTTGTTATTATTTTCGATAGGCTTTATTTTTAATTTTCAAGAAATTTATAATCTGCCTTGAAATAATTACATCTTTCCTGGCTGCGATGCCCAATTCTGTAAGCACGACTAATCCATTTCCATAATAAATCTTTATGTATATGCTGATTTCCAATTAGTCTGTATATGTATACTGGGCACGTTTCTTATTATGGCTTATAGTAGTATACTTTTTTCTTTACTTAATTTCCTTCATTACTTTGATTAATTCAAATTAAAACCATAAAATTAAATTATATTAACCTTCCAATTACAAAAAATTTAACTAGCCTTGACCGATTATTTGGATAAGAAAGTTTTCCATTATTCATGAACGTACTTCCTGCAAGCTACTGGAAATGAATACTGAAACAAAAATTATTCATCAACGTAATTGATTAACCCTCGATTCACGTTTCTTGTATCCGAATGGGAAAAATAATTAAGTGGTTTAATGGAAACTTTGTTTTTCAACCAAGGCGGCCAGTTTTAAGTTGATTTTATACCATGCAATGATCGTCATAAGTATATTCCACGTTGAGAAAGCAGTGTGCTTAAGCAGTTATGTCGCGATGATGCGCATAACTCGCACTTTTGCAGTGCCATAGTGTCTGTCGTAAAGAGCACAGGCGCACTCCGCGATCTTCCTTCCCAAAAACCTGCTTAGCATATAGACGAGTATTCGCGGCGTATCGGGACACAAATTTGCCATTATTAGATCGTTCCTTATACACGGCGAAGAACCCGACTCTTGTCTCTCGTTTAACGACAGGCGGTTTACAAGTGTTGGCAAACAAACGACTGTGCAGTGAACAAAATTAAGAGATGATACTTCAAAAAGCTCTCACCGTTCATACGTAACTACAAGGTGTCAGGACAGCTGATCTAATGGCATTAGTTCACACTATAATAACAAAATTTGGTGATAAGAGCGCACATTGAAGATTTATCATAAATGAAAATAATTAGTATTTCAAGAAACAGACCAAAGTTCACGAAGTAGAAAATGAAATAATGAAACAAGGAACGAAAAATGTCAACAGGGCTGAGAATCAAATATTCCTTCCATCATTATTTCAATGCACCGTTTGTGACCTTTCCATTAATGTTTGTTCTTCATTGCATTATTAAATAGGCTGTGAGAATTCAGACTTAACAAGAAACCTGTAAGCACGTGATTGAGTTGTCAACCGGGATAGATTAGATGGTTAAAGCAGTTGCCCGGGTATGGAACAGAATTCCCGTGTTCGATTATGGCATGGTCGATATTTTCTATCATTGATTCGTAAGTTACTTTGGCATCCATTGAAAGACTTGTTTTTCATGTGGTATTCAGTCCTAACAGTGGTTTGATACAACCCTCTATGCTAATTCATCTTGCGCAAGCATTTAATTTACGCCTAACTACCACATCCTACATTCTACCTAATCAGCTTATCGTATTCCATCCCTTGCTTCTGTCTTCTGTTCTAAACCCACACATTTCCCACTAAGGCTAATTTTAGAACACCCGTGACCTATTAATCTATCCCATCTCTTGGTCAACGTCCTCCATATTGTTCACTCTTCCCCTATTCTGTTTACAACTTCTTCGTGATTCTATCCACGATTTCCTAATATTTACACTCATATTACCCGTGAAAAATTCCTCTTTTTCACGAAAGCATTCCTTACCTGTGCTGTATTACTCTTTATGTCAGCTATATTTCTACCGTCCCTAGTTATTACGCATCCAAAGTTGCATAATTCCTTAACTTCCTTCAAAATATCCCTTTGTTATTCCACTGTTTCACTTACTACACTCCTTGGTTTTCCCTCTATTAATCCTCATATTGAACTCTTTTTCTAGGACCACGTTCATGCCATTTATTATGATTTACAAGTCTTCTTCTGGCTCCCCTAATACTACAATGTCATCAGCAAAGCGTGTTTTTTTTTATTTATTCCCCTTGCAGTATGATTCCTTTTCCATATTCCATTTTAATTTTCTGCATCGCCTGTTCTATATATAAGTTAAAATAGAATTTTCCTTTCCTCCTTTTTTTTGGATAACAGGCTACATGAGGGTGATCCTGAAACAGTCAACTCCCCTTTAATAGCATAGAGAGGGAATTGAAAAGGGGGGATGCGGAAGGTAGAACAAGGTAGCCAAGGGTTTACTAGGGCCCCCGGGCTATGGTTTAAGGATCCTACCCAGTGTTTCACCTAAAGAGATGCAGGGAAAACCCTAGAAAACCTGCATCAGGTAGGTCGGGCATTGGGTACTATTCTCACGCCCTTCCGAATGACGGGAGACGAGCCCGCTGTGGGGTCGCAGCATTCCCCTCTCCGTGTCTCCACCAGCTTCAGGAGGCAGTTGGCCCACTGATCCAATGGGATTAGTGGACAACTCTTGCCATATGCCCAAGGTCTTTGATCCCAGTACATATACCTCCTAAAATAGGTGAAGGTGACTCGGCATATGAGAACTTTGATAAAAAGTACCCAGAGAGAGTGCGAGGCATTCCCGACATGATCAGGTAAGCCCCACAGTCACTCTGGGCTGAAGCGTCTACGAGAAACTCCCGCAGCGCTTAACGTCCCTTTCCTCCTTGGCTCTACAGCCCATTTATGGCCTGAGCCTACCGACTCGACTGCGGACTGTCATCTTGCATGGCACATTCCGAATTTGGAGTGACACGTGGTCAGCGTTAAAATACGATTGCTTGATAAATTCTCCTTTACCAAAAATTATTTCTTCTTCCAAAACCTACATTTAACAGTAGGAAGACATGATATTGTAGTAAGACAGTGCATATTATTTTGTCTGAAAACCGAGAATCTATCGTCAATAATATTACTGCCAATATCGCTTCTCGAAATAACGTTCATTATTCTCAAATATTTACCTGAACTATAAAGAAAAGTACGGCCAGTTTCATTACTCTTCACGTAATTATTCCGACAGTACAGAATTATGTGAATCTTTATTATTAATCTCTTCGTTTTGTGACAATTTCAATCCTGGCAAACATATTACTTTAGCATTCCATAAATATTACATCAAAGTTCCGATCCAATCAGTGTCAACTGCATAATAAATGCGTCACAGAAAATAAAAACTTTTAGTGTTACTCGAACAAAAGCCGTTACTCAGAGTTTATGAACACTTGAAAGGTTTATGTCAAAGCGCATAAACCAAGTCGAGTTGAATAAAACAACAGAAGAGTGAACGTACTTCATACTGCCTGTGCTCGAAGTAAGAAGACAACAATAATGCTTCGTAAAATGTAGAAGAAAATTGTTAGTTCTGAATGTGGAGTAAAGATACACCTAAACATCATATTTTTTTTTATAAAATGTGAAAAATGAAAGATTGAATTCAAGTTGAGTAAAAATCATAGCTAATGCTTTCCGATTATTTTCAAGTGAGAACATATCATTCGTTATAATGTTACTGAAGTTTTTGGGTTAAAAATAAATCTTCAGTGTGTCCTATGTTATATATATATTGTAATGAATTCCCTCCGAATTTTAGTAATTATTCGTTAAATTTCTAATTTATGATTAAAATGGATGAATAAATTCAATAAGTAACTTCTGTTTACTAAACTAAAAAACATTAAAATTTATAATTATTATCACAGATTGAAAATAAGTTATATACAGAACAAGTTTTAATTTTAAATCTAAATAGACTTTTTTTTCTCGAGGGATTTGGGCCAAGTAGCAAAGATCACTTTTAAAAGGAACATTGGGTCCGATAATGCACATGAAACAACGCGATTAATATTTTGGGCGTGTCTCACCAGCGTCCAATTATTCAGGCGCCGTCGTTCAGATCTTGGCCACCAGCAAGTGCGGACGGGTGTCTAAGCATCGACGTCGATCAAGTGGCAATGGTGATGGTGGCGGGAATCTCGATGAAGCTGTCGCCGGGGTCTCAAATATTTTAAATCCGTCTCCATCTGCGACGTCCTCTAGCCTAAGATTACACCACCATCTCTCTCTCTCTCTGGTTTCAAAACCTGACACCTAGTGGCGTCCACCCTTTCTTTGCCCTAACTGCCGCAAGACTGCTAAAGTTTTAATATTTTCATTTCTCTTAAGCTTTTTGGGTTGACATTCCTTTTCGCATGGCTCCTTAGCTTTCTGCATTTTGTCCCCCGCCTCCCTATTCGTCACAGCTGGCCGTTAAGCTTCTGACCATCGCTTCTCTATTGTAGGCTACAAAAAAAGGACGGTAGAAACAATAAGTAACGAAAAACAGCCACAAACAGTCATGTTTCTACTTCTTCGTTGGAAGTGATTATTAAGTGTGGTTTACACTTTTTTCATGACAATTAACAAATACTTGTGGGTTATGCCATATATTCCATCTCTCTTTATGTACTTATTGATAAACATCCAACAGCATCCGTCCCAATCGCAGTTAAATAATTATACAAACACAAATATTAAAAAACTTTTAAATGCTATAAAAATAAAATAATTTCCGACCGTTTTTTTCCAGACAGTTTTTACTTTTTATTTAAACTACGTTTCGGCGCATATTCGCACCTTCTTCAGGTTTATAATCTATGAAATAGATATTTCAATTTCTCTACTTTTCCTCGACAAAAAGGTGCTCAAAAAATAAACTCCACTAGTGCATATCTCATAAATTTCACCCATTATGGAAAATAATAGCGTTTCAGTATGTTTTTCATAAACTTTTTTTTAGTTACATCTACTGCCAGGGTAATTTGCATATATATATATATATATATATATATATATATATATATATATACATTGAACCTAATTCCAAATTTGATTTTACTTATTACAATTTAACTAGAAGTTTACACTAATTTTTATACAAACACGGATTGGACAAACAATTTTTAAAAGCAATGGACAGTAAAAGTGTTGGAATTTCATTATTAAATCTAAATTTCCTCGTCTAAGTGATACTAATAAAGCAAGAGCTTTTCCATAATTTGACATTAATTTAACGAAAAGAAAAACAAACATGTCTTACATTGTAGAACGTGTGTGAAAATTTTTCGGGTAACAACAAAAGAGATGATTATGTCGGTAAATTGCTGTCAGCGTACAAAAAAACATGCAGTATTAATACGTATTTTAAGTGCTTTTCCTGCACCCACACATCGACATTTCCCTCAACATTTAAGAGCACTGTTGGATGAACACGGGTAAATTTTCCATCAAGGCATCGTGAAGTTTATGAAGAGATTTTACAGGTAGGAGAAGTTGCGGCGGAACAGAAACTTATTGTTCAAGAATTTTTGTAAAAATTTGTAAAAATAAAAATCACTTTACAACGGTATAAAACATTTTCTTATTATATTATTTAGTTAATCTAATAACAATATAACTTAAACCAACTAATTCAGAATTTTGGTGATTTTTTTAATAGAAAATTACAAATTTCCCGTTCCGCCCCACCCCCGGGTAGAACGCGATAGGATGTATTATAATTACAATTTATACATAAAATTAAATTTAAATTACAAAAAATCTTAACATCATTTGTATTTTCTTTCTTACATGTATTTTGCGTACGATTAATCACTTTATCAAGTTTTATTTTTGGGCACTGAATCTTGTAACTCGTTCTTTTAAGGTGAGTCTGTCTATTTTTCTTTTTTTCCTTGAGGAACGCGTTGCACTTTGCTACTCCGCCCCACCTATTCCGCCCCGCAAGCAAGTTTGAGATTTTTTTACCGAACCTTATTACAAGCAGTTTTAAACCAAATACGTAACTTATACTCAGATAAATACATCTAATTTACGAATATAATATCATTAAAGAGTTAGAAGCGAGCTGATCTGTAATTTCTCTGCTATTGAATTTCTGCAAAAAAGATAAGTTCCCAGATGTTAAACGCCAAAAGAAGAGTTCATTCACAAGGCGCAGTCATAACTTGGTCAAAATGGCTGCCAAAAGTGTATCCCGTTCCACCTCGCTATCCGTTCCGCCTCGAGCTCCCCGAAAAGTGTAATATAAGCATGTTGCTCATTGGTACGAAAAACGTCTACTTATAGGTACAAGAGAATCAAGCACCAGTTGAAGATACTTTATTACATATTTTATTTTTTAATTTAGCGATTAAAATAATCCTTTTCTGCCGTCCAAATCAAACTCATGACCATAATGAGGAACAGTCCCATTAAATAGTGATAAGGTAATGGGTTAGTATTGTCACGTTTCGTAGGATTGTATAAGATATAGTAACACACACACGTAGAGGTTATAGACGTTTATGTAACAGTGAAGTGCTGTACAAAGACTCGTACTGCGTAAGACCAACTCCGATCGAAATCCAGCACAATTTATATGTTCATGGAATATTCCAGAAACAAAACTTTTTATTATTATTTAAAGTTTTAAGTCGCTTTAACGGTTAGCTTCTTAGCAACTACATATAACTTTTATATAGTTTTTAATTAACAACATTTATAATTACAAAACATTGAACCAATATGCTTCAACGACGTATTCCAAAAGAGCATGGACAGCTTCGGAATTTCTGTAGAGATCCTCCGCTGTGAATTGCGAAATGGTGGTATTTCTAATACTGTTGTATGTGGGACACGCAAAAAGAATATATTGCATTGATAGGATATAAAATATAAATGAGTGCGTTAACTGTGTGTGTATGCAGTTCACCACTACCTGTTGACTCCTTGTAAGAGGTTCGACGTGGATTCCTTCATATTTGCCAATGTTGTCCAATGTAAAGAGTCAGAGACTGCCCTTACATATTTCTAGGTTCCATTTTTCCTCTATTTTTTGAGGATTCCCTTGTTTTAGTTATTGCTTTGTACATGTCCATTTTGAGACTGTGTGAGTTGGAGGCTGCCAGTTTCGCCAGTTGATCTGCCCTATCGTGTCCCTCAATGCCTACATGCACTGGGATCAAGCACAGTAAAATGTTATTATTTTTCTTTTTCTACTTTACTTGACAGCCCCGTATTTGATTGATAAAATTGTTTCTCACCGCCTTGTTGGATATTGTTCCTATCGCCTTTGTCGAGTCTGTCAAATTGATGTTATAGGCCAAAGGATTCTATTGGCATATTTTATAGCCATATATAAAACAGAACAATCTAGAAACATAAAAAATAGAAATCAAATGTAAACAAAGTAGGTAAAGTAAACAAATTAAAACGGGACTCGAACCCGTGTCCACATTACTGCTGTCTAGCTCTATACCGCTCAGCTATCACTCAGGTTTTCTATTGTTACAATATTCGGAATTAGGTCATTTTGGATAGGAATGAGGAGTAGTGTCATTAGGGCTCTTTTTGGAGCAGTGATATTATTTTTTCTGGTTCAGTAGCTCGAAAAGGCAGTTATGTTAATCTTACAGCAATTTGGCATGATCCATTATGAATCCTGGAACGTGTGGTGAAAAGTATTGCTAAATAAATACGAGAACTAATAATCAACTATAAAATAATTTTTAAACATTGTAATTAAGAGCTGATTCGCGGATATGTACGAGAAACACTAAAACAAATGGACAGATAGTGCCACTGTGGCAAACGTTTCTCCACTAAGGCAAACTGGCAGAAGAACGTATTGGAAGAGATTTCAACAGTTAATAGTCACGTATTCTGAGATTCAAACAACACATTAGCAAACGATTTTCAGGAATTTTGAATGTATGATTTGAAATATGCCTTAAGACTGACTGGTGCAACCTAGAATAAGAGAAAATATGACAAATAATGAAACAGGAAACGACCTTTCAGAAGGACTTACAGAGCAATAGTAATTTAGACCAGGTTATACGTAAACACGCCATTGTAAAATTGAGAAGAAACCCAACAGACTTCCCTACATGGAGCCAAATAAAAATTTCAGGGGGAAAAAGACTCAAATATTATAGGATTACTTGTAGAGTCAGAAATACTGCAAGTAAGGAACAGAGTTTTACTAACAGCTAATGCAACAAGAGAATACCACTAGTAATGACAAACATATGTAATAAAACTGCAAGCAGGTAAAATGGCAACTAAATAAACTGACAAACAGAAGGGGAACATAGAGAGCAGCAAAAAGTACATCGTTACATAAAAACGATAGAAGAATGTCTGCTTAGTGACTGGCACGTAAGCCTCGAGCTGAATTATATAATTTGACAAAAGTCTTATGTTTTATAATATTAACAGACTTGCATTCTGCAGTCTGCAGTCTGGTGGAGAGATAAACTACCCAATACAAATAATATCGCTAAAGCAGTAAGAATGACACTATATAAATTTATATAACAGGAGGAAAAGTATACAAATGTCAGCATAAATATTTTCGAACAGTCAGAAATACAAACGAAATAGCCCCAGAGGTTGAAACACAAAATCCTACCAGACAGTTTTGACAGCTAGCATAACAGCTGGAATACAAAGAACTTCAAAAGTAAATACAGATCAGTAAAGTGATTCTAGAAATCAACTGTAACACTGAGGATGTTTACAAGTAATATTGTGTGGGCGAATGAGATGTAGTCAGAAAATTATTTTTTAAAAGTAACAGCATGAATATACAATTCTTACATAACAATAATACGAGAATAATTACATATAAATGTAGTCTAATTAGATTCATAATAGTTCAGTAATTAATTTCTATTGGGAGAAATTAATTGCTTCACAGGAAAGATATAAACGATATTTACACGATTTATCCTAATTTCATCTTAGCATAAAAATATAGAATACACGCCATAAAGCACTAAACACAGTTACGAAAAAATGACAAATCCCTCAGGAGTATACAATGTGAATAATGAAAAATAAACAGAACTGGAGGCAGTTGATACAACAAGGGGACAACAATTATTTTATATGTAGTTAATAATTTGTTACAAAATAAACTTGGATAGTTGAATAGCTCAAGATAATTATTTTTATTATAACTTATCTCTTGTAATTAACATTTTATTGGTTTGCTTAAGGATTAATGGAAGAGTGCAATGACTGTGATGATCTGATATGTGATAAGTTGGTATTATCTGTCTCAGGTGTCAGTCTGTGGAGACGATCTGTCTCTGGTCTCACCAGCCGAGGCATCTTGGTCAGATTTTAGTTGTGCATATTTTGGGATCGCAGACCTTGGACATACGGCAAGGGCTGTCCTCGATCCTATTGGAACAGTCATCCGGCTGCCTACTAAGCGTGTCGAAGTACAGAGAAGGGAATGCTGCAACCCCGCAGTAAGCTCCTCTCCCTTCATTCGGAAGGGCGTGAGACAATAACGCAAAATTCTGCCTCCATGCTTTCATGTGAATAGTGGGTAGGTTGCTTAAATTATAATCTAGTGACCCTAGGTTAACCTAAACTACCTGCCTCTACAATTCACATCCTCCCTTCAAGTTCCATTACTATGCTATTAAGGGGTGTTGCCATATATTAAATCAACCACATGCCTATCACCCTACTAATAGTATTAATGAGATGAACTTAGCTTTAAATTGATTTTGGCTATTAGATCATTGGTATTGATAGAGAATTTAAGACGTTGTAGAGCACAGTTTTGTGGTGAATGAATGTTTTATTATTGTACTGCTATAAATACAGTGTTATTTGTTACGGCATTAAAAATGTTAATTACAGATTCATAAAAATATTAATTTACTACATAATCAATAAAGTACACAATTCATAATTAATAAGTAAATTAAGCGTTTACCTAAATATTATCTGCAATTTAAAAGTTGTTTAGCAGGGTTATTGTTCAGTTTTAGTTACGGAAATCTTTATAAATGACCAATGGCAAGACCTCAATTTTGATTTGAGATAGAAAATTATATGTTAACATTTCACATTCACAAAATGGCAATCTGAGGCAATCAACAGTGTCGCATTTGGTCACGGACCCACCATATTATTCGATGTCGGCACTCATAATTATCTATTTTCGACAAAGCCCAAAATCATCTTTTCACCTTAAAAGCACAAAATGCTCAATGACTGGGTATACTGATTGCCCTAACTTTATTCCTACCTACTCGTCAACAGAGTATAACACTTATTGCCCTTCTTCCATCCTATGACTTATTATTGCCACCTAATAAATTTACTCCTTTCATCTCTCAACAACTTTGAAGTTTCTGGTAGTTTCTTTCACCAACATAAAATTAGTTCCGGAGTCCATTTTCCTAAAAAAAAGAAACGTACCTTACTCCACGTTCGCTTTCCATAAAGGCTGTGAATCTCTCTATCCCCACATTATTCCTAAGTATTTGAAATAGTACATTAAACACACATATATATCGGCAGAAGAGATCAATTATATGTGTTATTTCTTTAATTCGGAACAATTTACTGATAGATTTAATTTAGTTCTTAGTCGTAATTAGTGCAAATCTTACTTTCTATATAGTTAATAGACGAAAAAATTAGGCCGTATATTTATAATTAGGACTTTATAATAAAGATATTCTAGTAGAAATTGACACGTTTGCATAGTTTAAATATTCCAGACCCTGCGAAACCTACGTTCAAATGTAATGGAAGTATGAAAAGTAATAATTTTTAGACTTATGTTAACCATATGTAACGGATTTGAGATGGAAGTGGAAAATACAGTTTTTCTGATAAAGACAAGCTGAAAGAATCAGCAATTGTACTTTCTGGAGTGGATTTCAGGCAAAATTAATTCCGTACGAACCATAACAAAAAGATAGGCTTATATACGTAGAAACGTACAGTCATTATGAGGAGACTTCTGTAAGTTCTTCTAAATTTAAAACAGAACTTAAGTTTTTAACCTGTCTTTTTGTTCATTCAGATAAAAATGGCCTTCCACTCAATAGCTTTTAAATCATCTTTAACATTTTCCCCTCGGTTCTAGTTCCAGTTCCTCGCGGGTTCTTGAATTTCTTACACATTTCAATCACTTTCTTCAGTAAATTTTTTTCCACTTTCTGGTTCGCTTTCTGAATTACCAATTGCGTAAAAAATTATTCATAAAAAATACCCGACTATGGTCAGTATAGGTGTCATCACACTATATTATACAACGTTGGTCAATATATTTCACTCTGCTTCAGGGTGCACTTTAGGTCACCATGTTACTCCCGTGAACAACTTTATGTTGAATTAGTTAAGGGTTGGCTCCACCAATAATAAATAATACTTCCTTCTTGGAACCATAAATATTGTTTACCATGCATTTTGAAGGTTAGTGGTTATTATAGCGAGTTTTTGAACACTTTCACTTAATAATTGGTATATTGTATTTAAATCCCTTCCCTGTCTCTGACGAGTTATCTCGTCCTGAACGGTCGAGCAAAAACTGACGCGGTCGAGTTAACTCGTCCTATGTCAATTTTTGTTCTTGATTTGAACGAGATATCTTCATAGATGTTCGGAGTTTTGTCGCGAGAGTGCGTGTCTTCTTCACAACGTATGATTTACTTTAAACTTTTACTTTTTTTCGATATCTAAAACCGGGAAACTTCACCAAATATTCGTAATTTTTATGCTCCGAAACCAATGTTATTTTGAGATCTTATTGAACGAAGAATTATATTTGAAGCATTTTAGAAATAATTACGATGGCTTTTTACACTTTTTTATCAATATTTGGTGCAGTCTAACGGAACTGGTAGGCTAGTTACGTGCCATCTTGTTCCTCTGAGGGTCGCGCGTTCGAATCTTGCTATTGGAAAGAACGCTGTAATACCTGTATTCAGTAAAGAAATTGATTTGAAACATTTTATAAATACTAGCATCAAAATATTAATTCCTTATTCTTCGGTGTAGCCGACCGAATCTCCTAAATGAATTGCGCTCCAGCCGATTCTTCCAAAGGTCGCGTGCTCCAAACCCATTTCTATAAATTGTCAGAGTAGACGGAAATTTTCTGACAAAGACCTTTTTCAGTAATAATATGTCACCTTAATACGAGAAAACATCTTTCACTTTTTACTGTGGACAATTTTTATGACAATATTTTTGTGCATTGCTTAATTTAATTTTTATGCAAAATTACATGGAAATTTTTTAAAATTGAAATAATAAAAAAGTATTTTACAATAAATAACTTTGTAAACACTTAAATGAATAATATCAACCTGTAGGTAATTAAAAAACGTAATAAATAATGTGACATTTTTTGGTCATATTTGTTGAAAAATATCCGTCAGTGAAGGGATCAAATTTTTCGATATCTGAGAATAAAGTAACTTAGATCAACTATGGATCAAATTTGTTCAATATTCTGGTGATAAATAAATAGCCAAGGTTAAAGTAGACTTCATGGCAATTTCTATCGAAACATCAATGGCGAAGCCTACTCTTACCCTCTTACATTCAAAAGACTACTTATCCATGTCTTATACAAATTCTATTATCAGGTAATGAACCAACTGTCGTCACCCGCATGGAGACATTTTCTCTGTTTTCGTCATTTTTTTTACGTATTTCACCTCCCTCGGTGATTAGTTTGTGTTGCACGGAAAAGTTGAAGAGAATCGCATGACCTGTAGAAACCGAGGACAAGTTTTAATGGAAAGAAAATTTTAAGTGGCGCGTGTTAAAAGGAAAGTTGCAACTTGGCCCCCGCCGGAGACGCTAGCGATTATGAGCCCTTAAAATGGCAGCTGGTTTAGGGCACATTTCCCTAATGGCCTCAAGCGCATTATGAGCCTCCTCAACCTTATGATGTGTCACAGGTTTTCTTGAGATTTCAAACGCAAAACACTTTTGTAACAAAGTGATTTACGCATACATGCGCTAAAACACCGGCAACATTGATGATTCTCGGTACACGTAGGTTAACAACGTCACAATGAGTTAGTTTTCTATATAAATCGTTCCGAAAACTTTAGTTAATTGTAAAAAAGAAATCCACTCGGTTGTTATGTTTAATGATACCTGTTTTTATGCATTCCTTTAAGTATAATAAGGCTTTCATCCATTTACCATGCAGTCATGAAATCAATTCATAAAATGTAAACATTTATTTATGGCGAATGTTTATCAATTGCAGTAAATAAGTTTATTTATAAATAATTCATTTTTTATAATAACAGAAGGAATAATTACTTACAAAAGTGATTGCTTTAATTCCCCTTCATATATTTTAGAAATAATATATTTTTAATTTGCTTAGTAAACAAAAAATTTAATTTTAATTTATTGTTTGCATTTAACTGCGGTTGAGTATATATATTGCGTCATATATTATATCAAGTAACAAGTAATTAAAAGATCAAAATAAAATATAATTATTCTTTAAAATACATAATTAAAATAAACAAGATATGGTATAAAATCTTTGTGAAAACGACCCGCACACTAGAGAGGACATATACTCACTGAGAAACACAATTCACACGAGTAAACAATGGATATTTCACTTCATGGAGCTGCAAGACGAGGAATCTGACCTTCCGCAGTAGCTCCAGTCAATACATTAAACAAAAAAAGAGAAGAATAGCTATACACAAAGTCTTAATGTAATAAGAAGTTTCACAAAGTAAAACATTCAACACAATTTGTATGAAACATTATTTTCAACTGTAAGGGGAACGATACAGAGACTCCTGAACAGAGTAAAACGAGCCATTTAATAGAATTATTTTAAATTGAAATTTACTGTTGTGCGAGTACAGATTACTGAAGTATAAGGATTAAGTAAAAATATTATTGATGTTAATCTAAATGAATAATTTTGTATCGTGGCTAGAATTATATATTTATAATAAAATATTAAGGAAATTTAACTCTATTTTTTGTTAGAAATGGACTTTATGAAAACTGATATCATGGATCACCTTTTATCTAAAATATGCTATTAAATTTTCAATTCTGTAAATATACATAATAACAGTTCAACCTAATTATTATTACCGTTAAACTTGGGTGCAGTATGTTACTTTAAAAATACAAAATACCGATTAAATAATTAATACCAAATAATACGGAATTGATACCAATAAATCGGAACAAACGCGTGTTACAAACCATTTATAGAGTCATCTTCTCTTTTACATTGACAACATAGGTGTGTACTTTTGTATTTAGCTGCTACAGCTGCTCTTGAAAATGGCGTAAATAACTAGACTAGAAAATAGTTTAAAAGCATGTACTCCTAAAAACGGAAGATTTGTCTTTATGAATTCAGAAAAACGACAAGAACTGTTGGTTTGTTTCAATTTGAAACAGACTTATCTATAAAATGCATTTATGTAAGAAAATAGTCAATAACGTATCCAATAGTTATGCCTTTGGTATGTAGTGTATTATCTTTAAATTGCTATAGGCATAACACTACTGATGGCCAGTCTAACAGAGAATAATTTACGAGTTTTTTTTGTTACATAATGGCCCATAAAGGAGTTTGCACGGTACGCGTTATGTTTGGAATTTCCTCTACCAAATAGCACCTCAGCCAAATAAATCACTTCTTTACGATTTCAATTTTTTCTGTAGCTTCTCCGTTTCTGGTCTGACTTTTAATATTCTTCTTGAAACGTTCTGTGAAAGAAGAAAATTGTTGCTTGAAATACATCGTACAAGAGAAATTTAAACGGCCGCTTATATAGAAAACTTTGTTCCAAAATGCGTTTGTATGCTGAATGAGTCGATCGATTTTGTTATATTCATTAGGAATGGATATCTTTAATCCCATTCTTTAAATAAAAACCCTTAAAATTTTATACATTCGGCAAGTACCTTGGATCGGTTGCTTTAGCACATTAAGTAATTAATACTCCGGATCAGACTTACAGATCAGAGTTACAGATTACTCGACGCCAATTTAATCATTTAGTATTAATGTTGTATTCTCCGTTTATGTTTAATTTCATAAATTTAACTGGGTTGTTACACACAAGCCTTTAATTTTTCCCTGTTCAAAGTGCAGTGTTGTAGTTGATCGTTACATGATGCAATGTTTTCGAGAATGACAGTTCATTTTAACAATACTCGTAGTTAAACTCTACGCACTACTATTCCCTATACTACACGTAGGAATTTAATATAACTGAGAAATCATAAGTGCAGTCATAATTAAATTACTTTTCTTATAAAACAAAAACTTATAGCTATTTAATTTATTGGATTCGTTGCTAGTGAGTGTACTTTGTTATTATTTTAAAAACAATCTCTCTCTCTTCCCCTCCCAACCTCTCCTCGTCACCATCTTTCTCACCAAGATGGGAGGGAAACAGTGACAAATTACATTAGCAATATTTAAATAGTATTAATTTTCTTTTACTATAAGACAAGCTTGAATAAAAGGTTAGCAAGTCCTTAAGGTAGACACCTGCGGAAAATTTCGTTGGTGGCTGCGTGGATGCACAAATCCAGTTTCCTTACTTCCTTAAATGTAAGGTCTCAACTCACCTCATTGCTCTACAATTTTCCCGTAGTACTTCTTACAAATCAGACATAACAATTTTTAAAATTTTATAGATAATATCTGTTCTTATATTTACTTATTTTAATAACCCGATCACTTCTTTCAGTCTGTAGCGCCACAGGACCCCACCCTAATTTAATTTTTGGATTCTTGAATGATCTAAAGGTATAACAAGAACGTTATGGATCGGCGACAGGCAGGTAAGAAGTGTTTTTTCTGGGCGCCGGAAGAGGGACATGCCTGTCGGCGGATTTATAATATTAAGCTTGTTTTGCTAAAGGAACATTCATACTTCAAAATTCCCGGACACTGTTCCCTGCGTCATGGAAAATTTCCCGCGCTGGATGAAGGACTCATAAGTATTGGCAAAACAAGCATCACATGGGATGAGGTTCTCCTTTGGAGAAGGGATATATGAATTTAGCTGGAAGGCGAGAAGCTGAAAAATAGGCAGAATGTTTCTAGACGTTGAAATGGCAAGAAAGTAGAGATGGAGGGTTGTGAAAGACGCTGGGAAGGCGAAAAGGCAGAGGAGAAGTGTTGATCAGGACGTGGGAGGGAGGAGGAAGCTGGAGAGTGCTGGAGTCTTTGCAAATCGTTAATCAAATCTATTGAATTATAAGTCTTAAAAAATTCGTATATATCTATTATTATTATACACACTTCTATAAACACACATGACGTCAGGATTGTCAATTGTAATTATTATTTGCAATTGACAATGAATATCAATTATAATGATTAAAATAAAATTCTTGTGCCGACCCCCTGTGGCGTATTGGTAATCATCTGCTGTAGTTCCGTAAAGCATGTCATGTTAAATTACGATTCTAAATAAATCGTAAATATACAAAATTAGGTATTTAAAAATCTTCTTTTAATCAAAACTCAGTGTGTTCTTGTAGTTTGCATTACATCAGATAATTAATAAAATGTGATAATAGTTTAGTGTAAACAAATAGCCGCCACCTTATTAAGCACAATTAAATATTCTTAATTTCGTTGTATCCAGACTCTCTGACATCAAAAACGCACGCTGGTAAATTTGCAAACTTAGTTTTAATTATAGTCTCTTCCACGTTTGTACTAGGGTTTTTTAACCCCTCTCCCACTCCAGGGTTTCTCTCCGGACTTTTTAATTGCTTGACTCGCTAAAATGTTGGCAGGAAACATATAAACATCAAACAAATATACAGAGAAATGCACATCATAGTTTATTACGTTTTAAATTAAGCAATACAGTGAACCCGTTATTTCATGTGGGTCAATCAGCGCAGATATTCATTAGAATAAGGCTATAGATTTGTAGTGTTTAAGCGTTATAATCAATGTAAGTCATCTAATATGACCAAGAAGTTATACAGTGAAGAAGACTATAGAATTGAAATGTGTAAAAAGTGAAATTATCAACAAATTTCCGTTGGAGATGGCTCAAGCAAAAGTCTTTTTTCTTCATTAGTTCTTGGGCTTCCAATCGAGAGAAAGTAGTGTGGTGTTTACTCTTTTATATTATTATAACAAGGAATTGTTAAATAATAAAAAGAATATATTTAATTTTAATGTATTGCATTTAATTATGATGATAATAAAATTCGAAATCATGATATTACAATATAAAATTTCCAAAAGAAATATAACTCAAATTAAGTTTTAGTAAAATATTAAGTTACGAGTAAAATGTATTATCAAATTGGCTCAGTCGGTAAACAATAAGAATCTATGCAGCTTCTAAACGGCTGCTCCCGGGAACGCGGGTGACGAACGATATAATTGAAATAAAAACAATCGCGAATCAACGAGAATGATTTATTTGGAAAAACCGGGTAAAAATTCCGTTACCAGATATTTCGCCTGGTGACGTCGTTCTTCACTTGCCGTTGCCGTATGTTCCGCCTTGTGGACACGTCTTCTAGATCCTCTAGCGCCTCTTTTTCAGATCAAATCACCATCAAATGTTATCTTTTTTTCCGTACTCCCATCAAATGAATCTTCTTTCTCGATACATGGAGAATTTAACTTTTACACATGTTGCTTCTTCAGCAACTGCTCTCTCATCCCGTCTTTCTCAGGTCAGCTCCCGGGACCAACTGTCCAAATACAATGCACTCCAGGCAATAAATAATGTTGTAAACGGCGACGTTTCCCGCCTACTCGGCCTTGACCGAACCACCCTCGCTTTACGTCCTGCTGTACGCGAATACCAAAAACTAAATTATTTTTGCTATACCGCTTCAATGTAGGGGTCATGAGTCACCACAGTAGACATTGGCAACGACGTCTTTTTGTTTATGCAGAGAAAGTTAAAATTATTAATGTAGAGTACGCTCAAGTACTGTAATAAACTAACCATTTATTACAATCCTGCCTTCTTATTTTCAGGAACCCAATCAACGCCGGGTAATACAGATAATATTTAACTCGATAAGTTTCTCTTGCACAAAGGTATGACGGAAAAGATAAGCTCTTTGTTTTCTTTCTTTCCCTCTTGTATTCGCTCGTTCACAAGGAACACGAAATTAGCATCACTTCAGTTTATTTAAAATCTGTTTGTTAAACATAAATTTAATCCACTTCGCGCAGAATATATTAAGTTTAAATTATGATCCATGGTTCACTGTATAGAAAAAAATTAAAATGACGATATCCGCCAACTTTTCGATAGGAAAAATAATAATTAAGAGTATTGTCACTAATTTATTGAAATTCACATCAGCAGCTCTTCGATAGTAATAAATAATTGTCTGCTCACTGCGTAACTAAGGTGAATTTGGTCCGAGGCACGTGGCTGAATGGTTGAGGTTTCACAGTGACAGTCGACACGGACAAATTTTTTGCGTGTGAGAATGTCTAAGGAAATCGTAAATGATTTTCACGCCGGCCAGCACCGTCCACGTGAAATATGACGCGCGGCTAATTACGAGGGGTCGCACAACAGCTGTCGATTGCTGGCGGGGGCGGCGATTTATAGCAGCGTGGAAGAATCACTTTGGTGGCGACATTATCGGCGCCCTGGTGGCCGGTGACATGGCGCGCTTCCGCCCGGATTTGCAGCGGATTTATAATTCCAATGGAGACAGATTGACGAGCGGGTCGGCGCAGTGTGCTCGCCCATTCCGCAAATTAATATCAAACAACTGTGTCACACCTAGGACATTGCTCATTTTTCTCTAATTTATTGTCATTTGCGAGATAGGCAGGGAGGACACACAAAAATGTATTCCCTTGCTGACGGCCCCGGTGAATACGTCGACGGGAATTTATTATTTTATATACAAAAGGTATTCCCGTTGAAACGTATCAGCGTCAGCACGCTTTCTAATAATGAAATAAAGCTGCTGAAAGGAGCAGGCACCGTTATCAGTCATAAATAACAATCAAATTATTTATGCGCCATTTCATATTTCAAAATTTGTTTTAGAGTGAAGATAAACAATTTCTAGGGCATAAATTAATTCATTAACCACTTAACCACACTGAGATAAAATTTTCGTATCGTACTAGCAAATATATTTGGGATTTCGTTTCAATTTAATACATAGGGATAGCAGGGTAGAACGGGATACTCTATTTTTTGCAGGGGTGGGACATTGTAACCGGTCTAGGAAGAAGTCGACTTGACCAAGTTTTAACTCCACCTTGTCATTGGAATCTTGTTTTGAAGTCTTACATCTGTGAATTTATAATTTTTGCAGTATTTCGACAGAAGATAATTAACCAAACTCCTCCCTTTCAACTCTGTAACGCAAAAAAGTTGTCGTTAGCTAGATATAAAATACGTATAATGTTTACATCTAATTGTATTAAAGACTATGAAAAAAGACTAGCATGTGGGGCGGTAACTTGATACTACTGTATAAGGCAAAATGTAATTTGTTTGTCAAGAAAAGAGTAAGAACTGGCAACCTCAACTTATAGGAATGAATTACAGTATGTTGTACCCAAAAAGAATAGAGTAAGAAAGAAAAGGAAAGAATAGAATACTAGTAACGAAATACCGTTTGTCTGAAACGAAAATTAACAAAGCGAATAACCGTACTCAAAATAAATATAAGAAAAAACTTAAAAGGTGTAGTATTTTTCTTAAATTTAATTTAATTTTGTTGCACTAATTTTATATACAAACCATCACATCCCGTTCTGTCCCGGGAGGGTAGGGCAGAACGGGAAATATGTTTCTTTTTTATAATTCATCAAAAATCTTAAATCGTTGTTTTAAGTTATATTTATATTAGATTAAGTAGCTAATAGATTAAATTAATGGTTTATACTTTTATGAAGTCATTTTTCATTTTCCATAATTTTACAAAATTTGTGAAGCAATAAGTGTTCTTTCCGCCACGACTTCCCCTACCGTTGAGTAATTTCGTAACGATGAAGCATAGTACCAGAAAAAATACGTGAAAAAACAAACAACGTTCAATGTTTCTGCTAATACAGTTAAAGATATTTCAAAACTACAATAGCACACAAGAGCCACATTCGTTTTGAGATCGTTGTGTTTCTTTGTGCGAATGTTTCTTTCGGATTCTGCGATTTGTATTTGCTTTATGAAAACAATAAGGATTGCAGGGACATTGCGTGATATTTATTTGATCACTTAATTTTGTGTTAATTCGCAAGTTTTTTTAGCTAATTTCAATATTTTGTGGAGTAACAAGCTACATAAGGGTGATCCTGAAAGAGTCAACTCCTCTTCAATAGCATAGGAAGTGAATTGAAAAGGGGGATGTTGGAAGGTAAAGCAAGGTACCAAGGTACAATTTTAGGGATCCTAATTTTCGCAGGTATTTTACATTTTATGAATACTATTGTAGCTACAATTTTAAAAAAAATTTAAATTCATTCACTTTCAAACATCTTACTTTGATTGTGTGCTCAGAAATTTTCTTGTCAAAAAATTTATGCCGTCTTTTTGAAATTAATTACTTAAATTTTTTTTCTATTATCGCTGAAAATTAATTTCTCTACGTAAAGGTTTCTCTAGTCTTTATCTCACTCTCTTAATCTTAATAGAAAATAGCAGAATATTAACTCTACAAGTAAGAGAAAACGGTTTACTATGACGATACGACTAAGGTAGCCTAGAGGAAATTACGATTGCACGATTAAAAATTAACCATATTGTCTTCCCTTGTCTTAAGATTTTTAATGCGTTTAAAATGTCTCCAAGAAATATAAAGCATCTCTAAAATCGTTTTTACTCCTTTCAGGAAACATTCAATAAAATATTTTTTAAATATCAACAGACTTTACCGCAGCTTATTGTGAAAAACTCTTTCTACGAGGACAGTTCTTCACATACGAACTCGATGGATGATGAGCTAGCATGTTCTAAGGTGTTCCTTATTTTGTTCTGTTATTTAGCAATAACATTCTTGATGTGCGACCCTGCTTTATCGTGTTGAAACATCCACTGGCCTGTTGCTTTGAAATGTGGCTTTTTTCGATTTATACGTCCTTCAGAACATTTCTATGGTGCACTACAGTTACAGCTTTGTGCGGTCGAACGACATAACGTGCTCAGCAGAAGCCATCACTTTTTTTTGTGATAGTTGGTAATGTCGGAGATCTCAACGTTACAGTGCCCGGCGCTCAACATATTTCTCTGTCATATAGCGAAGTTAAATCCATAGAACTCATGCCCAATACACAATATATATATATTACAATACCAGATGAATTTATTAATTTGTTTAAAAATTTGTAAATAATACTTAGAATATTAAAATTTTTGCTAATTGTTGTCATTTTGTGCTGTTCAGGATAGTTTTCAAATTCTTCGAAACAGGTAAAATACCAGAATGTTTCAGTAACAACATAATTATACCAATACCGAAGGAGACTTGGGCGAACAGCAGAAGACAATTAGTTTCGTATCCCATGCATACAAAATAATAACGAAAATAGTATATAGGAGGATGGAACGTCAATTAGAATGCGAATTCCGAAAAATATCTGTTTGATTTTAGAAGAATTTAGGACACGAGAAGTAAATTTTGACTCTGCGTCTAGATTTGGAAGACAGAATAAGTAAATACGGGCCTATGTTCATGAAATTTGTGGATTTAAGAAAAGCGTTTGATAATGTAAACTGTAACAAAGTATTCAGGATTTTGAATGGGACATGAATAATATATCGACAACGAAGTGTTATCCATAACCTCTAAAAAGGGCAGTCAGCAGTAATTAGAATTGAAGGGCAAGAAAAGAAAGCAAAAATCAAGAAATTAGTAAGACAAGGATGCAGTTTGTCGCAAATGCTCTTCAACTTTTATATATGGACGGTGAAGAAAGTTACAAAGGAATATGGGAAATGAATCTACTACCAGGAGAAACAAAAACCCTACCAGATTTTATTGCAGTATTAGGAGAGACCGAAGAAGGCTTAGAAAACATAATGAATAGCATGAATGTGGTCCCGGAGAAGGAATTTAACAAGAGGATTAATAGAGGGAAACCAAGTTAATGGAGTGTAGTATGGGAAACAGTGGAATAACAAAGGTTGTTAGATTGCGAAAGATATTTTGAAAGACGTTAAGGAATTTTACTATTTGGGCAGCATAACTAGGTATCGTAGAAATACAGTAGACAAATAGTAGGATAGCACACAGGCAAAGAGGCTTTTATTCAAGGATAATATAAGTCATTGAGTAAATCATTGCTCAACGCTACACCCTAGTATTTGCACTTGTTGGTTACTTCTATTAATTCGTCTACTAGTTGGTGATTTACATCCTCACCGTTCTTCTGCTTTGGAAGCATGTATTTACACGTCAATTAGCAATGACTATTTAAATATCTTGTCTAAATCTAATTGAAGAGAATTAGCCTCGTTTGAATGCGTATTTTTTCCTATTAATAATGCAGTCGCCCGGGAAGTGTTTATATTGGACAGGTTACCGGCGTGCAAACCGTTATGTATTCCTAGGGAGGAACAATCACGAACAAGTCTTCGAGATTTATCAGAGCATTGTAGTCATTTTTCGGAGGGCTGTACGCCCCTAAGGTCCGAAATTTTTGAGCTACACCTTTTGCCGATATCTGAACCGCAATTATGTTATACTCAGGAGCAGCACATATTTCTCCTCTAGTCAAACTATTTCTAACACATACAAACACGCCCCCGCCTCTTCCGTCTCTTTCACGTCATTACGATAGTTAATATATCTCTACAAACTAATTAATTTCCCAATCACGTCATGTGGATAGTACACCGGGCATCTGCCCATTTTTAGTTTTAATAAATACAATACAACTAATTAAACTCCAAAATTATCCTGTTTTGTTAACTATGCTTCTGCAGCTGACTTACCTTCTTCTTCCTGTCGCTTTTCCCGAGACAATGCAGATCCAATGTACGCATTACCATCATTTGTCTGAAACGGAGTGTGTAGAGGCCAGTCTGAGCCACCGTCGCCGCATAAGCTCTCGTCACCGCCGCCATCACCAGTCGCAGGTTCCACCACTGCCGAAGACCCGCTGTCGCTGCCGTCGTATTTGAAGAATTCAATTCCCAACGTTTCTGCTCCTCTTATGTGTAAGAGGAGTCAGTCCTTCGATAAATCGATGTTTTTGAGACATAATTTCCCATCAACATGCTTTACTCCTAATGCAGTGGCAACCATTCCAAACGCTTATTCGTCGTTTCAATTCTACGCCAGAGTAAGTATGATCTGCGTAACATTCCACACGATATTAACTTTTGGTAACTGTATTTTTAAATTTTTTAAAACGCATTTATTAAATACTTATTGATCCACCACTTGCTTGAATTGTCCTACTAAATTGGTATTTTACACTTTCATTGAATTCCAGAATAGGCGCCAGTGGTTCTATTTCCGACTGAAACCAGAAGTTAGTCGTGTACGTCAAACCTGTATCACCTAGTTTGCCTCTATCAAGTAAGTTGTTTCCAATGCGATGACCGCCAATAACCTCATTACTTTAATCTATCCTTCAGTTTTCAAATTTCTTTGTCCAGTCAATTAATTCCCTTTGCTCTAGCACAAATGAAGTTATCCTCCATTTGTACCAACTAATAATTGCATTTGCTCCAGTGCAACTCACGTTATCCTTCATTTGTTAGTCTGGTTTGAATTTCTGCTGAAGTGGATTAATTTATGGCAAATGCTTTAGTCAACTCCTAAAGTTTCCTTTGCAGGCATAATATTTTACTGTTGACTCTCCCAACATTGTTAACTCTGGGTTTAATTCAACACCTCTATTCACTAAGAGTAGGATTTTACGACCAGTATTAAATCATAAAGTTACTGTAATTGTTGTGTTCAAATAACTACAATACAACTTCCAGTACATTCCAAATTTGTGCGGGTGGCTGGGGCAGCTGGAAGGTTGAGCTATTGTTCTATGGTGACGGGAACCATTAAATCGGTGGGACTACTTATTGTCTATTACGCATTATAGAAATAGACTGAGGAAGGTTCGCGTGGACAAGAAGCTTATTTTGTGTGTATTTTGAATCCCACTCAGTTGTTAGAAACTAGTAGCTGGGAAGAATATAAATGCTTGGGGTGAAAATATAAGAGTATTTAGGAAACGGTCGAGCATTTGTTTTTTGGGCTGTAATATCCATAAAAATTGGGATGAACATATTGTATTGAAAAATATTTTCTAAATATAGATAAAATATTATTATGTTCACAGGTTATCCTTTCTATTGAAATTGGTACAACTTTCGCGATTATTCGAAGCTCAGGAAACACTCTTGCATGTTAACCCTAGACAATAATAACATAACAATGATTAGCATTTATTCACTGAAATCCTAGTTTGTAATTAACATTGTAAATTACTTTTTATGGGGGCCCCCGCTGAGTTTTGAGCATTAATATTTGCAGTCTCAGCAGAGAGAGGCTGTAAAGGGAAAATAACAGCCCAATTGAAAAATGTTCTCACTTAGCACAAGTTGTCTGCGAGACTTCACCCGATGTCCACCAGCAGGGTCCTCTCCATGACAGCCTGCTTCAAAAACCAGCAGTTGCCGTTACGAAGATTCACAAGTGATGAAAATAATACCTATAACAGTTAAACTACAAGCCATGCTCATAAACTGTAACTTAAATGTTCCAATTCCGAAACACATTTCTAACACGAGTGGTCGTTGATGGAGTAATTCTAGGATTTGATCGGTTCGATTCTAGGGTCTCTTCAGTTGTTTTGGGGTGTTTTCTTGTGTGTAGTTTTGATTATTTTAGAGGGGCAATTTTAGTTTTCTACTTCTTCTTGAGAGAATGGTTAAGGATAGCTGGGGTAAGGCTGTTTGTTATGGATAGCCACTTATTTTGGGGGCCGTCTGATCTTGTAGAAGGAGAATTTGGGTTTGGGAGTAGGAGCTGGAGGGATATTTGTCTTTCATAGGTGTCATGATGATGGCTGTTTATAACTTAGCAATGTGACCTTCCTATTTACATAAGTGGCCTGCATTAGCGTCGAATGAAATACTGTGATTCCTTCTTATGGTGTTTGTGCCTGGGAGTCTGTTGATGTACGATGGTTGAATGCATATTTGACGCCGAAAACACATGATGTGAGAAATATTTCGGTCTTCTTATTAAATTAAAATCTCGCGTTTGGTTCCTGTCTATCAATTTGTTTTATACGATATTGTGGGGGGTGATAGTGAATAGGAAGCAGATGATATCATTATAATTTTTGATAAGTCTGGTGTTATGGTGTTTGATCTTAATTACATTATGGTTTATTGCAATTTTTGACTAACGATTCATTTCGAACCAAGAAAACACAAATTAGGTTCGTTGGAAATTGTTGAGATGAACCTTATAATTTTTGATTGATGAGTTTTTTATTTGATTATGTTTTCCTTAACGTCGGCGGCTTTTGTAATGGTCGGGAATGCTTTTTTTTTCTCTTTCATTTGGGTAAGACTTCCAAGGTCGTCGTTTCTTGATAAAGGTTACGCCTGAAGATAGCAGTGACACAGACGCTGTACTTTGGGGTATTAATGCAATATAATTGGTGAGATTTGTTAAATGTTTAGCCTAACCGTAGAGCCTCTAATTAAAAAAGAGTTATTACAGTATTAACAATGATACCTACTGTTTAATGCACACGTTCTATGACCTAATTTTATCACAATATATGATCTAATTTTATCCCGCATCCTGAAGTCAAATGTCTTTTTTGATCACTCATGCATTTCTTCTTTTCAATTCTTCTAAAAGCAGGTTCGTGTTGTAGGGCAGACTCTAGTAAGCACGGATGTGCATGTATTCACCCGAAGTGTCTGGGACTTTTGTTGGTACATTCCTCATGAACAGTTGGCATTTGGAGATGTGTGTGTAGTGTCAAATTACTAACATACCATGTTGCGTTAGTAATTATTCTGAGGGAGCTGGACGGGAAACGCTGTATTATGTTGACATAAAATTTACAGGACAGCTACTGAGTTCAATTACGTATTGTACGTTCAGATTGGATTTGTTAGCACTTTTTAAAAAGTTTTTTTCTATAAATAAGCAAAATTTCTACTCCAGTATCCAGAACATTTTTGTAATTAGTTTATGTGATTCCTTCGGTCCGTTAAGCATGTGTTGTTTCAAACAAAATTTCAGGCTACGTTTTTTTATTATTTAAACGTTTTTATTGAGAATGACGGGCATTCCGTCCAATTTAGGGTAAAATTGACGTGCGTACTATTTTTCTCGTTGATTAGGATTCACCACATTCTTAGCGATTCCTGTTGTTGTGGTATTCAGTCCTAAGACTGGTCTGATGCAATCCTCCATGCTAACATATATTTCTCAAGCCTTACATTTACCTATAATTAGCACAACCCACCCTATTCTACTTATCGTAATCCATACTTTTCCTCCCCCTTCTGTTTTTCACCCCCTACACTTCTCTCTAATGCTAATTTAACAAGACCGTCATGTCTTAAAACGTGGCCTATTAACCTTCCCTTCTCTTAGTCCATATTGTTCGCTTTTCCCCTATTCTGTTAAGAACTTCCTAGTTTGTGATTCTATCCACCCATCTGATTTTCAGCATTCGCCTATAACACCACATTTCAAAGGCTTCTATTCCGTTTCTTTCATCACATCCTATCGTCCACGTTTCGCACTCATATAACGCCACGCTCTATACGAACATTTTTAGCAACGATTTCCTAATGTTCACATTTATATTACCCGTAAGTAAATTCCTCTTTCTCGAAAGCCTTCCTTGCCTGTGCTAACCTACTCGTTATGTCTACTATACTTCTACCATCCCTAAGCTTTATTCCTGAAGGAGGGATAAATGGGTTTCAAGTTTGTTTCTGACCATGTGTGGATTAATGTTATGTGATATATCGTCAGCAAAGTGTGTTTACATACTGTAACGGAACATACTTTTCCTTACAACTATAAATGCGTCAACGAAATAAAAAGTAAACTATTAATTTAAGAATGTGTTTTCTATTATAAACTGACTGGAGAAACGATGTTTAAAATTATTACGTAGTTGTATATAATTGTGAATTATATGTTATCATAAGAATTAGTCGTTAATTGTGGATTTTGCATTTTATTATTTGAATTATTTAGTTGGCTTTTTTATTTTGTGTCAACACAATGCGTTGGGTTTTAATAAAAGTTAAACTGGGTACGATGCTACGTGACAAAAAACATTCACGAAGGTTCCTTGTGTTTGTCGTCACAGCTAAGAGGGGTGAAGTGTAGTGAGGAATCTGTCGTAAAGGGTGCCTAAGAAACGATTTTCGAACTGTGATTGGTCACCTTAAAAGTACGCTACTCGGCGAGTCTGCGACGCAATTTTTACGAGCAGAATCTGTGCTACTAGGTGAGTCGGCAACAACAACGATACACGCTAACTGTGGATCTGGAAGGAGAATCGTCGCCGACACAACAACGCCGAGCAGACCGTGGACGTTGGACGAGCGGCGCCCGAACATCTGCAGGCCTCTCATGACGCAGTCGCCTATACGTTTAACATTTAAATTTACGTTTCGTTTAAGCTGAAAAGTTGAAATTAATTATTTAAGTTATTAATGAAAAATTATTTTAATTTTAAATGCAAATAATTAATTTTAAAGCATATTTATAAATTTTTAATTAATTGCAAAAATTTGAAAAATAAAAATTGTTGAAATCAGAAAAATTTAAATAATTTATAAAAATTAAAATATGTTATTTTAAATGTCTCTGGAGTCAATTTAAAACAGAATTTCTCAAAAAGGCAATGAAAACAATACCTTAAATAACTAATTTATTTATTTCATGATGCATACTCATGAAAGAATTAAATTGTATCAATATTAAATTTAAAACTGTAAATTTAAATTCAAAATTGAAAAATTAATAAAGTTTGGTGGTTATTCCTATGCTAAACAAAAAATTTTGAATTAGAAATTAATTATATAATAAATTTTGTATAATAATTTTAATTGAACTTCGGTATACAATTTTTATATGTAATTTATATAATACAATGAGATAAAATAACTCAAATAAAATTTTTAACACACAAAATTGGATAAAAATTGACCTAGCTCGGTAAAGCAAAAATAATCTCTTTGCAACACTGAATGGTTGATCTCGGGGACGTGGGCGGAAATTGAATTTATTAAAATAAAAAGTAAAACAAAATAAATGTGCTTCGAAACAAGAGTGTTTTTCCAGAGTTGTTTGGTGACTGCTGGAGAAGACCGGATGGTGTTCCTGGTGCAATTGATGAATTTGTACTGGATCGATCTCATTGTGAATTTTCTACCGGAAGTTCTGCATCCCACGCCAAGCTGTGTCGTGTAGGTTGCCAAAATATACGTTATATCAGGCCGACATCTCTTTCTCAACATGCAGAACAAATTTTATGATTTTTATTTTTAGTACCGTCTACTGTCCAGCCCAGCTTTTTTTCTTTTACCCCATTTTCCCACCGTCTGTGCACCATTTGCTCCGAAAATGAATTACAGGCTATAATTGACGTAACAATCAGAACGGCATCACGCCAAGCAAGATCTTGACGACCATTCTCGTTTTGCCCTATTTAGGCGCTTCGGCAAACTATGTAACTAAATTATTTTTGCTTTAGATTTAATTTAATTATATTATTTTTAATTACATCTGAGGGGAACGAGTCACCACATAAGTTTGATTAAATCGAATAAATTCAACAATTTTAAAATGTTGAAATTGGGGATTATTCAACAACACAAAAATTAAATTAAAACGATTAATTTATTAAATTTTTTATGTGTACAAATTTAAGAACATTCCAATGGGTTTTAGTGTTAACAATGATTTTTAACCCCTTTATTTAAATTCGCATCAACTGATATTGTTTTTAGCGACTACAGAAGGGGTAACTCGTTATGTATCTATGCCTGGATTCGGACCCGGGACCTCTGTGACACGAGGCAGCAACGCTCACCACTACACCGCAGGAGATCGGCAATATTTATTTGTTGTTGAATTTATGAATACGATGTTCAATTCGTCTGCATCAATAAAGATTATGAAGTCTAACCACATTTAAAATTATCTGGTTATTATGAATTGTCATAATCACCACACCCATATAAAATCCCTTATTAATTTTCTCTGCGGATAAGTCAAGTTGGTAACGAAGGAAATTTATATCATCCCTGTACAGCCGTGGAAGCTGCGTTGTCTCGTTATACATTTATTAAGCATTTTAGAGAGCAGATGACGATAGGTATAATACGTTTCATCTGTTGTATGTGCTTCCGCTGTATATACATTGTTTAATAACTGAGCCAAGACACCTCCCTTTGGATATACCGGTAGTAATTGGATGTATTTCAGAGTAACAGTGTCCATATTTGATCTGGAAAAATTATCAGTAGAGCACCACTTGATAAGGTGAGAGATGACAATTTTATATAAGAAGTTTTCATGCGAAAAGTTGTCAAACGTCTGTATTATGTCGATAAAACCTGTTGGACAATTGTCCTTTATTCCAAGGGCCGCGGAAATAATAATAGCTGCTGGAAGGAATTGTTGGAATCCAAATTAGTGATTCCGTAAGAAGTAACCTACTGAATTAGATTCACTTAACCTTTCAAGTTGAATTTTCTTTAATAATTTAGAAACTTGAGGCAATGAAATGATTGGATGGTGGGATTTAACTTTTTCGGCTGGTTTACCAGTATTATCGGCGCAAATAGCTTTGCAGTTTAAGAGTTTTCTTGAAAAAATTAGAGGCGTTTATGAAAATACAGTGAGCACCTTCTCTGTTATTAGATTATAACCTGGAGCCGCCCTTTTTTCTCTCCACAGTAGTCAAATTTTTAGCAGAGAGTTGCAGAGATTAATCTAACAGGAGCTTGACTTAGTCATTTGGTACACTAGAATGTGTTGTAAAAAATTTGGCTAAATAGGTCAGTTATTTCTCGGTTGGTCAGGACCAATCATTATTTGGTTTCCTTTATGCGGGTTTTGCTGAATGATATCTGATGGCTTTGCACGCACATTGTGCACCGTCATCTAAATCGCGTCTGGGCGTGAACTGAGTTGTATATTCGGGATATGAAAAAGCTATTTCTATTTTATTTATAACACATTTTAAACGTTTACAATGACCAAAACAGTATCAATCTTTCTTGTGAATGAAACAGAGAAATAGAAAATTACATGACTTCCCAATCACTGCAAATTATTAGTTCGATATAAAAATGCATAATCGTCCCTAAGTTATATAAATTATTATTATTATTATTATTATAGTTATATAGGGATTAATTAATTTTTTTAGAGTAACGGAGAAAATGCAGAATATTTGTAAGGAATTAATACTCCGTAGTTTTGTTCAGTGTCACTGGCAAAGTTCACGAGCGCAGGGTCCTTAATTTGATTTCCAGCAACTTCCATGTGTTAGCAGGAACCTAAACTAATAGAGCCCCATCCCCAGTCGCTTTGCAAACCTAAATGCAACTAGACAATGGTCCACACTTCTCCGTAAGTCAGTCTGCACTTGTGAATATTTATACGTATATTTTGCTCAATTCTATTAACAGAAAATATTGATGAGGAATTAAATTTTGAAACGTATCATTACTTACAATCCTTCAGAAGCATAAGGTAATACAATAATTTTTATTCCAGTGTATGAGAATGTTATGAAACATATTTGATCAAACGTGGGCGCATAATTTAATTTACACTTCTTTGTCCAAATATTTATTTGTTACAAGTGTTTACTTTTATCCCTTTATATTACATATTTTCAAATAATTAATATCAATCTGAAGTCCAAAAATTTTATAGAATGTATTTTAAAGTACTCTCGTTGTCATCATCACAGAAGCTTTCGGCTATTTGACATAGTCACCTACATAGAAACATTGCACATCAATTCATCTAGTAAAAAGGCATCAACAAGTGATTACATTCACAAATATACACCTCATAATTTATATTCATGCTCCTCTCATATCCATGCCTTCAATCTGACTTTTTTGTTCAACGACTGCGCATAGAGCAATCAATTAGATAAATGGCGTACTATATGCAAGCTCCTCTCGTCAGATTAACAAACACGTAACATTAATGGTGTATCATCATATATTTCGAATTAATATAATTTACTTACAATAGTTTCTTATTACTTCTTATTTACTTACATATTTTCCTTTTCCCTTCTTAATTATCAAGCAGATACACAAATCTGCATACTTAAAAAATATTGCTCGTAAAATAGATAAATTTTATTCACAACATCCATTTTAATATATAATTTAAATAATAATTAAATTACTAACGCAAGTATTCAAAACGCTTACAGTCAATATAAATTAAAAATAAACTTTACTCATTGGTGTAAGTAATTTTTTCTTTAATAAAGAAAGGAATGTGGTTTCAATTGCCAAATTCGTATGTATGAATCATCAGTATGTAGACAGTAGGCATGTAATTGCACAAAATATGAGATGGAAGTATAATTTCTAGGATAAATACAAAACCCCCGATGTCCTGGCAACCATGAAACCATTTAATATACTTCAAATTACCTCAACCATTAACCTGGTGCCGCGAACGCCATATATTTTACAAATGTACCCGACATTGAACAAAGCGCTGCATGTGCATTTCTGTATATAATAAAATAAAAACGAATGTATGTTTGTGAATTTGCATATTCTGTAAACAGATTAAACGTGTGGCCTAACTTGATTCATATATTCTTAATGACACGAATAATTGGGGTAATTAAAAATCTGACAAAATGAATTAAAAATAGAAAAGCAAAGAATAAACGGCATTACACATATAGAATATTTTTTAGTTTGAAGAGTTGGTTGACTCCGTTGATTTATTTACATTTGTTCTATGCCGAGAATTATAATTCATTCTATAAGCTACGCTCACTACCTTCGGATGCCACCTTTCTCTCTGGTTTTTAAGATACTTAAAAGTAGTCGAGAAAAGTTAGCGAGGTTTGAGGGGTGTATGTTCCGGTGTGTCGAATTTTTTTTAGACATATGGAAAGATCTGACCGCTAATCCTATTGTATCAGTCTGTCTCCTAAGTCGGTGGAGACACGGAAGAAGAAAATGCTCCTCCCCTGTCATCTTGAAGTGTGTGCGACAAGTATCCAACAGTCCGACCTACCTGATACAAGTTTTAGGTGAATACCAGATAGGATCCTTAAACTGTTACCCGAGGACTCTCGTTAACCTTTGACTGCTTTATTTTCATTTCCTTTTTCTTATCCAATAACCTTCATGTATCCTGTGACCATGTGTCACTTTTAAAGAGAGAAAGAGTAGGCAATTCTACAGAAATAATAACATTTTTGTATGATTTCGTTTTCGTGCCAGAATGAAGTAATTAAATTAATAACTGAAAATTGTCAGTTTCTTTAATCTATTAGGCTATTAAAAATGACTGTGTTGGAATCGCTGGACCCAGATAATAATGATAATTTATTAAATGTTTTGTTTTAATTTGCACTTTTTTAAATATTGAATCCTATTTTGTATTTGCACAGTTTTTTCCGTTATAAAATAGATATTTTATTAGAATTATATGTATGTTCAACATGAATGATGATAAGTCAGCCATGTCTCCAATAAATGAAAATTAACGTGAGCGCATCTGTAGGCAGTTTATGTATAACATGTAATGTTAACTGCTTTCATGCAACAGTCATTTACATGCGATAAAAGGCGCTGCGAGAGTTTTGTCGCTGGCGCTTCACCCCAGAGTGACTGCGGAGCTCACCTGACTATGAAATGCCTCGCACTCTCTCTGGGGTTTCTCATCAAAGTTCTCACATGCCTAGACACCTTCCTCTGGAGGTATATTTACTGGGGTCGAAGATCTTGGGCATATGGGAAAGATGTCCGCTGATTCCATTGGATCAGTCGGCCAACCGCCTTCTGAAACTGGTGGAGACATGGAGAAGGGAATGCTGCAACCTCACAGCAAACTCGTCTCCCGTCATTCGGAAGGGCGTGAGTATAGTACCCAATACCCGACCTACCTTATGCAGGTTTTCTAGGGTTTTCCCTGTATCTCTTTAGGTGAAACACAGAGGATCCTCAAACCATAACCCCGGGTCCCTAGTTAACCCTTGGCTACCTTGCTCTACCTTCCGCATCCCCCCTTTTCAATTCCCTTCCTATGCTATTAAAGGGGAGTTGCCTGTTTCAGGATCACCCTCATGTAGCCTGTTAACCCCCAAAAAACAATCATTTACAATGTTAATTACAAACTGGGATTTCAGTGAATAAATGTTTTTATAATCTAGAGTTAACATGCAAGAGTGCTTCCTGAGCTTCGAATAATCGCGAAGGTTGTACCAATTTCAATAGAAAGGATAACCTGAGGGCATATTAATATTTTATATGTATTTATAAAATATTTTTCAATACTTTTTATATGTTCGTCCGAAGTTTTATGGATATTATAACCATTATTTTATGGTCAGATACATTATCTTGACGAAATATATTTTCGAATACTGCAGTCAGTTCAACAACTCAGACGTATTTGTCCATCTCTAGAGTGTTTTGAGTTAGTTTGTCCAATATAATGCTATGAAAACTCAGTTTCTACAGCATTCAGTCGTTGTGTGAACTTACGTTTAATGATTTTTGAATATGTACTTTTATTGGAAAGCAAGTCTGGTAATGGAACAAAATTATATGTTACGTAGAGTTTATTTTAACTGAATTCATTTTCATGTCACATGAAAACACCGCAACAAACCAGCATCACATTCGTGTATCTTTGAGATAAATCATTTTGATGTTTATCGTCTCAAGGAACAAAATTAGGTGTAAATTGTTTAACATATTTAAAATGGCATGCAGAAATTTGATTTAACCACTTCCATCCACACATTAGGGGAATGAAATACATCTTAAATAGCATAACTGATTGGCTCCCATAACACTGGTTTAAACCCCAGTCTCGATTTTTTTTCTTGTTATTATTACGTAACGTCTCTTCACCCCAAATTCTATTGGCAGTTCCGTCCCGTTACACTGACCACGTATTTGGAATGCGTCACGCCAGATGACAGTCCGTAGCCGCCTCGGTAGGCCTAGGCCCTCAAGAGGGCTGTTGAGCCATTGGAAGAAGTTCCGTCCCGTGCTGAATTTGTTTTGAAATTATACAGAAACGAAATCGGAGAAAATAAAAAAGTTCTCATTGTCAACGTAAATTATTTATTCTACGCACATTTCGGTCGTTTATGAATATAATATAATATTCGCCCCCTCCACACCCGCTCATGGGGTTATTAACGTGTCTTATGTCGACTTTTTTTGTTTCCGGACCACAAGAAACACATGTGCAAAATTTTCCCGAATATTCTCCAAGTGTTTTGCATCGCATGACTAACCTAAATCAGCTTCTGTGAGACTAATTTCAAACATGTGGGAGTACATTAGTGACACCCCGGCTACTGGATTTTCTCAGTGACTGCAGCTTCACAAGAAAACAACCAACGGTAATTTTTATACATAATTGGTGATTAGCAGACAGAAAAGTAGGAGAAGTGTTTAGAGCAATTTAAGATAAGACGGAAGGAGTTGTTTTTAGAAGAGACATTTATTAACTTGCGGAACACGAGTAAGAGGAGGTGTTGAGAATTGTGTAGATGTCTCGACAATTTCCGTCCAAGTCGGGATGAGATATGAGACACACCTTGCAGGACGGCTACGACATTTCATCCCAACGCCATTTCAACCAGAGGCATCACAACCCGGAGCCGCTCTGATGAACTTCACCATAAGCAGACGACCAAAGGCATCGCCACAACCGGCACCATATAAAAAGCCTTCTCGGTATTGTTTAAAATTTAAATATCAATCAGTGTCACACCGTCCGTGTTCTGATTTACAAAAATTAGATTTTCGTTCATCCCATAAGTGATCATGATTTTAAGAGTTATTTCATTGTAAATTTAGAATTCTCCAACCTATTTCATTTAATTCAGTTATTTTGTTGTGACAATGTAAAATTTAATTTTGCAACTAAATTTATAGTCATTAATTAATTAATATTTATTTTTCTTAAAACCCCCACTTAAATAATATAATATAATCCTGTAAAATTAAGTGAAGTAAAATTTAAATAAATTTTACAATTAACTTCCTATTCATGAACTAGCATCAATTCTATAAATATAAAATGTTAAATAGTGCAACTAGTTACCAATTCTTGGAGTTCACATTTAAATTAATTAAATAAAAGTATAAATATTGTATATTTTGCTCTCTTTCAAAAATATTGTTAATTGAGTGGTTTACCTTTAAGACTATATTAAATTTAAAATATTCTATGAAAATTAATTTTAAGAAATGCTAATGAAAGTAATTAGAAGTAAGAGAGAATTCACTTTAGTGTTCAATGTTAAAAGGTATTAAATGAATTGTTTCAGACATGATTATATAAAATCTACAACGTTTGCAACAATATTACAATATTTCTTATTATGCTTTTTGGTATAATTTGTCAACTTTGTTGAATACAGTTACCCGCAGACCGAGGAAGAGTTTTTGCGATTCTCCCCTGTATGGCTTGCATTTTTCCGGAATATAGAGTGCCACGTCCCCTTCCATCCGTATTCCAATGATTGATTCGTCGATATGCAATTTATTTTAAATCCTGGTCGCTTGTCTGGTAGTGTAGATAATTCGTTTCATGCTTTACCTTTGCGATACCGATATCTATTTGACAGAGTAGGCGAGTGTCTCCTGCCTCCACCACTTTTTGTGGAACCAATATTGGCAATACATTGAGTCGTACGCTCATTTATCGACCGTTTCAGCAAGTTACACCACAAGGTTTACTGAAGTGAATACTGTCCCTCCTTGCAGATAATTTTTATCTCAGAACTTTCAAAACTGTTACCTTTATTGAAAGACCTTTAACTATGACATGTGTAAAATTAGCTACATTTAAAACCTGGACAGGTGATAATGTATTGAATGCCAAACGAATATTAACTCATATATTTCTGAAGGCATAATCAGAACGCACACATTTGTTTCTCAAAAAAGAAGCTGTAATGTTCTTGTATTTTAGTTGTATTTTCCTTGTATTAACACCGTCATATGAATTCCTACCCAGTTAGCCGCTACCCTTAATTTAATATAATTTTAGGCATTCTTAAAATACGGTTTAGCTGTAATTTTTGAACATTGAAAGTATTAAATAAACATTCAATCAAATATATTTATAGCTTATAAACAATGAGTAAAAACTGTCAGCTAGCGTTGTACATTAACTGGGCTAAGGTATGAGGTACACAAGCAATTCAGTGAATTCAAAGAATTAAAGACGTTAAGATAAAATTGTTGTGAAATTTATAACTGGTGGCCGTTTCGACGCGTGCTAAGCGTCTTATTTTAACATCTGTAATTGTTTCTCAATTTAATGGTTGTCTGCACGAATGTCAAATATCTCATTTTTATGTTACAGAAATTAATATCGTTTTTTATTCATATTATTAAAATCAATATCCTTTCGAATATTTTCGAGAAGATAATTCATGATCAAATGTAACACTGTAAATTCTTTAACGTTTACAATAAACATTTTTTTAAAATTTGTTTTATATAGTAATAAAATGATTGACATATAGAAATTATCAGATTTTGATTTGTATAATTAGTATTTATTGTTGAAACTTGAAATGTGTGCGTGTGAAAAGAATAATGTTTCCAGATTAAATAAAAAAGATATTTTGAATATAATCATATGACATTACTACAGGAGAACCTCACTTAATGAGCATAATTCGTACCGAAGTCTTGCCCGATACACTTGTCAAGCGAAACAGCTTTTACCATATAAATTAATGAAATATACGATGATGCGTTCCATACCGAAAAATGTGCTCAGAATGTCTAACGTCTATTTAGAGAAATTTATATACAAATTCTTAAGGACCACGATTCATCTTCATCTTTTCTTCTATCGCGGAACTAAGCAGCCTATAATGAGAATTCGATTTGCAAAAAACGAATCGACACACTATTAAGGATTTTGAAGAGCACTGGAATAAAATAACTAGAAAGGAGCTAATACATAACTTGTACACAAGACAGGTGGCAGTAATTAGAATAAAAGACCAAAAAAAGAAAGCCGTAATCAAGAAAGGAGTAAGACAAGGATGCAGTCTGTCGCCCATGCTGTTTAACTTATATGTAGAACATGCGATGAAGAAAGTTAAAACAGAATATGGAAAAGGAATCATACTACAAGGAGAAATAGAAACCTTACGCTTTGCCGACGATATTGTAGTATTAGGGGAATCAGAAGAAGATTTGGAAACCATAATAAATAGCATGAACGTGGTCCTCGAGAAAGAGTTCAATATGAGTATTAATATAGGGAAAACTAAGGTAACAGAGTGTAGAATGGAAAAAAACAGCGGAATAACAAAGGGTGTTAGATTGGGAAGGGATATGTGGACGGAAGTTAAGGAATTCTACTACTTAGGAAGCGTAATAACTAGGATGGTAGAAGTATAGAAGACATAGTGTAGGATAGCACAGGCAAGGAAGGCTTTCGCGCAAAAGTGTGAATATAAAGAAATCTTGCTAAAATATTTTTATGGAGCGTGGCGTTGTATGAGTGTGTAACGTGGACGATAGAAGTTTTGGGAAAGGAAAATAACAGAAGCCTTTGAAATGTGATGCTATAGGCGAATGCTGAAAATAAGATCGGTGGATAGAATCACAAGCGAGGAAGTTATAAACAGAATAGGGGAAAAGCGAACAATATGGAGGACGTTGACTAAGAGAAGGGATAGATTAATAGGCCACGTTTTAAGACAAAAGGGTTTTGTAAAATTAGCATTAGATGGAAGTGTGTGGGGTAAGAACAGAAGAGGGAGGAGGGGTGGAATACGTTAAGCAGATTAGGGAGGATGTGGGTTCTGCTAGTTATAAGTAAAGGAAAAGGCTTGCGCAAGATAGGTTTGCGTGTAGGGTAGTATCAGATCAGTCTTAGGAGTGAATACTACAACAACAAAAGAATCTATTTTTTTTGCTAATTAGTAACGTAACTTATTCCTTTTAATTAGAAAGCTGTTTGATACATTTGTATTTGTCGGAACATCAAAGATTGGTAAAACAACGACACATCATTATGATTCAATAAACTTGTAGTGCGCATAGCTGTAATCTCTTGGGTTGTCAGCTCTAAGCTGTGATTTTCCACACACAGCCTCAAGATCTTGGTTAGGGAGGCACAATCTCATAGACTCCTCTTTCGTCAAATACAGTCTCGAAACCCGCAACGTCATATTCAACAACGTTCCTCGATCAAAGCTTTTTCAAAGCAGAAGTGAGAGTTCTCATGGTAACTGCTTCCCACTCCTTTTCGATCATGTTGAGGAAGACAAAGAAAGTCTGCACTTCCTGCTACACATTATAATCACTCTAGTCATCATCCCATCACTGATTATTGCTTCCTCATACACCTAACACAATTTACGATGAACTTTGAACAAAATTCTAGAAAAGAATCACTGATACGACTTCATAACCGGCAGGTCGTTCAATTGTTTTAAACCATTCAAAGCACTAACAAAATTATAAAATCAAATCACAGCTTCAAAAATACTAAAACAGCTCTCGTAGTTCAAAACATTACGTTATTTGACTAGGACCAAAACTACTCAAAGATTGCGAAAAGACTAGACAACTTTCGAGGAATATGTACGTTTTACCATTTTTTTCCAACCATGTGATTATCAAGATTCAATAAATGTGGCATTGGAATTATATTCAAGTATCATATCATTCCATATTGTGCAGTATTAATTATTATTCTCTTAAAATAATAACCAATTGGCTAAATATTGTGAAACACATGTACAAAACATTCTGTAACTATTTAACGTTTGAGATTTTAGAGGAAGTTCAAAATGGAAAAATTATAAAACAGTGAAGTTATGTGATATTTTGGGCAAATTTTCACAGTTCTTGACAGAGTTTTCATAACCGAAACGCTTGTAGTAAAGGTAAAAAAGTACCCCCTTATTTTCTAATAAAGACACAAACTACTTGCGAGGTGGTTTGCACCATCTGAGAATCCTTCCTCCAGCTCATACATAATTCAGGCAGTAAGGTGCAAGTAAGCGTCAACAATATGGAGACGAATGGGTTCTTCCCCTTGCGTGAGGGTGAGCTCAGGTCAGAGGGGCATCAGCTGACTTGCTGACCGTCTATGCCACTTTGACAACTAAAAATTGTAACTTACGAGATCTGAGGAGGCATTCGTTCCAGGATTCGCCTCTAAGTCATCCATAAAGCATTTAATACGACCTTCAACGAACGGAGACAAATTACTCGTTTTCAAAAGTGTTTATTTTGAAGCAATTAGTTGTGCTTAGATGTTACATGCTTATTTTTATTTTTACAAGACTACTTCATTTTTAAAAAGAAGAAGCAATAGTAGTTACATGATATTATCGTCCATGCGGTTATATGATGCAGCTATATAGCTTACTATCATTAATAAATTTATTTAAGTAATATTTTAAGCTGTATACAGATTTGACTCTAAAAATTTCAATATATTTATGTTTCATGACGTTATCTAAATTCCGTGTGTCATCACTTTTCTTGAGGACTGACGTCCTTTGTTGTGTACAGCGGTAAAAGCAAATCTTTCTCTTTAAAGTTCTATTATTATTTTTATTTTATTTCGCTTCAACCCCAGGGTTATTATCAAACCAACAATACATTATTTACATCGTAATTTACATCATTTCTTAAAAACCTTTGACATTAGCCAGAATACAACTTTTACTTCTTATTCAATTTCATTTAAAATTCCTATTAAGGCGCAAATAATACATACATTTTTAAATAAAGCTGCTCTTCTCGGTATGTCTGAAACAGAAAATTTACTCCTTCGAATTTAATTAAAAATATTCAAGTCAATTTCAGGCCTTTTAGGATGATGTCTATGTTTGTTGCCAAATTAATTGGATTGAAATGTCCCTGAATCTTCTCCGTTTTTGTTTAGTGTGTTTTTCATTCCATTAATATATGTAGAATCGTCAGGTTTGCGTTAAAAGTTCTGTATATTGGATTATTTCCTCCTGAGAAAAGGTAAGTGTGAGTTAGTTTTGTCTGCAATGCTCCAATTCTGTTGATCACCACATAACTTTTCAATATTTATAATATAATTTCTATTATCTATTTATTTTTAAAAATACACAAATTTGCTCAGGGTTTGTTTTTTTTCTGATAATTTTAGCCTTTTGATTATTTATGTACTTTTTTTCATTACTTGTACAACTATCTTTTCACGCTCGTCTATATTTTCCTATCAGTAAGTGGAAACTAGATCGTGCTAACTGAAAGATAATTACCGCTTCAAGAAACAATCATTCAGCCGTTTTCCTGGAAGGGAACAAAAAATTAAAGCAGTTAAATCAATTTTCGAATTGACCGTCATTTTTTATTTAATTTGTCTGATCATCAATTTGGAGACATGGTGTTTGTTGGTAACAGGAGTCAATATTTGAACGAAGCGATACAAGATTCGTTATACAGAATAAAAAGTTTGTTACGGCATATAATATAAAATAACGCTCGTGTGCGCGAGTTTAAGCATAATCCTGAATGCCAACAACCATAATTCTAAGCGGTCAATCAGTAGACTACAAAAGCAACTTTTCTCAAGATGAAATTGATGGTGACTTTGTAGCGATAAATCAGTGTATTTTAATTTGAAAAATTTCGTCACTTTGGTTTGCAGTTGGTTTGTAGAGGATGATTTATTATAGTAGTGCACTCGATTACACTATGTTATCACAATGTTAGATGATAAACTCGGATAAAATCTTGTCGTAGGCACTAAGTATTCCTAGTCCGACGATCCACCAGGGATGTCTGTTAAGGCTTAGCAAATTAACTCCGTCGTTGCTAGCTCCTATCAGACGTGTTTTCACTTCTGTGGCTCATGACATACTGCACTTTTAAATATTAAAATTCACAATTTAATTCACTGATACTAAATGATTTTAAATTAAAAAGTACTGAACAATGAATACCATTCCTCCCACACACTCTTTTAAGTTGTAGTACGTCTCCTAACTTGGGGGTTACGATAATAACAGCACAAAATTATACAAAATGGAACATTCATACCTTCCATTAGATAATAAATAATCTTTTCCTCTTCCCCTACCATGAGTCGCAGTCTTTGACAAGAATTTAATTTCAGCTTATTGGTGCTGCCTTGCTTGTACTGTAGTTTAAAATTACACTTAAAGCTTAAACTTCAAAGTCGAATATTTTTAAATACGGATATTTATGCAATCGCATAATATTACGTTTGTTGCTAAATACTACTAATCCGTCTATTTAGTAGAGACAAACAGAAGGCGGAAAGAATATTTTCTGAAGTGTACCTTTCCCTGTAATCTCTAAGGTGCTCGCTTTATGGTCCACTACATCTGTTTATAAAAGTTTCGTTTCCTTGCAGATTAAGTCTTCAAAGGCGCTTTTAATCGCAGTATTCTGCTGCGAGACCGGTTCAACTAATTATACTTGCGCAGCCAGTAACTGAAGCTGGAAGTACTTTGTCACAATTAAGTCCTTCAGCTTTCATTCGAAATGAAGGACTGTTCGTTCCTGTTTGCTCAAAGTTAGTGACGCAGTTTCAACTGTATTATTATTTATTACTCCTTTCTAAATAAATATAATTGAAAAAGGTAACTTTTTAACTTAAATATTTAATTAATGTTTGGAAGTATAGCATGTTTCAATTACGACTTGGGTAGCCTTACAATTGATGGACTATAATTCAATTATTCTGCAATGAATATACTGAAATAATATATGTCTTTGAGGTTTTGTACCTTCAACGAAAGCTACAATAATAATAAAGTAAATAATAGGGCAGAGTAAATTAAATAATACATTTGTCAACAATTAATATTTTGATTAACAAACATATAATTTCGTCCTGTTGTAGTTATAAATAGAGAAAACAACAGCTATATATAGATAAAAACAATTGTCATTTTTTTTCAGAGAACAGACTCAAAATACTGTGTCCTTTACTTTAATATTCGAGAATGTGAACTACTGTCGCTCTATAACAGTGGCTTTGTCTCAATACATTACCGTTCCTTTCTGGGATATGTTAGTTAATTCAGCTGCTCAGTTAACTCAGCAGCGCAGGCTCGTCTACTGAACTAGCATTTATTACCGGAATGAGGGAAGCACGGCTAGACAATAATCTACTACAATATTTCTATCAAACTTTTCTCCTCTCCACCTCTGAGTAAATAATGGTCTTCTTCCTACTCTTATCATCTATACTTCTAGGTAAGCCAATGTACCGGCCTCTCCAGATTTTTAATTCTGGATGAAGCTGACCATTAAAAAATGACAGCCGTGCAACTGAAAACTCTCATTAGCAACTTCCCCTACGGCTTGACATAGTTGATTCCAAATTCATATTAGTTCACGATCGTCTTGGCTACAAATTTCCGTTGAAAGTTATGCGAACGTATTAAAATCTTAGAATCAAATACGTTTCTTCCGTCAGAGCATACATGACCATCTTTGATATTCTTAAATTCAACCCGCTGATGGTTGTTTGCTTTTCTTCCTGGATTCCGTACAATGACCTGAGACTCACGGAAGCGACATCATTCTTCTTCTTTGGCTCTACAGCTCATTGAGAGCCTGAGTATATCGGGTCGACTGCGGACTGTCACCAATCATTACACATTCCGAATTTGTAGTGATACGTGATCAGCATATCGATTCTCCAACAGTCTTAATCCCGGTCCTTGCGACCATGACGACACAAACACCCAATGCCATGCCAGGATTCGAACTCCCTCTCCCCCCCCCCCCTGGGTTGTAAAGCAGGACAGGTAGAAGCGACGTTACTACCGGAGCAAAATTGCTACACAAAATAAATCATATTTTCCAAATAATTGATTTTAACTGTAGACATTGTTGTTGTGGTATTCAGTTCTAAGATTGTTACCCTATACTGCGTAAGGGTTTTCATTTATGCATAGTTACCACATCCCACACCCACCCTAAGCTACTTTGCGTGTTCCATTCTTGGCATCCCTCTTCTGTTCTTACTCCACACACTTCCTTCTAATGCTAATTTCACTAGGCCCCTATTCTGCTTAGATCTTACTTCTACCTTCGCTAATTATTATTCTGCCCAAGTAGCAGAATTCCTTAACTTCCTTCAAAATAAGCTTCCCCAATCTAACACACGTTGTTATTCCACAATTTCCCATACTACATTCCATCTCCTTGGTTCTCCCTCTATTAATCCTCAGGTTTTACTCTTTCTCCGGGACCATGTTCATGCTTTTTCTTATGTTTTTCAAGCCTTCTGACTCCCCTAATACTACTATCTCATTGCAAAGCTTAGGGGTTTTATTTCTTCTCCTTGCATTATGATTCCTTTTCCATATCCATTTTTAAATTTCTTCATTTCCTGTTCAACAACATGGGCGACAGACTGTATTCCTTATCTTACTCTTTTATTACAATATTTTCTTGCCCTTCAATTATAATTACTGCTGACTGCCTTTTGTATAGTTTATAGATAACTCTTCTCTCTTGATATATATTATTCCTGTCCTCTTCAAAATCTTTAGTAGTGTGTTCCAGTTTCCATTATTCAAAGACTTTCTTTAAAGTAGGTTTTTCTTTCTTATTTTGTCTTCTAAAACTAAACTGATCTTCTCCTAACTCGCATTCTATTGAACGTTCCATCCTGATATATAATATTTTCGATAATTAAATAGTTTATCTAGCAATCAAATGTTCAATAAATGAGTTAAAGCAGCCTCTTTATCCGTTGTCTTTTCATTGTTGTCATTTCGGCGGAAGGAGTCATGGAGTGAGTTTCCATGTACAGTTAAATATTTGCCTGAAGAAGTCTAAAATGACAGACGAAACGTTGTAACGATTAGAATTAAAATTTTTAAAATACTGACAAAGAGGCTGATTTCACTCATTTATTTTCGATAATAGTTTCCACGCACGAGATACTAAACTAATTGCCCTGTGCTGTTCGCATCTATCATCCCCAGTCTTCTTGGTAGATTTCACAAACTGTGCTGAACAGCATTTATATTGATTTAACCGTTTTCTAGTTTATACAGCTGACCTAAAAAATTATTAATATTTAGATTTAGATTTATTGTTGTTTCCATTAATCCTCGATTGAGGAATTAGGATACGTCATACATTAAAAATTAAAAATGAACAAAATAAAGTACTTAATTAAAGACAAATAAACTTATAATAAATTAGTAAAAGAAAGTGTATATAGACAAAAGTCAATATAAACTCAACACGGACACACACTGGGAAACAAACAAGCACACACTGAGGAACACGCAATGGAGTTTTAACTACTTGAAGCTCTGCGACCAGGAAATAAAAAGAGAACACAGAGTATTCTACGAATTCAGTGTATTTCTTTTTTTGTTAATTTGGTAAGGCGTAATTCTCTAATTTATGTGTATTCATAGCCCTCTCTTTTATTGTATTATTTAATTTATACATTTCATTTATACTTTATATCAGAGGAAAATCATTTTCAATATTTATTATTCATTACAGACTCAATATTCGCTTGACTATCACGATCGCATGAGTCTTTTTTAATTACATACCCGATGCAATAAAGGAAAAAATAACTATTTTATGTTGATGGTACAGTTATAAAAATCACATATTCTAATCGTCAGCTCAAATAATTTAACAATGTTCGAGTATACGTATATTCGAGCTTTAATGAAATTTTATGAAATAAGAAATTAATATGACTGAATGTTTGGTACAAAGACTAGTCCTTACGTTTAACACAATTACCGTTAGCGAATAATTACTGCCTTATTTTTTTTTGTGTAGATTGCAGAAACACCAGAATGGCCACCCGCATTCACCTCTGTGTAGTACACCAACAGCTAACAGTAAGCAGAATCCTGTGAACCATGCGGGCAGCCATTGATGCGACGGACGCGTATAGTGTAATATTCCACAATAGCTTCTAGTCAGGCTGGCGTCTGTTCCTACAACGACAACTTCCTGACAAGTTTCATTGATTGCAATGAAAATTTAATTAACTTACAAGTTGCCATTTAATATGATGACTAGCTGATTTATTGGCATGTGTAGCGACAGGTATTAGGCATGCACCACGGCAGAACGAGCCAACTAACGCCAGACGCGACATTCTGAAAAGACTTAGTAGGTAAATCGAAATATGTGATTGTGTCTCTAGAATTGGATAAAACTTACTATTGGACTAAATTATTGATATAATAAAAAATTAAGGAATCAATATATACTTAACTGAAAGATGTTGGTCATCCTAGGAGAATGTTATATATATAAATATAACATATATATATATATAGTTGGCTCGTTCTGCCGTGGTGCATGCCTAATACCTGTCGCTACACATGTCAATAAATCAGCTAGTCATCATATATATGCTAAAAATATATCGTAATATAAATCAACAACTGAAAGATATAATTATATATTGTTTCAATGCATATTTACATAGTTAAACTTAAATTTGAGAAATAATAGTTCTTTTGATGCTCTAGAACTCTAGAGAAGTTTTTCCCTTTTACAGAACTAAATCATGGTTCGAGAGAAAGTTAATACTCTTAAAATAAATTGCATGGAAATCACTAATACCGAATACGCCATAAATAGTTGCAGTAGATCTTTTACAAAACAAAAGTATTTAATAAAACCTTGCACTTTGGAAGAATCCATAAAAACGAAACCACACCTCGTAATTAATGACGCATAATGTATTTATTTTCAAGTATTTAGTTTCATGGCCTAATTGGCTGAGCTTCATTGAAGCAATTCTTCTATCTTCATATTCCTTTACTAAAACGTAAAATTGGGCGGCGAGACAGAATTTCAAGCTAAAAGCCGTTTTACAAATTGCAAAAGATCTTTCACAGATTTAAAATTTGAGTCGAGTGTTTCATTACGTATTTCATGTTATATGTTGCTGACAACATTAAATTGAATTCCTGTACTATCTGTAACGGAATACAGGATCATTCCTCAAATTCACAGATATCTCTGAGTAATGTATGAAAACATGGGTGGAATATTGGTAATAAATTTGGGGATATATTCCTTCAATTCTGTAAACATAGTGTCTGGGAATAGCTAGGTAAACGAATTTATTTCCATAAATTCAAACCTTAGGGCCAATATAAAAGCATAATATAACTAAAATTATTACGGTAATATCGGTGAATGATAGCAGCAACGAAGAAAGTTAACGTAACACAAAGATGACTCAACGGTGTGTCACCTTTTTGCCTTGTTCAGCGTTTGAAAAATGATTCGCGGCGACGAGATACTACTGTGGGTTAGCAGATAGATGTAAAATTTTACGCTGTATCGGAAAATAGAGTATAAGAGAATAGAACGGCACATTAACGCAGTTCAATTAAACGAATTGATGGAGGTGGTGTAGTTAAAGTTAATGAGATTAGGATATTTACGTACTGTGCAGAAAACACCATCTTCTTCAAGTAACGTCGTGAGTCTTCCCAAATTGTCCTTTAAATTTCTTTCGGTATTTAGATCATGGAAAAGAAATGGACAATCCATCTACCAAATTTATTCTCCTATAATAACGGATACAATATGATGCTTAGCCTTCTATTCCGTAAAGATAAACTGGAACCAACAGGAACTCTGAGCTTGTGAACTCCGCAACTTATTTCAAAAGAGTTTTGCAGCACCTCGTATCAATATCTCCAGCCTCTACTTCCGTTCATCAATGTCAACCCTTCGAGATCACCTGGGCCGGAATATCTATCTCTTACATGAGCAAACTCGTATTCCAATAAGGCGTTTCATTAACTGATGTTATCTGCAGCGTATGTTACACATTCATCCTTTTGTTTGGCAGCTTCTTTTTTCATTTTACTGAATTTCTAGGCATATTATTATCATAAATTTGAAAATAGATTTTTTTTCAGATTTTGGCCGAAATTTCAGTCCCTGTGTCTCTAAAAATCAATTTCTTTCCACTCTTTAGTTTACAAGTCCAGATTAATGGACGCTATAGTCTCTTCACTTCAGGTAAATCATTAGATAGTGTCGGAACGAAGACACGATCTTTTATATAGCCTAAAAGAGGAATAACGCATGGCATTTTGCCAGATGAACGTGGAGATTCACAAAAAAAATCTCTTCCGTTTTGACCTTTACGATCAACCAAGTGGTCAGGAAGGGGCTCCATATTCATGACAAATTTAAGTTTTCAGATCCATCTTCTAATTGGAGAAATAGGAGTTCTTGCAACATGTTCACAATGACCTAGGTCATGTGTTGAGGTCCAATAAATTTCTCCCGCAATCTTCTATTGAAATTAATGGGCCGCATTATTATAGTTTCCGACCTCTAGGGTAAATCCTCTACACATTTATGCTGTTAACGGCGGAAGGTCCACATCCAGGTCACATTCCATCGACCAGACAGATTCGTATTGCGTTCCACCTGTCACCCCCATTTCTGCCTCATCTGGCCTTCAAGTTCCTTCATCCAATCAGATTTCATAACCTTAATGTTTCTGTTTTCTGGCCGATAATATGACTGTAATTCGTCATTTAAATACCCAATCGCGTTCATTCATGTTCCTGACTTCGTCTAGGTATTTTCTAAATATTTACATATCATATAATACTAATAAATAAAATTAGAATTTAATTCATCTCATGTGATACGCAAACAATTAAGTACCACAACACTCTGTAGTGTATGTGACTGGTGAAGGGGAGGGGTAAAGAACAGAAATCGCGAATGTGTTTACTTAAAACTATTAAAGTTATTCCCTCATTGAGATCGTTAAACAACATTCTACAACGCTTACAGTTAGAACTACGCGCACATCTGTGCACCTTTTTGAGGACATTCTGAATATGCAATTTATTATTTGGATACCTGGGTTTCAGTTTTCGCCGTTTCATATCATTTACATGTTTATTTTCATCTTTCTGTATATATGTCCAGAACGCAAGCGTTCATAATACTGGACGTTCCTAATACTTATTTCCACGTCGACTTGTGAAACAATTGATTTAAAATTCTTGACGTGGGGAAGGAAAATCCAGTGCGAGGAAGTTAGCCATTACGGACTTCCTTGTACCCCTCTGCATCGTTTAAAGTTTAAAGGTTTATTTGACAAATTTTAGCGACTTACCAGACAAATTTCAATTATAAAACTCTAGCCGGAATATTATTTAGCAATAAAGATCATCTCTCGACCACGTGCATGTAATTAGTTGTACTTGTGCGCTCTCGTTTTCAATCAACCCTTGTCTGATTTGGTCTGGTCCTACATAAAGGCGGCACCTCACTCTAGTGTTGCTGTTCCAACACCATCTGCCTCCTTCATCTCCTTTAACATATCTTGCTGCTATCTCGCTGCAACATACATCTTGCCTGTTTGGCGTACAAACCACTCTCTGTAAAGTAAGTCTTTTTGTTCGGTTTCAACCGACTCTTTCACTAAACACAACTTCACTTCTTAAAATGCTCAAAGTTCACTCTCAAAATGTACGTGTTACCCCCTCTTCATTCACCACTGGTCTCCTCAAGAACATAACTTCTCTCTTCATCTACTTTCGCCGCTCGCAACAAAACACAACGTCCACCACCGCTCTGCCTAAACATGTGCGTCTAAGACCACAATCTGGGGTGGACTCACTATCGAGTGCATATATGAATCATAATTCTTTAAAATCCCGCGCAACAGAGCCCGTTTGTAGCACCTTCTCACGTGATCACGTCGTGCACAGTACAGCTTTACGCACGTACGCTTACATCACCGTCGACGTCAACCAGATAACAATTGACAACTCTTTGTCGGCATCTTGCTTGCCGCCTCGGCGCACCATGCTCATACATCCAATTAAAAATATTACTTAACTAAAAACTATAACACACCCCTTATGAAATGAACCTAATGACATAATAATTTTCAAATAATCTAATTTTAATTCAAAATGAACATTCAATTCATGAAAACTTACACTCTAATTTTAGCAGCCTTAATTTAAAAAGATGAATTGGAGTTCCTGGGCTTTATGTCACAGTATGTATAAAAATGAAATAATTGAAAATTAGGTTTCAATCATGAAAAGTCATATACTGGCAATTCAATTAATACTATAATAACATATTATTACAACTTTTTTGCCTTATTTAAAACTTCATAAGGAATATTGATTTAAAGAGAGATGTATGAGACATAATTATTCGTTATAGAACAGAACTTGATTAATTTAAGTTGATATATCTTTTATTAATATATTTAATACATAAAGAAATAAGAAGTAAATTTAGAAATTCAGAATGGACATTTTCCCTGGATTTATCGGATGGTAGCTCTAATTACTGAACCAGTTCGAGTCGACTGCAGGAGCGATGTGAAATCCATCCACCCTGTTTACCTAAATCTCAGATTCACCCTTAATTTACTAATTACATTCTTCACAACCTAGCTCTAGGAAATCAGTGAAGACTGTACACTGTGTAAATTTATTTAAGATGCATAATTTTAATTTTAATAACGTTTCTGTCATCATCATGTTTTCCAGAAGACGATGATAATTCAAACAAGGAAGAAATGTTTCTATTAAAGCTCTTAAATAAAGTAAAATGTCTTTATCATTATATTCCAAATAATTATACTATATAAATGAATTATGAATAAATTTTGAAGGCATGCTCTGGTTTACCGATACATTATTGAAAATAACTCAATAGAATAAATAAAGAAGAGAAATATAAAATATGTAAATTTATTTAGACCTACATCCAATTAATTAAAAACAAATTTAGGTATATATGTAGATAAATATAATAAACACTTTATTCTTTCTAATATTCAACAAATTGTTAAAATTTAATGTTTTAACGCATGAAATAAAGAAAATTACCATTTTTACTGTAAAAAATATTGATAGATTGCACGCATTTTCCAAAAAAATATTTACAAACCAGAAGAACTGATCGATTGTTAACTTTTAAAGCTATCTTTTAATACTGTAGTTGACATAATTATTTATAAGAAATAATATACTTAAGTAAATGCATTAGACAGAAAAATTTTCTTGCATATCTCTCTGCACGAAGTCCTGGAGTTTACCTGACAAATTAATCTGTTGTAACCAACAAGAAGTTCCCAAATTGGGACAAAACGTCGAGAAAAATGTAATTTTATTGCATTATTTTCTTTTCGACTTATTTCCATTTTTATTTCGGGTCATCTATTTGTTTTCTATTAATAGTAAAAAGTCGAACTGGAGATATTGATTACTTACCAACTTCCGTAAACATAATACTAAAGCAACACACATTTGATAAGCGCACTATCATCCAGTATCATAATTTTTTGAGAACTTACTTCGTCGGATTGAAAAATTTCCCAGATATCGAATCGTAACACATGACTGTCGTAAAAAGGAAATACAGCTCGACACTATTTTGAAAATTATTCCCTGGCAGATATCGAAACGTAAATGCTCATTGATTAACAGACAAAAAGCTCATGACGGTCGTGTAAACGAAATACAGGTTCACAATGACGAATCAGCATCAACCCCTTCAAATCAATAACCGTCCCATTCACACTAACACAAAACCATCATCCCCAAATCCAACTCTATCTAAACAATTCACTAATCCCTACATAGACTGAAACCACCTATCTAGGAATCATGTTTGATTCAAAACTCTCGTGGAAGCCAGTTATTAATCCTCTCCAAATTCAACCATAATTCAGAGAAACCCCTGTTTCCATCAGAACAAAACGCCTCCTATACCAGTCCATAATACAACCCATCGGTCCTATGCCTGGTTCATATGGGGAACAATAGCCAAAATCCATTCAACCAAAATTCAAACCAAACAACACATAATTCTACGCACCATTACAAATTCTCCCTGGTACATTAGAAATTTCGTCATCTACCATAACATCAAACTTCTCAAAGTAAACTCCGCTATCTCCAAATCCATAACCTCCCTGATTAAAAGGGCCCTCGGTCACCCAAACCCAATACAAAGGTATTTAAAAACAAGTTCAGAAACACTAATTTAGAGAAAACGAGGACGTAAAATACTTTTAAATTCCGGTTTTATTTTGGTCTGTAATTTTTTTAAATTTTCTTTTATCGTCAAAATTCCACCGGACAAATGCCTATCAGTAGTCCTAATTAAAACATACATACAATTTACGTTGTTTCAAAATTTTAAACATAATACATCTACCGCATTCCATTATTACTTCTGACAGAAAATGTTAAGTAACAGGCGAATAAAATTTATTTATAGAATAGAAATTTCTTAACGGCTAAAACTTGCACCTCACCTTCAGTACCGCAAAATATTCTTTGCGGTTAACATGGAGCGGCGTAATTAGCTAAGCAAAATTTCATTTGTGGTCCACAGAGGTTTCGTCGGCTAAGTCTCTGGCACTTGGTAATTTGTTTACAGACAACCGCTATGTGCGGGCGCGCAGAAGACACTAATCTGCTTGAAAGAGGTGCCATCTTTTGCGTAGCAGAATTACTGCTATGTCGCTTCTTTTAAGATAAACCAACATATGACACTCATTCTCTTAATGCACCTTTTGAATTCCTATAACTCAAAGTTCTCTTTTACTTCCCAAAGGTTTTAAATTCAAAATTCAGTCACTTCTTTCAACACCGACTTATGAATATTTTCCTCACAGTTTTTCCACTTACTTTCTATTGATATCGCGTATTTAATATCGTTGAGGTGAGTTACGTAAATACTTGACCAAATTTTTTCAATTTACCAAATAAATAGGCCTATCATTTAATTATGACGCGATTCTTAAAGATTTTTTTTCAGTTTATAACAGTTCATATAAACGCAAAATCGCATTATTCTTCTGGCCCAAATACACTGGGGTTGCGTTGTGGTAGGGGAAATCGGGGCGGAACGGGACACATTCTTTTACAATTTTTGTAAAATTATGGAAAAAGATAAATCACTTCATAAAAGTATTAAACATTAGTTTATTCTCATATTTACTTAATCTAATATCAATTTAATTTAATACAACGAATTATGATTTTTTATGAATTTTTAAAAAGAAACTTACAAATTTTCCCACCACTGGTTGGAACAGGATATGATGTTTTGTTGTCAAAATTAATGCAATAAAATTATTTTAAGGAAAATATTAACACATTAAGTATTTTCTTTTCTATACGTATTTAGCGTGCTGTTGATTGGTCAATTTTTCCTTTTGCTAAGATATTTTTTTTGTAACTTTGCAATCTAACATATTTCTCTTTTACCATTCCTTTTCTTTCTCGGCCTGTTCTTTGGGGGTACATTCTTACAATGTGAGTCTGCCAGGTTTTTCAATATTTCGTAAAGAAACACTACATTTTGCTTTATACTGCACCACGCATTCCGTCCCGCATGCAAGTTTCAGTTTAAAGTTTTTTTTCGAGCCTTAATACATACTGATTTAAACTTGATACGTAACTTATTTGCAGCTTAAGACAGTTAGTTTGCGAATTCACATCAATGAAGAGTTAAATGCGAAGAGTTTTGCAGAATACCTTCAGTCTAAATGGTGCAAAAAAATATAAATTCACAGATGCAAGATGCCAAAACAATAGTTTTTTCCAAGATGTAGTCAGAACTTGGTCAAGTTGGCTGCCAGAACTTTTTTCTTAACCAGGTACAATTTTCCATCTCTATTTACTAACCTCTCATCACTATCCAGTGAAAAAATATAAGGTATCCCGTTCTACTCCGCCATTCCGTGTCGCCCCCGACATCCCCTATTTCCCAATACAAATTCACTTACGTTTCTGAAATGAATTATTACGGGCCTTTCTCAGTTTGAAAATTTATATACTTTAACTCGCATGCATTTTCTAATTGCCTTTCCTGAGTAGATGAAATTCAGGAACACTTTAATTACTCTTAATTCTGAGACATACGTAACTTTGATTGATGCAAATCGTAAAGTACTTATTATCCATTTGCCACAAAATTATAAATTACGAACGAAAATTTTAAAAAACTTCAAGACAATAATACTTATATTACTAACTCCTAAAGCAGCTTATGAACTATTTAGCTGACTGCTATTTGTGGTCGAAAATTGCGAATAGCAGCTGGCTAATAATATGTATATTGCTAATTATTCAGTTAAATAACCGAAGGAGACTCAGTTCTGTATTGAAGTGGCTGTTCCCAAGTTGCTGGTTGCTGCTCTTATTGAACTAATGATGCTACGGCCGTGGAAGATATTCAACTGTGGTCCACAAAGCGTAGAATCTACCTCTCGCCTGAAGGAGGAATACCAAATGTGTCTCGCACATGCTACGTTACTGACTGCAGGGCGAAATCCCTACATAACTGCCGCGAGGTCCTGCCTTGGTAGTGGTAATGAGTTGATGTTTGCCCTTGCAGTCATCCACCTTCTAACGGCATTACGACCAGTAACAAGCCCAGTGAGGAACAGCAGCTTGTTTGCGGCAATCAGCTCTGTATACATCTACTCTGCGGGCAATGCGACATAATTCAATTCAATTCCTCTGCTGCGGGTATAGAAAATTATAATATATATTTCGCATCTTTCATGCTTTGATTCGTTTTTGTAAACATTTATTGCACCCTTTTATCAGCATTACTAATTAACCAAAAGTTAGTTTTAATATTTCAACACATTTTATTACAAATATTAATATTTGCGTTGTAATACACCTTTGATCGAAGAATTATACATAAAAATAGTCGGAGAATTTGCTGTTCTGATTTCCTATTAATCTGTGATTTGCAAAAAATTCGCCAGTCCCAATATCAAATTTATAAAACTAACTTATGAATGTATGAGACTGTTATTTGTTCATTTTTATTCACTTGTTATTTTAAAAAATTAAATGTATATATATTGTAGGAAGGGGGGATTAAATTAAATTAGAAGGTGATTAAAAATTTTAGGATATTTATTTACATAGGGGAATTAAATAGAGAATGCATTATTGAGAGTAATATTTACAAGGAATTAGGGTTTCAGTGAAGCAATCTGATCAACTTAACACAGGTTTAATACCGTGGGCGATCCCCCCCTAAACGACCTGGATTGGAAAATTAGCAGCGTACCTCTTTACAGCTTCTATGTGGCTCTGTCTACTTCAGCAGTGCAAAGTGCAAGACAAGTCTTCAGTTCCAACCATCTGCTCTATGGTCTAGAGACGTATGAATCTGCACAGCCTCACTACTGTGCCCCACACCTCAATAAATCTATCTTTTACATTCGATTCGTCTATCCACGAAACCCCATTGGCCGACGCCACCACGTAGAAATTTTAAATTATTGTTTGTTTCGTTGATTTTTGGTATTTCTGAGAATAGCGCAGGTCAGTTCTGTACGTAACCTGACAGCATCCCCATATGCTTACAGTCCCCTATCGCTACCGTCTTCAAGGCGCCACTCAACCTTCCAATCCTTTGCTAATTTTTACATTACAACTTAATAGAATAAATATCGCGCTACAATATATATACAAAAATCCTAAGTTTTACTAGTAAACCATTTCATTTAATATGAATTTGTAACACATACACAGAAGACAGATATCGGTGAACTAAGTTAAAAAATAAATAGATAAGGTCTTAGTAGGTCTTTTTTTCTCCATGGCTTACAGCCCATTGAGGGCCTGGGCCTAACGAGTCGACTGCCACATTTCGAATTTGGAGTGACACGTGGTCAGCGTATCGATCCTCCAACATTCTTAATCCTGGTCTTCTCGACCATGACAACACAAACATCTAAGCCCTTCACAGGATTCGAACCCGGGACCTCTGGGTTGTGAGGCAGCAAAGCTAGCCACTACACCACAGGAGGTCGGCAATAGGTCATTAATATTTATAATTAATTAATTTAGTTTAACAACAATATGTTTCCGTTCTGATGTAGACCCTCATTTGATTAACATTAAAATTTTAAAATGTAACTGCACAAAGACACTAGATGATACTCAAAGACTATAAAAGATAAATTGCCAAAAGGTTGTAAGATTGCACATTATGAATCAAACACTGCTCAAAAATAAATGTCAGTTATAGTTTTAAAAATTATCATTGTTTATTGTGAAAAATTAAGAAAGTAAACTTTGTAATGTTATATCTATAAGTTAACCTAAATTGGGTCCATTTCCGAACAGACACATGTCTTAGTTTATTTATTTAATTAAAGTTTTTGTAAAAAGGTTTTTATAAAAGCCTGCCATAAAAATGTTCTCAAATGTAAAATATTACAATTTTCTCATCAAGACGAAAACGAGAAACTTTCGTCGTTTACGGACATAATCATCTTCATCCCATAACGTGGTAAACACCCCAGGTGTCGTACTGTATCCGACTGACATTTCCCGTCTTTTTTCACAAATTTCACCAATACGGCCTACGCCTTAATTTACAATATTGATTTATTACACTATTCTTCTTTTATTGGATTGTTTAACGTCGCTTCAGCATTTACTGTTCTTGTTGACTGTAAATATAATTATTAAATAATACAAATATATAACATTTTTTGGCCATCGCCCATGGTTGCAGGGGTCCTTTTTGGTAATGAAGCTTATGACAATCAGATACATAATGTGTTAAAAGTATGGGAGTTAAGTCTGCGAGAGCTGTGAAGAGTTGTGTGTGCGTGAGGTGGAGGGTCACCGCCTACAACTTTCCCTAGAAATTCCTTCAGACATTTAAAAGAACCTAACCTTTTCTGCACAATACAATACAGGACCTTTTCGAAGAAAAGAGCCATCCGTTCGTAATTTGATAAGATTTACCTCCGTCTAGTCAGAAGTTAGCGTGAAGTATCAGGAATGGCTACTGGGTACAAAAACTAGGAACATAGAAAACATGTGTGATGACGCTTCTTTATGTCCTGCAGATAAAATGTTCCTATTGTCTGCAATGGGTGCTATTGGATATTTCACACGATTGACTGCTGGAATTAAGTAGGAGGACTTTGAATTCCTATCGCGGTTACGTGTGAGCATATTTTGAGGCGGAGAGACAGAAACATGGTGAGCCGCCGGTAAAAGGTGATTTAAAAGCGAAAATTTGCGAATCGCTAGGAATGCATCATCAAATTGAGATCCACCCTTGAGACCTCAGGAGATTTATTACTACTCAGCTAATTTGGTCCAATTCCACCGCCACATAACTTGGTCCCCGATGCAGCCAACGAGGATCGACATCAGGCGCCTCCAGATCGTCAACCCAAAGCAGACTAGAGGAAAACGCCGCCAGACAATGCAGCAGCACCCACCTTCGGTATCCCTGATTTTAATTTTATGGGGATGGCATTACCATACCTATTTTCCATAAATTACCTTGCTTCCTATTTGTTCACAAACAGGTTACCCTTATTTTTAATGAGTCTCAATATAATTTATTTCCACATTCTTTTGTTATTAAATATAAAACAATGAATTAAATATTTTGTTTTATCATTCAAACCCTTCATAAACTTATCCCTTTATGATTTATAAATTAAATTATCACCCAACTGTGGAGCTTAATATAAATACTATAATAATAATTAGTAAAATTAACCTCCCATCCCCGCACTTATATCTACTGATAGATAACCTTGCTCAGTTCTACACTATTCTTGTATATAAATCATTTACACGTTATATGTAAATTTTTCTTTTCCTTTTCACAACGGAATAATCTAGATATATATAGATTTTTAGTAAATTGACTTTGTTAATTAAGTTTTAGGTTGTGTAATGTTGTAATTGGACTTTTGAGCAGGGGGATGTAGCTTGCAAGCTGCAACTTATTTAGCGAGTTGCGTGTCATCAGACGCAGACTGATTGTTGAGGTCGTCACGTCACTGTCTGACGTAAGCGTACGCGAGTAAAGCTGTACTGTGCACAATACAATCACGTGAGAAGGCGTCGTAAATGGCCGTTGTAGAGCGGGATTACAATGACTTTTGATTGGTGGATTATGTCAGGTGACCATACTGGAGCAATATGGCGTATTCAGGAAAGAACTTGCATGGACAGAAAGGAGGTGGACGTTGAGGAGAGAGGTTGTGTTTTCGTAAGCAGTGTTGAATGTACATTTTGCAGAGCGGTGGTGGACGTTAAGGAGAGAGATTGTGTGAGTGAGCGGCGAAGGTAGTGGATTCGACCTCAGAATGTGGTCTTAAACGCACGTACTTTTTAGAGAGCGGGGCGTGACATAGAGAAGGAAGCAGGTACTTTTGGAGAGCGTTGGTGGATGTAGAGAACGGATGTGTTCAGTGAGCGGCGAAGGTAGTGCTTTCGACCCCAGAATGTGGTCGTAGACACATGTGTTTGAGAAAACGGTGGTTGATGTAGAGGATAACGGATGTGTTTCGCTGTCGTCCCTATAATATGGGATTAGGCGGTTGTGTTTTGTTGAAGTAAAGTCGTTCATAGAAGAGGTGCGAAGGTTGTTGAAAGTGGTGGACCTGTAAGCACACTTAGAAAGAGCGGCTTTGGTGTTTCAGGGTACAAACACGTACATCCTCGTAGAGATGCTGTTAGATGTAGACGGAGGAAAGGCGTTGATTCTGTGGCACGTGATTGGGAAGCGAAGGGCAAACCCTTGTATAGTGCAGGCACCTAGCAGAAGTAATAGTGAGAAATGAGGTTATGTGCAGCCTAATATTTTGTGGTAAGTCTATTGTTAATGTAAAACTTTCTGATTCTTTATATTTTATCGTAAAATCTAATTTATATTTAATTTTTGTTTTTCCAGTAGATGCATACTATTATCTAAATAGGCCCACATATGCCTGAAGACATATAAAGTCCATGTTTAGCACGATTGTAGTTTTTAAAAAAATTAATTAATTTCATTATTGTAGAACATTAATTAATTGTCCCCTCGTTATGAATATTACAATATATATATAAATATTATTGTTTATAAAGTTAAGAATAGCGCACAATGTGCATTTTTTTTGTGTCCTATTTACAGATTTCTGTCATGGATATTGTCCTGTTTTTACACCACATGAGATCTTGCACCTGCATTTATATATAAGAATATGAGATTATATAAGACTTTCGTAAGAAATTCTAAACGGTATAATCTAAAAATATTATATATATTGTTACGTTTCGTAGGGATCGTGAGATTCAATAACACACACACGTAGAGGTTATAAGCGTTTAATCAACGGCGAAGTGCTGTACAAAGCTCATACTGCTTAAGACTGACTCCGATTTGGAATCCAGTCCTATTTATACATACATGGAATATTCTAGAAACAGAACATTCTAGAAACAGAAAATACTAGAAACTAAAGGCAAACAATGTAAATAAATTAAACAAATAAAAATGGTTGCGTCGGCTGGGACTCGAACCCGAGTCTGCAAATCTGCAGTCCGGTTCGCTACCGCTCTGCCATTACTGTAGGTCTTCAGATGTGGCATTGCTACCTCCTTTGAAAAAACAGCGCCCCGCTGTTAGTTCTGAGCTGCCTTGAGTCCTCTGGATCTCGTCGTTGGCCCGACGTAAGTAGGTCCAGTTCTTCCTGTTCTTGAGCTGGCAGTCGTCATTCCTACGTCTTCGTCCCCGTAAAATTCCGCGTCGTCGTCGGGTCGTGTTTGGTCTTCGACCTCCCTTTGAGCGTCGGGTTCATGGTATGGCTTCATCCTCAGTACGTGGTCGGTGTCGCGGCTCTTTCTGCGTCTCCAATTAGGATCATAATCCTCGACCTCATATGTGACGTCGGATAAACGTTTTAGCACACGGTACGAACCAAAGTACCGTTTGAGGAGCTTTTCTGAGAGGCCGACTTTGCGAATGGGAGTAAAGATCCAGACTAGATCCCCTGGCCGGTACAAAACTGGACGATGCCTTGCGTCGTATCGTTGTCGGTCCTTCTCTTGAGCTTGGAGCGTACGTATTCGGGCTAGTTGTCGGAATTCTTCGGCCCTCGTTACTAAGTGACCAATGTAAGGGTCATTCACATCGTCGGGATTGAAAGGTAATATCGTGTCCATTGTCGTTTCTGCCTCGCGACAGTGAACCAGGAAAAATGGTGCGAATCCCGTTGTTTCTTGCTTAGCGGTGTTGTAGGAGAACGTCAAGAATGGAAGTACGACGTCCCAGTTCTTCTGATCGACGTCGGTGTACATGGACAACATGTCGGCCAATATTTTGTTTAACCTCTCGGTAAGCCCGTTTGTTTGAGGATAGTAAGCAGTCGTCATTCGGTGCGTTATTTCACACAGTCTATTGACCTCATGTATTAGTCTAGACTGAAATACCGTCCCCCGGTATGTGATTATAGTTCTTGGAGCTCCATGCCGAAGTAGTATTTCTTCGACGACAAAGGTGGCGATCTCGGAAGCTTCCGCCGATGCTACGGCTTTTGTGACGGCAAACCGAGTTAAGTAATCGGTGCAAACAATAATCCTGTTGTTTCTCCGGGATGATGTTGGAAATCTTCCGAGCAGGTCAATTCCGATGCGTTGAAATGGTGCGTCGGCCGGAGGAATCGGCAGTAGTCGCCCAGGTGGTCGTTGGGGAATCGTCTTTCTTCTCTGACACTCTCTGCAGTGGCTTACGTAGTGTCTGATGTCCTTAAGTTGTCGCGGCCAATAAAATCGCCGACGGATTCTGTTATACGTCCTGAAGACTCCTAGATGACCAGCGGTGGGTGCGTCGTGGAACTCCCGCAGAATGTCTAGACGCAGTTGCTTGGGGATGACTACCAACCATCTTCTTCCCAATGAGTCGTAATTCTTCTTGTATAGTACGTCATTAATTATTTCGTAGTCCCCTTTCACACGTTGGGAAGAGTTCAAAGCTTGTATAATCTCATTCAGCTTCGGATCCTTTCTCTGTTCCACAGAAATATTAGTCAAAGAGTTAAAAAATTAAGGATCTCACTCTCCGGTTTTTCGTCGTCAACAGGGTTTCGGGAGAGACAGTCTGCATCCTGATGTTTTCGTCCACTTTTGTACTATATCGTGGCGTCGTATTCCTCAAGTCGTAAAGCCCACCTAGCGAGTCGTCCAGAAAGATCCTTGAGTCCGGTCAGCCAGCAGAGAGAATGGTGGTCCGTCACAACCGTGAACGGTTTGCGAAAGAGATACGGCCGGAATTTATTTATGGCCCAAACAACAGCAAGGCATTCTCTCTCTGTCGTCGAATAATTCCTCTCTGTTTGCTAAGTGTTCTCGACGCGTAGGCTATGACCTTCTCTTTTTTGCCGAATATCTGAACGAGTACAGCACCAAGTCCGTATGCAATTCAGTCGGTGCATTTTGGTCGAACAACCCTAGAACGGGGTCGGAAACAAGGGCTCGTCGCATAGTGTCGAAAGACTCCTGTTATTCTCTGCTCCAGATAAATATGGCGTCTCCTTGCAACAGTTTGTGTAGTGACCGTGCCTTTCCACTAAAGTCTCGGACAAAACGCCTATAAGAAGAGCAGAGCCCAAGAAAGCTCTTGACGCCGTGTAGATTTCTTGGCCGGGGAAAGTTTTTTATCGACCTGACTTTCTCTGGGTCTGGTCGTACGCCTTCCCGTGAGACTAGATGGCCAAGGATCTTTATTTCCTTTGCACCGAATAGGCACTTCTTTGGATTCAGTCTCAGCCCTGCTGTACTCAGACACTCGAGAACAGTTCGCAGTCTATGCAGATGTTCGCGGAACGTTTCCGAGAAAACTATTATGTCGTCCAAATAGCAGAGGCACATAGTCCATTTCAAGTGGCGCAGCAAGTTGTCCATCATTCGTTCGAATGTTGCTGGTGCATTACACAACCCAAACGGCATAGCTTTGAATTCGTAGAGTCCGTCTGGTGTAATGAAAGCGGTTTTCTCTCGGTCGGCTTCGTCCACTTCTATCTGCCAGTACCCTGAGTGCAAGTCCATGATGGAGAAAAACTTTGCGCCCTTTAGACAATCCAGAGTATCGTCAATTCTTGGTAGTGGTTAAACGTCCTTCTTCGTGATTTTGTTAAGTCTCCTAAAATAGACGCAGAATCGCCAGGTTCCATCCTTCTTTGTGACTAGTACGACGGGTGATGACCACGGGCTCTGTGATGGTAGGACGATTCCTCGGCCAAGCATCTTATCCACTTCTTCTTTAATAATGCGTCGTTCTGCTGGTGATACTCTGTACGCCCTCTGACTGATAGGTGCGTAGCTTCCAGTATTAATTTTATGTTTCACCTTCACAGTGGTTGATTTTTCCCTGATTAATGCGTCGAAGCACGCAGAATATTTCTGAAGCAATTCAAGAAATTTTGTCTGCTGATCGATGGTTAACTGCGGCGCCAGTAACTTACGAAACTCGAATTCGTTGTTTTTCGTCACTGTAGGAAGTCTGCGGCTGGGTAGATTTTCTTCCATGACAGTCAGATGTTGTTGTGTTATTAGCTCAGCCCTTGCTAAGCACATATGTCTCGGAAGAAACTGAGGTTCGTTCTGCCCATTAACTACCCATAAATCTCCAGTGCCATTCTTGAAAGATATGACCGACGCAGGAATAATGACTTGTGATAATTTCTTCTTCGCTTCAATTATAAGATCTACGTGGCCATTTAACTTAGGGCACGCGACTGTAACCTTGGCAGCGCTCGACGCAGGAATGGTAACATCGTCGAGAACAAATAACCGCCACGAATCCTTATTTCCTATTTCTTCGGAAGCTTGTAATTCGTCTAACAGAATTTCAGAACGTCCACAGTCAATTACGGCTTGCGAGCTCTTCAAAAAGTCCCATCCGAGGATAACGTCGTGGCTACATTAAGGCAGGACGATAAATTCGAACGGCTGAATTCTGTTATTAATTTTCAGCCTGATGGTGCATCTTCCGGCTGGTTGCACATATTTGCCATCCGCGACCCTTAAAATAGTATTCCTATTATCGGCGATCTTGTTCTTCTTCAACTGTCGTCGAAACGTCTCGGAGATAACAGAAAAAGATGCGCCGGAATCTATTAGGGCTCGTACCGACTTGTGGTCCAACATTACGTCTATATAATTTCCAGACATCTTGGCGATGGTCATCGACGGAGGATTTACTTCTTCCGCGGCCTCACCTCCAGGGAAGGTCGCGTTATCTAGTTTTCCATGTTACGTCGGCTAGGGGAGCGACCGAATGGCGACGGAGATCTGGAGCGACGTGACGGAGAGCGTCCTCTCCTTGCGGCGGGATGCGGCGACGACGACCTGTATCTTCCTCGAAACAACTCCGTCTGTTCAGCATCGTCATATTGGCGTCCATGGTCATATGCACCCTGTTCCCGCCTAGTTCTTTCTTCATTGAATACACGTCTCCTGTCCTTGCAGTATCTAACTACATGTCTAGGACGGCCACAATGGAAACACACAGGTCTATTATCCCGTGTCCTCCAGACGTCTGTCTTCCTTGGGGCGTAGGTTGCCTTTTCCTCCCGTGCCACTACTTTCGCATAGGTCGGCTTCCGCTTCGGAACAACCTTTCGCCAGGAGGACGTCGGGGTGGAGATTGGCGCCAAAACGCTTTCCACTTCCTCCCAGATGGTCTCTTGGATGGCCTCTGGTTCTAAGGGATAGAGCACGCTGAATCTTCTCCCTTACTATCTGTCGAACGAGGGACGACAAATCATTCGCCTCTCCCACTGAGGCAATCGGCACTACGCTGAGAAGCCTCTCGAACCTTCGTCGAATTCGTTTTTGATTCATCTCTTTGATGAACTGGCAGTGCTTTTTGAACTCGTCCGTCGATTTTACGTCATTTAGTAGGAGGGCTTGATATAAGTCCTCCGCGACACCTTTCATCAGATGTGCCAGTTTTTCATCTTCCCCCATGTTTGGGTTTACCGTTCGGCACAATGCGAGAACGTTTTGGATTTAAGAACAGTTCTCCTAGCTGTTGTCCCGTTGGATCTAGAAATCAGGAAAAGGAGCGCGCAGTACTGGCTCAAAAAAGAGAACCAGTGCAAAGTCGTAGAAATTTTAGGCAAGGAAGCAAATACCAAAATAGAAATTAAAGAAGAAATATTAAACATTTGGCAAGAAAGATGGAATTCATCGAATAAAGGGAGAAGGGTGTACGAAATTCTACCTAACATAAGAGAAAGATTACAGCTTAGACACCTCAACCCAACCAAGGGTCTTATACATTTTCTTACTGGTCATGGTCCATACGGACAATATCTGGGAAGAATAAATAGCAGACCAGACAATCTATGTGCCTGTGGAGAGATAGGAACACCGGAACACGCCATACTGGAATGCCCCAATTATGAGGTAGACAAGACAATGAGAGAAACCTTAAGAAAAGAAAGGCTATGGGAAATAATAAGAAACCCACCACTCACCGCGGCCCTAGAAAATTTGACAAACCTGATATCCGCTTTAGAACTGACAAAATACAGGACTAAAAATATAGAAACTTAAATATTACATCATAAGACTTAATATACTCATCATCGGACCGGACATTCAAATCCAGGAACCGGATGAGTATAAGGACCAAAATATAGACATCACAACATAAAATAGAATATAAATTATAGTAATAGTAAGATTAATCAAGTAATTATCTTAAACAAATTACATAACTCTGCTAATACAAATACAGTCATAAATAATTAGAGTATAAAATTAGTAAAAAAAAATTGAACCTACAACTACTCGACCAACGCGTCATGGAGATCCGGAAACGTGGGTCGTAACCGGAAAACCGGAGATGTTTCACAAACAAAATGTATAAATGTTGAAAGGATGAGGAGACAAAGAAATTAAGAATTCTCTCCTTCAGTCTCTCCACGAAAATAATATAATAATAAAACTAGTGTAACAGATGATGATCTTACATGCAAAAACAAATTTAAATATACGCATATAATTTATTATTGTATTCATACATATTTATATCTATGTAAAAAAATGTACCAACAAAAGAAAAATATTGTTAAACAGACCTGTTATTGAATCTAGAAAACAGGTCAAGTAAAATTATAATCAATAAAAAAAAGTGCTTGTTGGTTTTGTGTATGGTACGTACTCCGGATTCAAGCCTTGGAGTCTCCTGCTTTGTCGAGGTCTAATGGGAGCCACTGTGTGTTAAGTTGAGATGTTACCCGACGCCTCCACCAAAAACGTCACGTTTCGTAGGGATCGTGAGATTCAATAACACACACACACACGTAGAGGTTATAAGCGTTTAATCAACGGCGAAGTGCTGTACAAAGCTCGTACTGCTTCAGACTGACTCCGATTTGGAATCCAGTCCTATTTATACATACATGGAATATTCTAGAAGCAGAAAATTCTAGAAACAGAAAATACTAGAAACTAAAGGCATTTAGTATAAATAAATTAAACAAATAAAAATGGTTGCGTCGGCTGGGACTCGAACTCCCGTGTCTACGTGTCTGCAGTCCGGGTCGCTACCGCTCTGCCATCACTGCAGGTCTTCAGATAAGGCATTATATGTATATATATATATATTGTAATATACTTTTTTGGGTATAATACATTTATTAATTAACAGAACAAATATGTTCAATTTTAAAATTTTTGTTTATTAATTTAAGTGAATACACGGGCTTAATCTCAGGGGATTTTGGGTCTCTCAAGAGATGGAGTATGCAGTAGCTGAAAATAGAAAGAAAAATCATTCAATATTAATTTATCCAGAGCAATGAGCAAGTTTCACAATTTTTTTTATCGCTTACCCTCAATTACTGGGCCAACAAACATCCACCTCTCGAATGTTTGTGTGTCTCTCTGGCGTATTGCAGGATTTGATCACGTCTGCTCACGTCCGTCCACTCGCCTGCCTTCTGGGGTCGAGCAACGTCCTCTCCTCTCCTTGTTTCACTTCTGCTCGGTCCACGTCCGTTCTCTGCCAGCTCCACTCGCCTGCCTTCTGCCCTCTGGGGTCGGACCACGTCCTCTCCTCTCCTCCACTCGCCTGCCTTCCGCCGTCTGGACCACGAACTCTCCTCTCCTCCACTCGCCTGTCTTCCGCCGTCTGGACCACGTCCTCTCCTCTCCTCCACTCGCCTGTCTTCTGGGGTCTGGCCCACGTCCTCTCCTCTCCTCCACTCGCCTGCCTTCTGGGGTCGAGCCACCCATCGGCTTCCCTTTTAAACCTTCCGACGGGAATTCCCCTATTTCACAACATTTTGGGGTTCCCCGCCCTCATTTTTTAAACTCGTTCGGCGGGGTTTTCCCGCGGGGGTTCACCATCGTCATTTGTTATACACGCTCGGTGGGCCTCTTTCGCTGGGAACCACCATCTTTCGGCCGACTAGCCATTTATGTTGGCCGAACTGCGCCTCATAACGCCACAACCTTACAAAATCCGCCTTTTTATCACAATATTGTAATATCCTTTTTAGGTAATAAAACATTAATTAATCAATAGAACAAATTATAATCAATTTAAAAAAATTTCATTTATTAATTTAAAGTGATTACATGGGCTTAATCTCAGGGGATTTTGGGTCCCTCGAGAGATGGAGTATCCAGTAGCTGAAAATAGAAAAAACAATCATTAAATATTATTTAACCAGAGCAATGAGCAAGTTTCACATGTTTTTTAATAACTTACCCACAATTACTGGGCCTACAGTAAAAAACTACACGAATGTTTCCGTGTCTCTCTGGCGTCTTGCAGGATTTTTATCGATGCAGGTAGTAGGAACCAGATCCGCAACTCATCTGCTTCCTCGAAACATCTAACGTCTCTGCCCACCTCTCACAGCATCTGCTCTCGTCCGTCCTCTCCTCAACTCATCTGACTTATGATCTCGAGCCACCTATCGGATCCCCTTTTTAAATCCTCCGACGGGAATTCCCCGCCATAGGTCTATTTCATAAAACTCCGGGCTCCCCGCCTCAGGTCCCTTACAAAATTCCGGGGTTCCCCGCCAGTTCATTTCACAAAATTTCGGGGCTGCCCACCCTCATTCTTTACACACGCACGGCGGGAGTCTCCCGCGGGGGTTCACCATAGTTTTTTACACAAGCTCGGCTGGAGTCTCCCGCGGGGAATCACCATCTTTCAGCCGACTAGACATTGTTGTTGGCCGAACTGCGCCTGATAACGCCACAATACCACAAAATCCGGTTTTTTTTATAACAATATATACATATATATATATATATATACGTATAAGAATATGGGATTAGAAAAGACTTTCATAAGAATTTCCGAACAATCAGATTTCATTGGTGTGATTAAATATAAAATAAAGGATGATGTTTAAATAATATATATGTATAACCTTAAAGTTGACAATGTCTTAACTAACGTTAAATATATAAGAGATAAGTTTAAGCAAATAATATAAACACATTTTATATTCTCCTTGCTGAGGAAAGACATAGTTTCTTGATGGTCGACGAATTTCGCAGGGCAACTTCAAATTCGTGACCCACAAAGGCGTGGAAGATCAAGTGGCCTTAAGAACCAGACGTGTCCGGAATTACTTTCTGCCGTGAATCGGTAAGATGGCAGCTGTCTCTTTGGGTGTGGGGCGAATTTATCTTGCACTTTGCGAGGTGGCCACAATTGGCAGTATTTTGCAATAGAATCTCAAAGACAAACGATATTGATTTTACTTCGAGCAGTGGACCGCTACGACCGATAAAAATACAGTTTAAATAGTGAATTTACCATTGGTGGTCCCAATATATAATTTTCCTGCTTTTAGGGATTCAAATATTCTGGAATATTAACTACAAATAATAAATGAACATTTTTGTTAAAGATTGCTTCAGCTCAATAGCTACCGCGTTTGTTAACCGTTTCCTTAGCAGTGTATGGATCTGTATAAACGAAATTAAACTGATATATTGCTATGTTTTGCAACTGATAATAAAACTTGGTTTAATTTAGATATATCTGAATGGAATACAGTGGTATACTAATGTCTACGACTTGATAAAACTATTCATAAAATGTGAATACTTTTGGTTTGATGTTAAGTAATTTAAATTATGTAGAACCGCAGATATGATGATTGTATCGAAAAGTGTGGTACATTTCTATATAATGGTGGAAAAAATTCATATTAATTAATTATGATTAGGTCTGGTTTTTCGTAAGTTTCGGATGCAAATGATACATTCCAGCTCTGAATGGGAAAATGCAACTAAATCGTTCATCGAGTGAGCTATAGCTCCGCCGCTCACACGACTAACGATAGAGAGGTGAAAGGAAGAAGTCAGAATAGGAAATAGTAAAGCAGTAACGTGAGGGTTCGGGTTCAAATGAATGAATCTAGGTTTAGAAGTTGGTGTGTCGTCGCACTCCAGTCAATTATGAGTCGATTGAAGAATAAAGAAGGTTTAATAAAAAGATAAAAGTTAGACAGACTGGCGTGTAGCACCAGGAGTCACCGACCCACTTGATGTTAGATCAGTCTCGACTGTCCCCAACCTCTCTAACTGATCAGGATGTTTCATCCAACCAGAGTTCTTGGAGAATGAAATATTTCCCGCTCCGGGCACAACGATAAGCACGGCTCACAAGGTGACCGAGTTCAACCCTGGGCAATCCGGAAGACTTTACTAAGCTACAATCCAGCTGAGTAAATACCTGAACACATGCGGGTCCCCGAACTGGGTAGTTTCTGAATTACTTTAATAAATAATTATATTACACAATGAACATTTCTTGGCAGGTATTTTAATTGAACGACGAAACGAGTTTCGTAGGCATGAATAAAAGCGAGTATAGAGGTACAATAAAACATTTAATATATGTATAGAACTGAAAGAAATTTATAGGAACTCTTCGCCAACAATAATAAGTGTTTATTATTGAATAAATAAATTTAAATGTGCCCGTACGATCACTGATGCATATTTTTCATAGGTTAAGATGTTTCTACTAAAGAAATTGTCGAAAATATTTTTATGACTATAGGGTGAATGCCGATTCAATACACAATGAACAGCAAAATTGATGGTAACTGTTTATTGGAACTCGCAAGGTCTCATTATGTTTGGCTATTTGGAAAATAATAAAACAGTGGTTGCAGCTTTTTAGTGCCATGTTGGACAGTTTGCTTAACGATCGAAGTATAAGCAGCTATGGTGCGCCCACAAGCTTCCTTACATATCCGCTACTGACACGACAAAAGTACAGGATGAACTCCGAAACAGTCCTTAGAAATACTATGTAAACATTTTTCAATTTCGTTTCTCAATAATTAATTTAATGAATAAAAGTTAAGACATCACCTGTGCCGTGAAGCTTTATGCCCTATTAAAAATAATTATTTTATGAAGAGAAGTATTAGTAAAATCTGAATGAATTCGCGCCTTTCATTAATCGATTGATTTTCTAGTTTCTTTTTAATTTTAAATTGAAGCCTGTATTGTCAAATAAACGAAATGATTTCTTTCCTTTCTAAATGAAGAATTTTTGATGTAATAGTACTCTAAATTTCAACCTGACCCTGACGTTTTAACAATTTTTCCAACAAATATGTTCGTTACTTAAAATTATTTAGACATAATTAATTTAGGAACGTGAGAATCTGTTCTTTGTACGTATCCATAATTAAAGTTTCATTGCTTTTGTAATGTAATAAATCCAACGAACCCCATGTATGTCTTATGAACCATCCTCCGCCAAAGAGGTGTTAATATACAGTAAAATAAATTTAACAAATTCTCATTTAATTAAAGAAACGCAGTGTATAAGCTTAACAATATTTTCCACTTCATATATACTATATATAGATCTTTATATTTTATCAATAACGCTTTATGTATTATGAATAGATATTTATTACTGCCTATTTAAGTTATACAACGCACTATATTAAATAACCTACAAAAATTAGTATTTATAATGAGTGGTAACGAGCTTCTAAATTTAAATAATCATAGATATATTTTCCTCTCTCATTCATCACGTGTTTATAAAGTACAATTATTTATTTCATTAAGGCTATTTCCAGAATTGGCCTCTAACAGAATGACAGAAAAACTTGACAGAACTAGCGTAGTTAAAACTACTGTAATTTGGGCGTGGAAAGCATTACAAAATCGTGGTTGGATGTCTTTAATGAAATAAACACTTTATCTTACAAGTTATTACGAGTTCATCAAGACACTTCAACGGCCATTACTTTACCTGGTCTCCTTAAATAATATAATCAACTGTAATAACACGTAGAGGTTATAAGCGTTTAATCAACGGCGAAGTGCTGTACAGCCAATGCTTGTTTAGCCCAAGCCAGGTTTCCTGCTACATGGAAGGAGTCAAAACTCATAGTGTTGCTGAAGGACGAGGACAAAGATAAAACTGACCCTAAATCGTATAGACCCATTTGTCTTATAAATACCCTAGGAAAAATATACGAAAAACTAATATGCAAAAGAATTACGGAATTTAGACTTCTAAAAGGAATTTGCGAACATCAGTACGGCTTTCGGAAGGGTAGATCAACGGAGGATGCCATTAACAAGGTATTAGAGACGACAGATATCTCTAATAAAAAATACGTACTTGCCATCTCAATTGACATTGCTGGTGCTTTTGATAATTTGTGGTGGCCCGCCCTAATAGCTAGATTAAAGTACTTGAGCTGCCCCAACATACTGATAAATCTTGTCAAAAGTTATTGCAATGATAGGCGAGTCACTCTAAGCTGCCCGAGTAACTCGATCGAAAAAACAACCACCAAAGGTTGCCCGCAGGGATCCGTGTGCGGTCCCATATTTTGGGACTTGTGTATGGAGAACCTGCTAACAAGTCTTTCACAAATGACCGAGAACGCGGAGGTAGTGGCTTATGCTGACGATATTATGATAGTTGTTGAAGGCGACTCAAGAACGGAGATCGAAACTAAGTCAATGCTTTGCTTGCAGCAAGTTAACTCGTGGTGTAACCAAAATAAGCTTGAAATCTCCAGGCCCAAAACGAGATATCTGGTATTGAAAGGCACACTCAAGCGGAATCCAGTTATAAAAATTAACAACGACTCGATTAAGAGATCTAAGACCCTAAGATACCTCGGGGTGTGGTTGGATGAGGGCAGAAATTTTCGCCAACACATAGAAGAAGTTAAGATGAAAAGTTCAAAAATAATGAACAAAATCACAAGCATAGCAGCAGCCAAATTTCAACTTCCTATGTTCATATTCAAACTATATCATGAGTCCATTCTAGCAGCGATAACGGGATATGCTGCTAGCTCATGGGCACACAGATTAAAACTGGCAAATCCAAGTAGGAAAATCCTCCAAATTCAAAGAAGAACCTTGATCAGAATATCTGGGGCATACAGTACTACATCGACAGACGCACTAACAGTTCTGCTGGGTATAGTCCCTCTGGACCTAGAGGTGAGAAAGAGAGGTGCTCAATTTTGGCTGAAAAGGAACAATCAAGGAAAAATAAATGATATATTAGGCAGAGAAGCTAGATGCAAGAGAGAAATTGCTGAAATTATCCTTGATATTTGGCAAAAACGATGGGATGAATCTAGCACTGGCAGAAGAGTCCATGGCCTTCTACCAGATGTTAGAGAACGACTAGCCATGTGTCACCTCCAACCAATAAAAGGGTTGATGCACTTCCTCTCAGGCCATGGACCATATGGGCTGTACCTTAGTAGGATAAAAAGAAACAAGGACACCCTGTGCAAGTGCGAAGAGCTAGCCTCTCCTGAACATGTAGTGTTTGATTGCCCTGGATATGACATAAATCAAGAAGAACGGAATGCCTTAAAGGACATGGATCCAAAAGTTGTAATCAGGGATCCGTATTTAATAACAGTGCTTGAAAATATAACAAACCAGATATCCCGGATTGAGCTAGGAAGATTTAACTGCAAACAACCTTAGATGGAAGCTCCATAGTCATAAAGGAAAAAAAAAAACGATTTTCTCTGTAAAGCGGGTAGAGAGGAAGACGGTTGTGACTGCTTCAAACAATTCGACACTTCTTTGGGTCCCTCAAAGATGTTGTGACTGACAACACCATCACTCTCCTGGACCGGTAATCCCAGGAACCGGAGAGTAAAACAGATATGTACAGACAAGGATATACACACCCCCGACATCTTCCTATCAATATGGCGGTAAATATGAAGAATAAATACACTTTAAGAAGCCAGCTTAAACCCTCATATCCTGGACGCCGGAAAATGAGGGAAACCGGAATTCCGGAGCTGGAAGTACAACCTGTGCTAGAGAAGTGGAGATGCAGGAAGGGTGGAGGAAGCAAACATTGAAAGACTGTCTCCTGCCTCCAAAAGGAAGCCCAGGAGACAAGAACAGAGCAATGGCTGACCTCCTGCGTCTCCACACATCTTTTACTGGTAGAACTTATGCAGGGAGAGCGTCTGCATAACACACAGTCTGCTCTACAGACCCCCTGCAAAAAATATACTTCCATATTCGATGTATATATATATATAAGTATTATAAAAAAAAAATGTTAAAAATCTCAGTCTGTAATGTAATGTAAAAGAAGATGGAAGCAGATATGACAACATCGTTTTCCTCTCCCTTCAATTAGAGCGCCCGCTCTTTCTTCCCCTTCCATATTCCGCCAGCTGTGATCTTACAGCACTTTTCCCTTCAATTCTCCCACTCCCATTCACCCTATACCCTTCTGTTTTTTAGTTTTAGTTTATTAGTTTTATTATTTTTTAAGAAAAATAATTATTTATAAAATAAAATAGAATATATCTGTAAGAAAAACACTGTAAGAAATTAAAAATAAGGCCTGTTATAGATACTCAAGAAAACTGTACAAAGCTCGTACTGCTTCAGACTGACTCCGATTTGGAATCCAGTCCTATTTATACATAAATGGATTATTCTAGAAGCAGAACATTCTAGAAACAGTACATACTAGAAACTAAAGGCAAACAATTAAAATAAATTAAACAAATAAAAACGGTTGCGTCGGCTGGGACTCTAGCCCGAGTCTACGTGTCTGCAGTCCGGCTCGCTACCGCTCTGCCATCACTGCAGGTCTTCAGATGTGGCATTGCTCACTCCTTTGAAAAAACAGCGCCTCGCTGTTAGTTCTGAGCTGCCTCGAGTCCTCCGGATCTCGTCGTTGGCCCGACGTAAGTAGGTCCAGTTCTTCCTGTTCTTGGGCTGGCAGTCGTCATTCCTACGTCTTCGTCCCCGTAAAATTCCGCGTCGTCGTTGGGTCGTGTTTGGTCTTCGACCTCCGTTTGAGCGTCGGGTTCAAGGTATGGCTTCATCCTCAGTACGTGGACGGTGTCGCGGCTCTTTCTGCGTCTCGAATTAGGATCATAATCCTCGACCTCATATGTGGCGTCGAATAAACGTTTTAGCACACGGTACGAACCAAAGTACCGTTTGAAAAATGCTGTGAATCCCGTTGTTTCTTGCTTAGCGGTGTTGTAGGCAAACGTCACGAATGGAAGTACGACGTCCCAGTTCTTCTGATCGACGTCGGTGTACATGGACAACATGTCGGCCAATATTTTGTTTAACCTCTCGGTAAGCCCGTTTGTTTGAGGATAGTAAGCAGTCGTCATTCGGTGCGTTATTTCACACAGTCTATTGACCTCATGTATTAGTCTAGACTGAAATACCGTCCCCCGGTCTGTGATTATAGTTCTTGGAGCTCCATGCCTAAGTATTATTTCTTCGACGACAAAGGTGGCGATCTCGGAAGCTTCCGCCGATGCTACGGCTTTTGTGACGGCAAACCGAGTTAAGTAATCGGTGCAAACAATAATCCTGTTGTTTCTCCGGGATGATGTTGGAAATCTTCCGAGCAGGTCAATTCCGATGCGTTGAAATGGTGCGTCGGCCGGAGGAATCGGCAGTAGTCGCCCAGGTGGTCGTTGGGGAATCGTCTTTCTTCTCTGACACTCTCTGCAGTGGCTTACATAGTGTCTGACGTCCTTAAGTTGTCGCGGCCAATAAAATCGCCGACGGATTCTGTCATACGTCCTGACGACTCCTAGATGACCAGCGGTGGGTGCGTCGTGGAACTCCCGCAGAATTTCTAGACGTAGTTGCTTGGGGATGACTACCAACCATCTTCTTCCCAATGAGTCGTAATTCTTCTTGTGTAGTACGTCATTAATTATTTCGTCGTCCCCTTTCACACCATGGGAAGAGTTCAAAGCTTGTATAATCTCATTCAGCTTCGGATCCTTTCTCTGTTCCACAGAAATATTAGTCAAAGAGTTAAGACAATCCAGGATCTCACTCTTCGGTTCTTCGTCGTCGACAGGGTTTCGGGAGAGACAGTCTGCATCCTGATGTTTTCGTCCACTCTTGTACTTTATCGTGACGTCGTATTCCTGAAGTCGTAAAGCCCACCTAGCGAGTCGTCCAGAAGGATCCTTGAGTCCGGTCAGCCAGCAGAGAGAATGGTGGTCCGTCACAACCGTGAACGGTTTGCCAAAGAGATACGGCCGGAATTTATTTATGGCCCAAACAACAGCAAGGCATTCTCTCTCTGTCGTCGAATAATTCCTCTCTGCTTTGCTAAGTGTTCTCGACGCGTAGGCTATGACCTTCTCTTTTTTGCCGAATATCTGAACGAGTACAGCACCAAGTCCGTGGCCGCTTGCGTCAGTATGCAATTCAGTCGGTGCATTTTGGTCGAACAACCCCAGAACGGGGTCGGAAACAAGGGCTCGTCGCAGCGTGTCGAAAGACTCCTGTTGTTCTCTGCTCCAGATAAATTTGGCGTCTCCTTGCAACAGTTTGTGTAGTGGCTTTGCCTTTCCACTAAAGTCTCGGACAAAACGGCTATAATAAGAGCAGAGCCCAAGAAAACTCTTGACGTCGTGTAGATTTCTTGGCCGGGGAAAGTTTGTTATCGACCTGACTTTCTCCGGGTCTGGTCGTACGCCTTCCCGTGAGACTAGATGGCCAAGGATCTTTATTTCCTTTGCACCGAATAGGCACTTCTTTGGATTCAGTCTCAGCCCTGCTGTACTCAGACACTCGAGAACAGTTCGCAGTCTATGCAGATGTTCGCTGAACGTTTCCGAGAAAACTATTATGTCGTCCAAATAGCAGAGGCACATAGTCCATTTCAAGTGGCGCAGCAAGTTGTCCATCATTCGTTCGAATGTTGCTGGTGCATTACACAACCCAAACGGCATAACTTTGAATTCGTAGAGTCCGTCTGGTGTAATGAAAGCGGTTTTCTCTCGGTCGGCTTCGTCCACTTCTATCTGCCAGTACCCTGAGTGCAAGTCCATGCAGGACGATGTATTCTAACGGCTGAATTCTGTTATTAATTTTCAACCTGATGGTGCATCTTCCGGCTGGTTGCACATATTTGCCATCCGCGACCCTTAAAATAGTATTCCTGTTATCAGCGATCTTGGTCTTCTTCAGCTGTCGCCGAAACGTCTCGGATATAACAGAGAAAGATGCCTCTCCCACTGAGGCAATCGGCACAACGTTGGGAAGCCTCTCGAACCTTCGTCGAATTCGTTTTTGGTTCATCTCTTCGATGAACTGGCAGTTCTTTACGAACTCGTCCGTCGATTTACGTCCTTTAGTAGGAGGGCCTGATATAAGTCCTCCGCGACACCTTTCATTAGATGTGCCAGTTTTTCATCTTCCCCCATGTTTGGGTTTACCGTTCGGCACAATGCGAGAACGTTTTGGATGTACGACTGGGCGTTCTCGCCACTTTTCTGAGCCCTGTATTTTAACTCTTCTGTGGCCTGCCGAACATGACGCTCAGAATCGTCGAATGCATTCTGTATCTCGGACTTGAAAGTTTCCCAGCTCGTCAACTTTTCTTCAACATTTTTGAACCACTGTCTTGCGGTTCCCTCAAAATAAAAGTATGCATTGGCTAGGCAAACCGTGTAGTCCCACTTATTGAATTTGACGACCCTTTGGTAGCCCTTCAGCCATCTGCCTGGGTCTTGTCCGGCGTCTCCTGTGAAGATGGCAGGGTTCCTTATCTGCTGCTGAACAGTAGCATAGGCCGGTGAGCTCCTTTCCTGGCGATCCATCACAGTGCTTGTTGCTTTTGTGCATGGTACGTACTCCGGATTCAAGCCTTGGTGTCTCCTGCTTTGTCGAGGTCTAATGGGAGTTTAGATGTACCTGGCGTCTCCACCAAAAATGTCACGTTTCTTAGGGATCGTGAGATTCAATAACACACACACACGTAGAGGTTATAAGCGTTTCATCAACAGCGAAGTGCTGTACAAAGCTCGTACTGCTTAAGACTGACTCCGATTTGGAATCTAGTCCTATTTATACATACATGGAATATTCTAGAAGCAGAACATTCCAGAAACAGAAAATACTAGAAACTAAAGGCAAACAATGTAAATAAATTAAACAAATAAAAACGGTTTGCGTCGGCTGGGACTCGAACCCGAGTCTACGTGTCTGTAGTCCGGCTCGCTACCGCTCTGCCATCACTGCAGGTCTTCAGATGTGGCAATATTATTAAAGGGGAGTTGCCTGTTTCACGATCACCCTCATGTAGCCTGAAACCCCCATGAATGTTATTAGTTTCAGGAGAGCACTAGAGACGAACCTTGAAGGATGTTGTCTTTTTCAGCGGAAATCTAGAATTAATAATCAACAAGCTGCTGAACTGAGGAAACACGTATATTCCCTTATTTAAAAATATTTTAAAACATTGAAATTTGTAATGAGAGTATTGCCGAAAGATGGTAGTAGGTCACGCGAAACTGCCTCACTGCTCCCTCGATTGCCCGATTTTGGAGTACGCAGCTGCATGTTGGACTCTTAACTTCATTTAAAATAGTGAAATGCGTAGCATCAAATTTTGTCTAATATTGTTTAATAACCCGGAGAGAGACGACACTACTATGAGCTTCTTGAATTAAAGGATAAATTTCAATCAGACCGGAAATTGAAACCACAATGAGAAACAAATGCGAGATCTTGGTAAATACATGAGTGTCGGAAATATGCTCTACGAGTGCTTATATTTTTATAAGGAAATAGCAAACTTTTGTTGTAAATTTCATTACATAATTTCCTTTCTTAATTGATTTTAGAATAGTGATTAAGTTTATGAAGGAACGTAACGTCGCCAACGAGCTTGCCTGAAGCAGTTGGACGAGATAAATAAAATTTAATAATAACATTATAGGTTTTCATTACCAAGCTCTACGTTCTACAGTATATATTAAGTAGGGTTTATCAATAATCACAATAAAACCATTCCATACATCTGTGTAATATATTTAATGTATCCTATTGAAAATCAAATTAGCATCGAATAATTGTTTTCTCCTATGATGCAGGATTCAGTACCCGTCCACTGTCAGATTTTCTGAGGAATAAAGTCTGTGCTGTGTAGCGTCACCCAGCCAAAGCTAAGTTGAGTATAATCACGTGAGCCTTTGTCATTGTCATCCCCACCTCATTTTATTAATTAGCGCGAATGTCTGATAGCTGTCGGGGTTCCACTAAGGCCATAATCACTCACTTCCCTAATTTGAACCAGGTGACACAACTCATCAAGGTGGCTATTTTCATTCCACAAATGTGTGCTGTGGTTCTGCTAATTCATTTGTGCAAACCGAAACTAATCACACAGTCTGCGTTAAAAATCGATCTCCTACAATAAAGATAAAATACTAATAATTGAATCCAATTCGTAATTATTTTCAATTTACCCTGTAGGTTTTTTCTTGTTATTGTTGTGGTATTCAGTCATCAAACTGGTCTGATGAAACTCACCATGCTAACCTACATTGCGCTAGTCTTTTCATTTCCACATAACTAGCACATCCCACATCCTCCATAATCTGCTTAGCCAATTCCATCCTTGTCATGCCTCTTCTGTATTTAGCCCACACACTTCCATCTAATGCTAATTTTACGGACCCTCATGTCTTAAAAAATTTATCCCATTTCTTGATCAACGTCCTTGATACTGTTCGCTCTTCTCCTATTCTCCTTATAACTTCCTCGTTTGTGATTTTATCCACTCATCTGTTTTTTAGCATTCGCCTATAGCACAACATTTCAAAGGCTTTTATTATTTTCGTTTCCGCAACTCCTATCGTCTGCGTTACCCACCCATATAACGCTACACTCCATACAAACATTTTTAGCAACGATTTCCTAATATTCACACTTATATTGGCCGTAAGTAAATCCCTCTTTTTTGCGAAAGCCTTCCTTCCTGAGAAATCCTGCTCTTTATGTCTACTATATTTCTACCATCCCTAATTATTACGCTTCCCAAATAGCAGAATTCCTTAATTTCCATCAAACATCCCTTCCCAATCTAACACCCTTCCTTATTCCACTCTTTCCCAAACTATACTCCATTACCTTGGCTTTCCCTCTATTAATCCTCATATTAGACTCTTTCTACAAGATCTCGTACATGCCATTTATTGTGGTTTCCAAGTCTTCTTCTAACTCCCCCAAACTATAATATCATCGGAAAAGCGTAGGATTTTTATTTCTTCTCCTTTCTTCCGTTTTAACTTTCTTCATCGCGAATCTGTATATAAGTTAAACTGCATAGGCGACTGACTTACTCCTTTCTGATGACGTCTTTATTTTCTTGATCTTCTATTCTAATTACACTGTGTCTCTTCTGTAGAAGTAAGCCTCCTTTCTGGATATTTTATTCCAGTGATTTTCAAAATCTTTAATATTGTGTTTTCCAGTTCACATTATCGCTTTTTCTAATGCCATGAACGTAGGCCTTTTTTTTCTTATCCTGTCTTCTAAAATTATTCGAAAAGTCAAAAAAAGTGCATTTTTCATTGTATATTCACTTATAAATTGCTAGTCCCAAAATTTAAACATTAGTTTAACGAATTATAAATTCAATTACTATATATTTGTGCAATTTTCACTGTGCATATCTTCTTTAGACTACACGTACTTGTAGCCCCAAAGGCATCGCGCATTATTTAAAGATCTCTAAAACCCAATACAAATATGTTAACATTTAACTTCATTCTAGTTGATGATTAAGAAACTAATAATAACCCGTAGAACTTAAAAATAAAATTATTCTGTCAGTAGCTTTTCGAATTGTAACTACATTTATAGTTTGTAATTATTTGAAGTAACAATGCACTTACAATTTTACACAATTCAACTAAAACTCACCGAGGCGTACTTAAACATGAATGGTTTTGATGTGTGTTAAAAAATTACAAATTGAAAAGACAATGGACCGAAATCTTCTGACGGAATAAACTGATTTAAGGATTATTTTAATTTATTGATCACCAACAATCCGTTTTAAATTAATCGTATTATTTAAGTGAAGAAGCAGCCAATTAACATACAAAAAATAAGCGATAAAATAAATATACCACCATGTATCTGCAGAACTAGTTACTTATGTTCCGTGATTCAAAATCGTATGAAAAAGAGAGCATGAAAATCAGCTTTCATACCACTTCATTTAACGTACAAAGTGACACAGTGAAACTATGACACCTTACTGTTAGGAAAACTTCTTTGCATTTATATAATTTTTGTGTTTGAGTTAATTTCCAGCTTTTATTGAGAGAAATTTGTTTGATCATTTCTATTACTTAATTTTGTTTATTAATGGATTACTTTTTCTTTAATTGGTACAGATTTAACACAATCTTTTTACATTTAAAATGGGACATACGTGTACCTAAAACAAAGTTTATCTTTGAATTTTTAATTATAACCACACTATTGCTTCTTTCAATGTCATTTATAGAGTTAACTAAGAAAATATTTATAATAAATGAAATATATCATTATAGATTATGCATTTTTTCATTAGTATGCACGCCAAATTGAATTTATATAGTAACACAACGCACATGTGAAATCAAACCCACGCCCGTGCCTGGTCACTTTTATTTCTATAGGATAATTGTAAAGCAATGCGTCGACACTGGAGGTGAAACTGAAAAAAATGTCCGGATATATGTGAAACTCGATACGGTGTAATATTGGATACTGTTTTGTGATAAAAAATATACCCTGTTTTGCCCTCTAAAATCCAATCCCGGCAGAAGCGCACATATCGGATATCTGATTTTTATCGGGGCAAACTTGACGGATGAGATGTTAGCATAGATTATAAATTCTACTTTGTATATAACGTGGCACTGGATCAGAAAAACTAATATAAAGTATGGAGTATGATTGAATTCAGGAAGACGGAGAACACTTTCGCTCTTGTATTTAAAAAGACGTTTTCGAAATTAAATACCTGCGGAAATTAAATTATTATTCCACCTCAAAATATTACAGAGCATGGAGGCAAGAAGTGAAAGTATGAATAACTTTCTCCTGACTTGGTAATTCACTTATACGTATAAAGGACGCACGTATACAAAGTTTGTAAATTGCTCTTTTTTGCCTATTTTCTCAATTTGGAAGCATTTCACATTTAATTATAGTCGCCAAAGCAGTATAATTTTTCTATTCAACATATACACCAGACTATGTCCTGATCATTGCCTCTCTATACAGAGGTCCTAGGTTTATATCTTGGTATTGGGTTGAATATCCATCTCATTTTCAGTGCAAAAATAAATTTCACTCTCCCCCGTGTAGTTTGTATTGTGCGCTGAAGTTTTGAAATTCAATTGAAATAATATCTCGAGGAATAAAAAACGATTACAGAAACACACACACACTGAATGTTTTCTCTGTCAATTTTTATATATTATACCCAGCATTTTCGTAACGGCATGTGGCTGCCGTATTTCGTAACCAGAATGTTAATTAAACGTCAAATAGTATTACTTATGAAATTCGAAGCCTTCTAGGTACGATTTTAAAGGTAGCACCTATAACTTTAGTCAAATTCATATGGCTTTGAATGTCTTGCACGAGGTACCGCTTCGAGGGTTGTATCAGGACGAAGCGTACACTTCTTTGTGACCAGCGTACATATTCAGAATAAAATAGTATTTTTCTCCAACAAATAGTGTTTTAACGAAAAAACTAAATAGTTCAGTATGTGTAGACACATTTAAGAAAGACTTTAAGAACGACACATGTTCAGAAATTAAGTAAATGTGTAATTGAAAAAAAAAGTTGATAAACTTGCTAAATGCTTGCAATGCACGTGATGTACCGTGGTACAAGCTTCTTTATTCCTTCCTCGGAGGACTCCTGCTAGCTTCTTCCCCCACTTCAGAACTTCCTTCTGCCCCTACTCGTCGACTGAAAACTTAATTCCACTCATTTCAGCTTTCAGGAATGCTAGTAGATGATAATCTGACACCGCCAAGTTAGGGAAATAGGGGGGTGGCTCAAAACATCCAAACTTAATAAGTCTAAGAGCGCCTTGGTGGACAAGACTGTGTGAGGACGAGCATTGCCGTGTAACTGGCACACTCCTTTCGTCAGCATTCCCCTGTTTGTTTTGATGCGCCTTTTGTTAATTATTAGAGTCTCAATAACTTTGTGCATCCATTGTTTCCTCCTGAGGCTGTAAGTCGACTAAAATGACACCTTTTCGGCCTCAAAACACTGTCATGATTTGATGGTCTAAAATTTTAAATATTTGTTCTGCCTTTCGTAAACTACCTGAACTATTTAAACACATTCGTTGTGATCATAGCACTACATCTACAAACCGGTTTGTTTTGCTAAAATATAGGAAGCGGGGCTCGCACTTGGCAGTATTTCTTACCGACATTTTTTATGTAACTGGACACTACAACGTGATTTTACGTATTACCGTATCTCTGTGATGCTCGAGCTGTCGGATAATCCTCCGGTACCACACAGTGTTTTCACTTTCTGAATATGCCACTTATTTGAGTCTCCCTTCCTCAGGAGTCAAGAGTCTGGAACAGAACTGTTTTGGTTTTGTCAATATTCTCATAAGTATATAACAAGGCCTTCTCACATTATAAAAACATTCTGTATACATATATTTAAATGTCAAAACTTTCAGGAATAGCATTATATACACAGTGTATTTTCTTTGGATATCTTTTGCTTTAGGATACTTCTATTTAAGCGAAGAAATGAATGTTGCTTTAAAGTTTAGTGGTAATTAAAACTGGAGATAAGAGTGAAAAATTAATAAAGAAGAATCGGAAAATGGAGATTTGTGAAATATAACTAACTTCAAAACCAAGCAAAGGCAAGGTGAGTAAAATCATAAAATGTATCCTGCTTTACATTAACAATTGTGTACTCGTAGATAGGTAAATAATCAACCTTTTGTGGTCGGCGATATTGCATTTCAGAATTAGCTGGTTCAAAACCCGCCAACGGCATGCAGGTTTTAGGTTGTTAAGGTCAGCAAAACTAAGGATAATACTGAAAGAGAATCGACAAGAAACTCTGGAATACGTCATGAAAGATGTAAGCTTGGATCGACCCGGTAGCCTAAATGCTGTAACCCCACGTAGAAATTGTTCACTGAAAAATATGCATAAGAACATTACTTAAAAATATTCAACTTTTTTGAAGGTAGACATAAATATTGTATATTATATAATACGGCGAAACTGAAAAGAGGAGAGGTGGCATAATTTAATTTTATGAAATATTTAAAATTGTCATATAGACATTTCAATGATCATATTTGTGTTGTTGTGGTAATCACTGATGCAACCCTCTATGCTAACCTATTCTGTGTAAGAATTTTCATTTCTACATAGCTACCACATTCCACATCATCCCTAATCTGCTTAGCGTATTCCAACCTATTCTTCCCCTGCACACACTTTCCTCAAATGCTAATTTTACAAGACTCTCATGTCTCAAAACGTGACCTATTAATCTATCCCTTATATTGGTCAATACTGTTCTCTCTTTCCACATTATCCTTATAACTTCTTGGTTAGTTACCGTATCTATTCTTTTTTTGGCTTTAACTCCTGTCGTCCACATTTCACATTCATTTATAACCACACCCCATACGAACATTTTTAATAATGATTTACTCATATTCATACTTATATTGGCCGTTAGTAAATTCCTTTTTTTTTGCAAAAAGGCTTCCTTGCCTGTGATATCTTATCCTTTATGTCTTCTTCACTTCTACAATTCCTAGTTATTATGCTGCCCAAGTAGCAGAATTCCTTAAATTAGGTCAAAATATCCCTTCTGAATCTAACACCCCGTGTTATTCCACTGCACTCCATTACCTTGGTTTTCCTCTATTAATCCTCATATTATATTCTTCCTCCACGACCCCGTTCATGTCATTATTATGTTTTTTAAGTCTTCTTCTTCTGACTCACGTAATATCACAATATCATCCTTGTAGTACAATTCCTTTTCCATATTGCGTTTTAACTTTCTTCATCGCCTGTTCTATATATAAGTTAAAGAGCATTGGCGGCTCACTGCATCTTTGTCTTACTCCTGTCTGGCTTTCTACTTTCTTTTCTTACCTTTCTATCATAATTACTGCTGACTACCATCTGTAGAGGTTATGAATAACTTCTCTATTTTCAACTATTAAACTTAAAGAAATGTAGGATAAAAATTAATTTACAGTTTCCATTGAATTATTACAATGTATTCAGAATCATGTCATAATCTGTAATATGAAGTGGCATAAAAAGTCCTTTTAATAATTTAAGTGATTTTATGTCAAATAAAGGCAAATATCAAAACATATTGAGAACTTAAAGAGGATAAGAATTGCATCAATTGAACATCAGAATGAAACTAAATTTAAAAGATCAGAATGGAAAAATCTTGACAGGACCTGGAAATTTAACCCGCGTGCTCACACTTACTAGGCAGTTGCTCTAATGATTCTGATCTTGTAAATTAAGTTTCATGGCCTTGGCTGAGCTTCGATTGTAACTACATTCCCTCTGTGAATTTTAATTCCTGCATATTATATCAGTTTACAGAATGCCCATTTTTACTGATTTCCTAGACTTATACTGTAAAGAGTGTGATAGTAAATTGCAGGTGAGCCCGGCTCAGTGGTTAGAGCAAGTTCCCAGTAAGCGGGAGGTACGAGGTTTGATTCTAGGGTCAGGTCTATATTTTTCCATTCCAATCTTCTGGAAAAAGGTAAGGAGAATATTAGACACACGTGTGAACAGTTATAATACGGAAAGGTTAAATCAAAGTCTACCAAAAATAGTTGGTGACAAACGTTTTAAAATAAGTGACGACATATACTACTGATAAAGACAATATTTTTGGAAATAGATGTATATAATACTTTCTGTCTGTCAGTTTTAAATTTGGAGGGTTGCATTAGACCAGTCTTAGGACTGAATACCTCAAAACACAATTCTATTTAAATTTTATTTAGGATCACTCTACGGCTTTAAGTGCTCAGCAGCCACCAGTTGTCACTATTGCATAGATGAGCAGAAGTAGTTGTATATTTAGCGCCAACAAGTTATGCGTAACGCACAGCTATTTTGTCATGAGCTTAATTGAAAGCTTCAATTACAAAATTTAGTATATTCTTTGACGAAACGAAGCAATGGCGCCGCTCAAAGCGGACAAAGTTTCCATCTACGGAATGGTGAACACACAAAGCAGTGGAGCCAAACGAAAGACAATTAGAGCAAAATTTCAAATATTTATTGACTTCCCCTCTCATCATAACGCTTAATTTATATTGCCGACGATTATAAGATACATAAATATGGACAGCCTGGTACTTTATTAAACATTTGATACTTTTCCAATACAATTAACGTGAACAAACCTCTAGAAATAATAAATAAGAATTTTTCCACACAAAATCATATGAAAGTTTATCTACTGATTGTCTATTGAAAGTTTTATTCATAAAATAATTTTTTTTCTTTACTTAAAACCTGTTTATCATCATTTTTAATATTACCATAAAATAATTTTTCTACCAAACAGATGTAGTAAATTCTGAATTACTGATAAACACTTCTCTGCAAGAAAGTATTTATTTTTTTATTATTTTGTAACTACATAATTTTGGTGCTAAATTCGACAATTATCCATTCACACATTTCACCAACTGACATGATGCGTCCTCTGTATTAATTCTTGGTAATATGTTCCAAAAATTAGATATTTTTTGGCTACCCGTGGCAACCCAAACCCATCCGCTGTTATTTGTTCACTTTTGAATAAGATTACAAAAATTATTGGTTATAAAATCTTTCCAACACAATCCTGAATTTTTTATTGAAAGCTGAACATTAGGCATCACGAAAAATGATTAACAGGGGGTTTTCAGCTTTATTTATTCTTAAGAAAGAACTAAAAGTAACAAATCAGAGAGCCACGAACCGGATCTTGTTACGGAATACACACAGGGAGATATTGCTTCAAAATAGCAATTTTCATTTAGGGACAAATTTTTGTGAGTTATAATCAATGTTCCGTAAAAGACTTAAGTTTCAAAAGGAACAAAGATGTTAAAAACAGATACATTACAACATTATGAGATGCGATAACTTACTTTTGCTATTTGCTCTTTAACTTCCATTTTCAACAACTTTATTATTCGCGGAAAAATAATTGCTTACTTCCATAGAATTTTATTTCTGTGCCTCATCTGAATTGCATCATGGCAGTAATTTTACGGCTGACCTACTTAAGCACTAAACCTTTAACATTGAAGGTCGACTAATTAACGCTGGTTTTATGTGGTACACCCTTTTACATGTACCTCCTCTTTTACAAGGTGGTCATATTTTATGCATGCTAATACATTACGGGAAACATCTAAGTAGATATTCCAGTTTTACAGAATTGAGATGATGCTATTTTAGGCTTCTTTTTATTAGTTGGGGAAAAGATATCGTCCAATTACTCTCCTATAAACGTCTCCACAAAATTTAGTGAATGAAGATTTGTGGCAAAAATCACATCCTTATCTCTGCCGATAAAATAAACTCCTCACAGAGGAAAGAAAATGGAAATCTAGACCAATTCGCAGAAATAAAATGTTTTCTACAATTTTAGTTTTATTTGACATAACTCTAGTAGTGATGAGTAACAATCTATATATTTTTATGTGAAACGAATATCGAGCCTGATTTCATTAGCCCTCTTGGATCACATTCAAAGAATATCTGCTTGCTTAGAAATTTCGCGCGTCTGAAGTTAATCTTAATTTAATTGTGAGATTAAGATTTATGGCGCATTTAATTGCAATTCTTTCCGCGAAGGGGAATTCTAGAAATCAGGTTTTAATTAGTTTCTTTCTTCCCAATATAAAATTTTGTTTAAAATTAGGAGTGCTAGACGTCTGATGATCCATACTGCATGAATGTGGAGAGCATACATTTTCATTAACACTTTGTTGGTTGTTATAAATCGTTGTGATAACGACAACCTTTGCCAAAATTAAAGTAAACAATAACTGTTATATAAGTAAATGAAATAAATAAATTACCAGTTTTACAGGAACGTATCTTTTATTTAAACCTTTCATAAGTTCACTTTTTGGACAATGTTACTACAAAAAATATTCAAAATGTTTATATTAATAGTTATTAAAATATCAGAATATTTTAACATTAGTAATAATAAATAATATTACAAAAAATTTTGATCAAAATATGACAAATGTGTTAATCTTGACCGCCTCCAAGGACAGCTTTAACATACATAGTAAACGTGGGAAGTTAAATATAGATTCATTTCAACGTCAATTAAAACAAACTATACAATACATCCTACAAAACTTTATTAATTTAATAAAAGATGTAACTAATCATAAAACAACTAAACTTAAATTAAGAAATTTTTTAAACTTATTCATTTTTTAAAAATAATAATAATGAAAGTATTAATAGTTAATAAATAAAGAATTATAATTATTATTGAATTTGAAAGTAGCATCATGATAATTTATATTTGTATCAGTTGTTTCAATAAATAACATTACAGATATATTTCTTTTGAATTAATTTTGGTCAAAATCTAAAATTTCAACACTATTGGAATCGAATTCATGATATACCCAGTTATTTATGTATAGTCACAGCATTATGGTTGAAGGTTTTATGATTATTTTAATGTTCTTTCAATCTCGGTTTCAAGAGGACGTTTTATGCCCTATATAGCATTTTCCACAATTAGGTTGTATTTATTGTATTTATTACTACTACGGATGGGCATTTTCCCGGTGGCAGTATTGACCGTAATTAATATTTATAAATGATATTTATTAATTTGAGTTGGTTGTTAATTTTGAAAATGACCTTAAAATTAAAATTTATTAATACATACTTTTATGTTTCTCTAGTTTTACATTGAAACAATAACATATTATAAACTATTTAAGTAATTTATAAGGATGATTTGTTTCATTATCATTATTTTTCTCCATAAAAGTAATATTACAATCGTGGTTACTAATTCCTTATGAAATATATTTATTAATGACATTTAACGGATACGAATTATGAATTAAAATGGTTTTAACAATTTTTACATTATTATGATACTTATGATTTGATAGTAACAAAACTTTACCAATAATGTTAAAAACCAGAGCTGTTTTTGATGTGATGGATGATTTGATAAAAAATCTTGAAATAATATATTGGGATTAATTATTTTAAATAAGGAATATTAAATATAGATGGAAAAGTTAACTTTGCATTTATTAATTGATATGATACAATAATTTATAACCACATTCTTTTTATGACACCTGCCTTTTTTAAAGATTTACAGTATACCATTCATAAAATATTAAAAAATTAAATTACTAACAAACGTTTAGAAAAATAAGACTTTTTCGGATCGTATTTACTGGCATTCTCATTGAAGAAGTTAAAGAAAGAAAACCCTACTTGGAACTGTCAGTACAAGGAAATCGAAATAAAAGTTAAAGAGTAATTACTGATCTTCATGGCCTGTAACTCGCCGCACGTCCTCAGATCTTGTGCCGGTTGACACATTTCTCTCAACTTACTTGTTGAAAAATTATCAACTTTCTCGTTTAATCTTCTTATATGCCGCCTTGGTCTAGAGTATTCCACCCTGGATCATCCAAAATCAAAATTCAAAACAGTTAATTCGTCCTGCCCTTTGTTACCACTCTCATTCTCTCTCTATTACTCTCTCTGTCTATCTCTATCTATCTATATACCTACCTCTCTATCTCTATCAACCTATCTATCTATCTCTACTAATCGTCTTCTAAGTATTTCACCATCCATTATCATTCAAACACTCATTGCCCATTTATCAATTTCCCATTCAATTAACTTAAAATAAATTTGTGTAATTTTTAGTATTTTTCCCCACTCCATTATTTAAATTCCCTCGGTGGCGGGGACAAACGCCTATCCAATCAAAAGTATTTACAACTGAAATTTGGGAGGAACCATTCACCCCACTTACTACTGATGTTTGGGGAAAGTACCAGACCTCGTTGTAGCTAGGTTTCACGGAGACTCGACATTTTTACAAAACAATACGGCCACAAACTATCTAGGTTCTATTACCCTGTTTACAGACTTCTTCAATTTCTCTCAAGGATGTAGACTGCCTTTGACTTTGAACCGCCTAATGCCGTAACTAGTGTTCTACCATTACAATGTAGTACACAACCTGAATAAGTTTGTTTCCCAAAATTTCAAGAGTACCACAGTTAGCGAATAAACGGTGAGAGAAACCATGACAAAATTACGCAGCGGAAAGTAAATAAAAGTACCGTGATAAATTTTAGTCTTTATGGTAGCTCTTAGAAATTTTAGTGATATTAAATAGATTACCTGACAATTAAATATATAATAAATGAGTTAAATCAGCCTCTTTATTTCTTTTTTTAAAATTTTAATTAAATATTAAACGTTCCGTCTCTCATTTAATAAAAATGAGATTACCATATTTAAAAAAAGGACTTTGTGCTTGCAGCTTGCAAGTACGAGTTTAAAAGCTCAGAACCATTTATGAATCAATATTCCCCTGGAAACCCTACAATCTTTGTCTAGAACTTTGTTTCGTTACCTGCCACCCTTCAGAGATAACAGGCCGTACTGTTTCAGATGATGGGACTCACTGTATAAGTTTAAGTTACGAATTACCTTGCATTTCAAGACACGAGTGTGTGAAAATAGGTTACTGTGAACCTTGTGGTACGCGATTGCCTGTACCACATATAATTACTTAAATTGTATTTTTATATTTCTTATTTCTTGTACATAAGTATTTAGATCTAAGCAGGACGAAGTCGGGAGCATGAATGAACGCGATAGGTTAAGTAAATGACGAATTACAGTCATCTTCTCGGCCAGAAAACGGAAACATTAAGGTTCGGTAAATATTATTGGATGATATATCCTGCGGAAGACATGGGCAACAGATGTTATTTGCCAGCAATCCATCTGGTCAGCCGTGGGAAAAGTAAAAATTGTCCTGACGCCTGGACCTGGCTCCTACCTGCTCTGTACCCCGATTCCCCGAAAGCCGGAACAATAGAGGCAAGTAACTTCATAACAACAATTTGTTATGCAGGGCCCAAGATTATGAAGGACACTTGCCGAAATGACAATCTCCAGAATACTACCCTCCATATGGAGGAAGTAGAAAGTGCACCCCCACCAGGAGAGACTTGAGGCGGGGCGATAAGAACAAAACCAGGATGCACTAGGAGACGACAGAGCAGTTTATCGAAATTTATGTTATGAGAGCAGTTTATCGAAATTTACTTTATGACAGCAGTTTACAGAAACATTTACTTTATGACAGCAGTTTTACAAAAACGTTTTTGGATGCTTTTTAGAAGACAACATTGAAAAATTTAAATAGTTACGTCAGTTTCACTGGACGTAAAATCTGATCTAATCGTCCGTCCATCTTTGAAGCCAGCATACCTCCGACGCTTGGGAGACGACGCCCAGCAGCCATCAGCTGAGTAACCAGCCAGCAAGGACGTCGGGGATCGTCACAACACCGTGGTGATGTACCCACCTTATTGTTTCCTGCCTCTGGTCGTTTGTATATAAAGTGTTCGCTTCAACCCCCTCCCCCCCATATTCGATTTATACCCACTGAGCATTTAGCTTTCCCTGAGTTAAAGATTCAATCATGCTCCAGATGTAGTGAGCGAGGATCCCCTTAAATATCTAAGTTAATAAATCAGCATTTGTTAAAATTTAAAAAAAATTTTATCCCGTATTAATTAAACAACTTAAATTCATTCTTCCCCATCCTACCAATTTATAAAAACCCCGCCACATAAAATATGGCGCCCAACGTGGGGCTCGACCAAAATTGTTTAAAATTTTGATAACTGAGAACACAGACCAGAGGCAACATTATATTTACATTGTATACCATTTTATGTATGTATTCATGCGTGTGCGTGTGAATCAATAGGGCAACAATATTCGCTTTCCAAAATTATTTTCTTATGTTATTCTCCATTCGTCTTGTCAGCTCGATTAGTGTTTTATGGTGTAAATTCCGCGGCAAAATATAATAAAGGGTAAATTTATTTTTGTGTGTTGTTAAGATCAGGGCGGATAAAGATGCCGAGTCTATAATATTGCGTTAGTTTAGATAGCGTTAACAGTTCAAGCATGAATCCGGAAGTTGTAAAATTTTACCAGGATTCTGATTCAGAAAATCCTTTAACAGATTATCCTGAAACCAAAGATAACCAGAGCAATTTATTAAGTCCAGCAGAACAAGGTGTGTTAGATTTTCTTCGTCAAATGGAAGAAAGACAAAATATGCGATGGAAAGAGATGGAAGAAAGACATCGTAACCAAACGAAACAGATGGAACAATTAAATAAGGTATTAGAAGCACAAATAAAAATGGAGTCAACCTTACAAAGTAGTATCGAAGAAAAATTTTGGAGAATTACGGGCAGATATTAGAGACACCCGAAAATTCACGGGGCAGAAAGATGACCAGTCACTAGAAAATAAAATTATGGAAATAGGAAACATTGAACAATCGGTTCAATTACGTCAGGAAACCATTAAATGCGAGACGTTAGTGTTAGATACGGTCAAAGTTATGGAAAACGAACACGAGATATATTTAGGCGAAACATTAATGGTAGATGAGGTCAAATCTATGGAAAATGAACAAGAAATAGATTCAGATGAAGCCAGAGTTATGGAAAATGAACACGAAATAGATTCAGGGAAGATATTAGCGTTAGATAAGGTCAAAGGTTTGGGAAATGAGCAGGAAATAGTTTTTAAAGAAATTGAGGATAGTTTAATAACTTTACAAACAAACGAGGAAACAGGAATTCCGTGGAAAGGGAAGGAAATCGAAAGACGTGTAGAAATGACACAAGCAATTGAGAAAATAGGAACATTAATTAACGTACAGAGTAGACCCATCATTACTGCTCGTGTAATGTTTAATTACAAAGATGTAAAATATAGCGAAACAGAAAGAGTCTTTAATAAGTTGAGGACCAAAATTGACTATGTGAATCCTCATCATGAGCAAAACACAGAAGAAATTTTTATTCGTGAAAAATATCCGAATTTCGTTGCATGTAATCGTATTTCACAAATAACAAGTAACATGTACACTTATAAAATGGATAAAAGTCCGAATGGGCATATTCCTTACAAAATTTTATTGAAGAAAACGTGAGCACTCTATATCTCAGGCCTAATGGGTATAATATTTTTGCCAGTAGTTTTTCCTCGGTATTGCTGTACCGGTTGTAGCTGGTTCTGTTGCACCAGTAGTAAGATGGGCTGGAAAGAAGGCAGGATCTGGTGCTTTGGTTCGCGTCTCGGGAAATGCAAGCGGGGCCTGGTCCTGACGTGACGTCACTGGTGGTCAGCCACGGGCGAGTTTGATACCTCTCGTTTCAACGTACAAAGTACATGTAATATTTGAAATGAATATAATTATTAAACATGGAAACAACAATTTCGGTTGACTTATATGAATTAAAATTATTTAAGTAAATTTATTCAATTAACTAATTGAATAGATTGTTTATATATATAAATGTATACAGACAATGAATCGTCGTGTGTGATACACTCCCTTGGATGTCTCACACGCATCCAGGTCCAAGCAAAGCAAAGGAATACAGACATCAACAATACGTTCAGTTCAAAGAAAATATAACTTCAATTGTTTTTCGTTACTGTTTATTCATTGTAATTTTCACTATTTGTGACTAGTATTAATTTCCTTTGTGGTCAACAATTTAACATCAAACGTATATTAACGTTACACTTTTAAATTAATTTAAATCACGCGAAAAATAATAATAAATGGAAATGACATATTTGCGAACTCAAAGATATTTCTGTTTCCAACCAGGGAGATGCTAACATACCAGAGACGTTGCTTGCGCGCGAATTATTACTATATTTGAAAAGAAAAGAAATGCGCGGTAACGTGTACATATGTCACGTTACAGTAAGAAGAGAATGTCTTGTGGAAAAACTGAGACTAAAGATGTCCGACACAAGGTGATAATGCAAGAAGTAAGAGGAGATAAAGAAAAAGTAGGGAAGTTGTCATATGGTGAAACGGAACAAAGATGTCCGGAGTATGGGATAAAGGTAAAATATAACGAAGATATTCGAGTACATAGGAGCTTAAATTTTGTCAAGAAACCTAAGGGTTACGTTAGAGAAAGTGAAAGTGACGAGTCATCATATTGCGTTTCTTTTGTATTACATACTATGAAAACTTGTTCGAAGAATAAAATAATAAATTGTTGGTGAATAGATGTTTTATTGTTATTGTGTATTTTCCAAAATTTGGATTCTAAAAGATTCGGCGAATTAGTTGACGCTTGTGAGTTAAATGAACAGTTTTAAGTTTACGGATTTTGTGTATGAGTGTCGAAACGACTAGAGTGAAGGTGAGGACGGACAATAAATTTTACCTGAGCGGAGCGGACGAACCCTCCACATCAGTGTTGTGGTGTCCCACCAACAAAAATATTTTTGTACAATCAAAGGAGCAAAAATAATAATAATAATAATGTATTTAATTTAAATAGAAATATAACTCAAATTTAGTTATAGTGGAAAAAATATAAATTTACGAATATCAATTTCATCATTGGCTCAGTCGGTAAAAGCAAAAAGAATAATCTACGCAGCTTCTTAATGGCTACTCCCGGGAACGCGGGTGACGAACGATATAGTTGAAAATTAAAATTGCGAATCAGACGAGAATGGTTTGTGTGGAAAAACCGGGTAAAATGCCGTTACCAGATGTTAACAAGGGCCTGGCGACGCCGTTCCTCTTATGCCATGCAGGATGTTCCTTCGCTGAAACACGTCTCCTCTCTAGCGCCTCGTTCTTCTCCGGAGAGCTCCCCGAACCAACTGTTGAATCTACAATGCACTCCAGGCCATCAACAATGTTGCAGACGGTGACGTTTCCCGCTGACATTTCCCGCCTACTCGGCCCCACCAAGCCAATCTCGTTTATGTCCTGTGTACGTAAATAATAAAAACTAAATTAGTTTTGCTTTACCCGATGAATGTAAGGGTCATGAATCACCACAGTGTTAGTAAACAAAATGATGTTCTTTTCTGTTCGGAAGTAGGTTAAAAGGTCAATGGACCATAGTAAACACTAAATTTGGATGACGTAAAATTGAAATGGTTATCGCTGGATCAGAGATGTACTAGAGAGATTAGGTTTCAAAAATTGGATAAATGGATCGCAACATATAAGGAATATAACGGGAAAAATTTTAATAAAAATAATAATTTTTTTAACTTGTTTACATTTTTTTAAATTTAAGATAGGGTTCATTGGTAATAGTAGGAAACATAATACATATAATTATTTGTAATTAAAAAAGGGTAGGATATTTGAAAATCATTGCCCTAGGTATGCATGTAGGAATGATAGAGTGAGTGATTGCCCATGGCTATGCAATGTAGATCAGAGAAACTCATCCCACTTCATAAAGATGCCGAGACTTTACCTACGAGAAGTGTTTGTGCCAACACCTATCAGGGTATTTCAACTCTCCACTCCTCGAAAATCTGCCGAGACATTAAATACGTGATGCGTGTTTGTGTGTATTTTCAGTGAAAAAAATAGTGTATATCGAATGAGGATATATTGAAGCAGAGTGTTTTAGTGAAAAAATACATAACCAAATAAACATTCTGAACTACCTTTGCGATTGAGAATATGTAAATTCATTATTATATTGTTCTATTTGTCCATGTTTTTTAGCAGGGGGATATATATTTATTTTATGTGGCGGGGGTTTTATAAATTGGAAGGATAGGGGAGAATGAATTTAAGTTCTTTAATTAATACGGGATAAAAAAAAATTTAATTTTAAATTTTAACAAATGCTGATTTATTAAATTAGATAATTAAGGGGATCCTCGCTCACTACATCGGGAGCATGATTGAATCTTTAACTCAGGGAAAGCTAAATGCTCAGTGGGTATAAATCGAATATGAAGCGAACACTTTATATACAAACGACCAGAGGCAGGAAACAATAAGGTGGGTACATCACCACGGTGTTGTGACGATCCCCGACGTCCTTGCTGGCTGGTTGCTCAGCTGATGGCTGCTGGGCGTCGTCTCCCAAGCGTCGGAGGTATGCTGGCTTCAAAGATGGACGGACGATTAGATCAGATATTACGTCCAGTGAAACTGACGTAACTATTTAAATTTTTCAATGTTGTTTTCTAAAATGCATCCAAAAATGTTTTTGTAAAACTGCTGTCATAAAGTAAATTTCGATAAACTGTCGTCTCCTAGTGCATCCTGGTTTTGTTCTTATCGCCCCGCCCCAAATCTCTCCTGGTGGGGGTGCACTTTCTACTTCCTCCATATGGAGGGTAGGATTCTGGAGATTGTCATTTCGGCAAGTGTCCTTCATAATCTTGGGCCCTGCATAACAAATTGTTGTTATGAAGTCACTTGCCTCTATTGTTCCGGCTTTCGGGGAATCGGGGTACAGAGCAGGTAGGAGGCAGGTCCAGGCGTCAGGACAATTTTTACTTTTCCCACGGCTGACCAGATGGATTGCTGGCAAATAACATCTGTTGCCCATATCTTCCGCAGGATATATCATCCAATAATATTTACCGAACCTTAATGTTTCTGTTTTCTGGCCGAGAAGATGACTGTAATTCGTCATTTACTTAACCTATCGCGTTCATTCATGCTCCCGACTTCGTCCTGCTTAGATCTAAATACTTATGTACAAGAAATAAAAAAAATACAATTTAAGTAATTATATGTGGTACAGGCAATCGCGTACCACAACCTAAATATTTAAATAAATGTCATCCATTTATTCTTACACTCATTTGTCTGCACAAATACTGTAAACATGAATTGAAACGAGAAAGTTTTCGAGATCTTGCCTGTATAACGGATAATTATTTACCGAACTTGGTAATTTATAATCAGGAACGAAAAGGCCCAAAAGGACATGGGGTTTATGCCGCCTTCTTTGGCTGTCGGGAACTGTCAATCCGCCTATTGAGAAGCTGTCTCGGCCGCCTTGAGATATTGCCTTCCAAGGGTACTTCAGACCCGTCACGGAGAAACACAAGTCCGTCCTTCACTCAAATAATCAATGAAATTTCTTCGTCGAGTTTAGAACTGAAAATAAAAGTTCATGCTGTATTATTTTCCCGTCTGTAACTTTCAAGCATCCTGCTTGGTTCTTGCTGTTTACTTACATGAAATGTTCTGTAAATTATTTTACTGCAGAAATTCATTTTGAAAACATTTTATATTTGAATATACCATTTAAGTTCTTAAATAAACTTGAGGGATCTTTTCTTAATCATATTTCCCCATAATTATCAATCAATTTATAAAGTTATGGTAATTTTTTGGATAACTTATTTTAAAGATGAACTACTTTTCATTGTTTACCATTATGTTTCACAATAGAAATATTTTTCTATAAATTCCCTATTGTGGAAATATAATATAATTATTTTAACGTTTATTGTTATTTTCACCGTTATGTACACCGTGGGAATATTTCTCCATGACTTTTCCATTTAAAGTTTATTAACCTAAAGCTGTATTTTCAATTTGTCGATTTATTCTAAACAAATTTTAATTATTCAATAAATGAAATGAGTGCTAAAAAGTCAGCATTAAATATATCTTTATTTATTTACAAAAGCGACGTTTCATCTCCATTTTGAGACTTCTCCAGGCTTACTACAAACATAATATTACAATAAATTAAATATAAGTTCTATGTAAGCATTTTTTACTTCAAATATAAAAATATGGTTAAAAACTTACAAATTTATTAAACTTAGTGTTGGCCATCGCGTTTTTATGGTTATAAATTCTTGTACGTAAATTTATGAACGTGTGGTCTATTTAACTTCTATAAAACAAACAACATATTCCTCTGATCCTGTCTAGGAATAATTAATTTTTATTATTATGCATAATTCAAAATTGCCAACCTCCTGTGATCTAGTGGTAAGCGTCGCTGACGCAAAAGAGAGGTCCCGGGTTCGAATCCTGCCATGGGCTTGGATCTTTGTGCCGTCATAGTCACGCAAACTGGGATGAAGCCTGCTGTAGAATCAATACACTGAACACGTATCATTCCAAATTTGGAATATGTTATGTACGTTAACAGCCCGCAGTCCACCCGGTAGGGCAAGGCTCTCGATGGCCTATAGAACCAAGGTAAAAGAATTCCTAATTTCATTTCTTCTATATTAGTTTTTACAATATTGGCCATTTTAGGTATTAATTTATTGAAGTATGTAAGTAAACCATAGTAAATTAGTATATGATCTGTATTTAGTACCGTCAATATCACAGTTATTTTCATTTTTAGCACTTAATTTTACATTTTTATACGTAAAATAGTTGAATGATTGTGTTACCAACTATCGTAAATGCTTGTTTCATTATCAACTTTTAACATAGTATTATAGACGAAAAGATTTTATTCTACTGCATGCAAATGTTGATTAATCCAACATGTGAAAATGCCCGGATATAGTAGTATATGTAGTAAACCATATTAGATATTAAGTAGTTATTAAGATAGATATGTATTAGACTTTAATATAGTAATTATTTAAGTTATTAAAAAAGATAGATTATTTTTTAGAACCGACAGACCGCATGGCATACACGTTGTTTGTTCCATGTGCAGGATATAATTTGAAAACATCGATCTGGGGTAGGTGTGATATTTTCAAGTACAAAGAGATGTGAAACCCTGCGTAAACATGGGTACGCGTACCCCCCGCATAAATTATTTTTCCCCGCCAAGGGCAAAAATGGCGAGAATTGTCCAAATACGTGGGCAATAGGGGGTGTATTTTTCAAATTTTAAAATATGATTCGTAGTGAAGATGGTAAGAGAAAGTGACGTATGATGAAAAACGTGGGGAAAGTTGACAGTTGATGTGGAGAACGAGCGGAGAACAGATAGTCCGAGCTGACAAGCCAAAAGTAGACGTTTTGGACAGTAAGTCCAGAGCCAGCAATTATTTATCCGTGGTGGTAGAACTTTACCGTAAGAAGAAGCAAGGTGGAAGCCAGCCGTCCACTTCTACTACGTGGCGTGGAAGCAATCAGTTGCCGAGTCCAGCGATCTGATAGATTAGAGGCCATCAGCGAGACACAGCACCGGGGGTCCTGGCTTCAATGTCTTCCTCCACCACATACGATCATTCGAGACAGAGCAGTCAACATCTCAGCCACAGTAAGAGCTCAACCAGATTAATTACAAAATGTTCTCACGTTGACGCGGTAATTTCATTTTTTTATATAATTTCTAAATTCTGGGTAATGAATTATTTATTTTATTTTCGTAATTTCTATGGGTAAATTTAACGACGCGGTATGTTTTCTCTATTTAAGATTCGAAACGTTATTGGTGTAATTTTCCGATTTACCACTGTCAACCTGTAAGTCCATGTAAGTAGCCGGAGCAAGATAAAAAAAATAGGAATAGTAAACATTGCAGATAGATCATATTATTATAATTATACATAGTAACAAAATGATTATAAATAAATTTAAAATATTGTAAATAGTTGACTGCATAAACTTGGATAATATATATTTTATAAAAAAATTAAACAAATTTTAATATTATCAAAACGTTGTACCCTAAACAAAAATTAAATGTGTTGTAATCGTTAAATGTTTAATTTCCAGCCAACAGGCATACGTCTTCCCCCACCACACTTATTATATCACACTTTTAAATGAAGTGTTACGTATAAGACAATCAATCTAGAAAACTGATTTATTTGCAATCTATTAGAGGTGTAAATATAATAGTTTTAGCTCTCCTTTTGGATTTATATGCCAAGCCTATTGACCTATTGTATGTTATTGTAATATTTTATTTCTAAATAATTGCTCATTAATTTAAATAACAAATTTTCAGAGAAATCTAAATATTAAACTATGTGAACTGTACTTCATCGGACTTCTTGACCTTTTCCCATCAAGTCATAAAATATGCCAAGATTCAAGAGCTCATTTAATTATATTTTTATTACACTAGTTTGGTTGCACAGATTAATTTACCTTGGTATTCGTCTAAGATTTATTTTTGGGTATAAATGGTTATCTAGCTCGAACGTGTCAATATCGACTTGCGTGAACACGCGTAAGTAGGTTTATCTGCATTTTTAAGTCTCGGAAGCGATTCTGATGTCGGCGGAAATGAGAACTAAAGACCGGCTGCAGACCGGGCATTAATCACGAGTGCCTTGCGGGCGCATTATCGCCGCCTCTTCCACGTCCACGTGAGGCATAACCAGGATTTATCGTACCATCCATCACGTCCGCACACAAAATGCCCGCTTACATTAACCTTCTTTCTGACTGACCGCTGCAGGACCACCAAGAATTTTTGCTCCGCAGAGCTTTGCCGGATAAAGTTCCCTCAATCCTGGCGCGACAGTCGACGCTATGAAACGTTTTGTGCTGATATACCTATATAAAAACGACCTTTTAAATTTAGAGACGCATCAGATGTTGAGAATCAGAGTGGTCATATCATCACATTAACCTCATGTTCTGAATTGATTCACTACGTTTCAACAGGCAAACGTCAAACAAAAACAACCATGCATTCATATACATAAAACACCGCCTCACAATCTGTGACGCTCCCGTACGCTTGACTCATGGCTATTGTTGTATAAAATATAGCAGATACTTTTCTCCTATGGAGGCCATTGACTACTGAGTCGTGTATAAAATACTTTTAAACACTCCATGTTTAGTCTTATTGTTACTCATGTTTTAACAGCATTGCAGTTTGAAGGAAAACTAAATTATTTGTAAAACACTTTAGTGATATGGTAATCATATCTCTTGGCAGCTTATATCTATCAGCTTTTACTTTCTTTAGATTATATAGTAATATTTGCTTAGATCGAAAAAGTTACATGTAAACGAATTATATGAAATATTGCAAAGAAAATAAATCAAGCCATAATAAAGCGATAAAATGATCACAGGAAACTTGTAGATATATAAGTTTTTGGTTTGATTTTATTTAAGGTACCATAAACTTCGAGGTTATTAGTAACAAAACTGTTTAAAGGTCACCAATATAACAATTAAACTGATGACAATATATAATAACAGTTAATTTTTTTACAAAATTCATCATTTTTTCTTCGTAGTCTAATGCGTTCTTAATCAGTATTGGGTTCATTTCTATGAAGATACAGCATCTATCTAGGTGAAATTCAATGCAGAAATTAATCAGGTGCTCGATGGTGATGATCGTGTTGCAAAGATCACAAATTGGAGGAGTCAATTTGAGTATATGTTGGAATGTATTAATTTAGAGTAGCCTGATCTTACTCTAGAGCGGACCACTTGATCTCTTCTGAATGCCTATTCGTGGAAATGGAGAAGAAGTTATTAACTGATTTGTGTATTAGACGATTGCAGAAGCGACCAGTTTTGCTTTCATACATCCGAGAACGTGTTGACTAAATTAGGAAGAAATGAGGGGAGAATATGGATGGCGGTTTTTGCTAGTTGGACAACGGAGATGTTTCCTCTTGGCCAATACAATTTTTCCTGTTGTGTGGAGCTTGAATAGGTCTCAAGTGATAATCGAAGATTGTTATTTTGCGTTATCTTCGTTGACAATGGATTTTAAAGCGGAAAATGAGTCTATATATTTGCACTTTACCAACAACGTATTTAGATCTGACTGTAACTTCGTAACCATTGAAGACATTGAAGTAGCAGCTTTTGGAATTGGCTGCTGGCCTTTTAAATCTGCCGAAAATCTCGTCCCTGCGACTCCCCTGGTTTTTTCAATCGATTAACAGCAACTCTCCAACTCTCGTTCAAAAACCGCTCTACTGTTCCATCATTTCCCCACTAACTGACTCCTCAATCTTTTATCAACCACAAAACATGTGATTTTCCCTTCCTGATTCAAATTTTTGCAAATAGGAAATTTTTACATTTTCGAGTTTTCGAGTCACGCACCAGAGTTTACTGAACTTTTTGTGGAAAGGATTGAGACGTGACAAAATTTTGATACCTAAAATTATTATCCGCCACAAATATTTATCACAATGTTGGCCAGCGACTTCTTAATCTCTCTAAGATCTTGTTTTCAATAGATGTTTTGAGGCCTGTCCGGATATCTGCGGATATCAAGGACACCAACTATTCGCTGTTTGAAAAAAAGTTATTAAAATTTAATTCAAATGCAAATAACCCTTATAATAATTTAGGAAACATATGTACAATACAGACCGATCTCCTTTGGTGTAGTGACTAGCGTTGCTCCCTCACAACCCAGTGGACCCGGGTTCGAATCCTGGCATGGGCTTGGATGTTTGTGTTGTCATGGTCGAGAAGACCGGGATTAAGACTCTTGGAGGATCGATACGCTGACCACGTGTCACTCCAAATTCGGAATGAGTCATGCAAAATGACAGTCCACAGTCGACTCGGTAGGCCCAGGCCCTCAATGGACTGTAGAGTCATGGAGAAAGAAAGTACAATACAGTTTATTCTTTATATTTGGTTGGGGTCGAAGCTGTTGAACTTAAGGTAAAGATCTGTGAATTTTGTGTACCATTCTTCTTGGGAGTGGTTGAACTTTTTATACTTATACTTTGTGAGGAATAGGTCGATATGGGTTTCTCGGGTGTGACATGGAGGTAAAACGATTTTTTTGTTTTTGGTTATGAGGAGGTAAGTGTATTAGTTACCACAAGGGACTAAACCTTGCATTAAAAGGTGTATTTTTTTAGGGCCAGAAGAAGGTATGTGCTGCATGGGAGGGCTTGTGTCCTTTCTGATTAATAGGTTTGAAATAAATAGGCAGAATATTAATTATTTTAATGTAATATTAATATATTAATAATGAGCTTTTGAAATAAAAGAAGAAAACAATTTACTTAATTGAAACAAATTTCCATCAATATTACAATTTTGATAGAATTTAAACTATAACTAGAAAATCTTTCTTTATTAACACTACATATATATTTACATAAAAAATTGTACAAATAACTTCCTTAAAACTAACAAGTCTCTATCTCTAAACTCAGGGTCGTATATTATGTGCCTTCTCATAGATCAGAATATTACTATACAAAATTTTACTCAGACCTGGAAGTATAGGAAATCAGCAAAAAGTCGTAGGTGTAATTACCATTTCGTCTTAATGGACCAACCAGCGCCTTACTCCTATTTGTGTTGTACTCCATCCAGATCACAGCCGCCGCCGCCATTCTTCCTGGTTCAGGAAGAATTTCCTTTTATCTTCCTCTCCTTGGACTACCTGTCCAATATTGCCGATCATCTGCTCGAAATCTCCCTTGCCAGATTGCCAATCATTTGTCCAGCACTGTCTCTCGAAATCTCTCACTAAATCTCCCGCTCTCGAAAATCTCTCTTGCAATCTGTCTGCAAATCTGTTCCGTCTCACCGATCTCGAAAAATCTGCCAAAAGTCTCTATGTACGTCTTTTTAAAATCTACTCCCCACTTCTTTGGTTCATATCACCAAGTGATGGATATTGACCAATAATATTTATTGTTACTATTGTTACTCCTTCCAGACATTTTAGGAAAAAACACCCGATGCCACCAAATCTCACCATAACTTTGAGAACTCCCCAGGCTCAAATGCTGTCTCCTTTCTTTTTACTCCGCATTGCCAAAAGTCCGAGCAGATGTGTTTGACCGTTACAGATTGTGGGATTTGAAGCGCTTTCAATCCATGTTGAACCACCATCACTTTCTTTCTATGGTTCAAATTAGATTCTTGCTCTTCTATTAATATACTGCCTATTTTACTTGATTGTACACATCCGGTTGAAATTCTTAGAGGTGCATTATGGATGGAGTCGAGTTAATAATTTATTACAATAACTTTCTTCATTTTAACAGTCTAGTGAAACAAATATTCATTTATGCGGTGCATATTTAAATGTAATATTTGTCGTGCAGTTTGATATTAACATTTTCGACTAGTATTGTAAAGGGTTGTAAAAACCGCCGGTTTCATAACGATTTGAAGACGGCCAATACTTAAAGAGCTTATTGGAGCATAATTGACTGCTGTATATTATCATACTTATTATTCATAGTAAAAGCAGGCACATTATGCAACTTTTTACATGTTTACTTGTAATCACTTGCAAAACAGCTTGTTAGTCATTTTACATTGCAATAATTCTATTGCAGCAGTTTCTTCAAAATGGGTAAACGCAGCCGAAATTTTAGTTACAGCCAGGGCCGGTTTGAGACTTGATGAGGCCCTATGCTATTTTAAATATGGGATCCTTTAATAAGTCCAGAGATTCTATATTGGTAACAAATATGATTTCGAGATACCTAAAGGGTTCAAATATTGGAATAGAACGAAGTCGTATATCGATAGTGAAACAATAAATCTTTAAGTCAAAATCATTTTCATTCATAACAACATAATAATGCAACAAAATCTGGTCCGGGGAACCCCATCATGGTGGGGGCCATACTCTACAGTTTGTGTAGCTTATACGTAAATATGACTCCGGGTATAGCAACACTAACTACATTCAAGCATTTTGAATGATGCTCCCGAATGAGAAATGACGCTAATTGAATATATAACAATTAATACTGAGATAACAATACAAAAATATGAAAAGGAGATTTAAAATTAAAGTTCAACGATATAGATAAAAATAATTTATTTTATGTGATAATATAAAAATGAGCATAGGGCTGAAAGGCGTATCAGAATAACTGTTTGACATTGTCTCTTTGTCTATGTTTGAACGTAAAACAGCCTGATGTTTCAACAACGGCAGTCAAACAGTTTACTAAAAAAGGAAACTTGGTGACGAGACCGCGTAGTTTATTCTCTCTCAAACGTGTAGGCTTACTGGACATAAACTGCAATACATAAAACAACTGCAATTCTTTAACAAAAAAAAATACAAATCCTTCCTCTAGTGTTTTTATATTACTTTAACTAACAAATCGAGCAACGCGTTTACTTGTAATTGTGTTACAAATAGACCAAATGTCGTACAGTAGAATCTTAATAAGAACTCGCTTCACACGTTGCTTGTCACCGTAAAAAATGTGAATTTCTTTAAACTTTTCTAAATAGTAATAAAATAAAATCGTTTTAAAATTGGCGAATCGCCGGGAAAGATCCTTAAACGATAGCCCACCTCTTTTTATTCAAATGCTACTTAAAAGAAACAGAAATGCCATCACTTGAATGTCCCAGATGAAACCCATTACTCATAAAATTAGTATTACTACTGCCTATAAGGATTATTAATAGGAATTATGGTTTGAGTTTGCAGTGGTTATAACATATTGCTCCCCGATGACATTAGCCCAATTAAATTTATGGCGGCATCATTTAATTAGATTCCGAACCAATCTGTAGGCTGTAATACGATGTTGCTTATAATAAGGAGTAAAATTCAAAACATGCGAAAGACTATTATATTCCTGAAAAATAATTTAATTGGCAAAAGACACCATATGCGCGTCTGCTTCTATTTATACAATATTAAACAGGCCAATTTCTGGCCTTCTCGCTCGCACCAATTCAGTCCGCTGCTACTCACTACTGTAGCACACGATTTCTGACTACAATGTCAAATATGCATGCGCAGCATTCTGTTTCACCGCCATGCACCACTCGTATAGCTCAACAAGCTCGAACTTTCTGATACGTCGCACCACGAAAAGACTGCCGTATATGCGACAGACGCTTCAGAAAGCACTTCAAGAGTACAAAGCAACGAAATAAAAATATATTCGAACCATTCATCAATTATAAATTTTATTTTGAAGTACTTTTGTGTTTTCAAATCAAAAAAATTCATTTGGGTACTGCTTTAAAATCACAGTTGATGTTTTTTAGGCCTCTTTTATAGTCGCATAGACAAACACGGTCACAATTCATTATATAAACCAATTTTTAGTGAAAAATCTAGCAGCTCCCTAATAGCGTCATGGGATGAACAGAAATTTAGTAGCAGGCTATTGTGGACTCCCTTTCCTTCTTGAAAATAGGACAATCTAAGGTGATTTGGAGGATCTTTATTGCATGGAGAACAGTTTGGCTGTGCCGGACTGTTGAATAGAAAGCAATTAGTTATATAAGTCAGATCCTAGCAACACCAGCGGTTGACGTCTAGCAAATTCCTTAGGATGGAGAATATTATTGCAAATTTCACTTTTCTAGATAAATATCTCGCATTTCTCACACATTATTTATCCTGACCATACCCCTCCAGCCCCTTTATTATTCACGCTTTGCAATCGTGACAGTCTTTAGAAAGGAGGTCATACATTTTTTCTTGTTGCCGAGCTCCCTTTTTGCTAGAATATCTACTCGGTCATGATCCTCTATATTATTGACTGGGATCCAAACAGCGCTTAGTCATGATTTTCTTGACATTTTCTTTAATTTTATTCACAGCTCCCATCCCACATGGTCTTTATAGCTTCCAACGCTTCCAATGTTGTGATGAATTTTGTTGTCTCCAAGCAACATTCTGTTGCCTTCGTAATTGCTATTATTTCAGCCGACTTCAGTTTCAGATTTCTGTCTAGTGTAGCAACTTTTTTGTCATTGAAGATGCGAATTCACAAACCGCTCTATCCTTACTCTTGCTAGTATCGGCGTAGATTACATTTGGCAGCTTATGAACAAATAGAATCTTGGAAAAATTTTCCTTCCGGTTTTTATTTTTATCATTCAAGCTTCTTAGTTTTTAATGGTAAAACTCAACAACATGCAGAATTTTGTGGTACGGAATCAATGGCAAGCAACGTTAGGGAAGTTGTAGGTTACAGACAGGGTTAATAAAACCGCGACACCATTGGGTGACTTCGGTATTTCTCCAATATTTTGATAATTGGTGGCATCGGGTGATAAGTGAAAATGAAAAAAACGTCGGTGGAGTGGGGAAAATGGCTCCTCGCAGAGAGGACATATAATAATTTTTAATGGACAGGATCGGGTCCCACCATCGACGAAATATAAAATGAGGAAATGTGGACGAAACTTTAAAAATCCCCCAAAAAATGTATTTTGGATATTATGATTAAGACAGGACTTGAAAATCTTTTTTATTTATATGTATAAAGGAGAGTTTCTTTTCGGAGGGGAGGGGGTCGATTATATAGTGATTTGGGATACAAGTTTGCGCCCGAATAACTCGGTTATTAGCCATATTTGCTTTTAGTACATTTCTAATCACCTTTGCGTTCCTCGATTGTGTTAGGAGTATTTTCTTTGGCCTTCACAGGAAGTAATGCTATGGGTATCTTAATAATTCTCATAGCTTCCTTATGGATTATAATTAGTTATCTTAGTACATTTTTATCGCCCAAGCATATATGTGGTATCCGTATACTTTTTTTACCTTAATAATTAACATTTATGTGGTACTTAGAACATTCCAGTTTACACTCCAGTTCTTTGCAGCCATTAGTTATATCTGAATTCTCTTTTAAATTTCTGTAATTAGAATTGCAATATGTGCTTGAAAGGCAAGTTTAATATCCGATATCATTCCCATTATTTCCATTTTATTTACATATTCCTTCTGTTTTCCATTGATATTTATAAGATTCATATTTATTTTATATTTTCTGCAGACGCAAATCACCTTAGTATTCTCTGGGATGAAACTGTACTAGTCCGCTCAGCCCATTCTGTGGTCTTAGTTACTGCTTCTTGCATTTGTTCCGCTGAGAATCTGAAATTATTTCCTCTAGTTAACAAGATAAGATAAGATAAGATAAGATAAGATAAGATAAGATTTATTGGATCCATTAGTCCTCTATTGAGGAAATAGGACAAGTCAAAGAATATGTTACATATCACACTAAGAATACGAATATAAGAAACAAAATATGGATACAACATATGAGTAAAGAAAATTATGTATACAATGATAAATAAATAAAACAAAGCAGAGCAAACAAAATATGAATACAACATATCAAGAATATGAGTACAAAACAATAAGAGAGATAGTAAAAGAAACTATGTATACAATGATAGATAAATAAAAGAAAGTATACATAACATATACAAAAGATATAATTTCTAGAGAAACAATGTCAATTTGGAACACTATAGCGGTATAATAGAGATCCACGCACTTCACACTTCACAATACACTACACTTTGAAACAAACGTGTGTAGATCCGTGGGAAATCAGGCTCCAGCAGATCTCGTCAATTTAGGTCATGAAACAAAGAAGAAAAGACCGTTAATGAGAGGATAACGTATAATATACACCTGATATTGTTTGCATATGATGACCACTGATTCAGCACTTTTGCAAAAATAGACTTTAATTACTTTCAGACCGATTGATAAATTCAGGAATAGAATAATAAACTCCTTCTAGCAGGAGATTCTTGCATGCTTTAGTGAACTGATTATAACTGTTTAAATTTTTTATGTTGTCCGAAAGGCTGTTGTAGAGTTTTATTCCGGAGCAGTGGATACTGTTCTCGTAAAGGTGAAGGCGATGTTTATCAGCTCTGAGGACTGATCGGTTTCTAGTACCGTGTTGATGATAATGCCCGTTGCTTTGGAATAGGCTGAAATTACGTTTTACAAATTTTAGAATTTCTAGTATGTAGACGCACGGGAATTTTAGGATTCCTAAGCTTTTAAATAGAGGTTTACAATGTTCCCTACAATCTTTCGCGCATAGTATTCTTATAACTCTTTTTTGTAACTTGAAAACGTCAGAACTTCGAGGGCAATTACCCCAACTCGTTATTCCGTAGCACATATTTGAGTGGAAATAGGCATAATAGACCATAATCGCGGTTTTAGGATCAACTTGCTGCATTAGTAATTTTATTGAGTAGCACGCGGAACTAAGTTTGCCTGTGAGTATTTCGACATGACGATTCCACCGTAGGTTATCGTCAACTTGAAGGCCAAGAAACGACGCGTCATTAGCGAATCTCTTGTCTTCCACAGAAGAATTAACAGTTGACGAAAACTGTAGTAGTTTAGTCTTTTCGGTATTAAGAGTTAACTTATTTGCAGTGAACCATTGCTTTAACATTCCTAAAGTGTTTTCAACTTTGACATTGAGAGCGTTTATATCACTATCGGAAACAATTATGTTAGTGTCATCCGCATACAACACTGTTTTTAAAGGATGAATGTTTCGAGGAAGGTCATTAATATACAAAATAAACAAAAGCGGCCCTATTATTGATCCTTGTGGTACACCACAAGATATTTCCTTCCAGTCTGAAAGAGTAATTCTACCGTTATGGTTCTGGATAGCCAAGGTAATATCATCAGCATAGATCGTAGTGTCAATTGGGGGCTTATACATTTTTTATATTTCATATATCGCTTTCAAGAATATCGTCACAATTATATTAGAACCTTGGCTAATTCTATTTTCTAGTTACTCTAGAGCAGGGGTGCTCAAACGGTCGATCGCGAGTGCTTTTAAAGTCGATCTTTAGAAAAATTTACCGATATAAATCTATTTACAGATTTTCTTTTAGTTGATCCTAAATGAGGTCAGAATTATCCCCAAAACATTGTCTTCTATCATAATAACCACCTGCTAGCGGCGAAAGGCGGCTTTATCAGAGAAACGCCTGGTACTTGTCAAAGAAATTCCGCGACGCGCGACGTGTTTGATTCCCGACGATTTTTCTATAAACTTCGGGCGGATTTTTTGGCGTCACGCTTACAAAAAAACATTAGTTATTTAGATACTTGAGAACATTCGAGACTTCGTCCGCGCCGGTATAAATATTGCACCTGTGGGAGTATGAGTCAATTTTGTGACATTTTGTCGAGCTAATGACGATTTCCCTTCGTTTTTCTCATTCCATTGCATTATCCATCAACAAGTTTTGTTTCAAAGTTCTAAACATGGAGGACATTATTGGCATTGCAATAAAAATTGTGAATTCCATCCGTGCCCGTAGCTTGCAACGAAGACTTTTCAAATTGCAGAAGGAAGATAGTGAATCTGCTGAACACACTGATTTAGTTCTTCAAACGGCAAATTCCTAGAAAGGTTTCAAGAATTATTGTCTGAAATAATAGCTTTTCTGGACGAATGAAGTGATGACACTCAGATTCTAAAAAACTGAAAATGGCTGACTTATTGAGCATGTTTGGCAGACATCATAATGTTTTAAACACCATTAACTAGCAGCTTGAAGGTAAAGGATAATCCATTATTGAGATGATTAGCGCAATAAACGCATTCAAAACTAAATTGCAACTTATGATAGATCAACTGAAAAGAAATGATCTGAGGATTCCTTAGTTAAATTTTGATATTTATGAGGGAAAATTATTAAATATTTTGGGCAAATTTGAAAGACGTTTTTATGATTTCAGTAAATTGGCAAATATCGCATCTTTTATGAGTTATCCTCTTTTGCGTAAAACATTGAAGAATGTGTTACCGAAATAACAAGTCAGTTTAACGTGGATTCATCTTCTGTTGAAAATGAGGTAGTACAGATTATATCTGGTAATTTCTATCAGAAGATAAATATCAGAATCGCCCTTCAGTTGACGGCAATGTTTGGGTCAACTTACTTGTGCGAGTTTGCATTTTCTGAAATGAAGATAATTAAGTCAAAATATCGCAATCGAGTAACTGACGAAAATATGCCTTCATGCTTGAGATTAGCACTCGGTAATTACGTACAATTTTATGAAAAGTATGCAGTGCCACGCTTCATCATCCAAAGTCATTCCGTAGTTAAGTTTAGAAACTAGAGCTCGTTTGTTTTGTAAGAACCAATAAAGTCGCATTTTGAATAAGTACGAGTTTTCTCGTTGAATTTTTAGTTAGAGCTTACCTTGACTAATAAAATGTATATTCCGGAAAACTAATTTCTGTCGTTCCTACTAATTCTACATGAATTGATGACCATGAAATTCTGCAACGTCCCTATATATAATATACTTAAACCTGCGCCACGATAACCCTGCCTACCTAGACGACAATCCTGCATCACATATACTTGCAGACTCTCAGAGTCGATCGATAGGAGTCTAATAATATTGAGGTAGATCTCCAGTAGTTCACGTTTGAGCATCACTGCTCTAGAGAGACCATTATCCGTTCAAACCTTAATATATTTTTCTTCAATTCAGTTGTTAATTCATTTCAGCATGTTACCCGATATTGTGATTTTTAT